>JARWLC010000016.1:55827746-56502121 GCA_033318265.1 Phyllotis vaccarum
TAGCACATAGAATTAAACGACTGTGTGACTTAATGTTCTCATAGATTAATACATCTCTAAACTCTTACCAGAGGTTCCATCTTGCAGTAGATGGCAACATGGGTATCCAGAATTGGTCAATGTTGGCTGGTCAGAGGTCAAAGTCTACCATAGCCTGGCCAGCTTTCTAAGCTTGGCAACTTGGCAACTCCCTCCTTTCCCAGAAAAGTATCCTGCACTCTACCTAGCCTATTCTGAAGGATGTTTTTAGGTCGAGGCTCACTGACTTGTCTCGAGGATGATCTTTGACACAATTCCCTGCTAATTCTCTTCTGATGACACAAATAATTAGGGAAGTGGTCCAGCCATGTCAATAGGGCTGAGCTTCTACTAATCTGACTGTATGATAAAAGCATGCCATATTGATGTGGGAATGCCCTTCTTTATGCTGTGAATCTCAATCTTTAAATAAAGGAGCTGTATTGGGTCATGGCGGGCACCATAGAAGAAGTGGGAGGAGAAATCAGTTTAGGTAGGAGAAGCAGGGCGGAGTTAGAGGCAGACCAAGCTGAAGCCGCCCAAGGAGCAACATGTAGAAGCTCAGGTGAGCTACGGACCACGTGGCCAACAGATTAATAGAAATGGGTTGATTTAAGATGTAAGAGCTAGCTAGCAATGTGCCTGAGCCATAGACCAAACAGCATGAAGTTAATATAAGCCTCTGAGTCATGTCTGGGGGCCTGGGCGGCGGTGGGAGGCTAAGCGGTCCCGGGTGGCAGGTCTGTGGGTCTAGGTCTCTGGCCGCCCGGGACCGAGAAACCTCACTACTACACCATATAATGCAAATTAGAGCTTATTCCCCGGCTTCCCATTCCTATATATTCCTTATACTCTGGAATAAATTTGAGCTGACTCACTGAAGTCTGTCTCCCAGAGGGCTGTCTCCATTTGTACCCATAGCTGTCTTAAACCTTGTTCCTTGCTTCTGTTCCTTCCACCCTCATAGACCAATGCAGCCTAGGATCTGGTAGAAGAAGCAAAACTATGGGTCAACATATATGAAACTTCGGAGTGATCCTTTCTAAATGGGACATCTATATTTCACCCCTCTTCCCAAGGCTCAAGGACCATTACAGAAGAGGGAACAGAAAGACTGTGAGAGCCAGTGGTGGGGGGGGGGGGACTATTTTCTGAACTCAACAGGGCAGATGCATATATGAACTCACAGATATTTTTACAGCATGAATAAAACACAGGCTCAAACCACACAAAATTACAGTTTAAGGGTGGAATGGGATGGTATGAAATACCATCCTATGCTGATGAGTAACTGGCATTTACTAGTTGATTAAAATGCAGAGTCATGGTTCTTTAATCGTGGACCTGCTGGTATATCAACAGTAATCTCGGGCCGGCCATACACCCAAGAATAATTGTCTAAAGCAAACTGGCCTGAAGGGAGAAAAGAGCTAGAGTAATAGAGTTGGGAGGGGTAGAGAAGTGTGGTATATCTGGGTAATGTTAGAAGGGTTGAATATACAAAATACATTGTATGAAATTCTCCAATTAATAAATTATTTTTAATGTACTTTTCATATTACATTTATTTTGAATTGTTTGTGTTCATGATTATAATACACCATTTTCCCTTTCATTCTTCCAACTGTCCCTTATATCTGCCTTTCTCTTTCTTATATGTCGACCCTATTTTTCACTAATTGTTGTTACAAGCGTATATGTGCATGTATATACATATATATCCTTAAATACAACCTGCTCATTCTATATAATATAAATTGTATACATTCTTTTAATTTAATTTTTTTAAATTTAACATACTAATCACAGCTCCCCTTCCCTCCTCTCCTACCAATTATCTCCAGCTTCGCTCTACCATCCACTCCTCATAGGGGATAAGGCTTTTCATGAGGAATCAACAAAGTCTAGCATGTCAAGTTGCACCAGAACCAAGTATCTCCTTATCTCCTTATTAATGTACCCTAGCTAAGGTAGGTTTCCCTCTATAGAGAATGGGCTCTAAAAAGCCAGTTCAAGCATTAGGGATAAATCCCAGAGGCCCCACACACTGCCCAAGCAACACAACTGTCAGCCACATTCAGAGGGCCTAGCTCAGTCCCATGCGGGTTCCCCAACTGTCAGTCCAGAGTCATTGAAGTCCCAGCAGTTTGGGTTAGCTGTCTTTGGGTTCCCCCATCATGATCCTGACCTCTTTCCTCATACAATTCCATTCTTCCTCTCTTTGTCTGGACTTGGAGCTTGGCTTAGTACTTAGGTGAGGATCTCTGCATTTGCTTTCATCAGTTGCTGGATGAAGGCTGTATGATGACAATTAGGATGGTCATCAATTCGATTATAAGAGAAGGTCAGTCAGACAGACATCCTCTCCACAATTGCTTGGAATTTTAACTTGGGTCATGAATTCCTAGGAATTTCCCTAGTACCAGGTTTTTCCCTAACCCCCAAATGGCTCTCTATCAAAATGCATATTTCTTTGCTCTCCCTCTCTGTTCCTTTCCCAACTCAGCCATTTTGTTCCCTCATATTCTCTTCCTACCTCTTCTTACCCACTCCCCTGCTGCTCCCAATTTACTCAGAAGAACTTATCTATTTCCCTTTCCCAGGGGAATTCATGGATATCTTTCTTAAGATCCTCCTAGTTACCTAGCTTCTCTGGGATTATGGATTGTAGCTGGTTATTCTTTGCTTTACATCTAAAATCCATTCATGAGTGAGTATATACTTTTCTGGGTCTGGGTAACTTCACTCAGGATTTTTTTTTTTCTACTTCCATTCTGGTAATTTCAAGATGTCATTTTTTTTTCTTTTTTGCCTCTGAGTAATATTCTATTATCTAAACATATGAAGAGACATCTAGGCTGTTTCCAACTTCTGATTATTATGAATGATGCTGCTATGAACATAGTTAACAAATGTCCTTGTGGTATGAATGTACATCTTTTGGGTATATGTCCCAAAGTGGTACCACTGGATCATGAGGTAGACTGATTCTCAATTTATGAGAAAGTGTTAAACTGTTTTCCAAAGTGGCTGTGCAAGTTTACACTACCATCAGCAATGGAGGAATGTTCCCCTTACTCCACATCCCCTCTAATATAGGTGGTCATCAGTGTTTTTGATCTTAGTCATTCTGACAGGTGTAAGATGGTATCTTAGAGTGGTTTTTATTTGTATTTCTTTGATGGCTAAGGATGTTGATTAATTCTTTATCTTTTGGCCATTTGAGTTTTTCTGTTGAGAATTCTTTGTTTAGATCTTACTCCAATTTTAATTGGATTATTTGGTACTTTGATGTCTAGTTTCTTGCATTCTTTATATATTTTAGAGATTAGTCCTCTGTCAGATGTAGGGTTGGTGAAGAACTTTTCCCATTCTATAGGCTGCTGTTTTATCTTATTGTCTGTGTTCTTTGCCTTACAGAATCTTCCTTTCAAGAGGTCCCATTTATTAATTGCTGCTTTTAGTTCTGTAAGTGTTATTTTTAGAAAGTAGTCTCCTATGCTAATGTGTTCAAGGCTGTTTCCAACCTTCTCTTCTATTAGATTCAGTGTAACAGGATTGAAGTTGAGATCTTTGATCCTCTTGGACTTGAGTTTTGTGCAGGGTAATAGATGTGGATGTATTTGCATTCTTCTACATACACCATCCATTCATACTAGCACCATTTGTTGAAGGTATTTACTTCATTCTTTTGTATATTTTTGGCTTGTCAAAAATCAGGTGTTCATAGGTAAGTGGATTAATGTGAGAGCTTTCAGTTTGATCACGTCAATCCACAAGTCTGTTTTTATATCAGGACCAAGCTGTTTTTTTTAACTATAGCTCTATTGTAGAGCTTGAAGTAGGGATAGAGATGCCGCTAGGAGTTCCTTTGTTATACAGAATCCTGGTTTGTTTTGTTTTGTTTTGTTTTTCTTTTTCATATGAAATTTGTTCTTTCTAGGTCTGTAAAAAAATTGTGTTAGGATTTTGATGGGGATTGCATTGAATCTGTAGATTGCTTTTTGGTAAGATTGCCATTTTTACTAAGTTGATCCTCCCTTTCCAAAACCATGGGAGATATTTCCGTTTTCTGATATCTTCTTCAATTTTATTCTTCAACAACTTGGAATCTTGTTTGATTAGAGTTATCCTAATATATTGGCTATTACTTGTAGCTATTGTAAAGAGTAATGATTCACTGATTTCTTTTTCAGCCCATTTCTAATTTGTATACGGAAGGGATTTTTTTTTTTTTTTTTGTTAATCTTATATTTTGCTATATTGCTATAAGAGTTTCCTGGTAGAATCTGTGGAGTCACTTATGTATATTAGCATGTCATCTGTAAATAGCAGAAGTTTGACTTCTTTTTTTCTAATTTGTACCACCTGATCTCCTTCTGTTATCTTATTGATTTAGCTAGAACTTTCAGTACTATATTGAATAGATATGGAGAAAGTATACAGCCCTGTCTTGTTCCTGATTTTAGTGGGAACAGTTTGAGTTTCTCTCCATTTTGTTTGATGTTGGATGTTGGCTTGCTGCATATTGCCTTTATTATGTTTAGATATGATCACTGTATCCCTGATCTCTCCAAGACCTTTATCATGAAGAGGTGGTGTTCGATTTTGTCAAAGGCTTTTTCATCATCTAATGACATAGTCATGTAATTTTTTTTTCTTTCAGTTTGTTTATATGGTGGATGGCATTGACAAATTTTTATGTGTTGAACCTTTTCCTGTATGTCTGGGATTAAACTTATTTGATTATGATAGATGATATATTTGATGTGTTCTTGGATTTGGTTTGACAGTATTTTATTAAGTATTTTTGCATCAATGTTTTGGCTTGGAGAATTTTAATGACTGCTGTTGTTTCCTTAAAGATCATAGGTCTATTTAAGTGCTATTCTTGATTTAATTTTGGTTAATGGTACCTATTTAGAAAATTGTCCATTTCTTTTAGGTTTTCCAATTTGTGGAGTACGGACTTTTGAAGTATGACCCAGTGACTCTCTGGATTTCCTTGGTGTCTGATGTTATGTCCCCTGTTTCCTTTCTGATTATGTTAATTTGGACATTCTCTCTCTCTCTCTCTGCCTTCTTGGTTAGTTTGAGTAATGGTTTGTTTATCTTGTTGATTTTCTCAAAGAGCCAACACTTTGTTAAATTTATTTTTTGTATTGTTCTCTTTGTTTCAATTTTATTGGTTTCATCCCCAAGTTTGATTACTTCCTACTGTATACACCTTCTGAGTGAATTTGTTTCTTTTTGTTCTAGAGCTCACTTGTGTGAGATTTCTACAAATTGTGTAGGCATCCAGTGCTATGAACTTTCCTATTAGTCTTGGTTTCATTTTGGTCCATAAGTTTGAGTATGTTATGGATTCATTTTCATGGAAATCTCCAAAGTCTTTAATTTCTTCATTTATTGTTTTGTTGACACATAGGTAGTTCAATTGAGAGTTGTTTGGTTCCCATGAGTTTGTGATGCTGTTATGATAAGATAAAAGGGGTTATTCCAGTTTTTTTATCTATTAATATTTACTTTTTGACTGACTTTGTGTTTTAGAGAAGGCTTCGTGACATGCCAAGAAGAAGAGATATTCTTTTGTGTTTGGGTAGAATTTTCTGTGTATATCTATTAAGACTGTTAAAATCATCATCTTTTCATGGTGTCCCAGATTTCCTAGATGTTTTGTGTTATAATTTTTTGTCTTTCCATTTTTATTTTGACTGATGAGTCCATTTCCTTTATTGTGTCTTCTATAACAGACACCATCTCTTCCATCTCCTGCATCTGTAGTTCCTGTTTGTTTACCCCGATTTTCCATCTCTAGCATTTCCTTGGTTTGTGTCTTCTTTATTGCTTCTATTTCAATTTTCAAGTCTTGATCTGTTCCCTTCACTTGTCTGATTGTTTTTTCTTTGTTTTCTTTAAGGAATTTATTTGTTTCTTCTAGTTTTTTGTCTTTTCTTCAACTTCCATAAGGGAAATTTTTTATTTTCTTTTTAAAGGCCTCTATCAACTTCATAAATGTTATTTGGTAAGGTCATTTTCTTTTGCTTCTACTATATGATATTCACTTCTTGTTGTAGAACTTCTTGGTTCTGGTGGTGTCATGTTGTTCTTTATGTTGTATGCATTTTTGCATTGTTATCTACCCATCTCTTCTTCCACTTGGTGTAATCGGTGTCTGTATCTCAGAGACCTAGCTGTTCTTGGTTTTATCTGCTCTAGCTGTGTCTGTGTCTCAGGGAAACTTTCTTGGTCCAATCTGAGCTCTTGATCCAATAGAAGCTGATAGATTCTGTGTGTCAGGGAGCTGCTGAGATTGCAGAGTGATGTGTGGGTAGGGGAGGAGGGTTGGGGACTTGTAGATTTCAGGGTCCAGTTGAGGTATTGGTGGGAGGTCTGCCAACAGGATCCTTCTCTGCTGGCCTGCATCTAAGGCAGCAATGAGTGGAGGTGGGGGGCATGGGTTAAGTCCCTGTGCCTAAGTCCTTGAGGATAGGCTCTCTAGCTTGGCTGGAGATGAGTTATTCAACTCTTGGTCCTATAAGAGATGGTGGATTCTGTGTTTCAGGGAACAGCACTTGGTCCAACTGATACTCTTGATCCAAAAGACACTGGTGGAGTCTTGTATTTCAGGGAGCTACTGTTAGTCCAATAGAAGCTGGCAGATTCTTTGTCCCAGGGAGCTGTTGAGGTTGTAGGGTGATAGGTGGCATTGGGGGAGGAGATGGAACTTGTAGATTGCAGGGTTAATGGAGGTGTTATTGGGGATGCCTGCCTACAGGAGTCTTCTCTGCTGCCTTACAACTCACATAGATGTTTTTAAAGCTGTTATTTTTGACATTGAATAATGAATTAGTGTGCTCTTCCCTGGGGAAGTCTATTTCTCCCATTCTGTTCTCAGCGTTCCTTACTTTTCTTTACTTCTAGGCATAGAGTTGAGACTTCCTGGGCTTTCCCTAACCACTGTGGCAGTCTATTGTTTTCCTTGTTCTGATCATTTGTAACAGTGATCCATCAATGTATTCCACTGCTCCCCCTCCCCCTCCCAGCCAGCCCTCAGCTTCACCCCTCCCCATCCATCTATTCCCTCCCCCAAAAGGGCAAGAATTCCCAAGGTGGGCCAGCCCAGCATGGCACATCCACTCTCTAGGCAAGTCCGATTCACTCATCCTAAAGTCAATGCTGGCTGGGTGTTCCTGTGTGGGGAATGGCTTCAAAGCTAGCCCATGAACAGGAACACAGTCTGATCCCACTCCTCGCACTCATGGCAGTCAAAGACCGCCCACCCCTAGGGGGCCCAGCTTCCCCTCCCGATGAATCTCCAATGGCAATTCCCAATTCAGTGAGCTTCCCAGAGGTCCAGTCACCCATCACCATGGGAACTTTCCTCATAATCCCTATCACTCTTCTCATACAGACTCTCCTCCCCTGCTCTCAGCTGAACCAGGAGCTCTGCCCAGTGCTCAGCAATGGATCTCTGCTTCCACCTCCATTCTCTGTTGGATATAGGTTCTGTGATGACACCTAGGGTGTTTACTCACAGTGAGACGGGATTTCTTTGTGTAGTTGTGGCTGTCATGGAACTCACTCTTTAAACCAGACTGACTTCAAACTCAGAGATCTGCCTACCTCTGCCTCCTGAGTGCTGAAATTAAAGACATGTACCACCACCACCCAGTCTTCTTTTCCACTTTTTATCAATTTAATTTCTGTCTCCTTCCTTATTACCCCAACTGTATTACTCAATTTTATCTAAATTTTGGCATAGGAGGCTCTTCTTAGGGCAATAAATCATCATACTTATCATCATTTTTTATCATCTAATCCTAGAGATGCAAATAATAAAAAGATGGACCAGAAACTTCTGGTGTAGAATTTTCCAGACTCTGTGGCAGTTACATTTTCCTGAGATGTGACTGGTTCAGTGAGCAACTGTCTTCCTCAAGTATGCCTATGTGTTTAACATATGAAGTTCTTTAATGGATAAAGCATAATATATTCATGTCTAAGTGCTTCTAATTAATTAAAATGTTATGAAATTCTTTCTCAGGAATCCTTTTTAAGCATGTAACTACTAGTATGCAATAAGGAAACTAATTAGCAATATTTTTAAATGGTGATAAACTAATCTTTAGTAACTGTTTATTTGATGTCAGAGACTTCTGTAAATATTCTACAAGTATCAACATATTTTCATTGTTATTAACTCTATGGAAAAGGTCATTTTAATTTATAATCAAAGAAACTTAGGTAGAGAGAGGTAAATTATCTAGCCTAAGAAAGCATAGTTGGGTTTTGACAATCAAAATGTCAAAAATAGATCTTATTTAAGAAATTTAGGAGACATTGACATAGTTTAGATGATAGTTTAAATTAAAACAAAATATTCTTAAATGTCTTTGTTTTGGTTATTTGATGGTTGATAGAGTTTCAGGAGATATATCTGGTTGGTAATGTGAAATAATTGGGTTTACGTATGCTGCAGTGGATTTGAAGAGGGTGTGACAGAAATGTAGTTACTGGTCCCTATGGCAACCAGAAAATGCATGCAGTGGCAGACACAGGTTTAGTATTCTTCCAGCATCCCTGTTGTGGCCATTTGAGACACTCAGAGCCACAGCAGTCATAGTCTCTGGGGTCTGCAGAATCCTGGCTCTTGTTTCTGAGGCAGACCTGAAATAACTCTTATTTATTTATAGCCTCTGGCACTGTCGGAAACATTCTGCAACACAACTGGGTTAACAACTTCAAGTTAATGTAAACACTCAGAAAATGAAAGCATTGGTGCCGAACTGCAAATATGGCCAGGCAATGAAGAGGAATAGGAAGAGAAGGTACAAACTCCACACACACAAATACAGAGTATAGAAGGCATTCTCTTAGGGAACATCTCAAAATGACTAGTTGCTGGATAGTGTTTCTTATGGCCATGTGACATTCATCATTTGTAAATAGTAATGTAGATAAGGGGGGTTAGGGAAAGATATAGCAACAGATATGCCCATTGAAACTGGTAGTCAATCACCTCTCATATTTCTGCAAGTGATTCTGAGTAAATGCTCGTCTCCGTGATGGTCTTCACCAATTAACAGCACTTGAGTTTATCTCCTTCCATTGTGTTCTCACTTAGACTATGTCACCAGAGGATCATATACTGTTCCTTGCCTGACATGCTTTCAGCCTTTCTGCTTTATTCTTAATTCCTAATCTGGGACTGGCTCATTGTCTTGCTTCTTCTGAGTGTTTGCTTTGTTGTTACCTCCTCAAAGAGATACTTCTGACCATCTCTTCTACTTACCTCTGTTTGCATATGAAGCAACTCTCCATCAGGATAGCTTAAAAAAAATAACAGCCTGTTTGTGTTTTATCCTAACTTTCTGAGTCAGAATTTTGAGGTCTTGAATAGAGGCATTGTCTGCTGTAGTTTATATCCTGCTGGTAGCTGAGCTCTGTGATAGGTATTTCACAAGCAGTTAGGAAAAGAATTTTTCCAGTGAAATCATATATTTTGACTCATCGTTTTGGAAGTTCTAGCCCATGGTCATTGGCCTTGGTACTTGGAGCTTGTGGCAGGATTCATCCATGGCAGCAGAGCATGGCCAAAGGTATTTTCTGTTCAAAACATTCAGGAAGAAGACATGGAGAGAGGAAGAGAAAGAGGTTGGGATCTTACAGTCATCTTTAGTGAATATCTTCAGAGACCTAGAGCTTTCTTCCAAGCCCAGCCTCTTAATGGTTTTACCACCTCCTAAGAGTACTTACTGTACAGGCCCCACCTTTATATCTGGACTTTGTGGAATGCTTCAGATCTGAGATATATCAGGTGCAATTCAGCAGTTTCCTTCACATGCCTGGCAGTTTGTTAGGGATGACCCTAAGGCTGACCCTAATTACAATTTTTCTTCAGGATAGTAATCATCAGTTAGTAAATGACAAGTACTTCATAATTAGTGGCTTAAAATAGCCAAAAATATTATGTTACAGTTTCTGGAGATGAAGAATTCTCATCTTAGAGATGCATTTTATTTCTTAGGGTCTCTCCCAAGGCTACAATTAAGGCTGGCCCCTACCCCCTGAAGATGTAGTCATTTCAAGTCTTTGCCAAGGAACACTACCTTTTAAGTTCATTAATGTTGCTATTGGTCAAGATATTAATAATACTCTATTTGTTTGCCTATAGCATGGAATTTTGCAATTCCCACAGAGAGGGATATGAATGTAAGAGACATCAAACAATAGAGGACAGATGTTTTATAATTAGGGTGGTTTCCTAAATATGAGTGATTCTTCCTTTGTTAGAAGCAAGTTATAAGGCTCTATCCCAGGAGAGGGGAACACAGAAATATAAGTATGTCAGGCCTGTGAGGGGCTGACTACCTCATGTGATGTCTGTATATACCCAGTCTAGCATGTTGCTGTCACTCACAAGGTTAGTATTCAAGGTATATGACTAGAAAGTGTAAAGACTCCAAAGTTCTAGAATGTTACTCTCCCATAATTTTAGGATCATGTGAAGCTATCAAAACCAGCCCGGGTTCATTAGCCTCCCTTTGTCAAAATAAAGGCAAAAGATTTTCAGCCATTCTTCACTAACCATGTGACTCTGTATGATAGAATGTACCCCTCCTCACCTTCCACAGAGCAATTCTTCTTCTAATGCCATATCTCTATAGCTCCTGTATTTTCAGACAATTTCAAACTGTTTATCATCTAATGACAAAATGATAGCAATTATAACAAATAGAAAATTTCATGAGAACAGGGACATTTACAATGTTCTTTCCTATCAATATGTCCCCAAGGCTCATAATCATGGTAGCCACACCATAAGCTTTTATTGAATTCTTAGTATAATTGTGTATGTGTGCATATGTATGTGTGAGAGAAAGGCAGGGGTGTGTGTACATAATGGATCATCTGCTTCCCTTTGAAACCCCTTTCTTTGGTGCTCACTAACCAGACATCCAAGCCTACTTGGTAAATTTTTTTGTATCAAAAAACAAAAAGGTAGATAGTTCCCAAGAAATAGCACCCAATGTTATCTTCTGCTTCCCACTTATATTATATACAAGCACCCACATACACACAAGTATGTGCATACACATATAGATACGTGCATGCATACACACACACACACACACATACACACACACAGTATAATCCAGCACTCAGAACACTGAGACATTGTTCTTGTTATATTTTTTTCATGATATATTGAGACATAGTTTATTTTTGTTACATTTGTTTTTCTCTTGTAAAATTGAGTTTAACATCAAGGCCTCCAGTGCTTCCTTTTGTTGTCATCACCTCCCCATTTTTTTCTGACATAATCTTGGAATCACTGAATGTCATTATCTTTTCTTAATGACAAAAAATATCTAATGATGGCCCTAATGACTGGGAAGTAATTGCAAGAGTATAGAAACAAAGAAAGTTGCCAGTTGACCAACATGATAGATATAGTCTTATGTACAGTGGCTTATTCCCATACTTAGTTATAGGACCATCCCATTAATTGATAATTAAAATCTGAGAGAGTGTGGAAAAGCCACATGGAAATTACAATCCTTTAAAAGGCATATACTTTGCAGTGGAAGTAGAAAATCAGCAGCTCCAGGATACATGCTGGCTACAGTTTGAATCTAGTAAAATTTTAATAGCTCAGGTCATTTTTCTCTAAAACCCATCATCTAATTTCTCTTCTTTTATTCTCTATATATTAATTCAACACTATATCACTTCCTTAGAGAAAGGAATTACCTGAGCATTAGTAGAAAGTTTCTATTTTCTTGGGTTAGATTGCCCATGCCAATGGGACACTGGGTAGGTGAAAAAGCAGAGGTCAGTGGAGTTCAGAAAGGCTCATGTCTGTTCATCTTCAGGGACATGAAAACATAACCAGGAAAACAACACCCTATACAATAGCAACAAATAACATAAAATGTCTTGGGGTAATTTTGACAAAGCAACTGAAAGACTTGTATGAGAAGAAACTTCAAGTCTCTGAAGAAAGAAATTGAAGGAGATACCAGAAAATGGAAATATATCCCACACTCATGGATTTCTAGGATAAACATAGTAAAAATGGCAATCTTACCAAAAGCAATCTAGAGATTCAATGCAACCCTCATCAAAATTATAACACAAATCTTTACAGACCTTGAAAGAACAATACTCAAATTCAAACAGGAAAGCAAAAGCTCAGGATAGCTAAAACAATCTTATATAATAAAGAAACTTCCAGAGGTATCACTATTCCTGACTTTATGTTCTACCATAGAGCTATAAACAGCATGGTATTAGCATAAAAACAGACAGGTTGATCAATGGTATCAAATCAAAGACCACGATGTGAATACACATACTTATGAACACCTGATTTTTGACAAAGAATCCAAAACTATACAATGAAAAAAAGAAAGCATATGAAAAAAAAACTGATGCTGGAATAACTGAATGTTCTAATGTAGAATACAAATAGGTGAATATTTATTGCCATGAAAAAACTCAAGTACAAATGGATGAAAAATCACATTATAAATCTAGTTATATAGAACTTAGTAGAAGTGAACATGAGAAGTAGTCTTGAACACATTGGCACAGGAGTCAACTTCCTGAATAGATCACCAGTAGCATAGATACTAATATCAACAATTAATAAATGGGATCTTCTGAAAAGGAAAAGATTCTATAAGGCAAAGAATACTTTCAATAAGACAAAAACGAGAGCCTACAGAATAGGAAAAGATCTTCACCAACCTTATATCTGACAAAGGACTGATCTCTAATACACACCCACACCCACACACACACACACACCCCACACACAGGAGATATATATTCTCAACAGTAGAATCTAAAATGGCTAAAAGACATTTATGAAATTCCTCAACCTCCTTAGTCATCAGAAAAATGCAAATCAAAATGAATCCAACATATCATCTTGTACCTGTCAGAATGGCTAAGATAAAAAAACAGTGAGGACAGACTATGCTGGAGAGGATGTAGAGTAAGAGGAACACTCCTCCACTCTTGGTGGGAGTACAAACTTGTACATCAACTTTGGAAATCAGTATGGCAATTTCTTAGAAAACTGGGATTCAATCTTCTTCAAGACCCAGCTATACTAATCCTGGGCATATACCCAAAGAATGGTCAATTATACCACAGGGACATTTGCTCAACTATGTTCATTATTCACAATAGCCAGAACCTGGAAACAACCTAGAAGCCCCTCAACCAAAGAAAATATAAGGAAAATGTAGTATGTTTACACAGTGAAACATTACTCATTGGTTAAAAACAATGACATTATGAAATTTACAGGCAACTGGATAGAACTAGAAAAAATTATCTTGAAGTAACATAGTTGAATTTTCTTATACTCTAACTCCATGTTGGAACACCATTTTTTTTTTTTTTGACTCTAGCCCCATGTTGAGTGCCAAAATGTTGTTGGTTGTTTTTGTTCTTTTTGGGGGGCCTGCCATCCAGCTACCAAATAAATCACAGATAGAGTCTTATTCTTTTTATAAATGACTAGTTTTAGCTTAGCTCATTGCTAGCCAGATTTTTTTAAGTTAAATTATCCCATCACCCTTATTCCTCTGGGCTTTTATTATTTTCACATTTCTGTAAATCTTACTTTCACTCTTACTGTGTGGCTGGATAAATGGTTGTGTGGCTGGCCCCTAGAATCCTCCTCTCCTGTACTCTTACTCTTTCTCTTTCTTGATTTTTCCTTCTATTTATACTGTCTACCTTCCCTAACCTTTTTCTTGCCTTGCTATTAACTGTGAAGCTATTTATTAGACCATCAGGTATTTTAGACAGGCAAAATAACCACAGCTTTACAGAGATATAGTAATGCAACACATCTTTTCATCATTGTAGCAAATGGTCTACAAAACACCTTGAGATACTATTCTACAATATTTCCCCTTTTTTAGTCTAAAAAGAAAGAAAGGTTTTAACTTTAAGATAATAAAAGTATACAAAACCCAAAACAGTTATTAAGTAAGAATCACATTTACAATATTCTGTCCATTTGTAGTTAGCATAGTAATAGAAAATAATTCATTATCTATCCAATCTTAGTGAATCCAAAGTTTTACACCTATCTTACTGTCTATCATAACTAAGAAAAACTGCAACTATAACTACTATTCAACTCTATCAAAGACCAAAAATGATGTAATGTTATCTAACAAACAACAGAGACATTTTGCTGCCTCGATAATTGTCTAATTTCCTCAGCAATGTTGGGGTATCATCTTCAGCCTACAGGCCCAGAATATCTGGAAGACTTTTCAGTGAAGTGGGAAATTTGAAGGACTGTATTGCTTCGTATTGGCAAAGTTCTTCAGTCACTTTCCTGTGTCCTGACTAATATTTGGCAAATTCTTTTATGAAGCAGAAATTTGAAGGATTGTCCTGCCTTTTTTGAAAACGTTCATCAGTTCCTTTCCTACTTGTCCTACAGCATGTCTGGCAGATTCTTCTATGAGGCAGGAACTTCAAAAGATCACCCCACCTTGTTTTAGCAAAGTTCATCAGTCAATTTCTTGTGAGATTTGTATGTCCAGTTTTTATCACATACTTTCAAGCAGTCAAGGCAAAAGCATTTTCTTGCCCAAATGGCTAATATTGACAAAATAAAAGCAAACTCCTATGGAGTTTCTTTGATGACCATGCTTTGAAGTAAATCGATGCTTCCAAGAGCAGATGTGTCTCATTGTCATAAAATGTCTCATTGTCATGAAATACCTGAAGTTAGAAAAACATTATAATGCCATTCTCTATGTCTTAGAAGTATCTGAAGACTATTTAATCTAAAATATCCATATTTAACCTTTTTAAAAAAATCTAAAGTAGTCACTTTAATTATAAGGTTAATTATTATAGATTGACTATTAACCTAATTTCTTATTCATACATTGCATTTTAAATAAGCTATTTAAGTACAATATCAAAATAAGAGTAGAAACATATATATAATGTAAAAAACTAAATTTGCATCAATATACCAAAATCCAATGCAAAAAATTAAGATTAATCATTTTCTTTTTATCTTATATTCTTATATTCCCCTAAATTCTAACAAACATTCATAAACCACCAAATAACCACAAACCTCCCATACCCCTATTGGGAATATGGGTGTTGTGTTTGCCAAACTGTTCCTTGATGCCTGTGGTCAAGGGCGTATTTAGGATTCCAGAGAGAAAATTGGAAATAATGACCAAGTCCTGTGAAGAACAGCTATAATCTTTGTTGATAGATATCACCTGTCAATATTCAGGGCGGGGTGGGGTGGTGGTGGTGGTGGTGGTAGTGGTGGTGGTGGTGGTGGTTCCCTTGATCAAATCTGAACTTAGAACACATCCACAGACTCTTGTTTCCTGTGGATACAAAAACAAAACTGTTTCTTCAAAGCAATGCAATTTTTAAGTTCCACTTTACAAATACATTTTTTTGACTTCCAAATTTAAGTTAAGATAGCCCTAAAGTATCTAGATTGGATTAATACTGCAGCCCTGATTACACTTCCACATCTCTTAGTAGCTGTTGCTTATCAACAATCAAACAATTCAAAAAACAACCCAATAATGTACAGAGTTTGGACTCCCTCTGTATTTCATGTGTTGGTGTGGCTTATTCTTTTTTTTATTATTATTTTACTTTTCTCTTTAAAGACTTTACTATTATTTTTTAAACAATTTCTTTCTTTCTTTGTCTTTTTCTTTTTAAACCTATATACACTGTAAAACACACTGTAATCTGTTTAGAGGTTTTTTTCTATCTGAGCCTCTTTTACTGTATATCTTTTAGTCTTTTGTGACCATAGAAGCAAATCTTTAAATTGCTAACCTACAGCCGACTCTTCCATGCATCTTTATGGCTGGTTCAATCAACTCAGGTTGTGAAAGTCAAGCCTAGAGCTTGAGGGCCTGGTCAGATGTATGTGAACAAAAATTGTATTCAATCTTTCTATAGTTCTAGAATGACAAAGCATGCACTGTGGCAAACATTTTTACTTAGCTTTTTGTTCCGATTTAACATAATAGCTGTTCAAGAGCTCACTGTGTGGCAGAAACTGTTCAGTAGAAACTCTTAAAGAGGCTCTCTCTCTCTCTCTCTCTCTCTCTCTCTCTCTCTCTCTCTCTCTATATATATATATATATATATATATATATATATATATATATATATATATTCTTTCTTAGCTTTCTCAGTCCCTACATGGAAATATGGACCCACATTGGTAAACCAAGATATAGCTGGATTTTCTTTTAATTTAGCTCCATGTTGGGTACCAAAATGTTTCTGGTTGTTTTTGTTCTTTTTGGAGACCTACCTCCCAGCTCCCAAATAAATTATACATAGAGGCTTATTTTGATTATAAATTTCCAGCCTTAGCTTGGCTGGCTTCTTGCCAGATTTTTCACTTAAATTACCCCAACTCCCTTATGCCTCTGGGCTTTTACCATTCTCTTATTTTTTGCAAATCTTACTTTCACCCTTACTCTGTGACTGGATGAATGGCTGTATGGCTGGCCCCTAGAATCCACCTCTCCTTGTACTCTTGTTCTTTCTCCCTTTTTCCTAGATTTCTCCTTCTATTTGTACTCTCTGCCTGCCAGCTCTGCCTATTTTTTTTTCTCCAGCCTCCTTATTGGCCATTTAGCTCTTTATTTTAGGCCATTGGGTGTTTTAGACAGGCAGAGTAGCACAGCTTTACAGAGTTAAACTAATGCAACATAAAATAATGCGATTCATCTTTGCATCATTAAAGCAAATGTTCCACAGCATAAACAAGTGAAACACATCAAAATAATATTCCACAACAAGGTAACCCAGACTCAGAAAGGTAAATGTGGTATATATACACACTACATGGATATTTGATGTAAAGGAAAGGATAACTAGGCTACAACCCTCATCCCAGAGAAGATAAGTAACAATGAGGACTCTAAGAGGGACCAGGAATCTACAAAGTCAACCTTAAGTATGGACTTCTAGCAATAGTGGAGAGGGTGCTTGAACTGTCTGTCACCTGTAATCAGATTGGTGACTACCTTAATTGTCATCAGAGTGCCTTCATGCAGTACTTAACCAAATAGAAGCAGAGATCCACAATCAAACACTGTGCCAAGCTCTTGGAGTCCAATTGACAATGGGGAGGAGGAATTGCATGAGTCTGGAAGTGGGGGGTGGGGGTCAAAATCATGATGAAGGAACCCATAGAGATAGCTGACCTGAGCTAACGGGACCTCACAGACTCTGTACCAACATTTAGGGATCCTGCATGGACTGACCTGTGTCCTCTGCATGTAGATATTTGTGTTGTTTGGTCTGTTTGTGGAATCAGACCTGGACCTGGCACATGAGCTGGCTTTTTGGAACCCATTTCCCATACAGTGATGCCTCATTCAGACTTGAGGCAGGGGCAGATCTTGGTCCTGCCCCAATATAATATGACTTTTTTTTTGACTCCATGGGAGGCCTGCCCCTTTCTGAAGGGAGGAGGAGTAGAAGTGGGTGTCAAAGGGAATGGGGAAGAAACAGAAAGAGAGGAGGGAAGGAAAACTATGGATACTATGTAAAAATAAGTGAAAATTTTTCATTAAAAGAACCCAGAAAACAAAGTTTACAGTTGATACACAATACCTATGGGAACTATTGACTAGTGTTATTTTCAAAATTAGAGATGGTGATTTACTAGAAATGATTTTCTTATCTTTTGTAAGAGGATAGTAAATCACTTTCTGGATCTTTCTCATTTATAAATCCCAACCTCCTGCCTAAGTGTTCCCCAACACCCAAGTGAAAATGACAAATTAAACCACTGTTCTCAGATGGCAATGAGATTGTGATAGAAAAATCACTGGACTAGGAGTTAGAAGACTTTTTGTGTACACTTTTCTGTTCTTTCTTTTGGTGACTTTGGGAAACTCATTTGTGCTATTTTGTTCCATCACATAGTGTATTTTTCGAAGATATTGTGTGATTAAGAGAGAAGATGTGAAATTGGCTAAATAAAGGATGATCTCAAAAATATAAAATGCTTGAAAAATATAGGAGTTACCATTATATTTGTTATAATTGTTATGCATATGCTTATTCATAAATCACATC
Organism: Phyllotis vaccarum; assembly: GCA_033318265.1. Lineage (NCBI taxonomy): Eukaryota > Metazoa > Chordata > Mammalia > Rodentia > Cricetidae > Phyllotis > Phyllotis vaccarum. The sequence continues at coordinate 55,845,900 of JARWLC010000016.1, forward strand.
TGCCTATAGATATGGATGCTGTTGTTGAAGAGAATAATAAATAAGATATAAAATAAACAGATTCCAATATTTTCTGTATTGTTTAGTATTTTATATATGTGTGTGCATATATGTATATGTATAACTGTATATGCTGTTTTGTTTTAGGGATGTGACATTTTAGTAGATGTTAGTGGTAGAAATGCAACATGATAAAAATGAAATTGAAGAAGAGCTTGAGAAATAATTCAGTACTTAAGCAAACCTTATACTCTCCCAGGTGACTTTAGTTCAGTTCCCAGCACCCAGTTACCTGTAGTACCATTTCCAGTATATTCTTTATTTGGACTCCAAGAATACTGCATTCATATGTGCACATATTCTTCTTCCACATAAACACCTATCTAAAAGTATTGTGTTTACTTTGTTTATTTTTTAGATTTTTTTCTCTTCTTTCATATATTACATCTTGGCCACAGTTTCCCCTCGCTCCTTCCCTCCCTCTCTCCCTCCCTTACTTCCCCTTGTCTCTCTCTCCCTTCTCTCCTATGTTTCCCCCTTTTCTCCAGTCTCCCCTCAGAATACAGCAGGGTTCCCAGGGGCAGGGCATAATATACTACAATAATACAATCACATCAAGGCTGGATTCTTTTCTAGTTGGAGGAAAAGAATACAACAAGCAGGCAAAAGAGTCAGAGACAGCCCTTGGTCTAACTCTTAGGAATTCCACAAAACACCAAACTTCTCAGCCATAACATATATGAAGAGGACCCTTCAGGCTCTCTGATCTTTGCAAGTCCCTATGAGTCCTGGTCAGTAGATTCTGTGGATCCTATTCTCATGGTGTCCCTGACCCTCTGGTTCTTCTAATCCTTCCCTCCTCTCCTCTGTAGGATTCCTTACCTCCACCTACTGTTTGGCTGTGGCATTCTGCTTCTGCTCCAGTCAGTTGCAGAATGGAGTCTCTCTGGTCTTTGAGACTGTATTTTAATCATTATATTTCTCCCTTCCCTTTCACCATTCATCTCTCTAAACCCTCATATGTATTTTCAAAGTCACATTCTCCTTCTAATTATGGCTTTTTTTTTCACCAGTTGTTATTGTATACACACACACATTTCTATATATCAATCAATCAATCAATCAATCAATCATCTATTTGTCATTTATCTATCCATTTCTAAATATAACCTGTTGAGTTTATGTAATGTTGTCTGTATGTATATTTTCAAGACTGTTTGTCGACAACCTGTTAGTTTTTTTCTTGGGAGAGCCACCTCTTTCACCTCCTGCTTTATTCAATAATTTTGGGCCATCGAGGAATCTGTAACTGATTCAAATAGACTAGGTTGAAGGGGTCATGACCATATGTCCCTCAAGACTGAGGCTCTTACTAGAGGAGGCAGATGTTCATTAAAGGCATGCTCCATGTTCTATGATCCTTCTATTTCACTGATCTGAATAATAGTTGCTATCATTGGGAATAGTATTTCTAGTTGGGAATACGTGAGTTAGTGTCCAGTTAAGAAAAACACATATATTTTGAAATCTGAAGTGTAGAAAGAGATTTTAGCTATTATATAGATAAAATTAGAAAAGAAGATAAGAGGAGAAACTTGATAATTGTAGTATAAGTTTCTGTCCTGACCAGAAACTCTCAATTATCATGTAGCTGATTTACAAATAATTGATTCAGAGGTTTAACATTATAGTAGCTACTGATACTGCAGCTCAAGTGTATCATTATCTAGTTCATACACCTAAATTAACCCATAATTCTATCTTTGTTCAGCCATGTAGCTGGGTACCTTTGTTCACTGTAATGTTCTCATCTTGCTTCCTCTGTTTCTAGCTGGCATCTGTTGCTCTGCCTTTCCTCTTCCCAGAATTTTTGAAGTCTAGTTGCCCTGCCTCTACTTCCTACCTAGCTATTGGCCAGTAATCATTTTATTAAACCAAGATAAGCAACAAATACTGACTGTACAAGAGCATAGTCCCACAGAATCCCCCCATTTTATCTCTTTTCAAAACAAGAATGCCAAATTTAATATCCTTTGTATAACTTTTTTTCCTGACCACTATCCTTAACAACTTGTAACCAATACTCTAAACAAAAACAAGCATCCATAATACATTTTTGGGAATGTGGACATAGTTCTCTAGACTACTTCCTGCTGAATGATCTTATGGAAATCCAAATAATACTTAGGATATGGGCAAGTCCTGAGTGGAGTAGTCTCTGAGGCTGAATCATCTTAGCTGTCAGCCTTGAAGTTGTTAAGAATGTAGAACTCAGAGGAAGCACAACAGAGGTGCTCTGAAATGTTGGATCATCTGGCCTATCTGTTCCCATTGAAGGTTTATGAGGGGGTCTTTTATAAAACCTTATTTTCTTGAACCTGAAATGAATTCACAGCCTCTTATTTTCTGTGGAAATAAAAACAAAGCCTTTTCTCTTTTTGACTTAAATTTTGAAGTCAAAGCATTTTTCAAAATATATAGGTTGGGTTAAACCAGCAGTATTTATAATCAAATGTCTCTTAGCATCTCTTTATTCTTCTGAAGTCAAAAAAAATCAAATACAACCTATTAATATACAGTATCCATATTCTCCTGTTTAATTTTTGTCTTTATATGGCTTAACATTCATTTTTTACTCTATTTCTTTGTTAAGGACTTTATCAACTTTCCTTCCCTCCCAAAGCCTACATATCTTTTTAAACACTATAAACCATTAGAGGGTTTTTTTAATGTCATCTGAATCTGTCTGTACTGTATCTCTGTCTCTTTTTCTGACCAAAAGAGCCTTTAATTTCTAATTATTCTTGTGTCTAGGATTAAATCCAAGGCATTGATAGATGGCTCCGCCCAGCTCCCTGGTCTGTGAGAAGTTAGCTTCATGGCAGAAGTACAGGTAGAGCCACATTTACCACCCCAACTTTGGGGGAATTTTAGGTTCACACTGCCACCAAGTAGAACACCACTACCTGCTGCTCATAAACCTTATTTAAGTGCTTGGCAGAGGGTCTCTTAAAAGAGCCTTGATGTTTTTGCCATTAATACTAAGTCAGGAAGCCTTTCTTAAAAGAGCTGTACCTCTGCCACCAGCAAACAGAATCCACCCCCCAAAAATGCTGCTACCAAGAAGCTGTGCTTGACTAAGTTCACTTTTTGCCTGAATAAACAGAAACCTTAAATCCATCATATATAGCTTGTGCTTCTCCCAAGGCTCCTATGAGACTTCAGAAACCTGACATGTTGTAGCTCAAGCCTGCATGCCTCAGCATCTTTGTACCAAGGCCCACTTGAAAAACACAAATAGGAAGCTGTTTTTGGCTCTGTATGGGTGTTCTAGAGTCTTTTTAAGTTTTCTCTTAATGTAGGTGTATGTACACCATATTGTAGTACCGTGTAGTGTAAGGTTCTATCCCAGCCAAAACCTCTTAAAAACCCAGCATCCGCTTTCCAAATAAAGAGGCTTAATATTATAGTAGCTACTGAGGCTATAACTCAAAAATATTGCAATATAGCTCTTACACTTAAATTGCCCCATAATTCTTATCTATTTTTAGCCACGTGCAGCCTTCTCATCCTGCTTCCTTTGTGACTGGATAACATTTGTTGCTCTGCCTTTCCTCTTCCGAGAATTCTCCTACTCTGATTGCTCCACCTATACTTCCTGCCTACCTACTGACCAATCATTGTTTATTAAACAAATATGAGCAACATGAATATTTAGAGTGTACAAGAACATTATTGTACCCCAGGTAATAGCTTCTGAGTGATTTTACTTCTTGTCTCAATTTTTTTTTTCATAAAGGTATTTCCACAATGTTCATAAAATAAAATAATAATAATTGCCACACATGTTTAGAAGTATCTGCCTCTTTCTCCATTTTATATATGAGGATAAATAGACAGATGAACCCAGTCTTTTCCCAATGCCACAGAGCTGATTGTGTAGAGGTACTTCAATGCAACTGATGCAATGAAACTTCATTCTTTCTTTGAGATCTGTATGCAGGTCTTCCAGATGGACTCACGTAGCTAAATGTGGAATGAATTAACTACTTTTATTTTGAAAACACAGCATAGCATCTCACTGATTCAAAGAATACTTAAGAGTGTTACATATTTAAGATCTATATTTGATATATATCGATTTTTATTTTAAATACATATAATAAAAGTATTCTGTCATGGTAATTTCTAAACACCCAAAGCAAACAACTTTACCCTAACATAATGTAAAAAATACAAAGCCAAATCTGCCAAGACTGAATAAAATTCTTATTCTTTTATGTTAGTGTCATCTTTAAGAGGAGTGTGCAACATCCTGCCTACTTCTGATCTATTGGCTTTCCACAGAAACTGATGGTACATCATATACACGTTTTAAAATTTTATAGTCAACATCCTAACCTTCATCATTGAGCTTAATGATTAATTCTTAGAAAGACACCCTGCTAAGCTCTTTAATTGCATTAGAGGACTTGTGTACACTTCAGAGGGTGAGATAGAGATCCCGAGTGAAGACTGGCACAAAGATCATCTGTGAGAAAGACTGTGATCATGAGCTAATTAGCCAAAGAGTGAATTCCTTGTAGAAATGATACAGATGTTGTCTGACAGTAGAAACAGATACAGTAGATCCTAGAAGGGCTTGTGCATCCCACAGTGCCTCATAGACACCGTTTGAATGTTCTGAAAACATAAGATCTTGACAGATACAAGAGTACCAGTGTTGCTATGTCACAGTCACTTTTATGTCACCATTAGCAAGTCAAACAGACAATGTTCATGTTCCCTTTATAGAAATATTTAACCATGGGACTCTCAGGTATAGGAAACCAAATTTAATAACACAAATCAATACCCTTATTAGGAAGGAGAAAGGTTTACAGCTTCTTTCTGGAACTACTTAAAATTTATTCCCCTGATGTCTATTCTCTTTCTCTTTTAATATCATGAATAATTTCCTAGGCACCTTGTTGTACTGGTGCTCTGGGAGGTTCTGGTATTAAAGTCACATGGAGACTACGACAATGGTCTAATTTATTCATACCTAAATACTATTATTCAAACTCTAAGATGGGGTAATGGAGAGTAATCAAGATTAAAGGATTTTTACAAGTCTATATGGATAGTAATAACTGTTTTAAAAATAGTCTTGGATCTCACAATAAGGACTATTTGATTAGTCTTAAAAGAAATAATGCCTGGTTGTGTGTAGCATTAGTTAGATAGCCAGATACACCTCATCAGAATAGGAAAAATGCCAGTTTTGTAAATTGTAGAGTTACATTGTTATTTTGATTTTTGATATGTATGATAATTGCTCACATAGACCAGACAGTAAAAGAATCATTGTATCTCCCTAATTTTCCCCAGAAACTTTGTTTTCATCTTTATTGATAGAAAAACATTTGTATTGGAGATTGTATTGACTCATAAAGGGAAAAGGCATAAACTTCATTATTTATTTGGATAATTATATGCAGCAGTTGTCCGCACCCAGTATGGTTAAAGGCAGGAGAAAGCAGAAGAAGCATTTGAAGAAAGTCTTTGAACAGTGCCAAAAAAAAAAAAAAAAAAAAAAAAAAAAAGAGCTTTCTTGCCTTTCCCCCCAATCTGTACACTGCTGGTGCTTCAAAGGCTCCTTTGAACACAAATCTCCACAAAAGCTTCTCTGACCATTTCAAATCTGGATAGTGTGTGACTTTTCCCTGCATGATTGGCAATAATGTTACACTGTGTCATACAAATTATCTCTACAAAGTCCTCAACATATATTTGGTTCAGCTATTGAGGATGCTGGGTGACTTTTTCTTGGGAGAAGTGAACAAACATCTTTTCACCCCGGTAAAGGCACAGAGGTGATACTTGAGAAATGATTCTGTTCATGTTTAGATTGGTACCAATGAAAATATTGGGGTTACTTATAGTAGTATAGCTGAGAAGCTACCTCCATGAATATGGGTGATATGCATAGCTGCTTGACTGAAAAGCCTAGCCTAGCAAGTGTGATGATGACTCATGAAACCACATGGGTAGAACTCTTTGATCAACTGTCAAGTGTATCCACTAGACAATTTCCTTGCCTGATGTTTGACTAGTTACATAACCTTGGGGAAGGTCCTTTTGAGTCTTGTAATAGTCTTAGTTTTCTGGGCCTCATAAATGTCCCTTAAGTTTAATAGCTTTCCTCTTTCCTGCAAAGGGGTTTATTTGTTCACAATAATTCTTCAAAGGGAAAATCTAATATTAAGAAAAGGTATTGGACTAGCCATAGTAAAAAGCAAGTGTGATTTAATAACAGATGTTTTTACTCCATATTTTATTATTAATATTGTGTACTATTCACATTGGGATAAATTGATTATCAACAATATGAACTTAAAAACCTTCAGATTTATATTTGAATTCAAAATATATATTGACCAAAAAAAAAAGTCCAAAGATATAGATTTTTCTGGAGTTAGTTTCATTTCTTACCACCCAAGTTGGATGGCTCACCACTGTTTATAATTCCAGTTACAGAGGGATTAGATAACCTCTTTTAGCACTTACTCACATGTGGGAGGAGGACATATGCACGCACACACACATGCACATACACACACACACACACACACACACATTAAATCTTAAAAAAAGATATCTCAAATTTCTTTTTCTCATAGAAAATACTTAATCCAAATCAATCAATCAATCTATCAGTCAGTCAATTAATAAATCAATAAATAATTAGTTAAAGAAAACAAGATATAAACTCCATAAATATAGAAAAGCATATGCTTGCAATTTAGTATATGAAAAGCTTATAGTATCTTTTAACTGGTTTTCTTTACAAACACAATGCTAGGTCAGTGGAATATCTAAATTAAAGATCATGATTCCAATTTTCCAATAACACCATATAAAATAAATTTTGATAACAGAACCAGTTTGGATGGCAAAGCAGACTTCATCATGTCACTTCAGGTAGGCAAGGATTTCTCAAAGAAAAAATCAAGGGTAGTGTAAAAGCCAGTCACCAAGAAACCATTTATAATGAGTATTTTGCACAGATTTATGACCTGTATATAAAAATATCTCCTTAAATTGAAAAAGAAATTCAATAATGCTCAAATTACTGTAATAGTCATCTTTCCAAGAGCCAGTGAACGAATATGAAACTATGCTTAGCTTTACTTCTTATCAGAAAGGGGAGGTATAAGTCAACGCTACAACTCCAGAATGTTGCATATTCACAATAGTGACTAAACAGAATCTATGTGGTCACCACTATGATAAAAAATAGCAGGAATGCTCATTGTTGTTAAGAGATAGGGGAATTGTTGTACCATAACCCACTACCCATGCCTTACTCAGTACCTCTAATCTTAAATGGTGTTCACCAATTGTCTTAGGGTTTCTACTGCTGTAATTAGCAATTTGGGGAGGGAAGGGTTTATTTCAGCTTATCATTCCAGGTAACAATCCATTGCTAAGGGAAGTCAGACAGGAACTCAATCAGGGCAGGAAACTTAAGGGAGGAGTTAATATGCAGAGACCACAAAAGAGTTTTGCTTACTGGCTTGCAATACATAGCTTGCTTAGCCTGCCTTATTTTTTCTTAACTTTTATTCTTCCCTCATACATTACATTCAGAATGCAGTTTCACCTCTCTCTACTCCTCCCAGTCCCTTCCCACACCTCACCTCTTTTCTAGATCAATTCTTCCTCTGTTTCCCTTGCTGGTGTTGGGGATAAAGAGCAGGCCTCCCAGGAGTATCCACAAAGCATGGATATATATCATGTATATGTATCACATGCATGATCATAAAGGCAGCCTTTGTCATAATTCCAAACTAGAAATGTCTCAAATGCCCATTAGCAATAAATGAACAGGGTATGAGATATTTGTCAAATGTACTTACATCAAATGACAATGACAGCTACCTGTATATAGCAGAATAGATGTTTCACAAACCTGTGGGAATGAGGTAAAAACAAAAGGGTAAAGGTAAGTCTGCTTGTGGAACATTTCATATGATATAAAGTAACCATTGGTTCTAAAACCAACACAGTGGTCACCTTCGGAAGACGTACCTGGGAAGGAAAGCACGAGGGACACAGCTCTGATGACTAGTTGTCATCTTACTTTTTGGTCTTCAAGGTGGTTCTATGATTCCTTTTTTTTTTTAAGTTCTTAAAAAGTTATACATTGATGATTTGTATGCTTTTCTGTATCTGTCATGTATGTATGTATGTATGTATGTATGTATGTGTTCATGTCAACCAAGGTTTAAAAACTATAATTTTTTTTTAAAAGCCCCCAGAGAAAACTAGAGGGAAAAAAAAATAAGAATCAAACTTCCTAAATTGCTGAAGATGTGATAGGGTTTCTGTTTAAGAGGCACATTGCTTCTGCAGTTGGTCCATTTTATTATCGCGTGGCCTTTCTCAACCTAGCTTGGTGACCTGTGCTAAGGTGGCTTATCTAAAGCAGTTTCTTTAAATGTAGATTTTACTTTTATATTTCATAGCAACTATGTTGAACAAAAGAGATGGATTAATTGATGCTTTGAAATCCTATAAAAATGCTAAGTCACAGCAAATGAGATCTACATCTTAAACAATCAATTTTATGAGAGAATGTATAAACCCAGAAAGAAACAACCTGGCAAATTCATCTGGTGTTCTGTATCAATACAATTTTAAAATACCTCCAGTTTTTTTTTTTTCCTTTCATGCTATACCATCTGCTGAATGGCTCTTGGAATGAAATTTTAATCTCTAATTGCCAGTGTGGGGATTAAAAAGGTTACATTCGAGATGTGCTGGGACCTACTAACAATTCAGAAAAGTTAAAAAAAAATGTGCAAGTTGCTCTGGCATAGATGTTTTCTGGAAATGATAACCTGGCACCAGGTTTCACAGTCAAGAGTGAAAGGGGACAGTAGCTCCTTTTGATTGGGTCTGAACTCTCTAGACCTTGTATAAACTCCATCTGATTTGGGACTGTTGAATCAGGGCAAAAATGGGTCACTTCACTCTTTCTCTTCTTTCAAAATTAGATCATGATTTAAATAGTTAAATTAAAAGTAATGTTGCCGTGCTTTTTGTTTAAAGGCACCTAATACAGATTAAGTTAAATAAATACAGGAGGGAAACCATTAGATATGGTAAATGTTACACAAAGGCAACAGAAAAAAACATGTGGACAAATGAAAATTTGGTGTTAATTATCCTAAATTATGTAGGTATTTAAAAATGTCTCACTGGCATTTTGGTTTTAAGACATTTGGTATAGGTATTGTTGTGAATTATCTTACTTTGTGAGTTTTTTCTTATTATCTGTTCATTGGTCATTTCTGTTTCAACAACATAATATATTAAAAATTAAAATTTATTTTATGTATTTATTTACCTGACCTTTAGGATGCCCAAGAGAGATAAATAGTTCATTTTACAACTGAAACAGGAAGGAATCCATGGAAAAAAAATCTTGTGAATCTTATTTATGCCTGCCAAGGACATCAACTTGCTAGGAAGAGTTAAGGCAGGAGTTTAAAAAAAAAAAAAAAAAAGTCCCTGTACTTCAAAATCAAATAAACAAAAAAGTTTTAATGAAAGTACCACCAAAATAATCAAATCAACCACTCTATGTCATTAAAAAGTAGTTAAATAAATTCACTTAGGAGTTTATTGCTAATGTGTTTTCTCCTCACCTTGACTGAATCACCCTTGTTTGTAGGGGGATTATGTTGTTCCATTGTAAATAGTTGTCCCCGCCTATGAGTTTAATAAAAAGCACTGATTGGGCAAAAGCAGACAGGAAGTGTGGGCGAGGCTACCAAACTAAGAAAACTCTGGAACAAGAAGAATAGAGCAGAATGCCAGAGAGAAGCCAGAAGAAGCAGAGGACAACTATGCTGCTCTAAGAGAAGGTACCAATCCCCATGGCTGAACAGGATAAGAGTCATGGGTTAGATTAAGGGTAAAGAGTTAGCAAGTTATATGCCTGGGTCTTAGGCCGATCAGCCTAAAACTATTGTAAGCATCTGTGTGTTTCTGCAGGTCTGTGGGTCTACAGGCCTAAACCTTGAGGCTAGATCTGAAAATCTGGGCCAGAAACCTCTTACTACACTTGTTAAAGCATTGACCTAGCTATCCCATGCATTGGGTTGACATCAGAATGGAGCACATTCTCCATACCAGTTGTCATTGTGGAGACATGAGACTTGAAATAGAAGAAAGATTCTCCATGCCTTTTGAATGCTTTTGGAGAACTTGACTGGCTTATATCATCCTACAAGGTTGAACTAAAAAGATTTTGGAAAATCCACCCACTCCTGTTCTTCATCAGCCTGTTCAGCAGAGAAAGTAGGAGTCAAGGTGCTGAAGGAGGAAAGGCTTCTTTCTAAGTAATGGGATGTGATTAGGCGTGCTAGGGGCTGTCCTTGAACTTGATGCTCCAGGAGGAAATGAGATATAAGTGATGGAATCTGAAGCAAAGGAGTATTGCAATGTCTTATTAGAAGGTCATGTTTCAAAAGATGCTTCTAGTACTGTTGCCATCATTAGCGGGCAACTGAATTGTGTAAGGCAGATTGTGTGGCTGATAAAATGGAGAAGATGAAGCAGCGAGAAGAGCCAATGTGACCTGTCAGCTAACAAGTCACTTCTGTGCTTTTAATGAGAATGGGATCTGTATCTTCCATATCTTCCATGTCCAGTTTTATATGTGGTATAAGCAAAAAAAAAAAAAAAAAGTCTACTCATGACTCACTTTTCTCTTTTCTGTGTTGGCTATTTTATGGAATGAAACCATTGCTTTCTGAATTTTTAATCATCAGTAAGTCTATGATTTACATTTCTAGGAAGGGATAGAATTTCTTCCTAGACCATTTCACTGGGATAAACTAAACCAAACCAAAAAACGAAACAAAAAAATTAAAACCAACAAACAAAAGAAACTGTGTGTTCAATTTACTGTCCAAGCAGAGAGCTGTGTTCAATTTCGAGCCTCCCATTGTTAGGCTGGCCACTGCTTCTCAACTGTCCCTGAACTGAATCTGACTTTACTGACATCTTTGTTGACAGACACCAAAAGGGCTGGAGTTGTGCATCTTAACCTTTAGTTATGCAAATACTTGCATTTGTTTTTTTCCCTCAAGTAAGTTCACAACAGGCAGCAGGACCCTTAGAGGGCACTTAGACAGGTCTCTGACAGATAAACTTGAGAACTACTATTTTATGAATAGCACCTGGAGGAGAAGCTTTTTTGCAAATGGAGCATATGACTGAAACATATCTAAAGATTTTTTTGTTTTTAATGTATTTGGTGGTAGCTGGGGTGCGAAGAAGCTGCTCGGAGAATATCCACAGAAGGAAATAACTTGTTTGTTGCATATGGAAAGAAATATTTTATAGTCCTCCAATCCTTATCTTTTGCAAAAACCTTTATTGAATACCTCTCAGTGTTAGACGAGGCATTGGTGATGGAAGTTAGATCATGCTGTGTTTGCCCGTTAGTCAGTCTTGATTTGATGAACGCTGCTTGAGGCTTTATTTCTTGTCCTAAAAATGTGTGTGTGGTACCAGCAGAACCATTGAAAGTGCCATTGAAAGGGAGGTTGAATGCAACTGAAAACAGAACAGCTCTGCAGTGAAGGTTTCCGCTTTCCATATTGATATTCAACGTTCGATACTCAACGGTTCCACATAGGCAGCTGGGGATGACCTAGGGACATCGCAGACCACTAGTGGGGTTAGCAGCTGAAGTAAGGGGTTTCACAGGCTGTGTTAGCTTCAGTGCTGAAAACAGGGAAAGTCTTACTCAAACCTGCGTGTTTCCCAGCAAAAGAGCCATTTTGAACTGTGTAAGTCTTTAAACTACTCAGTTTATAAGGGAACACAATAAATCTACCTTAGTACTTCTGAAAACAGATCCTTTCTTGTTACATTTGTCTATTATTTTAGCTCTAATTTGAATTTTCATTTTGTTGATTATTCTCCAAAAGGATATATTTTGCTTTAGACTGTCCAAGTTATTTGACAATACTCAGTTGTAGAAAGAATAAAATTCATACCTGGATTTAGATTTGACAAAGCAAGACTTAAAAATTGACATGATAATTAACTTCTGCAGGGTGACTGAAAACCGCTGCCAGCTGTTGGTAAGGAAGCAACAACAAACAGGCCTCCTAAGGACAACTTGAAAGTTTCGACCACAAACATGGGCATATAAGAAAACATAGTTAATTGAACCTATATTGTGTTTTAGTTCCTCCCTGACACGCAAACAGAATCTTACATTTGGCCGCAACCAATATTTTTATTATTCTCAAAATATCATGTCTACTGACTGATTTTGTTCTGAATACAACAACGATTGCATTTTTTTATTTTATTGTATTCTTTTCTGCATGCTTCTATTTCAGGGGATTGTAGAAACTCTCTTACCTTCAGGAATCTCTACTTCAGATCCAAGTACTAACGGCTAATGGCTAATGAACTTACTGCACTGTGATCCCCAGGCCAGCGGCACACTCTGGGAAATTGTGAAAAATGCAAATTCTCAGTTCTTCCTCACAGTCCACACAATCACCTACTTGTATGGAGTTAAATTTTGAGTGTTTCTGGACTAAGCATCTTTTGCCATGGCATGTGATGGTGTCTGCGACTGATTCTGAGTGTTCTATATCTGCATAGCTACAGAATAGAAGACACACAGGACAGATAATGAAAAACATACTTGTACATTTATAGTAAAAATACAATAGCAATTCCCCTCTTGTCTTGAATGCTGTGAATGTTTTCTGAAGCTCATAATTATAGCAGGCACAGAGAGCTCATCTAAGGCAGAATGTATCTGCAAATTTAACTTTAAATGACAGGAGAAAGTTTTAACTTTATCAAAAGCATTACAACTTACAATTATTTCCCCAATGGGGCTTTCTTGGGTCCGAATTAGCTCTGGGAACAAGAGAAGATAAACTGTTGTTTTAGAATATGCCGGTGAAGTGTTCTTTCAGAGAGTGATAAGGTATGATGCCATCAGCATGCACTGAGCAAACCCAGATAAATGATTCTCAGCTTCCCTAAAAAGGTGAGGGGAGAGGGAATTCTGGGAGTGGGGGACTGACCTTGAATTCTATCTCGTAATTTCAAAGGGATTTCTGTTTTCCATTTCACTCGACAACTGTGAGCTGCACCCCAGTGAACCCTTTAAAAAGAATATCAATAATGATGCTTTGCATTGCATTCCTAAGCCACAGTGAAGCTACTTTCCTGCTATCTCCCACCTTCCAACTCTTCTAAGTAGCCCTGCTTTGGCAACAAAACTAAAGAAGCTGATACAAATCAAAGAGACAATTAAATGGAAAAGTTTCCTTTCCCTCTCTTCCCTGTAAGATGTTTTAGACATAGTGAAAATGATCTCTTGAGTGCTGTGGCAAAGCAAGATATCGCCTTTACAATTCTCTGCTCCAAATCCTCAATTGTTACCCACAAATGAAGGGATGTGTGAATTCTTTCCTCCTCCTTCTTATTTTTTTTAAAGTATACACAAGAAAAAAAGGGTCTTTAAACTAAAACAGCCTTGAAATAGAAGGATGGATGGTAAATTACCACATATACTATACATAATGTGTTTAAAATATGCCCAATCCAAAGATCTATATTGTAGTATACTAGTTTATTGTACTAGCAGAAAATGATATACTAATTTGAAGAATGATAGTGCTGATCACAAAATTCAAAAGCACACACACACATGCATATATATATATATATATATATATATATATCAGTTTTCTATGAATATCTGCCCCAAGTTTAGCTTAAGAATAATTTATTTAAGCAAGCTTGTAATGTTGGAATGATTAACCCTTTTTTGAGGATAACCACTCCAAATCTCAAACTGGTCAGAGTTGACCAATGTTTTCAATCAGCAACTGGTATTTGTCAAGATTCAAATTCAAGCCTACTAATTCCAGATGTTATGTTCTTCCTATAATACCACACAATATGAGGATTCTTGGTATCTAGAAAAGGTATTCTCTGTACTTATGGCCATGTCAATTTTTCCTCTCTTGTTAGACTACTGTATTTAGATGAATTTGGGAGACTCACTATGAAATTTTGAAAGAGATTACAGGCAGGAATGTGCCTGTGGTTTGTGTGTGTGTTGATTGAAGCTAGGTCCTTCCACATGCTAAGCAAACATTATATCACTGAGTGTAGTGGGATTCAGATGTCAGCTGATAAGATCTGAGGATGCTAACCCAAGGTTCCCGGCCCCTGGGGGGGGCGTGGCCAACCCCATTGATAAGGGGCTGCTGGGACCCCAGAAAGCCTGTTTTCCTGGTTCCTGGATGTTGGAGAGACCGGTTTGGAATCCATCGTCCACTGTTCCAGACTCCAGTCCCTGTTCAGGCTCCGCTATATGCTGTTACCTGTACTGTGAGTGTTGGTTTATATTTTAATAAACATCATTATTGTGACTGGTGCCATCTAAGTAAAACTTCGCCTACAACTGAGCATATCCCCAGTCTTACAACATACACTAAAACACTAAAATGCACTAGAAATTATATTTATTAGTAACCTATCAATATTTACAGTATACATAATTCATTGACTTATAAAAGATATTTCTTTGTATGGATTGCTATGGAAAATGCTTTAATAAAATGAAGATAATATACAAAAAGAAACTTCTTTCTCTCAGTTCTGCAGAGTGAGTAGTCCAGAATTTGGTATAAAATGATTTCATGTGTTGTGGTCTTTCTGCTTGCTTCACAAACAGCTTCTCACTGACAGCTGCTACGGGGAAAGGATGATGGTTTCTCTTTGACCTCATCTAAGAGTACTAATGTCATTCATAAGGCCTTCATCCCCATTCCCTAGTCACTTCACAGAGGCTCCACCTATTACTATAGATGTCAATATGTGAATTTGGGATGACATAGACATTCGGACTGTAGCAAGAAACACTGTGATTTCTACTCCTCTTCTGATGGGTTGAAAAAGAGAAACAATACTTAAGGCATCTCTGAACAGTTCCATTTTTCTTTCTTCAAATAGCCCCAGGGCCTGAGAACTAAAGCACTTTTACTGAGCTCCATATATTTTGTTAATTCAAAACTGCACTTCTGTGAGAGTCAGGTCTCCTGAGTCTCTGAAAGTCAGGCTGCCAGCATTTCAGTATGGGTGGAAAGTGAACGATGAATATTTATTTAACACTAATGACCCCTACTCAGGCCTTTGTCAGATGTGATTTCTCTGCTTCATTCTCTACCCTGTCATTTCTACAACTTTTAACTGCATAAATGACACTGAAAATTAGAAACTTTTTGAATTTAAATTATTGTTCCTTACTTTATGACAGGAATTACTGAACTATGTTTTTACCACTGTACCACCTATTGTGTAATTATTTTATTTCTCGTAGAGGATGGGGTGGCAAATTTGCTTTTGATTTCTCTTGTCCTGTAGTTGATCTAATATTGATATTTAAAACATACAACTAGTTAATATTTATTAGTCTGCATTTAAAATAATAGTAAAAATAAAATTCATGTCAATCAAATTTTATAAATTATCATTAACCATTATAAATATCCTAAGGTGCTTGCTGTAATGGTACATACCATTAATTCCTTCCAGCACAGGCAAGGCAGAGGTGGGCAGATCTTTGAGTTCAAGGCCAGCCTGCTCTACAGAGTGAGTTCTAGAACAACCAAGGGAAACCCTGTGTCAAAAAATCCAAAATAAATAAATGAATACTTTAGGGCATATACTAGGAAAAAAATGAAGAAAAATGTATCTATATTGTTGTGAGGGTGGAGAGTTTTAAAAATAATTGCAGACACACACCCACAATTTGATGTTGAAAATCAGGGTAGGAGAGAACCTTTTCAGGAAACCAAGACTTTAATTTCCTCTACTTGATTTTCTGATTTTCCTAGAAAACATCAGCTCAAAATATCAAAGTCCCCCTGAGAGTAGTTAAATTAATTGCAATATCATAAAGTAGTACATTATAAATGCAAATGGAAAGCAATGTGATATACTGTATGAAACTGGTTTTCCGACACAGTAATTCCATCAGTCCAATTTGGAGAAAAAGAGAGCAAAAGTGACCACAAGTTCAATAACCATCTTTTGAGTTGCTGATGCAAGATCAGATGCCATGGGCAGCCATGAAATTGTTCCTTTCTTCCAAAACAGACAGCATGTTGCTTTGGCTTCCTAGTACCCAGTCATCTGTCTTATGCTAACTGTATCCCTATTTTCCTCTGAGCTAGGACCATTTTCCTTTCAATTTCCAGGGAATCTGGCTTGACTCCTTCTTCATGATGAGTTACATGACCTGCCATAGCTGGCCAGCATCTTGCATTCCTTGGGCAACAGTGATTGTATCAGGGTGAGGCCCTGGACTATTCAAACAGCAATGGAGCAAGATCATTCCAGAAACCCTGGAAAGTCTCTAGATATGCCTGTGGAATTAAGGTTCAGAAAAGCTGTGAGCTTAATGTGGTTTTATGAATACAAAAGAGTTCCATCAAACAAAGACAGCATGTGGAGAGCAGATCTTGTTTGCGACAGTGTCAGATCAAAGCCCATCTAAAGATGTTCGGGTGGTTGCAATCTTGCTATTCACAAGTGCCAATAAGTTTCTTTTTGGCATAAGATTATTGGATCTGTAATTTCCATCAACTGAAGCTGAGATCCCATTCCCTGTGCCAGTGTGAAGAGGCACAGGAGGAGCAGGCAACTCAAAGTTCTTCACTTTCAGGAGGAGATCAGGGTCTGAGACGGGAGATAATGCTACATCAAACTCATAAGTACTGGGCTTGGCAATGATGCTGACATTTCTGATGGAAGAAAAAGAAAATGGAATCATATGCAAAGGCACACTAACAATAAAGGAAGTAGCAGGCAACACCCGCTTCATTCTGTGCACTATGCATCCAATCCTAGCTGTATGGGTTATTATTTGTGAATACACCATCTTATATCATCCAATCCTCTATTTGCACATTCTGCTAATCAGTCATGCTGGTATTGTATGGGAAGAAGCTTCTTTAAAGTTTAGAAGTTATAGTGACAATTTCATTATGTAGCAGGAGGGTAGTGATGATTAGGAACAATCTCCGGGTCTGTTTCAGAAGCTCTTTTATGGAGAAACAACCTCATAGAAGTTGATGACCATATACTTGGCTTATGTTGAGTCTGAGGATAGATGTTAAACACGAGAAAACCATAAACTAAAAGAAATAGAGAGTTTCTGGACCAGCACTTTAAAAGCTTATTTCCACAATCCTAGTAACTAGTAGAAAACTCAATGAAAAAGAATAAAAAATATAAGCATATTTTTAAACAAATAAAATATTGAGGTTATAGAACAAAGCCCTGTATCCTAAACTAGAGTAACAGACAGATGCATTCACTTACTGGAGCAGAAATCCATAAGCAGAAACATCTGGCAATCAGTAATGGAAGGGATACCCAGGGCTTCCAGGGACCCAGTCATATCACCCCACTCCCTCTTCCAAATCTATCTCCAGTGGCTCAAACAGGGCTTCAGAGAAAAATTACTGTTTGCTTCTGGCAGGTAGTGGAGTTGAGGAGCCACTCTGAAAATACCAGAGCATTCTGTTCTTTTCAAGTTCTATCCTCAAAAAAAAGCTACTATTTTACAACAGTCTAAACTGTTAGAGGTTCTGACTAATGGCCAAGAAATGCCTAAATATTTTAATTGGAGAGAACCAGCTATACATTCTCATTCCAGGAGCAGAGAAAATACGTAATTACAACTACCTACAGTCATCCTATCCTGCCTATGGCAAAATGACTGAGGAGCATTTTCTGGGGGTGTAAGGTCACTAAAGGACAGATACACAAATAAAAAATAATCATGTGACAGTGCTTAGGTCACATGCCTTTAGGAAAATTCAAATTGTAGCAACAAATAAGATATAACTATCTAGCCATTGGAATAGCCAACATCTAGAACACCAAAACCAGTAAAATACAGATGAGCATATGGAGTCCAGGAACTCTGAGTCAGTGTCAGTAAGGATGCAAAGCAGTACAGGTGCTTTGGAAGATGGTTCAATGGTTCTTTTTAGAGCTAAAGATGATAGTATCATGTGGCACAACAATCAAACTCCTTTGTATTTATTTAATAGAATTGGAAACTTAAATGTTTTCATATAGATGTGCATAGTAGCTGTATTCAGTTGTTTAAATATATAAACAAAGGTAGCCACTTGAAGTGAGTCCAAATATAATGCACTGTAAAAAAAAAAAAAAAAGAAAGATAAAACTGTGCAGATAATACAGATCAACGTTAACTCAGGTAGGGGCTCAGGAAGAGTGAGGAAGTGGAAATATTCTGCATATACTCTGAGGACTTGAATAAAGTTATTCTTTTGTTCAACTTGTGGACATGAATAACACAAGGGAAAACCATAGTACAAAGTGTGGACTTTCATAGGTAACAACATATAGATAAGTCATTCATTCATTGTAAAAAGAACAATATAGTAAGAAAGCTTTTGCGCATTTCTTTCTGAAAACACAGAATCGTTAACATGTCTGTTAATTCAGCAGGTGAGAAACAAAAGCCAAATTTACGATGTAAATAGAGCTATATATCACCTTAAGTAAGCAAAAGCTAATGAGGACAATGGAATTCACAAATGTATGCTGCTTGCCACAGTTTTGTGTTTGTGTGCTTAGATCATACCAGGGATGATTTTACCCAGACACTTAACATGGATCTAGTCATGCTATAAACCAAACCCAGGCATCCTGCAATCAAACCATACCTGCACTTAGGGAGTTTATCATAAGCTATCCTCAAATGTATCTATGTCACTGATTACGTCATAGGAGCAGAATTGATTTGAAGACTACTATAAGGAGATGTTCTACAAGTTTAACTCATGGTCTTTATTGGTTCCATGGTTTCAAAAATATTTGATGGACAATTGGAAAAATAAAATATGAGTTATTAGTTTGAATAGAAAACTAATTTTATCAAAGTTCAATTTTATTGGTATGATTACAGTATTGTGATTATGTAGTAGATGAGACATTTTTATTTCAGTACCTAAAGTTACCATGTTTTGATATCTGATATCTGCAGGCATTCAAAGTTTAAAGAACGATATATGTGACTACCGGTATTTAGATATGATCTAAATTTATTTTGTCTTTAACTATGAAAATAAAATTTTGCAGTATAAGAACACACACTACCCACTGAAACAGGTATCAATGCCATGTTTTGAGAGACAACATTGCATAATTTTTAAAAGTTTAAAATATGTATGTATGCACTCAGACATAGCAATACCACTTAAGAATTTATTTTCTTAAAATAATCAAGGACATTAGAACAACTAAGCAAAAATATTTCCAGTTATCAAGTATATGATAGAAACAAACACTAATTTTCCATGATGTGAGTTGGTATTTCCTTTTTCAAGTTTCCTGAGGATCTGTTGTTCTAGCCAGTTAGAGCAGTCTTGTATTTGTTCTCTGAAGTTTAAGCTTAGGATTCAATTTAAATAACACTGAGTTTTCCTGGAGAATTTGGGGGAAAACAATTACTCTTTATGTATTACTACCAGAAAGAAGACTTTTAGGATTGTGTGTGTGTGTGTGTGTGTGTGTGTGTGTGTGTGTGTGTGTGTGTGAAAGTGAGAAAGAGACAGGAGAGAGAGAGAATGAGAGAGAGAGAGGGAAGGAAGGAGGGAGAGAGAGAGAAAGAAAAAGAAGGAAAGAAAGGGAGAGAGGGAGAGGAAGAAAGAAAGAAAGAAAGGAAGGAAGGAAGGAAGGAAGGAAGGAAGGAAGGAAGGAAGGAAGGAAGGAAGGAAGGAAGAAAGAAAAACGGAGACCTGACTATGGAATCACCTTTCTGAAAGATGGCCTCATCTTAAGATGATGTATTTTTTCCTTCCTGGAATTTCTGCAAGTGACTATGTGATCCTTCTCAGTTTTCCCACTTTTCAGAATTCTGATTTAGAAAAACTTCTTTCTTCTTCTTCTTTCTTCCTTTTCTTATCCCAGATTTGACCAGAGCCTAGTTACGTTTCAAACTTTTAAACTAAGCTTCAGGATCCCTACTGTGTTTCTGAAGCTGTCTCATGAAGCTCCCTTACACGTCATCTGCCATCAAGTGGTTGACCTTCATGACCGCATAACTTCTGTATTCTCTTCTTCTAGGAAACTGCAAGATTTACAGTTAGCCTGTCTGTCCTTGGGTTGTCTTCAAGTTTTCCTTTGAGTCCATTCTTTGTCTTGGAGCTTTTATTTGGGTCTGTTCTTATTAAGAAGACTTAGAACCCCAAGAAAGAACTCCAATTCTTGCATTATTATGTGATAGCACCATTAAGGTGTCCCAAGATTTTAGTAACACATCTTTCTTTATTTTAAATTTTTTAATTGGCACAGAACCAATTTATGTACCCCTAGAAGGCATCACGAGCACCTATGTAAAAAGCCATATGTGAGTACATGTAGGTCTATAGTGTCAACATTGTAGGGAATGGGGACAGAAGGATCACTGTGGTTAAGGTTGCCAGACCAGCTTTTGGTTCAAAGAGAAACTCTGTATCAAAGGTGAAGTATATATGGTGAAGTGTGATGGAGCAGAACACTGTTACCCTCTCCTAGCCTCCACAAATTACACACACACGTACACACACACACACACACACACACACACACACACACACACACACCTCAGAGAGAGATGAGAGAGAGAGAGATTGAGAGATTGAGATCTAAGATATGGAGATTTATCTAGTAAGGACATTGCTCTATTGATAATTGAAATTATGAATTCTTTTATTTACTAAAGAGTTTTTAAAATACTTATTTATTTTGATTTATGTGTATGCACATTTGCCTGCATATATATCTGTTTGTGACATGTGTTAAGTGCTGATTGAAGCCACAAGAAGGCATCGAATATACTGTATATGAGTGCGTGAAACTGAACCCTGGTTCTCTGCAGAAGCAGTAGATTTTCTTAACCTTTGAGTCATCTTTTCAGCCTTGGAAGGTAGTTCAGACTTTGCCACAGTCTTAAAGGGTTTTGTCTTTAAAATTTGTACATTGAAATGTCAATCACTGGGTCAAATGGGTTCTGCAGATGGGGTCTAAAGAAAGGTGCTTAGTTGTGAGTGCTCAGTTTTCATGGAGAGACTCATGATGTGGGAATGCGTTTATGTATGCTGTGAATCTCAATCTTTAAATAAAAGAGCTGTTTTGGGCCATGGCAGGCACCATAGAAGAAGTAGGAGGAGAAATCAAAGCATAGGTAGGAGAAGCAGGGCGGAGTCAGAGGCAGATGACCTGAAGCTGCCCAAGGAGCAACATGTAAGGAGCTGGGTGAGCCACAGGCCATGTGGCCGACAGATTAATAGAAATGGGTTGATTTAAGATATAAGAGCTAGTTAGCAATGTGCCTGAGCCATAGGCCAAACAGCATGAAGTTAATAGAAGCTTCTGAGTCATTTCTGGGGGCCTGGGCAGCGGTGGGTTCCTAAGCAGTCTCAGGCGGCAGGTCTGTGGGTCTCGGACCTTTCGGCCGCCAGGGACCGAGAACCCCACTACTACAGACTCATGTAGTTATTAAGAAGGCTTGCTGGACTGGTTTATCTCTGTATTTACAGCCATGTGTGGACAGTGTTCCCTTGTTCAAAAGAATAGAATTCCCAGTACCGTCTTAGATGCCCACAGACTAGGCACAACCTGCTGGTATCTTTATCTTGGCTCTCTCGTCCCCCAAAGCCTTAAAAGAATAAACTTCTATTCTTAATGAAGTATTCAATCTGTGGTTGACAGCTAGCATTTGGTCAGAAACAATGTGTTTTATTTTTTATTTCATTCTGCCTTTTTGAATCCTGTTTTGTTTGTATCTTTCCTTTAAATCAGTTTTGAGTTATATTGTCTACATTGATAACAAATCTTTTAAATAAAATGATGCTGTTAGTCATGTGTCTTTCAAATGGGGAATAAAAAGAACACATAGCCATTCCCTATATCAAAAGTATGAATTCATTATTTGCACTTATAGATAGAAATAAAATTGTCAACAAATGTAGTTTTAAATTGGCATTAGCATTCTCTGTGGCTTTTGCGCTGTTTTAATGACTGTTTTCTGCAATGATGTTTTTACACAACTGTTTAACTGGATACATCATTGAAAGGAGTCAATTGCATTCACAGATGCTCTTCTGTTTGTGCAGCAGACATTACCACACTTGCCCGTATCATAGTGATTTCCTTGTCTGTTCTCCACTGAGAACCTTCAGACACATAGGGCAGCAATCTAAACTGTATTGTGAATGGAGAAAAGACATGTCCACAGTGGAAGCAAGATAAAAATAAGAATTGTGATTTTTTTTTATATGTGCAGATGGAAGTTACCATCTGAAGAACTGAAACTTTAAAGTGGTTTTATTTTTAAAATAGTTTTGAATGTTCTAAGTAGGCTGATAACATGAGTATTGGATACGGAGAATATTAGCTAATGTTTTACACCTATTGGTTTCTCTAAATTCAAGTTTTCAGTTTTACCAAAAAACAAGACTGTGACATTAGAGTATTAAAAAGAAATTAGAGACTAAGGAGTTGTTTCTGTAAGTAAAGGGCTTATGATGTAAGCATGGCAACTTGATTTTCAGGCCCCAGCCCTGGTATAAAAGTCTGAGTATGGTGACATATACCTCAAATCCTAGTAAGGGTTAGGCAGGGACTGGAGGGTCACTGGGATTCACTACCTGGCTGGTCTTGTTATATATGTGAATGACAGGTTCAGCAGAAGACCTTATCTCAGAAAGGAAGATGGAGAATATCAGAGCAAGACATCTGATGTCAACTTCTGACAGACACATGTGTGCAGGCATATCAGTGCACATGTGAAACATATGCATGCACACACACAAATGAATTTAAATAACATGACTTAGAATTAGTGATTTTTTTAAACTTGGTTCCTTGCAAAACTACTTTGGGAATTCCACAATGTTTGACTTTTCCTAAGTGACTTACATTTTGAATTATAAATAAAACATTATTAACATGATGAATTATTAATTATGAATCAAGATGAATGATGACTCTCATATGTTCCCACTCCAACTCTTGGTCTTCGTGAGGAGACCATGTTTGGAATATGAGTTTTACAAATGTTATTAAGGTTTTTCAGATGGTCTATTATACAAAAATGATGCCTCCTAAATCCAGTAACAAGTATCTCCATGAAGAGGGACATTAAAGAAAGGAAGCCCAGTTGAATGGAGAGAGAGGGAATTCTGGTGGAGCTCCAAGAGTTGGCTCTCATTCTGAGAGTCTGGAAGATACATGCCTTTTATAAACTTTGGAGAGAGCATTCCCTTCTGGCAACTTGGTTTTAGGCTTTAGCATTTGTAATCTGTGAAAGACTAAACCTCTTTTGTTTCAAACTAACTAGCTTATTAATATGTTATAGCAGCCACAATAAACTAATACATGTGTTTAACATGTGATGGTTAAATACTGACCACACTGAGATATTTAATATACCAAATACTGATGTAATATATACCACTAGTGTGATTATCCTTTTGAAGTCCTATATTTATTCAGAACTTGGAAATTGGTTACAGCTTATCTTCTTTTATATTTATAATGTAAGGCTCACTTATACTCAAGATGAGGCATTAAAATACTGCTGCTAGCAACTCGCCATCTTGGGGAATCTCTTTTTGAGGATCTTTGAGATATGAACAAGACGAAGAATGTGTTTGTTCATAAATTGAAAAAGGTTTTGAATAGCATGCATAATTCAGTAACTGTTCAGGCATGCCTAGAATCAAATTTAAATTCCTTTCCTTTGACTAAAAGTTCTTTCCATGTCTAATTTCTTATTTTCCTTTGTAGGATTTAGGATTGAATACAAGACTTCACAAATTAGGCTCTGTGATAGAGCTAAATCTTCAGCCTGTCCTCATTTGTTTCGGTAATTGTTGGTGGATTTTATTATATAGTCTAAATGGTCTTAAATTGGTGATCTTAAACTCTCCCATTCTCCAGAGTAGCTGGGATTATAGGTATGTATCACCATGAGGGCTTTGTTGGTTTCTTTGTATCCATTAACTTCTCTCTTTCTGCTTCCCATTGCTTTGACAAATCTTATGAAGTCTCTAGAACAAATTAAATCAGTTAAGACTCACATGCATGTCTCTTTGACAGGCTGAATGACTATGCAAATGTGAAATGTGTATTATATGCTTTGGGCTAAATCAGTGATTCTCGACTTTCCTAATTCTGCGATCTTTTAATAAAGTTCCTCATGTTGTGGTGACCCCAATCAAAAAAATTATTATTTTTTTTACTACTTTATAACTGTAATTTTGCTACTGTTATGAATCATAATGTATTGTAAAAAAGTATCTGATATAATGGATATCTGATATGTGTCTTATAGATTGAAAACCACTGGGCTAAATGAAGGCAAATATAAGTATCTTAAGACATTTTTCAATTTACAAAAAAATCCAAAATCAAGTTGGCATAGTTGTAGTTCAAAGTGAGGACATCCTTACCTGTTCCTATGTGTTCGATCTTTCACTGTGTTCACATGGCTTCTTCTTAGTGAATACCTGGAGAGAGAGAGAGAGAGAAAGAGAGAGAGAGAGAGAGAGAGAGAGAGAGAGAGAGAGAGAGAGAGAGAGAGAGAGAGAGAGAGAATCTAAACCTCAAGATATCACCTAAACTTGGTGGTGTCCTCCAACAATCTCCCTTTTCTTATATTATTATATGAAGATTGTGGGTTTAGTATATGAATTTTGAGAGGGCAGAAGTAGTAGCCAGTGGTAAGACATCTGAAACAGTATCTTGTTAGTAGATATCATTCTGATATAAGTGAAGCCAGTTTGTGTCTGTATACATCTTTTAGCCTTTCATGCATCTTATCCTCCCTCCCTTCCCCCCTCCCTGTCATTTTTGCTTTGTTTCATTTTGGCAGCAGTGAAAATCAAACCTAGGGTCTCCTGCACACTAAGTATACCTTATACCACTGAGCTATATTCTCATCCCCCAGTTTATATTGAAACTAGCCCCTCTTTATTCTGAATATGCTAGTTTTTCGTGGGACTGTCTATTGTTATTTAATTTACAGTACTATGAAAACTTGTCAATAGAGATGAAACGTCCAGGTTTCCCATGTTTTGTGGCTCACGTATATAGTATCTTCAGTAATATGGTTCATATATAGAAATAATACCCTCCATGATGTTATGGAGGGTAAGAGCAATGGGAAGAGCCCATAATTTTGAATATCTATTATATCTCACCGGCCAACAATTACATTTCCTGGTCCTAGGCCTCCTCCTCCTCTTCTGTCAGTCTTTGGAGTCTAGCAGGGGTATTGTTCTCTTCTAGGGTAACTCCTTTTTAACTCTGTGTACAAACGTGTGTGTGTGTGTGTGTGTGTGTGTGTGTGTGTGTGTGTGTGTGTGTGAAGGAAGTATCCACAGTAGTAGTTTACCACCTATCTTTTAAAAAGGAATGTGGTGTTATTTATTTCCATTCTCTACCCTAGCCTCTACTTTCTCATTGTGAATTAATGCTTCTTTCTTCATTTTTTCCTTAACTCTTAATAGAAGTGAATTCTGTCTCCTCTCTCTTGTAAATTTCCTTTTATGATCACTCAGTAATTTCCTGACCTCTATGGATATTCCAAAGGAAAGACACAGTCCTGAAAATACAAAGATTATATCTACAGATGAGATAAACATGTGACATTTGTCTTTCTGGGTCTAGGTAACTATGTGTAATTCCAGAGGAAAATAATAAGCCCTGATCATAACTGGTTATGAATCCAGTTATGATAATGACTATCCTGGCAGGACATGCCAACTAGTGCAATAGTGGCACATACATCATGGGAGTAACCAATGACTTTTTTTTTTGAACAGATTTAAGTCACAGTCTACAAGAGCCCATAGCTATATAGCTCATAGGTCCTAAGGGAGAACCTACTATATGAACATAATATTAAATTGACTTTTAATGAAACTCAATTGTGCCAGTAGATGAATACATCTATCTCTTAACCCTCATCTAAAAAGCTTTTATTTATAATAGATACTGATTTTCACAGTGACTTATTATATTGGCTAGGGATCAGAGAAAAAGTTTCTGCAGAATGTTCATCCCTAAAAGGAACTTATCTACTGAAACTTCTCTGACCCTAAGGCTCAGAATTATTGTGGAGAGGGCAGAAAATGTGGAATAGTTAGTATCAGTGGATGCCAAAACAAAACTATTTTTTTCTGGACACAGCAGAGAAGCTACACATATTAACTCACAATAGCTGTGACAGCATGCACAAAACCTCTGCAAGCCCAAGCTATAACAAATCTCAGCATGGAGAAGTCATTTGGGCACACCATGCCAGGCATAGCCATGAAGACATTGGCAACTGGTAGATTGTAGAAGTGAGAGATGTAGTTTGTTCACTATGAGTGATTCCCTGGTAAACTGTCAGTGGAAGATCACATATCCAGGAATAATTGGGTAGCTCAAATCAGTCATGAAAGATCTTTATAAAAGGTTGGGTCTATACAATGTTGCGTATATAGGGAATCGGGTGGCGGATCTGAAAGATCTTTATAAAAGGTTGAGTCTACAATGTTGGGTATATAGGGAATCGGGTGGCGGATCCTAAAAGAGGTAGGAGAGAGGTCATCAACCTTGAGTGAAACTTTCAAAGAGCAAATTTTTAAAAACGTACAGTACAAAAAGGAGGAAAAGATGCTTAGACTTATCATAACCCAGCGAAAGGATGCTATTAAGTACCTCTGCATTCTTAATAAAGGCTCTATGGCTGTGATCCTGACCTGCTCTGTGCTTGTCATTCATTTCTTATTTCAAGAACATGGTTTTGGCTAGGCAAATTGCTATAGTGCTACTGTACTTCCATTAAAATCAGCCAGAAAATGGAATCACATCCATTCCTATTTTTAATTAAATAAATCAGTTATAATATTTTATTTTCCCCTCTGTGTGGTATAGTATATGTTAGGAGTGTGTGGCCATGAATAAGCATGCAGACGCCAGAGGAGGATGTTAAATGTATTTTTAAAATCTCTCATAAATTTTAACTTTTTTGTTTCTTTTCTAGTTAAATGTATCAGCTTTTTAAAAATAATTTTTATTAATTTGATATTTGACAATTTCATACATGTAAAGTGTCTTTTGATTCCTATACCCCCTGTAATTTCCCTCCGACGTCCTTATCTTTCCTGAAAGTTACTTTTCTATGTTCAACACACGTATTCCTATTTAAAGAAAAAATGTATATTCATTTTTGTTTATGAGTGTTTTGCCGGCATATATGTCTGTGCACCGTGTGTGCAGTACTTGCAGAGATGGAAGAGGATATTGGAGCCCCAGGGATGGGAGTTACAGATAAGCTTATGAGCTGCCACCTGGGTTCTGGAAATTGGAACTGAGTTCTCCGGAAGTAACCATTGAGCTTTCTCTCAAGTCCTGCCTTTCTCTTATCCTTCTCATTTTTTCCTTTCCTTTCCTTCTGTCGTTGCTCCCTTTGTCCTCCTTTCCTTTGTTCCTTTCATCCTTTTTCCTTTTATCCTTTCTTCCTCTCTTTCTTACTCTCACTGAGTTTAACCAGGATCATTTCTGGGATCACAGCTTTCGTATCAACTGGAGCCTGATGGACTTCTTAGTGAGTACACACCTGGAGAGAGCGACTCTAGCATGGAAGGTTAGGTCCCCTTCAGCCTCACCCAGGTACCTTATGTAGGTACATTTTTGGCAGCTAGAGCTAATGTAATGTCATGATTGGATTCTGTCATGCCCTGAGGACTGTATGTTATAGCCCATCTTCTGGATATGTTTAGGGTAGGATGCTTATTTTTTTCAACTTTAAACAGCCATGCTTTTCCCCATGCCCTGAAGCCTGCCTTTTTATAGAACCCAGGAAAACCAGCGCAGGGATAGCTGGGCCCTTCCTCATAAATCACTAGTAAAAAATGCCCTGTAGTTGGATCTTATGGAGGCAATTTCTCAATTTAGATTCTCTCCTTTCAGGTGATTTTAACTTGGTATGAAACTAGCCAGGAAAATGGCTGATACCTCTTCTCCTCAGAAGTCTGTATAGCTCCTTCCAATACCATGAAAGCTAGAATGTAGGGAGACATCCTTAACCTTAGTTCCCAACTATTTTCTCTACACCCTGTAACAAAGATGTATGGAGTTCTCAGCAATAGTGTCTTACTGAGTAGTTCTGCTTTTAAAGATAGAGGAATAGTAAGAGCCTATATTATTTGGGGCCCTTGGTTCTTTTCTGAGCACCAAATCATTAAGGGGCGTCACACACAATAAACGGATTTTGTTTACTAACAACTAAATTTCAGGAGTAGCGTTATCCTGATCTGTCTGTCTGTCTGTCTGTCTGTCTGTCTGTCTGTCTCTCCCTCTCTCTCTGTTCTTCCTTTCTATTTATATTAAGGTAGAGTGCTTGTATGTACCTAGGTTAATTTGGAACTGAGAGTCCCCTTACCTCTGCCTCTTGAATACTGAGATATATATATATATATAGCTTGACATTTTCAACTGGATGAATGTCATATGTACAGAGAGACAGAAAGAATCCTAAACAGCCACCTTGGTATGCCAGAACTA
The DNA here is from genome assembly GCA_033318265.1 of Phyllotis vaccarum. NCBI lineage: Eukaryota > Metazoa > Chordata > Mammalia > Rodentia > Cricetidae > Phyllotis > Phyllotis vaccarum. The sequence goes on from JARWLC010000016.1 coordinate 55,874,586, forward strand.
AGTTTTGGTTTTAAAAAGTCACATTATTGATTTATTGCTTATTTTTATTACCTCTGTAAGACAGTTCTGTAGTAGGAGGTTTCTGGCCTATACTTTCGGGCCTAGCCTCAAGGTTTAGACCCACAGACCCACAGAGACACACAGATGTTTACAATAGTTTTAGGCTGTTTGGCCTAAGGCCCAGGCATATAACTTGCTAACTCTTTACCCTTAATATAATTCATGACTCATATCCTGTTCAGCCATGCAGCTTAGTACCTTTTCTCAGAGCAGCATAGTTGTCCTCTGGTCTTTCTGGCTTCTCTCTGGCATTCTGCTCTGTTCTGCCTGTTCCTAGAGTCTTCTTAGTCTGGTACTCCACCCACACTTCCTGTCTGCCTTTGGCCAATCAGCACGTTTTATTAAACTCATAAGCAGGGACAATTATTTACAATGGAACAACATAATCCCCCTACATAGTTCCTTGAAAAATATTGGCTATAATTTTTCCCACCTATATGTCAAATAACACAACATATCCATCTCAGTGCTTATTTCTAATTTTTTGCTTTATTAATTTTCATGATCCTTATTGCTCTGAAATTATTTTCAAATTGTATTATTCTTATTTTTATTATGGATATCCTAGTATACTAAGTGCTTAAGAAATAGTTGTTGAAAATGAACTAACAAATAATTGAATGTGTCAGAATTTACTTTCATTGTCTTATGGGAATATTTTCTATTGCTGAGAACTCCATATAACAAAGTTGTTCTCAGATTCTCCATGATCTTGATATGGTTGCTAACAGCTGTAGGCCAAATATGTACAAATCCAATTACTTGAAAAATAAAAAGGGTCTGACTGGCTAGACTAGAGTCATGGGCCAGAGATACTCATGAACATAATCTTTATATATAAATGAAAAGTTTAGTAGACGGCTTCCAAAGAAAATTACCTCATGGAAAAAGGACAAACAGATGTTCATGAACAAGAGTACATTAAGATTATAGGATTTTTAAATTTAGCATAATATTTTCCAACATAATAACATACAACAACTTCAACATACATAAAAAATAGTTTAAATCAAGTAATGTCATATGACAAAACTTTTCTCTGGCTCTGTCCATTTCTAATTACAGGTATTGTAAAAGTAACTTTATTTAATATCTCACTGGATTTAAATTTAATTAATTTATACTTATTAAAACAAATGTTAATAAAAATATCATTGTCTTATTTTTTTAATAGTACTCTAAGTTTACTCTCCAGATTCAGCGATAGTGCTATTAAAATAAACCTTAAAGTCAATGTTTGAGATACAATTTTCTGTATGTTTGCTCTGTTATCATTTACTATATCTTCTTGCTTCATATCAATGGCTTATCCTCAGTGAGAAAGCACATCTTTTAAACAGTGAGACTTTAAATTGGATTTCTTTTTTCATAGGAATCTGAAAAGATGTGCTTATTCTAAATACTTTTTATAACCAGTAATCAATATTTGAGTCTTAAAGAGAACTTACACATATTTGTTCTTTTAAACAGTCTATTGCAAATCAATTTCTTTGCAAACACTCATGGTTGAGCATGTACCTTCTTTCTCTAAAATCTGAATCAGGAAAAGTGTTTAGCAAACATTATAATCTAGCTGGACATGGTGGCACAGACCTGTTAAAAAGGGTTTAGAGAGTGAGGCTGGGAGACCAGGAATTGAAAGTCAAATTGAAATGTATAATAAGACTCTGTTTCAAAAACAGACTCCAAGAATCTAATCTCTTCTACAGTACCTCCTACATTCATGCAGTTTTAGTTAGGATGTATTTGAAACTAAAATTTGGAGGAGAGGTAATCATGAAGTAGTTTCACACATTCCAAATTTTAATCACTCTGTATTGCCTATATTTTCAGTGAGAGTTGTACTTTGGGTATTATTAAAAAGATGTTTCTTCATTTAATACTGTGTGTTACTCATGTTTTTCTCAATGATGACAGGGCTAACAATAGAGGAGCAAGTATGAATTTCCCAGTGGAATTCAGAGAACATTGATTTCAAGTTTTTACTCAGGTGTTTGTCGGCTCTCCAACAACTGCTTTTGGAGGGCAGATGTCACCAACTAGATGATACTATTAGCAAACAACTGTAGCTAGTGAAACAGCTCTTTTGGATGCCTCCTTTCAGCCAAGTTAGAATCAAAGCTATACTTTTGAGAAATTGCCTAACTATTGGCTATTCCAGGTTGTTTGTCAAGGCAGCCCTCAATATTGTTATGTACTTGAACTTCCTCTATAATTTTGTGCACAATGAAACAAGAGAATTTATTCTCTTGTGCTCTCTCTCTCTTTCTCTCTCTCTCTGGTAAACACTAACATCAATAAAAATATAAACCGTGGTTTCTTTCCTACTCTCTGTTTCTTGTACCCACATCTTTTAAGTAAACTGCATAGAATTTGGATTATAGACTACCTGTCAGAAAATATTGCCCTCTCCCCATGCAGCAGTTGTGTATTTCAAAGTGACATGTCTAGAGGAGACTGCCAAATGACCCTTAAGTAATATGGTCTAGCAACACCTCAGTAACCCTATTGTGTAGTAAATTCTTATTCTTAGCCGTCCTATTCTTTTCTTTTTAAAATGAGGAATTCTAAGTTTCCCAGAAGCCACCACAGTTATGTAAAGATTTGAGAAGACATACATTGCTGTAGTCATCCCAAGAACAGAAATAAATTAACACTTCATGTTGATTATTATAACTTCTCATCTTTCCCTAAAAGACTGTTGATGGTTCCTTCTGCTAGGCCCCAATGTGTCATCCATTTTCTGCCAAACATTGGCACGCCATATTTTTTTCTGAGCCATTGAATTTAATCCATTCTGTCTTCTTATATTGAAATTAACAAAGCATATACCCAGAGGCATAGGCTATGTCTACAACAGTGAGTCACAAATGAACTTAAAGATGAGGTCAGTCAAGTGCATGGAATATATCACACAGTTATTCCAAGCCTCATGCTGTGTCTATAATTGCCCCTGGTTCTGTCATTAAAGCCCTCTTACAAGTCATTATTTTGAGTCAGCAGAGCTACATGGAGTATTCCTCCTGATGGCTACTATGAACTTGAGTTGATAACGTAAATATCTCCCAGTGCAAAACACAAAGAAAAGGTATTTAGATTAGGTTTAATAAATAGTACAGCTGTTTATCTCATGAATCTAAGCTAAAACAGTATTCAGAACTTTCAATATGGATTCTGCTTCAACAGCTCTGTGATGGAGAGACTGTGTTTCTAAAATAAATGGACATTCACCTGACTAGAATTTGTCTCTCTGCTTTTACCACTTTGCTTTTATTTGGCCAGGATCAGTGTTCTATAGCTTACATGGGAATATTGTTGTAGTCAGTGCTGTATATATATTTTTTTCAGTTTAAAGTATAAACATCATTTATTCATTTGTTTTGGGTGGGGAAGTGGTGTTTATAATTCTAAAATAACATACCAAGTTTGTGGCCTCGAGCATAGTGTTAGATGTATTATCTTCACTGGAAGCAAGAAAATTCAAATTTTTGGCTCAAAAGATGGTAACCAACAGAGTTCAGAGAAGGCTTGTAGAGAATCAGCATTTTATTTGGTGGAAATCCAGCCTCTGGACAAAAACTAGGTAGCAGGAAGAATGGTAAGAAAAGAACAAAGTGATTTTTGAAGTATTCAGGCACCGAAATGATGACATTGAGATGTTTTGTAGTATTTAGCTGAATTAGAATAATCAACATCCCTGAGGTCAAAATACACAGCTTTGGGGAAGACATATTATGCCTGTGAATGTCTTTTCATAATTTAAAATGAAGAGAATAAAATAAAACAGAGAATACAAAACAATGGCCTGGGACCTGAATTGTAACCATTGAAATGATTATTTCAATCATGTTGCATTTCCTGTGAACTGTGATTTAGTCACAAACATTTAAAATAATCTAATTATACAAAAAGATAATCAGTTACTTATAAACATGAGATTACTGGGTAAGGAAAAAAAAAGCACAAATACTCAGCAACTATGTCTTACTGAGGCCTAACTTTGAAACATCATTTGTTTGTTCTCCTGAACAAAACAAACGACATCTAAAAGACCATCTAACAATTTTAGAATCACACTGGGTATGATACTCATAAGACATCATGGGGTAGCAGCTACTACCTTAAGATGAGTGTGCATTTCAAAATTTATATCAATGCCTACCTCTTCCGCATTGTATTCTGTGACTAAGACCAATGCTGTGCATTGTTCTTTCAATTTTTTGCTACAACTTTTCTTAGAATTTTTTCAGTGCCCACACAACTATAAAACTTGGACACATGAAGGTCAGACCAAGGTAATTATATATATATAATATATGTGTGTGTATATATATGTTATACCAGGTTGAGTTATTGGTATATATCATTTGCTTAGATCTGGGAGTGTGTGCTTGGGTCCTCTGATTGAAATCATTTCTAATTTGGAAACTTTCCTCTTGATTTCTCTCTATATTATAACAAACAAACTGGAATTCCTGATATATGTTGTCAAGTAGAGAGTTCAAAATTAAATTACAAAACATTCTTCAGAGGTAGAAAGAGGCACTAGCTAGAATGTATATGCACTAAACTACATACAATTAATTTTGTAAACACCAATTTAATGTCCACTGTCTTAGGGTTTCTATTGCTGTGAAGAGACACCATGACCGCAGCAACTCTAGTTCAGAGGTTCAGTCCATTATCATCATGGTGTGTGGGGGGACATAGTGGTGGGAAGGTAGACATGGTACTGGCTACATCTTGATCAGAAGGCAACAGGAAGTATCTCAGTGTCACACTGAGCAAATCTTGTACAAAAGAGACTTCAAAGCCACCCTCCAGTAACATACTTCCTCCAACAAGATTAGACCTAATCCCCAAGGCCTCACTTCCTAATAGTGTCACTCCCTTTGGGGGGGCATTTTGCTTTCAAACTACCGTATCCATAAAAGATAATGTCCATGATTTACATTTGACATGAATAATAGATGAGATTAAAAAATTAATTTAGGCCAATAGACTTAATAAGCAGATGTGTTTTGTGCTCTTGATGGCTGTCTATATTATGTGATCTGGGCTACTTCATACATATGGCTGACAGCTGGGTCAGGTTGTCTTCTGTCTATATCCTTGCCCTTATTTTCATCACACCATGATTTTGGTTTAGGTTTTTGTTTGTTTGTTTGTTTGTTTTTACCATCCCATCACACATAATAGGTCCTAAGAATTTCTGTCAGGCACAAAATGCCTTAACAGACATTTGCTGTGGGACTATGTTCTGGTACATTGCAAGTGTCCCTCCTACTGGTTTAATAAAATGCTGATTGGCCAGAAATCAGACAGGAAATATGGGCAGGGCTACAAGACTAAGAAAACTCTGGGAACAGAAAGAGCAGAGCAAAGACACCAGCAGAGAGAGATGCTAAAGAGATACCAGCAGAGGCACCAGCAGGCAGAGGAAAGAAGACAACCATGCTGCTCTGAGAAAGCATGGCTATACAGATTAATGGAAATAGATTGAGTTAAGATGAAAGAGCTAGTCAGCAATATGTCTGAGCCACAGGTCAATCAGCATGAAATTAATGTAAGCTTTTGTGTGATTATTTGGGGCTAAGCAGCAGTGGGGCTGTGAGTGGATCTGAACCTCAAGGCTAGGCTGGAAAGGCCTGACCATAACCCAGTTATTACAGCTATTTATGGTTTTATTGTTCCTATTGTCCTGAAGACTTAGAGAAAGTTATATGCCCAATACTGTTTCTTACCTCATGTGTCCATTTTTCATTAGCCATTGTCTTAGTTAGGATTTCTGCTGCTGTGAAGAGACACCATGATGACAGCAACTCTTAATGACAGCAACTCTTATAAAGGGAAAACATTTAATCGAGGCGCAACATACAGTTTCAGAGGTTTAATCGATTGTCATCATGGCAGGGAGCATGATGGTATACAGGCAGATATAGTTCTGTTTACATTGTGGTCAGAGGGCAACAGGAAATAGAATGAGACACTGAGCAAAGCTTAAGACCCCAAAGCCTGCACCCACAGTGGCCGACTTCCTTCAACAAGGCTACACCTATTTCAACAAGGCCACTATGTGTGACTCCCAATAGTATCACTGCCTTTGAGCTTATGGGAGCCAATTACATTTAAACTACCCCACCATTTTTCTTAAGGCATTGTTTATTTTTTTATGTTGTTTCCATTTTTGATGTGTGTATCTTGTGTATTCATATGTGTGGGTACATGTGAGTCTAAGAATATGTGTGTGTGTGTGTGTGTGTGTGTGTGTGTGTGTGTGTGTGTGTGTGTGTATACAAGCACATGTGGAGGCCCAAGCCTGATATTGACAATCAGACTCTTTTTTCAGTCTTACTAATTGAGGCAGAGTCTCTCAATCAAATCCAAACTTACTGATATGGCTTATCCTTCCAGCTAGATTGCTCAAGGGATCTCATTATGTCTGCTTGTTAAGGCTGGAATTCCAGGAGGGCTGCAACACCCACTTAGCATTTATGTGGGTTCTGGGAATTTGAACTCTAGTTTTTGTGGAGGGATTAAGGTGTCAGCTGATAAGGTCATAAGACACTTCCGGGACCCTGGAGGGGGTGTGGCCATGGAGACATGGGTTAGGTGAAGGGTACAGAGCTAGCAAGTGATATGCCTGGGCCTGAGGCTGATCAGCCAAAAACTAATGAAGGCGTCTGTGTGTTTCTGTGAGACTGCGGGTCTGTGGGCCTAGACCTTGGGGTTAGGCCAGAAAGTCTGGGCCAGAAACCTCATACTACAAATGGCAGCCCAACATGTGGCAAATATGCCCACATAAAGTCATAGAAAGCTTAAGAAAATAGTCTAGAGCCCAAAGCAGCTTCTGAGTTGTGTCTCTCATGTTAGCTGTGTTACAGAGACACCTTGGTGAAGCACATGGGCTTGAGCTACAATGGCGGGCTTTTGGAGTGCAGCTTAAGGTGTAAAATGGCTGGCTCCTGAAGTCTCACAGGACCCTCAATATAAGGAAAAGGTTATAAGTGATGTATTTAAGGTTTCTGTTCAAAAGGGCAAAAAGGGAACAGAATCAAAGATGGCTTTCAAGTGTTGATGTTTTCATGGATCAGCTCTGTTTGCCGGAAACAAACTGAGGCTTGGCTTGTTAAAGAGAAGCTTCCTGATTCAGCATTAGAAGCAAAACACTTGTGAGTTTTTAAAGAGGCCCTGCTACCTAACACTTAAATGGAGTTAATGAGTAGCAGATGGCAAAGCTTTACTTGATAATTATATGGACCCTAAAATTCCCAGACTACCTGGGTTAAAAAGATAAATTCTATAAAATTAAACTAGGAGCTGGGTGGAGCCATCCACCCATCATACCAGCCTTTAATCCTGGCAGATTAAAGGTGTGTTCAGAAACAGAAGAAATAGAATATGGATGGAGTCAATCACCCTAGACAAGCAAAGGTATGGTCAGAGACAGAAAATGTTAAGAAATAAATATATTGTAAAGACAGTTTTTTTTTTTTTAAAAAAAAAGTCTAAGTGGTAAAGAGTGTTTTGAAAATATATATACATAGGCATAAAGAAAGAAAAAAGAGGTAGAGAAAGCTCTTAAAGAAATAGAATAAATAAATAAATAAATAAATAAATAAATAAATAAATAAATAAATAAATAAATAAATAAATAAATAAATAAAAGCCAAGTAAAGATGGAAAATACAAAGAATGTCTGGATACTGTATATTACTGTCTTATCTTTAAGCTTCTTGACTGAAAATGACTTAGTAAAAGCTGCTAAAAGACAGTTGATTATAAATATTGTTAGAGTAATTCAACCTATATATTTTGTAAATGAGTTTACTTTAAAATTGAAATGCAAAGATATGCTACTTTGGAGAAGAGGTTTTCCTTTTATTTTCACAGAAAATGAAAGACTGTGGATTTCTTCCTGGATAAAGAACATAAAGTTTGATAGAGGAAGACCCCCTGAAAAATCTCCAATGGAAATGGATGGCCCAGGTGATTCAGCATTTCAGAGCACCTCTGTGAAGTTTCCTGAGCTCTGAATCCAGAACAATTTCAAGAAGACTGGCTGAGATGACCCAGCCTTAGAGACTACTCCACTAAAGACTTGTGCATAATCCTGCATTTTTCTTTGGATTCCCATGAGATGTCCCCATTCAGCAGAAAGTAGCCTAGAGAATGATGCCCACATTCCCAAAACATGGATTATGGATGTTTGTGTTTATTTACAGTGTTGTTTATAAGTTGTTATAGATAAGGGGGGAAAAGAATTTTAGAATTGGAGTTCCTTTTGTTTTAAAGAGAAAAGGGGGATATGTAGGGGTATTGTGTTGTCTCATGGTAAATAATTGTCCCACCCACTGGTTTAATAAAAAGAGCTGATTGGCCAAAGGCAGGCAGGAAGTGTAGGCGGGGCTACCGGACTAAAAAAATCTCTGAGGACAGACCACCAGACAGAATTCCAGAGAGAGGCACGGAAGAAGCAGAGGACAACTATGCTGCCCTAAGAAAAGGTACCGAGCCGCATGGCTGAACAGAACAAGAGACATGGGTTAGGTGAAGGGTACAGAGCTAGCAAGTGATATGCCTGGGCCTGAGGCTGATCAGCCAAAAACTAATGAAGGCGTCTGTGTGTTTCTGTGGGACTGTGAGACTGCGGGTCTGTGGGCCTAGACCTTGAGGTTAGGCCAGAAAGTCTTGGCCAGAAACCTCCTACTACAAGTTTTCACAGTTTGGGGAGCAAGCAAGCTTTTGAACGTGTGCATAGTGGTTTTTGTGTCCATTAGTACATATAGTGTCTCTGAATCATCATTGCTACAGATTGTGGCACATTTTCAGTTCTGTATGGAATAGATGAAGGTGACTAAATTAGAGTCAGAGACATGACTGGGGGGAATTTAAATATTTAGGGGCAGGCTAATGAGAGTTTATTTTCCTGGCTTAGTTTTTGCAATCTGTACAGTGGTTTGCAATATTAAAACCATAGAACCTAAATTATACTTTTATCATTCACTTTTATTATTCTGAACATTAAATTTCCATATCTGTTGTTACAGACATGATACAGAAATATTAAAATAGTTATTGTGTCCTGGGTGTTTTTAATACCATTCTAATATTCTTCTTGCTTTATCTTATTATTGAAAGTATTCTCTATTTTGATACTCTTATTTTACATCAGAATGATTTTAATTTTATTAAATGAATATACTTTAAGACCTACTTTTTTCTTTTCAAACCACATCAACACTAGCCCCTAAGACTAAGGGCATGCCTAGTTTTATCAGACATAGTCTCCCAGGTGGGTCCTGCCTGCATAAACTCAAGGTCCCTTTTCATACCTTTTTTTTGTGGCCTGATAAATGCTTTTCTTTGTTGAGAAAATTACCCTTCTCCCTAGACTATGTTTCATATAACCCCTGATGGTCTTAATGTTCATATAGCTCCTCTGTGACGTGGCTTTACCATCATTAGCAAGACAATTTTAATGCTCTCAGTGACAAGAACATTCAGAGAAAGATGTATAATTGATCCTTATTTGGTGCTTTCTTTTCATGGATGTATGCGTCCTGTATAGTTTACATTGGCTTAATATATTCCAAAACCCTTCTTTATTGTCTAGAGCAGTGTGTGTTCTGTCGATAACATTGAGGTAGGTTATTTTGCCAAAAACAAGTTAAAATGTATAGGCAGATACATTTGTGAAGTGTTCAGGGTGCTTTCCTCAGAATGATTTGGATACACACAGAGGAATGTCTGCCTCAAAGCCTGAATAGAATTCAGTGGGAATATATGGGATAGTTCACACTTAAGAGGATCAAAGGGAGCCTGTATCACAACGACTTTGGGAAGAAGGACACCCAACAATGGGAACATGGTGCTGATGCTTTGTGACACTGCTTTTATTTATTTTTAAAGATCTGTCCAACGTGTTAGAATTCTACACATTTTTAGGAGAACCCCACTGGCCTGAATGAGGTCATGTGTTCACTCCATTGGGGGCAAAAGGTATAACTAGAATATTATAAAAAAAAAAAAAATTCCAGTGAAAGTAACATAGTGCTGCCCAAAGGAAAATTGAAGTTAATGAGAGAGGAACAGGTATGATCTAACCACTCTCATTTTGGAGAAACACAGATTTTTTTTTTTTTAGCTCAGTGTTTTTATTAGAAAAGAAACCTATTCAGTCTTCATTTGACCCAACCCTTATCATTGTGTGTGTGTTTTTTATTTCTAGATGACACAAAATTATCACTATTTATGGACTATTTTTGTAATTCTTCAATGTGTATCTGTTCTGTAAAATATTCAAATCAGGATAACATGTTTATCTTCACATTCATTCATAATTTTTTTTCCAGTGGTTGTGAAAGATAGTGTGCCATTGTTATTTTTTTGTATTTCACTGTGCTGTAGGATGTCAGAGATTTGTGTCTTATCTAACTGTAACTTAACTTTCTCCAACCTTACCCCATCTCACTTCCTCTGCCAGACTCTGATAAATTTGGCTCTCAATAGCCAATATGAACATTTTAAGATAAACCATAAAAGTGAGATCAGTCAGTGTTTGTCTTTATTGGCTGGATTAGTTTCCTAACATAAGAATCTTCAGTTTCTTTAAAATTTTTGTTGTTGGATAATATCTTTTACTCCTAGAGGAACCTAGCACACCCCTGAAACAACCCATGCCCTTCTTGGCTATTTCTCCTATTCTAGTTTCTAATTTTTAACAATGGGCCTACAATGCCTCCAAATGTTTGCATTTTAGTTATTTTGAATAAAATAATATTCTCAGTCACTGAGGATCTCCTCCCTCCTTCTTTGTGTGCTAGTAGCCTGGTTATAGCCTCTTTCCCTTTTCTACTGAAATCTCTCTTTTCTCTACTCCTATGTTCTCTTGATCACTCATGTTCAGCTATGGGCCCTTGCATGTGTGTAGCAACTGCCAAAGTTTGCTTCTTGCTGATGACCTAGAGTACTTCTTTGCATCTCAATTGGACATGTCCTGTAGATGCTCCCAAGATGGCCCACAGCTATCCCATATCTCACCTTTTTTGTACCTGTGTCATTTATTTATTGATTATTTGACATCAAATCTATGATCATGCAAAATTAAACTTTCTTTAGGTTGTTTCAGAATTTAACTCATAATAGAAGATTTGGAATTTGCACTTACTCTGGAAAGAGAGAGATGACATGTGGATTCTGGCATCAATAACTGTCTATCAAGTGCAAGGCCATCATTCATCCAAGACATTACATTTCAAGATACAGGCAAAGGTGTGTTCATGACTAAGGTTTGTTGTGAAGTAAGTCAGGTTGCTGACTTACTCTGCTGCTACCATTAGGCAATTATGTAACACACTAGTAAGTACTGGTCATCTTTTATGGATGCAGGTAGTTATATACATCTCTCATGCGTTCCTACATGATTTTCATATAGATTTATTCCTCTCCAGTTTTCTATAGGCCATCTCCCATTCTGATCTTGTCTTTTATCTTCTGATTAAATATTTGAAAGAAGACATAAATTAGCTGCAAGAAATGGATACCTGTTCCCTGTTTCCTCCTCTAGGCCAAGATGGTATATCATGTACTGCCATTTTCATATTTATTTAATGAATCATCATTTTCTCCTTCTCATATGGCCTGAGACCTTAGTCTATAGAATAGTTGCTCTTCCCACATCAATTAACTAAATTCATAATCTCTTATTGATGCACTTAGAAGTTTGTCTCCTTCATGATTCTGGCTCCTGTCAAGATAACAAATGATATTAACTGTCATAGAATGTGACTAGCTAATAGAGTCTCCTGGCTTTTGTTAAGCCCAACCCATCTGTGACCATCTGTAGAGATTGACAATACAGTGACCATTAACATGGAAAATGAATTTGTTTGCTTTATGCAGATGAGCACATGCTTGTTTATATGATGTCAGTTTTCCAAAAGAGCAAACAAAGGAGTATTAGCCATCCTGAGACCCGGAATCAAAGCTTGTGTGAACCATGTTGCTACACTCTCTTAAGGAAAATGGGCACAAGTGAAGAGTGAGAAAACAGCCTGCCCAAGGACGACATTGGGACATCACTTTGGGAGCTGCAGAGACATGGACAGTGGAAAATGTTGGGAGAACAACATCTTTCCTCTTCCTCGTTCCCCCACACAATTCTGAAGCCTTTCACTAAAACCTGGATGCTGAATGTTGACAATGACATCCCAGCATGATAAAATGTGCCCTTGGCCCCATGCAGCTGCCATACTAGAGCATTATGCTCAGATCATTGAAAGAGAGATAAGCTTCTGTCTTAGTCAATATTATTTTATAGTCTATTCTATGGAATCAGAGTTTGAATAAAAATGAATATTTTGTTTTTCAAACAAACACTGAGCTATAGATACTAGATACCTCAGCAGCTGTCACAGCAGCTGTCACAGCAACACCATTTAGATCAGTCTTCACACTTGAGAATGACCCCTTGTGATTATGTCCCTCCTGCTTGGGAACCTTACAATAGTATTTACTTGTGTTTCTCTTCAAGGAGCCAAACTTGGAAGTTCTGCTTTCATTTTTAGTTTCTGTGAGATAGGCCCACTGCATTTAAGGGCCTAGTTGTGCATTTTAGTTCAGAATAGTATCTGTTCTGTGCAGTTGAAGAGAACATGTGTAAGACATGAGGATATCAGTGCTTCAGCCATTCAACTTTGTATGTCTGTTTTATTTTCATAGTAGAATCAGGGCTGAATGTGAATAGGAAGAAACCAAAATGGAAATTTTTAAAATGTCAAATAGTATAAGGAAGGAACTACTGTATGCACTGAGAGAGTCGGCATTTACCTGTCCTTGGCAGAGCTATTTAAAAAATAAACAGAAATGGCCCAGATATCACAAGGAAATTGGACTGTCAGAGTACCCACAATGCAAACATTTTCAATATGAAATCATCTCTTATTTTCACCTGTTTGAGCCTGTCCCACTACACTAAGTCTAATTATTTGGAGGGTTGATAGAGATGTGTCAAAACTGGAAATGAAGGCTTACTCTTTATTGAGATGTGATTTCTGTCATCAGTAAATTTTTGTGTATCTTCTGGGACTTAGATCTAGGCCCTTACACATACTGGACATGTAAGTTATTGACTACTGAGATACAGCCCTAGCCCCAATGTCCAGATTGGATTTCTATCTGGGTCACAGGGCAAATAAATTAGTCAAACAGTACAATTGATCACCAGCACTTTGATATCATAAAATTTAGCTGTTACATTGTTCCTTTGGTTTGCTCTACAAGTTTAAAAATAGGTATTTATATATTAAAGTCATGGGTTTTTTTTTTTTTTTTACCTCAAGTTATTAGCAGGGGAAAATAGACTTGATACTGTCTATGCAGAGAACTGAGGCTCTCCTACAATTTCTTTCAATCCTTTGTGTACATGACGAGCTAGAATAACCTCGCTGAACTGAATTATCCTTCCTCGGTATGGTTCAGTGAATACCATTATATTTCAACACAGCTTGAGTGATTTTTAATGCCAAAAACATCAGCAAGAAATACAAATGTTACAAAAATATTGAAACAATACCATAAAAAAGCCCAGGATCATAAATACTTTACTTTGCAAGGTCTCAGAGGTCAAGATAGCAATACTATAGAAAATTAAAATGCTCTCTGCGTGAGAGGTTTCCAGTGGAAACACACACAGGCACACACACAAACACACTCACTCTCTCTCTCTCTCTCTCACACACACACACACATACACACACAACACACACACACACATTCACACACACATACTGAAAATGACTTAATAAAAGCTGTTAAGAGACAGTTGATTATAAATGCTGTTGGTTTAATTCAACCTCTATATTTTATAAATGAGTTGACTTTAAAACTGAAATCCAAAGATTTGCTACTTTGGAGAAGAGGTTTTCTTTATATTTCCACAGAAAATGAGAAGCTGTGGATTTCTTCCTGGATAAAGAACATAAAGTTTGATAGAGGAAGACCACCTGAAAAATCTCTAATGGAAATGGATGGACCAGATGATTCAGCATTTCAGAGCACCTCTGTTGAAGTTTCCTGAGCTCTGTATCCAGAACAATTTCAAGGAGACTGGCTGAGATGACCCAGCCTTACAGACTATTCCACTAAAGACTTGTCCATAATCCTAAATTTTTCTTTGGAATCCCTTGAGATTGCCAATGCCCCATTCAGCAGGAAGTAGCCTAGAGAATGATGCCCACATTCCCAAAACATGGATTATGGATGTTTGTGTTTATTTACAGTGTTGTTTATAAGTTGCGATATATAAGGAGGGAAAGAATATTAGATTTGGAGTTCTTTTTGTTTTAAAAAGAGAAAAGGGGATATATAGGGGGATTGTGTTGCTTCATTGTAAATAATTGTCCAACCAATGGTTTAATAAAAAGCGCTGATTGGCCAAAGGCAGGCAGGAAGTATGGGCGGGGCTACCAGACTAAGAAAACTCTGAGAACAGGAAGCACAGAGAAGAATGCCAGAGAGAAGCCTGAAGAAGCAGAGGACAACTATGCTGCTCTAAGAAAAGGTACCCAGCCTCATGGCTGAACAAGATAAGATTAATGGGTTCGATTAAGAGTAAAGAGCTAGCAAGTTATATGCCTGGGCCTTAGGCCGATCAGCCTAAAATTAATGTAAGCATCTGTTTGTCTGTGCGGGTCTGTGGGTCTGTGGGCCTAGACCTTGAGGCTAGGCCTGAAAGTCTGGGCCAGAAACCTTGTACTACAAATGGTACACACATACACTCACACTATTAAAAGGCACAGCCATTCCAGATTCTACTTCTAGTTTGATGAATAAGAACAAAACAATTTCCAAGTTAAAAGTTATTCATCAGAATGTCACCTTATTTGTTTTTAATTACAATCCAAATTAAGGGAATCATGCTACATAAAGCAGGGATGTGGTTTATATGAATTGTCCCTTCATATAAATTCCTTTTTCCTCCATCAAATTCCTTTTTCTTTCTTCTTATTGAGGGTCATAATTTGGGTCTTAATTTTACTTTTCCCTATCATTAAAAATAGATTATTTTATCATGCAATATATCTCATTCACAGATTCCTATCCCCTTTTCTCCTTCTACATTGCTCCCCTGCCCCCATCTGATCTACCCTATTTCTGTCTCTCACCAGAAGAGAGTAGGCTTCTAATAGACAGTAACAAAATATAGAAAAGTAAAATATAATAAGATAAAACAGAAATAATCACATTGAAGTTGGATAAGGAAAACCAACACAATAAAAAGAACCCCAGTGAAGGTACAAGAATCAGAAACATTCATTTTCATCTCAGGAATTTCTTAAAAACACTAAAATGAAAGCAATAATATATCCACAGAGCACATGGTACAGACCTGTGCAGGCCATGTGCCTGCTGCCTCAGTCTCTATGAATTCATGTGAACTTTACTCTTGTTAATTTAACTAGTTCTCCTGGTGTTCTCTATGCTCCCTGGCTCTCATAATCTTCCTCCCTCCTCTTCAATGGAGTTTCCTGTGCTCTGGGGAAGTGGGATGCATTGATGGAGACATTCCATTTAGAGCTGAGTATTCCAACTGTAATGCCTGGTTATGGATCTTTTCATTAATTTGCATATGTTACAGGAGGATGCTTCTCTGTGAAAACTGTTCTTTTCCCATTCCATGGTGCCCAACTGTGTGCTGGATTCTCTAATGTATGTGCCCACCATGGGTTATATCTTCTAGGGCATTCCTTTTACAGGAACATGTCAACTTTGGTTTAAGCCAATGCATCTACAGAAAAAGAAATTCACTATAGTATTTCTGAAAGAAACACCTAGCCGAGGTGCTTGGGAAGAGCAGTTAGCAAACAAATTTGGAATTCTAGAGCCTAACCTCTGAAACTCTGGTCCTCAGCTTCATGAACTTGTGACATTCATGACTGAAAGCAGTGACTATGAAAAATGCAGCCCCAGAAAAAGACCTCCTGATGCAGAATGATCAACTCAACATTAAACAGAGTCTAAATGACCTTGACCATACTACATTGTACAAGTTCTCTTCTGGCTTGGTTCTGAAAACATGTGAACTTTGCCTTGTACATGTTATCACACCAGGTAGCAGCAAGTGCTGCTTAAAACATCTCAGCTCATATTCAAGACTGTTGGACATCATAAATTGCTGTAGTTACCCTTCCTGAATATATAATGTTTTCTGACTTTCTAGAAACATACTTATTTAGTAAGGAAAATTATTTTTTTGTTATTTTCTACATTATCCCTCAGTATGCCAGTATCGGATTGCTTGTCTTTGAATTGTGTTGTGGTAGAATGTTTATTGTAAGCATTGCTGTTTGAGTAATTTTCTTGAGTTGAACAAAAAACATCATTAAGTCGACCATGGCTTGGGATTAGAACAAAATTTCCGACAGTTTCTCAAATAGCCTTTAATTCATTTCTGCAATTTTGTTGTATGTATTTATAGGCTGTTTTGAGAATTGGAAATTAAAAAATCAAAATATTGATCAACTTCCAAAAGCTTTACAGACATTCTCTGTCCTGCAGTTTCAGGCACTCAGATAATATTTAAGTCTTTATGTAAGAACAAACAAGCAAATCTACCTCATTTGTGTACAAATTTCTTTTCATCTATAACTGGAAAATTATATATATTTTAAAACAGTACCAAAGAATTGTTTAAAAACAAAATTCTGATTTATTCTCATCAGTAGGTTTTTTACTTATTTGCCTATTTCATGAACCTGTAGAATTGAGTTTGAGCAAATGTTTCTTGGCTGAAAAGGCATTACACATGGAAAGGTTAAAGAAGTCCTGATCTAGGGTATCTTGTGATTTTAGCGACATGAATATTCTATCAATTCTTTTCTCCGTCTTTTAAAGTATGCATGTGGGATCCCCACAGTCCATGCATACTGTGGGCAGTTTCCTTCAATAAGGGTCAGATAAGGTAATGTGAATGGAACTGCTGATGTCACATTAGTGGCTTCATAAGAAGAGGAATGACCTGAGATGGTATTCTTGTTCCAAGTGCCCTCATGATGCCCTCTTCATGTTAAGATGGCTTCACAGGTTGCCAAAGCCAACAATTGTTATACCAACTAAAAGCAACCAAAGACAGATTGATTTATGTTGTTTCTCATAAGCTTTGTGAATATGAGAAATTCAATAATTTTGAGTTTTCAAACATCCCTTGTGTTGCGGAAATATCGTCATGTAGTACACTATATTGCACCCCAGTAAAGCCCTGTTATTTCAAACTGCATTGATATTTCTCATCAGCATGATAGTGTAGTTATTCTTTTTCTTGCTTGGGATACAATAAGAAAAGCCCCTGAAGAGGAGGAGAAGGGGGAAAAATTTTGGTTCCTCCTAGCTTTATCATTTTCTTAGTTTCACTTAAGAAGTATCACAAATAGTGGGAAGACAATCCTATACATTTATGACCAATTGATTCTAGACAGAGAAACATAGAAAGTGCAGAGGAGAAAGTGTTTTAGCAATGTGAGAAAAAGTGCTTAGACTCGACTCATAGCTTGCATCTTTTATGCAAATTCACTCTTGCTCCTTTTTTAAATTTTACTCATTTATTTACACCCCAATGGCAGTGTCCACTACCTTCTCTTTTCCCGTTTTCTTCCCCCATCTCTTTTGTCTGCCCCCACCCCAATCTATTCCTTCTCTGTGACTGTTCAGAAAGGTGCAGGCCTCTCATGAATATCAACAAACATGAGATTATTAAGTTGCCAAATTGCAGTAGGACTAAGCTCTTCCCCTGTATTAAGGCTGGGCAAGGCAACTGAGTATGCAGAATAGGTTTCCAAAAAGCCAGACAAAGAATTAGGGACAGCACTGTCACTGCTCCCAATGCTAAAAGTCCCACAAGTAGATGAAGCTACACAACTGTCACCATATGTAGAGGGCCTCAGTTGGTCCCACACACTCCCCAGCTGTCAGTCCATACTCTGTGAGCTACTGTGAGCCCAGGTTAGTTGTTTCTGTGGGCTTCCTTTTGATGTCCTTGACTCCCCGGCTTGTACAAACCTTTCTCTCTCTCTTTAGCAAGATTCTCCAAGCTCAGTCCAATGCTTGGCTATGAACTTCTGTTTCTGTTAGATACTGACTGAAGGCTGTCTGATGACAACTGTAGTAGTTAACAATCTATGAGTATAGCAGAATATTGTTAGAAATCATTATATTGACATTTTTCCTTCCAGTCCTGTTTGGCTCTATCCTAGGTCTCAGGGCCATGCAACCTCTGGGTCCAGGCACTCTAGGCAGTGTCAATGAATGCTCAATCTCAATGTATGAATCTTAAGCTAGAAAAATCATTGATTTGCCACTATCAAATCTCCACCCCCCGCCCTCCCTGCACTTCTCTCAGACAGGACATATTATAGGTCATGGGTTATGTGCCTGGGCCAGTGTCTCAGACCCTCTAATGAAAGTCCTACCTGGTTTGAGGATATGGTCAATTCAGGCTATGCATCCATCATTGCTAAGAGTCTAAGATGGGGGTCATCATTGTATATTACTGGGAGTTTCTATATGACCCCAGAATGCTTCCTTTTCTGTTCATCTCTTCCAG
The DNA here is from genome assembly GCA_033318265.1 of Phyllotis vaccarum. Classification (NCBI taxonomy): domain Eukaryota; kingdom Metazoa; phylum Chordata; class Mammalia; order Rodentia; family Cricetidae; genus Phyllotis; species Phyllotis vaccarum. The sequence goes on from JARWLC010000016.1 coordinate 55,893,247, forward strand.
TTTTCTCTCCCTCCATCTACACCCAACCCAGTGCCTCATGTTCCCATCTCTACCCACCCCCATACCACTCATGAGATCTCTCCATTTCTCCTATTGTGGGAGAACCATGCGTGTCCTCTTGGACTCTTCTTGTTACCTAGCCTCTCTGGGTATGTGGATTATAGGATGGTTATCCTTTACTTTACAGATAATATCTACTTCTAAGTCAAGCTACTCAACTGTGCTTTAACATAGATATGAAACCCAACACTCTAAACTTTTAGAAGAAAATAGAAAATAGAAAATCTTTATCACCTCAGGTTAGGCAAATCTTTCCTAGATGGAGCATCAAAACACAATTATAAAAAAAGTGATAAATTAGACTTCAGCATAATTAGAAACATGCTTTATGAAAGATACCATTAAAATAGAAAATTGTAGGCTGAGAGAATGTTTTGCAGAGCACACACCTCAAAGAACAGTTATATTGAGATGTGAAGGACTATCTCAATAGTTTAGAATCCCTGAGTTGGTATTCATTCCATCTTGTGCTCTATATCATTCCACTCCCTCCAGGTTGCTTTGGAATCTATTTGTGGAATTTCTCATATTATATTCTCCCTGAATCTTCCCGATTCCTTAAGCTAGTAATCAGGCCTTTTTGCTCTGGTTTATTTCTGTTTCTTCATTAGTATGCCACATATCATGTGACACTCTCATGTGACTGATTCCACATTGGAATTCTCTATCAAAGAGGCAAATGGTCAGTGTATTCTCAAGTGAACTAAGGAACAAAAACATACTTCCTCAGAAAAAAATATTGCCTATATTGCACACTATGCCTTCTTAGTGTTTACTTATAGAGCAAATGATAATATATATTGCATTATTAAAACACATGTATTACAATTGCAATGAATATTTATATTGTATATAATTTTATGTGTGTGTATATATATATACACACACATATCTCTCTCTCTCTTGTTCTTATTGAAACTTGTTCTTATTTCTCGTACAGTTAAAAAGCATAGGAGATGATGTCTTAAAATACAGCTTAATTTTAAATGATGATTTTTATATAAAACAGAAGAGCAGACTACCCTTTCTAATGGCCTTGGATTGATGCTGCATAACCATGCTATGTGTATGGACTTTCAGCTCAGGATTCTGTGGGTTGGATAATACTTCAGAATCCCTCCCCTTCATGTGTAGTTTCACTTTGCACAGTGCAATTATTTTTAGTCTTTTGTAGTATAAGAATTGTAAATGGAAATTGCACAAATAGACAATGAAAGTTTATATTGTACGCTGCTCTAGTTGTGTGATAGAATCTCATACATCACTTTTCTTTCTCACATGAATTTTCCTTTTGTCCAGGATACTCAAACTGTATATGCTACTATCCTTAGTGCTATCCTATAGCTATCTTTGCTTTCACACTCACTGTTGTGATATTGCTGTGCTTGGGTTCAATTAATCCAACAGGAGAGAAGGAAGCATCAGAGGGGTCTCATTAGCATGACTTTTATTAGAACGTATTATCATAATTGTACTATTCTATCATTAATTATTGTTAATATTTTAGTCCTTATAATTTATAATTAAGCTTTACTACAGGACTGTATGTATAAGAAACAGTAGTAGACAAAGAAAAAAACAATATGGGTAGGCCTTGTTACTATTCATGGTTTCAGGCATGCACTGGTTATTTGGGCACATAGTCCCTACAGTTGAGTAACTGCTGTGTTTTTATGGTGCTATAAGTTGATCATTAGCTTATTGAAATATGTGCTCTGTTGGACAATGCTTTTGTTAACTGAAACACAGAGACTAGAAATGTAAGAAGTGATTATTTACAATGCCATATGAAACATGGAGTTTATTAAATCATGATCATATCATTATATTGTGATTCTGAGCAAAGGAGAATTCAGTTTGTATTTTTGATGTGTGGTCAAGGCTTATAATGTACAAAAAGGTTGACATCCCTTGACCAGTGGTCATTACTAATTTAATAAGCCGCCTTCAAAGCTCTTACAGACACAAAAGAATCTTAAGTTACATGTGTAATATGCAGCGTGGGCAAAATATTTAATTCTATTCACTTTGAAACCTAGAGGACAGTTATTAAATTTTTATGGGCAAATTAAAATTTAAGATTAAAATACAAGATCAAAAGAATCCTCTTTTTTCCCTCTCAGCACTATTAAGGATCAGCTTTCTGAATAGAGACGAGATGTTCAATGTCATGTCCTTTCCTTCTGGAGAGCCAGATTAGAGCTAATCAGAACTGGCGAGAGAAACATTATCTTTTTGTAATTTTTTTTCAATTGGGGATGATTTTTTTATTACTTTTTAATATATATGTAACTGTAGTCACAGGGTGGAAAATGTAAGTCAAATTCGAGCATAGGCAGCTTTGGAGAAGGAAATGTGACATGAGTAGAGATGCTTTTATCAGTAACATTCAACTCTGAAAAATGCAGTTTCTTTGCATAACAAACGCTCACAGGAACATGAACAAACACATATAAGTGCACATCCACTATTACCTACTTATAATTACACTAGAAACATATTAGTGGTGACGCTTTGTGGTCCTATTGCAAATGAGCAATACTATCTAGGGTAGGTTACAAGGATGACCAAAATCCTTAACATATCTCTTTGGCTTGTCTTGGTGAGCTCACACCTCTGAGGATGGACCTTTCATTTCACAAAATGATGCAAGTGTTGTGCAATGTCCAGGAAGAAGACAACAAGTAATTGAGAAGTCTTCATCTCTACTGATTTGTCTCTCTGACTACCATGCAGAAAAGACAGGTGTGATGAAATTCCTGAGATCACATGGGGGAAATTCTAGGAGTATGATATAATCAATGGGAAAAAGTTCTAAAAGTGTTCCAGTTTAATAATTAGCCCTATTTGTATTTTCTGTTTTGTTGGTAACAAAACCAGAGTAGTAACTAAGATACACCTCTTCATTAGTCAAAATGCTGTGTTGAATGTTCATATTGAAAGAGTAGAACCAATACCATCCTGAGAATAGGACTCATATGGTGACGAAGGCTGAACTCAAGCTCCCCAAATGTGCTATGACAGTGGAATTCAAAGAAAATATCCTGTACACAGTCAAAGGGGAGGTATGGTAGTAAAATTTACAAGTGCCAGATGTGTCTGCAGACATCCCATATTGTGCCATAAATCCTGTCAGCATTCTATAATCATTAGCAATTTTGCACCTATAGCCTGACTAATAATTTCAAAAGATTACCTCACTCTAAGTCCCCTTACGCAATCCTAGAATGTCAAGATGTACAACTCCCTGCGTGTTGTTTTTCCTCTATATAAGCCCTTTGTAATCAGGGCTCAGGACTTCCTCCTTCACTTGCTGTAACTGAAGTGCTGGAAGAAGCCCCTGCCTGGGCTTGAATAAAGAAACCTTTGTTTTTGCAATGGGAAGTTGCCTCCATAGTCTTGTTGGGGGTCTTGCATCATGGGCACAATATTTGGGGGCTTATCCCAGGTCTCTCATAACCTCCCAGAGTCTGATGGTTTCAGATGGCTCAGTGAGTTTCTGTATTTCTGTCTTCTGTTGCCTTTGTTTCTATGTGACTTTCAACTTCTATACATTGGAGACATGGAATCCTCCAAGGAGTTTTGCCCTAAGGCAATCAGTGGAACCAAAGTGACATGCTGGGGGCTCAAATTTCAGGAATCTGGAAGACTTTCCAAACCCCACTGTCTGTAGGGATTCTCAATCCTTTATGGAGGGCTGAGAACCTCTCCTTTTCATTGTTTTTAGAGGCTCTGGCTTGTTGATTCTGTGCTCTAGACACTGCTCGTCCAGTTTGGCCCCTGTCATTGTCTTAACTTTTGTGTCCCATTTTTCCCAGGTGCCACTGAGAAAAATGGGAAAAGTAGGCTGCCTCCCCACCTTCTTGCTCCTTTGCTCTAGAGCTGGAAGTGCAGGCAATATCCTGAGAGGCTGTTTTTTTTTTTTTTTTTTTTTTTTTGTTTTTTGTTTTTTTTTTTTTTTTTTAACATGTGGTATACCAAAGAGAAATACTGCTGGGTAGCCGGGTAGCACACTGAGCTAAGAGAAAAATGGGTAGCACACTGAGCTACTGCATCTTTGTTGTAACAATGTAGCAAGGTGTTGCTTGACTATCTGATTCTGGTTCTTTTTGGAAAGTTTTGTTCATCTTGTTGGAAAGTTTTGTCTATTTCTCAAAAAATTGCATATGCTTGTTTTATGAGAAAGTTTTGTCTATATTTCCTGATGTGTTTGTGAGTTTTGCTGCAAGCATAAAGCTGAAACAGAAATTGTTTAAATATTTTTTGGCTATTTCTGTTGCTGATAGCAGTCAGTCACCACCCCCAGCTGCTGTGACTGCATTTATGGTCAGGGATCAGAATTTATCAGGGATTCAAATGTCTTTTTTGATGTAGATAATGCTGACACAGTGACAAAATTATTGAATATAATCTATGTGAGTATTCTGTACCTTGGACTTATAAATCTATTTTGTTAAATATGGTTAAAAATCTGTTAAAATTAAAACCAGTAAAACTGATATTAGAAATTTATACATGGATAAGTTAAAAAAAAAGTATAGTATGATTCCATTTTGGATTGACACCATTTTTAATCAACCACGTGGCTGGGTTGTGGCCATCTTTGGTCAGCCATGTGCCTGGCAGCCATTTTTGCTGAGGTTAATAACAACCTTTTATCCCCATACTCTTTGCCTTCTTCACTCATGCTGGAGAATGGGGGTCCTATAGCAACCAAACCTGACCAAGGTTTGACTCCAAGGCAGAGAGTCACTGCCTGTGGTTGCTGAGCTGCGGTGAGTGCTGCCTTGATCATTCCTATCCAATTTGTTATAAATACATCATCTTTTAGAGGGGTTGGCTACAAATTTTTCTTGGTTAAGAAAAAACCCTACTGCTAGTTTTAGATACTTCATGATGGTAGTATGCTGCTACGGTGCATGCATGCTTCTGTGCTTGTTTAAAATATTGTAGCCATACAATATTTTCTAGACTACTGAAAAAAACCACAAGACTTTGTTTAGTAGAAGTTTTTGTGTTGTCTTGAAATGAGAAGAAAAGCATAATAGTGGAATAATAAAGAGAGGGAAAGGGAAAATGTCTGAAGTGAAGATGCCTGAAAAATCAGAGGGAGAGATTGAAGGTATAAAAAAATGTAGAAGGCCAGAGTGATGTGGACTATGTTTGCCAAGGTTTCTCATACCTGCAGATACTACATTTAAAAGGGACCTATAAAATAAGTTAAAAGATTATTCATATTGGGTTAATTCAGTTTTTTTTAATTTTAAAAATAGCCTGGAATATTTTGGTTTGTAAACCATGCTTACTTAACAAAATGTTAAAGTTCTACTTTGTGTTGACAGCTAAACATTGGAATTTAAGAGTTAGACAGGTGATAATGGTTTTAAAGACATGAAGAGTTTAGAACAGCAGCAGAGCCAATAAGTTCCCACCCTTTTGGGGTTAAAAAAACATTTTTACAGGAGTAACCTAGGACCACTTACACAAGAGATGTTAGCATTAGAATATATAACAATGGCGGAACTGCAGTTGTGAAGGAGCCTTGAAAAGAAATTGTAATCAGGGGTTCACTACTACATCTTAGAGAACTATATTAAAAGGTCAGAGCACTGGGAAAGTTGAAAACTATTGGATCATAAAATGCCTCTCTCTACTCAAGGTCTATTCAGGCTTATGTCTAGACACCTTGTCTTAACTAACTTTGTTAAGATGTTTGGATAAACTGAGTCATATAAAATTTTTATTTTTGATATTAGGAAGAATTTCAATTCAATATCATTATTTTTAGGGCTAAACCTGACAGAAATAAATTGTAAATTCCTAGTCTTATGAAGGCTGCTAACATATTAAAGGCAGTTAGAAAACATAAGTAGTCAGTCATACTTAAATAATCAAAGTTCTTTAATTGTAGCCATGCTAAGTACTGATGTAATTACAGGGATGAGCTCTATTGAGTCCCCTGTATATGTTTCCATATTTGAGCTTACAACAAGTAACTACAAACAAGGTTTGTCTATTCAGATATACTTGGACAGCCTTCATACTTCAGAGATCTGCAGAATATGGTACTTAAATGTTTATTTTAAAGCTTATTATATCAAATAGAGACTTCAAGATCCTAACAGTAACCCAAAGTCTCCAAAGAAAATTATAAGACACAAAGATATCTCCATCTGGACTGTGGTGGTGCTGATCTGAGCAAGATGTTCTAGTACAATGCTTGCCACCAGGGCCCAGCCCAGACTGTGGACAAGTAGCAGGACACTGAAAAATTGATTGAACTCTTTGGCTAGAAAAGGTAAGGTCAATCTTCTCTTCTATTGCCCTATACCATGAGAAAAACTCCTACTTTATAGGTTGATGCTGTTCAGATACTTCTGACTCCATTGATGTGGAGACCAGAGGCCTGGATAACTGGGTATGGATTAGTGTCTGTCATTTTTAGTATATCCAGAAGCTACTTGATCTTCACTCAAATATGAATTATTCTTCTCAGATCTCTGAAAGTGTTGGTGGCTAGGCTAGCTGTAACTTTGTCAACTTGGCAGCATCAGGCAACCATGTCCTTCTGCAATGCAATAGGCAGCTTGCTAGCTCATTTTATATATGTATGTATATATACATATACATATGATATATATATATACATATACATATGATATATATATATACATATGATATATATATATCATATATATATGACTTGCTTTTTCTAAAGCTACTAGGTTTCTTGAGAGATTGGTAATAATGTCAAAACTCTTATGTCCTTTGAAATTTGTATAAACTCCAGAGAATCAAAAGAGTATAATATTCAGATCCACTTTACAAAGCTAAATGGGACTCCAGATAAGTACAGTCTAAGTTTTCACTGCCTCTCTATTACTGAAAATGGTATTTTTCTCTCTCCTGGTCTTGGGAGTACTGCTCTTCCCAATTGCTGAGACCTTGGACCTAAAAGTTACAAGTACATACATAAATTTTAACTTCTGTTTCTAGTTTTAACTTGTTTCAACAGATTTCTATTTGGCTGGTATATATAACCTGCTCCAAAGGGCTATGAGCCCTGGACTTGCTGAAAGCTGATGTGGATCAGTTCAGCCAATGTGATTTGTTTCCTGTCTCCACAACTGGGTCAGATAACTACATGCTTCTGACAAATGCTCCCTTGTCCAGCCTTTTACTAGCCTTTCAGCCTTATTGGGCCCTGACAACAACACCCCAGTGTCAACTTGAAGCAGTTACAGAAGAGAATACATCATCTTCTATTCCCTGCTCATATTAGGTTGAAATGATGAGTCAAAAATTTTTTTTTCTAGCCAGGAAACAAAATGACTACCTATAGTGTCCTTTAGCATGCTAGAAAAATAGACTCTTGACTTTTTGAAATCTTCAACCAAGATATAGGAGAGGGCTATCTTCCCAGGGGAAGATTCCCAGTCCATCAAGGCAGACACTAAAAACCCATAAGTGGGTGTTACTAAGTAATTAGAAGAGGAGGGAGTGAAAGAGCAGAACCAACATCATCTTGAGAACAGGCCTCCATGCGGTGACCAGGGGTTGAACTCAAGCTCCAAAAATGTGCTGTGAAAATAGAGTTCAAAGCAAACATCCAGGATGCAGTCAAACAGGAGGCATGGTAGTAAGATTTCACAAGTATCCGATCTCTTTGCAGATATCCTATATCCAGCCATAAATCCTATCACTGTGCTATAACCATTAGTAATTTAACACTATAGTCTGAAAAATAACTTCAAAAGATTACCCCACTTTATGTCCCCTAACCCAATCCTAGAACACCAAGATCTACAGCTCCCTACTTGTGGATTTTCCCTACATAAGCCTTTTGTAATCAGGGCTTGGGGCTTCTTGACTGTAACTGAAGGACTGAAAGAAGCCCTTGCCTGAGCTTGAATAAAGAAACTTTTGTTTTTGCATTGAGAAGTTGGCTCCAGTTGTCTTGTTTGGGATTCTAATAATAATATATTTAGTGTTTATAAACTACGGCTTTGAAAAGAAAATCTAAGTTATCATGAAAAAATGATTTGGCAGGCCATAGATTGAATTCATATTTTTGCCTTTCACCTTCTTTCACCTATTTTCATAACAACAAGGACAAAGGGAAGTTTGAGCTCTGAAGTACACAAATACTTTACTTAGGTATCATCTTCTAAAATTAGATGATTTTATAATTTGTTATCTAAACCAAACACTTGTTTGGGGTCAGAGTTTGTCTGCTAATCTACTTGCCCAGAGGCCAAGGAGATGTCTCAGAAGATAAAAATGCTTGCCTTACTTGCCTAATGACTAGAGTTTGGAGTCCTTGAAACCATATAAAAAGGGAGATGTAGTAGTATGTATCTGTTATCACATAACTGCCTAAAAGTATGCAAGATGGCTCTCATGGAGTAAGCAGCAGTGGATCAGGAAGAAGAAAGATTCTGTCTCAAAAAATTAAGTGCAATAAAAGTAGAAAAGAGAACTTATACATGGAAGTTCTCTTCTGATCTTTATATCTCTAAGTCATGGATATATCTAGCCTCACATGTCTGTACTCATACACACACACACACACACACACACACACACACACACACACACACACACACACACATGCACGCACGCACGCATGCACACACACACACACACCCTACATATACATAAAACTCCGCTCAAACATTTGGTATTTACCTATTTTATCGCAAGCAAATTAATATATATATTCTCCTAAAAATCCTTGTACAAAGTTAGCCTTGGGCCAAAAGCATCGCATGGTCATAGGTATTTTCTTCTATTGAGGATGTTCTTTATAGTATGAGTTATATTTTATCTCGTGGTAGGGTAGGTAGTCTTATAAAAGAATAATGAGTTCAGTTTGAGAATCTTGGTTCAAATGTTAGCTGTACAAAATAATTATTGGTTGGGTAACTATGGAGAATTTGCTAATCTTTTAAACTTCTGAATCGTCTTGTATATTCTTGAGATAATAGTGCTACACATATACACAGTAAGTTGCTATATGTAAGAACAAGCAGAAATTTATGAAGATTTCCTGGCACAAAGTCTGGCCCTGTGGACTAATGCTAATAGCTGTTCATGTAGTATGAATACTGTCAGATTGAAAAATTGAAATTGAAGTAAAATAAGCTGTTCTCACCGTCAAATCATACTTAGCATATAGTGGAAGATAATAGGTGCTAGATTTTTATTGACTCGAAAGCAAAGGAAAATATGAAATAATAAAATAGAAGATTTCACAATTCCTACCTATTTTAGATAAATACATTTACTTTTTTTTTCAGATCAGAAAGTCAAAACTGCCAAGAGTAACTACAGCTGTCTATTGGTCTAATTCATTCGTTTCCAAATTGGATTCACATTAAAATTAACTGATGCATATCTAATGTGGGACCTGACGTGTAAAGTTCATTCCCAGTGATTATTTCACAACTGGTTCAAGGCAGGGCCTAAGTGTTGGAATTCTTCCTCAAAGCATTCCCCAAGTATTTACTTCATAGTGTGGTTTAACTTCATAGCTACAATTCTATAGTACCATATCTCTTGCCTAATTATTGGACATTCAGCTACTTATTAAACCAATCATAAGGTGCCTTGGAAAAGAAACAGCTTCATAGTGCATAAAAATTATCCCACAACAGTCAGATTATTATTTTTTAATTTCTCAGTGGTGGTCTGAAGGGATCTGCTTTTGAGTTGTCTGGAGGCTTATTTTGTAAGTGAGGAAACCAGACCATAATGGTCAACTGCAGCCTGTATCTTGGTTTGTTTTCTCATTACTATAACCAAATATCTGACAAGAAGCAGAATGAAGAAGATAACGCTCATTTTAGCTTATGATAATGCATCTAATCAGGGTGGTGAGGGCACAGGGCAGAGTATGGCTACACACATTTCAGCCACAGTCAGAAAGCTTAAAGAAAATGAGAAGTGAAGCAAGGCTATAAATCCTCTCGGCCCAAACCCAGTGAACTGCTTCCTCAAGGAAGGGTCCACCTCTTGAGGGTTTCACTACCCTCTGATATATCACCACCATCTGGAAACCAAGTACTCAAACATTTCATTTGCAAACCACAGCAACCTGGTAGCTATTTGTATATGACATAGGAGATGAAAAATATTTCCATACTGTTTCAGTATTTGAAAATTCAGAAGTTTAATATTGCCCCCCCTGTGTGTGTGTGTGTGTGTGTGTGTGTGTGTGTGTGTGTGTGTGTGTGTGTATGTATGTATGTATGTTCATGCTCATTTATCAGACCGTCTCTCACAGTCTGTATCTCATAAAATAGGTTAGGCTGGCTAGTCAGTGAGAACCATTTATTCATCTCTGTCTGCCTCCTCAGTACTGAGATTCTAAAGGTTCCTCTATTATACTTGGCTTTTAAATTGTGAGTTCTAAGGTTCAAAACAAGCATTCTCTGGGTGTTCAGTACTACTGACCAGTGACTTTGTCTTCTTTTTTATTATTATTTTATTTAAGATTTTTTAAATTCATTTTGCATATCAACTACAAAACCCCTCTCATCCATGCGTCTGCTCCCTGCTTTCAGCCTTCTTCTTCCATCCATCCCCCATCTCCTCCTTCTCAAAGGTAAGACTCTGCCCCAGCACCCTATAGGGAGTTAGCAAAGCCTGGTTCAGAGAATTTTTCTTCTTATCATAACCCTCAAAGTGCTAGGATTATAATAAGCATGTGTCACCACACCAGCTTTTGTATGTAGGTGCAGGAAGCCAAATGCAGGTTCTCAGGCTGGTATAATGGGTACTTCAAGAAAGCCATTTCCGCAGCTATCCAACATTTCTTGATCTACAAAACCTTTATGAGATTTAGATTTCAATGTGACATATAGCCACAACTACTCATTTACATATCACCTTTGGCAGCTTTCTTACTACCAAAGTATAGCTGAATTATAGGAAGTACCCTATTAGCATTCTGGTCAGCTGAAGACATGTTGAGATGATGCAATTGTAAGATGTCAGCTCTTCAAATGTCTCTTGTTCTATAATGACCTATCCATTTTCTTTCTCTGTGTGCATCTATTATGTCAGAATAAGAAAAGTATATTTAAACTTGTGAGAGTCTGAATCTCTTGAAGATTTTTATGTTCTAATTACTTTATGCTACCTTATGTGGCAGATGTGATCAAATTAAGTATTCTGAGATGGGAAGATAATACTCAGTTATCTGATGTCTTCAATGAAACTACAATGGTAGTTATAAGAGAGACAGGGAAGCAGTAGAGAAGGTGATGTAGTAATAGAATCAGAGAGTAGAAGAATGTAAGCCCCAGCAGATTTGATTTTTTAGCCTCCAACAGTGGAGAGAGGTGAGGAAGGTTTTCCCTGAAGGGCCTAGCAGTAACTGGCTCTCTAGCTGTCTTAGATGTAGCTCATTTCAGACAATTCTTGTTCCCCCAACTAAAATGAAATAATTTGTGTTATTGTAACTCACAGATTTTACTTCAATTTATTATAATAGCCACAGGAAATTAATACATAATGTCTCACTTTTAAAATTCAGTAGGGTTTAAATTATTTATTATTGAATTTAGTGTCAAAACACCATGTTTACTATCCAATGTAGTTGTCTAAAAAAGTACAACAGATAGTAGATGGCATTGGCAGAATAAATATTCATTACAACATTGCTAAGGCACAAATAAAGAATGCTTGGGAAAACCAGAAAAAAATTAAAGGGAAATATCTCATTATTGCTAAATTTTTCCTCAACAGTGAGAAATGAACATGAAGCTCTAACCAAAATAAATTTGCAAATGGCATATCTGCTAACTCAGCAAAATTTGTGCTTACTGATCGTGAGTTGATTAAATCACGTTTGGTGACAATAACCAAGGAAATGTGCTTAGGATGGAGGGTTGTTTATGTCTGTTGTGTTTTTGGAAGGAACAGCTGCTTGAGAAGTTAATAACACTTGGAACAACGTCAACTGTCCATAAAATAAGGAAAACAATTTTGGAGAGATGACTTGGTTACTGGTAAGTTGACAGATGTTACCAAACTGCTGTGTTATTTTTTTGTTTCCTTGTTTGTTTTGTTGGTTCTTCTTTAAGAAGCCAGCCTCAGGCCTGAGGAGAATAAAGAATAATCTATACAGAGTATTAATAGAGAAGCAGTTATCTGAGAACATTAGGAAACCAGTTTAGTAGAACTTGAAGTGGACTATACTAAGATATGTAATCTTTGAACACAGTGATATGTAGAGAAATAGGCTGTAAAACAAAAGTGCAAAACTCTGAAGATTGCCAGATAGTTAAAGTGTGTGAGTATTAATTGTGTTATAAATTATACAGTCATTGCAAAGAATACTTGAATCTACCAATGGTTATTAAGTGGGTGGTGTCAACCGAACATCATTCTTTGTTCTGAAATGAATCACTGTCCACTTTATGAATAGACATTGGCTGATTATCCTGATCTGCCCTTCCATAGCAAGCCTGACAGCTTAACATGAATGAAGTTTCTTTGTAATTGTTAGAGCTTGTGCCTGATGTCAAAAGTTTTCTCAGCAAGAAAAGCAAATCTTGGCTATTATAGCATATTGCATGCTTTGGAAATTAATTTCTTTACTGAAGCCTTGATAGTATTGCATAATGAATTAAACAAGAATATACAAAGAAGAACAATGTTGGTGTTAAGTTGAAGCCTTGGCAAAAGCTAACATTCCTAGAATTCTAAGTAATGTCAACCAGTATTGCATACTTCCTATTCTGTTAAAAAGTGAACTGTAAAGCTCTCTAATCCCACACAAACCTGTAACAATGCATTATCCAAATACATCTAATATAGTTCTTGTCACATTTTCCAGTCACAAAGTAAAAAGAATTTTCATATATCAAAATCCAAGTGAATAGTTCCACCTAATGTTTAATTGAAAGTGATTAATCAACATTGCAGTGACATACTGAAAGGCAGGTATCAAAGAGAAGAACCTAATAGAATTTATAAATACTTTCCTGATGATGGATATACTCAATTAAATTTATATGCTTATGAATTAATATCAGTATGTGGCAATTAATATCAATGTATGAAAGAACATTTTTAAAGAGGAAATGGGCAAAATCTCATTATAGATCAACAGTAATAGAGGAAAAATAATAGCTGATTTTGATCACGAGAAAGATTGATTTCATTCCACTTAAGTAAAATACTAGCCCTTCCCTGCCCCTAAACAAAAATAATTTTAATTTTCTAATTTTCATATTAGTATGCCTTTGCTAAAAAATACTCAGTTATTGAATTTAATATTTATACCATATATTAATATGTATATATTATATATTTATATATAATTATAAATATATACTTTATATATATATATATATATATATAACCATAACTAGTTACCTTTTATAACCTCTTGTAATTCACAAAATTTGAAAAACTAACTGTTCCACTACAAAAACATTGTTGAGGTTCACTGTAGCTGATTTTTCTTTCAGCATCTGAACTAAATATATGTCAAGGCATCTAAAGCCAACCTGAAACTTGCTGTACATCCTCAAGATACTATCGCTGTATTATATAACTTCTCTCCCTGGAGATTCTCATTAGTAGCCAGAGTCTTCCTCCCCCAAGTCACATATCTGGTTGAGAAACTAAATTATTGTTCCTGGCAGAAATCTTTGGGTAATGATCTCTCCGTAGGTTTAATGACTATAAGACAATGTATTACACTCATGCTCAGCTTCTTCTCTGCAGGGACTAGAGCCCAGTAAATTGCCAGAACAGTATAGACTTCCATCTCTGATTAAATTATGTAAGATGTGTACTTCTTGTCCCAGGTTCCCTTAGAGTGCCTTTGAAGGTTATCTCCCAAATAAACCATGTCTTCTTGTCTTAGGGTCTTTTATATATGAGTCACATAGATAGTAATTATATATAGAAGGTTTTAAAATATCTTTGTAGAAGAGCTAATTCTTTTTAAATAAAATTAAAATTATTCCATTTAAAAATAACCAACTAAGAGAAAATATTCCATTAAAAATAATATAAAAATAATAAAATGCTTAACTATAAATGTAAGAAGTTTAATGTTTACACACTGAAAATCATTACATATTGATGAAAGAGTTTGAAGGAGAGGTAAATAAATAAAAGACAGTACATTCTCAATGATTGTCAGACTTAAGACTGTTAAAATGTCTATGAAATGGTTTTATAAATAAATCCTAAAGAAATTTATAGATTCAATACAATCATGAATATATCAATAGATATTTTGCAAAAACAGGAAAAAAACTATCTTAAGAGTCATGTGAGATTCCAATGGAATTCAAATCATAAAAATAATATCCAAGGAAAAGAACAATCTCAAGAACTTGATACTTTCTGCCTTTCAATATGTAACAAAACAATTACATGTGGTTGACCTGGAATACAGGTCACATATGTAAACTGATGAAACTGCTGTGCTACACAGTCTGCCATAGAGTAAGAAGGAAAGAAAGATATATAGAAGAAGAGGTAAAAATCCCCAAAGAAAAACATAGTTAAAAAGAAACGGGATAATTTAAGTTAGAAAAGCTAGCTTGAACAAGACAAGCTATGATTTGGCATTCATAAATAATAAAACTCTCTGTGTATTTATTTTGGAACTGGGTGACAGGCCTCAAAGCTAAAAAACAACAAACAAACAAACAAACAAAAATAAAAACAAAGAAACCCTGCACCATGCCAATGCGATACCATGTCTCACAGGAGGTAGATGATAAACCTGACGGAGATGCCAGAGGTTGCTCCCCCACCCCTTTTCTTTCTCTCTTTCTCACACAGAGGAACAAGTAGAAATGTATGCACCACCACCCTCCTTTTAAAGTAACTGTTCTTTCTTCCCCCAAGCTGCTTAGTGTAAAGTCATTACATTTGCTGTATCTAGGTGTGGAAGTTTGAGTGAAATTGACCTCATGATCCCATAGGAAGTGGCACTATTTGGAGGATCAGCTTTGATGGAATGAACATGACCTTGTTGGAGGATGAGTTTCAGTGTGAGGGCGGGGCTTTGAAGTCTTTTGCTTAAGCTTCACTCAGAGCCACAGTCAACATCTTGCTGTAGGACTCTAGGCTGTGACTCCAGCCTGTCTGACTGCATCCCACCGTGCTCCCTGCTAACAGGAAGAAAAACCAGCCCAAGAGAGAGAAGTCTGTTGCAGTCAACAAAGCGGAATGAAGACAGCGGTCTGAAGAATGTTTTTGACATCAGAAATGGAGTTGAAAGCTTGAGTTTCCCTAGCTAGTTTTCAGTCTTGCTTTGGTCCATCCAGTATTATCTCACTTAGCTCTTTTCCCTCCCTATGTTTTGGAATGGTAATCTATAACCTGTGCCGTTATATGTTGCAACTAGTGATCTGCTCTTGGATTTCTACATATGATTACAATTAAGAGATTGCAAAAATTGCAGAAGAGACTTTAAATTTTGGACTTTTAAAATACTGTTGAGACTGTGATAGACCATGGGGACTTTTGAAGTCGAATTAAATGCATTTTGTATTTTGTTATTGTTAAAAGCTTATGGAGGCCAAGGGGTGAAATGAGGTAGTTTGAATATAACTGCCCCCCATAATCTCATAGGGAGTGGCACTAGGGGGAAGCATGGCTTTGTTGGAGTAGGTATGGCCTTGATGAAGAAAGTGACTGCGGAGGCAGGTTTTGAGGTCTTTTACCTAAGCTTTGCTCAGTCTTACAGTTCAACTTCCTGCTGCCTGCAAGATGGAGGACTCCAAGCTGCTATTCCAGCACCACGTCTGCCTTCATAGAGCCATTATGATAATGAACTGACCCTCTGAATCTGAGTCACCCCAATTAAATGTTTTCTTTATAAGAGTTGTCGTGGTCTTGATGCTTTTTCACAGCAATAGAAACCCTAACTAAGACACCAGGTATGCATTATGATTTATTTTTCTTCTTCTACATTATTAATATTTTTCCAAATAATGAGGGTTATCTCATTTATTCATTTTTTATAAATTCTCAGCACTGTTGTAACCTTTAGTGTATGCCCTTTGTTGTCTTTTAATTCTCTCTCTGGATAAGGATGTAGTAGATCTTTGCGTAGATCTTCATCATCTCGTGTTTTGACGGGTCAATGGACTCTTGACAGTCAGTTGTTTCCTAGGATGCTCTCTAGCTTTATTTTTTACAGGTGTCATTTATCTCTTAAAGGAAGAATTGTTTATAATTATTCATATTCTATAAGGATTTGAATTTATGCTACGCATTTTGTGATTGTCTCTGTCCCTTTGACCTTTTTTTTTTTTTTAAAAAAAAGGTAATTAAGCAAATAATTCAAATGTAACCTTTGATGTTACAATTCTAAGAAAGACTGGCAGTCAGCATTATCCTTACTTTTCATTGTTTCTTCCTCATGCCAAATTTTAGATGGCTCATTTAACAGCCTTCTATCGATTGGACACCCATTCAGAGGCCCAGCCTTCACCCTTGAACACAAATGGCATTATGCATTCTCATCACCTTGAACTCCCAAGGTATTTGTAAGGAGAACAGCAATCTCCCAAGCAGATTCTGTGGACACTCTGGCTTACAGGTTTTTAGTTTATGTTTCTTAGGAGATCTAAATGTACATCAAAACATGTGCGTTCCTAGGAATGCTATTGTGGGTAAGGTATTTGCTCTGGTGGTGTCTTTTGAGGCTTATTAACTGTTTCACATATTATGCTGCTATTTTTCTGAGCTTTAAAAATTTTGGCCAGGCATTGGTAGTGGTACATGACTTTAATTCCAGCACTAGGGAGGCAAAGGCAGTTTTATATTTGTGAGTTCAAGTCCAGCCTGGTCTATGTAGTGAGTCCCATGATAGCTGTAGGTGTTAAACAGAGAAGCCCTGTCTCTAAAAACAAATAATAATAATAATAATAATAATAATAATAATAATAATAATAGTAATAATAGTAATAATAATAATAAAAAATATTAAAATTTTCATAGCAGAAAGGGTTTCAGTAAGCAATACTACTGAAATATAAGCCCATAGATTCTAGATTATACTGGACACCTTTCAAGAAATGAGTTTTCAGTGTAAAGGCTTGAGTCACTATTGACTGATCACTAGGCTGATCACTATTGTTTTGGACCATCCAGTTAAGCAAGAGCATTTTAATATATGATTTATGAAAAGGACATTTCGTCACCAACTTTTGGCAAATTAACAAGCCTCTGCATCCAGCACAAACCATATTTGATAATTCAGGTGGTATCTGTACTTCTATGATAAATAATCTTAGAACATTCATGGTTTTCTAATTGACTCACAATTTCTTTAAAGTCTTACAGTTGGTTCTAAGAAGGCGTGAGCCAACTCTCGCCCATCACTTTATCTAACGGGCAGAGTTTTATATGTCTATATAGATACAGCTTTTCTCTTGTTTCTAATTCTCCAAGTGCTGACTTACTTCTTTGCTGATAAAAGAAAAAGAAAGCCCTAACTTGGAATCTTAGGCTATACGTCAGAATTAAGGTCAACACATTTTTTTTTCTCTGTAAAATAGCAGGTAATAAATATTTCAGACTTTGCTGACTACACAGAATACATGGTTCACACTCCTTTCTGTTTCTTTCTTTCTCCCTCACTTTCTAGTCATTTCTATTTTTGTTTGACCCTTTAAAAATGCAGAGCCTATTCCATACCAGTTCATCCTTTGCTTTATTTAATCTATAACCATACTCCACTGACCTTGGCATCTTTTTGTAAAGTTTGTGGAAATATCTTTGAGGTAATGAGAAGATTCTTTTTGTTTTTTAAAATGTAGCTTCTTTGTGTGTTTCTCAAATTACAAAATCAAGGAGGTTTTCTTCTGGGACTGTGTCTTAGAAAAATTTATTTTTATTTTGGTTCTTTTGAAACTGTCTTTAAACTAATATAGTAGTCAGTTGGGAAAAATACTTATTTACTTCATAAATTATGATGGGCTATTTGTTTTTTTCTGCCTTACATTTGACAGTTTTTGAAAGCTCTCTAAGTAGACCTAAACATTAGAGCATGTGGATTATTCTGTCCTTATCCAAATGCTAGAGGTTATTAATTTCTCTTTTGTATAAAATATTTTCACAGCCTTCCAAACAGGAGTTAAGCTTACTTCCCGTGGTAGGTAAGTCTTGAAACCCCATGGCTTAACTGCTTTATATTATTTTAAGGGCTGTAAAAATTGATGGATTATCATCAAGAAAATGAAAACAGTTTTCAGAACTACTTTGCTTAGAGAATTGAGCCTTTCAAAGCATACCCCCTCCTCAAACACCAAGTATTATATGGTTTAAGCTCCTGTTATTTCTGCAAAGGGCTTAAAAAACTGTCTGACCAGCATGAGAAAGCAACAGAGCATTAATTGAACAGATTTGAAATAATCAAGTTTTACATTGTTAAGAACATAATGGAGGATGTTATCAAAGTCTCACATGTGTATATACCATCCTCAGAATGCTTATGAAAATAACGGATTGATGATAAAAAAAATATATGCTTTAACATTCACCAGTAAATGAAACTTCCACTATATTATAAAGTCACCTTCTGACACTTCACCGGTCAGTTTCCATACTTATATATCACTGAAGCAAAATCTATGGAGACACATGGTATTGTAGGTCCAACACCGAGAATTCTAGTTTATGACAGAAGCCATGAATAAAATGAGATGAAATGAAGGCCAAAGGGGCAAGTAGGCAAAAGAGAAAAAGCAACGGAGAGTTAGATATATAGATGATAGATAGATAGATAGGTAGGTAGGTAGGTAGATAGATAGATAGATAGATAGATAGATAGATAGATAGATCAGCAAGCAGACAGGCAGACAGACAGAGAGCCACATACAGATGGGGGGCACAGGATTCAGAAGACAGGTGGTTGTGAAGAGAGCAAGAAAAATCCGCATCTGAAATCTAAGGTCTGCACTCTTTGTTAGCAGATTAACATATTTGCTTATTTCTAATTCAGAAACGCAATCATCACAAGTAGTAATTGGTAAGCAGTGGTGTGAGCTGCTATTTGAGCTGTTGTGATATTTTCTTATTTTTAATTAAAAGTTTATTATAAAGAACATTCACATAAAACAGAGTCACACACCAAAATTAGCCAGACCAAAAGTCTCTATTATTTTTGTATAAGGTAAAAGACCAATGGTTTCAAAATTCTAAAAAAATTATGCAGAACAAATTTCTAAAATTCTCATTAAAGCTTGTGGTATTTCTGTATCAAATGCTGAGGAACGTGTCTTGTTTATTTATTTGTATTATATGTGCATTGGTGTTTTGCCTACATAAGGCTTGGGATAGATAGGTGGGGACAATTGTGAACTGCCATGTGGGTTCTGGGAATTGAACCAGAGTTGTCTCCAGCCCTTGCCATTTTTTATCTTCTTCATGAAACAGGTTTATTTGACATTTATTGTCCACAACAATAAACATCAATACATCATCAATAGCTTATAGAAGAAAGGTTCACATGTGTGTGAATAGGTTCTTGAGTAAAAGAGGCCATGGAGTTTTCACAGAACATAACCAGAATCAAACATTCTCAGCATAAAGAATTGTTAACCATGGAACAGACAAGCAGTGGTGGAGGAGGGTGGGAGTGTGTGTGTGTGTGTGTGTGTGTGTGTGTGTGTGTGAAGGGGGGGTGACTCTGGATTAGACTAGGACAGGGGCAAGTGTCTCTCCAGGAGTGTTAAAAAAGAAAGGGGGAGGTTTAAGCCTGTGCTAGCGTGAGGTGGTAAATCCTGATTGGACATGACAGCTATTGTAGCTAAATAATGAATCTTAATAGATGAACCTTGATCCTTTACTAGCAAGACCTTGGAGGTTTAGTCAGGAAAAAGAAAGTGACCAAATAAGGGACTAGACCTTGGGTGCTAGCTTTAGGAATGTAATTTAATGGTTGAGCAAGGGAGAGGGAAGAGGGGTGGCTAAGACCTGCCAGTGCCATATCTGCCATGCTCTGGCCTGTTAGAGAGCCCTTCAACGGGGCTCTTACTCTTTATGATAGGGAAGAAGCTACTTTGTCTGGAGAGTATACAGCAAGTGGAAAAAGACCTCTCCATCTATTATTTCAGGATATGCTTTCTGTTTTACCTCTTTGCTTGGGGAACTAGAGATGGAGTTCTGAATAAGACAGTGTGATTTCTTGCAGCTTACGATCATCTGTGGGTAGGAAGGAAAGAACAGCACAAATAACTTCTAATGAACCATGGAAGACTCAAACATCAAGAGCAGAGGTAAACAGAGAGTGGCTGCAGTGTACACAGGTTAGAAAACGTCTCTGTAAGAGCCTATTTCAAGATGACCTTGAGAGCACGTTAGATGTTTAGCTTTATGTTTCAATCTCACAGCTCTAGGGGCCTCAATGTATCAGCATTCTGGATGTTTCTGTGACGGTATTTTTAGATACGACTAATCTTTGTATTAGGCTGAAAAATATCAGATGTGCCCCTTTAATTTATGATTGAGACCATCCAATCAGATGATAGCCTGAATATATGAAAAGCTGTCTTTCCAGTGTGTAGGAGGGCACGACTTGGCTTGATTTGTTTTGAGCTTGGACATTTATTGTTTTTACATCTTTGGATTGTATTGGATGCTTCTTAAGTCTCAGCCTGTAGACATGTGAACCAGAATCACATCACTGACACTGCAGTGTCTCCAGGTTGCTGGAATATCTTGTTTCTGTGTCCCTGTCTTTGTTTCTCTGTTCCTAGTCTCCATATCCTGCTTCATTTTATTCCTATCATCTCTCTGTTTCTCTAACACAGGCACAGACCCACACACGCAATACAGATGCAGACACACAAAGAAACAAACACAGGCAAAGATACACACACATACACACACAGGGGAGAGAGAGAGAGAGAAAGAGAGAGAGAGACAGATAGACACACATGCTACAAATAAAGAAAATGTTTAGCTCTGTAAATGTAAATTTTCAGATCCTGTTAGGTATTCAATCACCACAGTATAAGTGTATAACCCAGATGATATAAGTATTTCTGAATATAAGGAAGGTCAAGTCTGCAGAGACAAAAGAGGGAAATGGCCTAAAAACTGCAGGAGTTTTAAAATGATAGATTTTATTTATGAGCTACAGGTGGACTTAACTTGTAGGATAGACATGTATATTAGGTATTATTAATATGAATTTTCAAGTGAATACATAGAGGCATAAAAAATTAAGTATGTTGCCTACAAGTCTACTTAAAGTCGATGAGTGGTAGTTTAGGAAGGCCAAATTCTAGAATCATGTTCCAATGCACAATGTTCTGTCACCTTGTGAGATTCTCTAAAAACTAGTTATATTTAAAGAACAATAAATATTTTCTCTTAGAGAATTCATTTTACTAAGGTCATGAGAATGGAGAAAATCTAAGGGAGACTAAGATAAAACAGCGGTGACATAAGTGGGGACCTTGGCATGGTCAGAAAGACCAAGACAGAGAACACTTTGGTGAATGAGAATGGGAGGCATTCTCTTGTTGGAGCATATGTGGTGAAGAGTCCAGATTTTCCAATGTGGAATCTCTATAAAAGCCTTCTAGGAGATGCTTTGAGAAAAACTGGGCCAATCTGAGATTTGGAAGGCTCTACCCTCTAAAGGGAGTGTGGCTCTTTGTTCAAAGTCCAATACCAGCAAGAGCAAAAGTAGGATGAGCCAATGTCATCAGCATGACCTCCACCACCTCCATCTCCACCACCATCTCTACCTCCACCATCACCTCCACCACCCCCCCACCACCTCCACCACAACCATCTTCATCCACCTCCACCTCCTCCACCACCTCCACCTCCATCTCCAATTCCACCTCCACCTCCACCACCTCCACCAGCAGTAACAGTAGCAGCAGCAACAACAAAACTCAACTCTTCTCAAAGGGACAAGAGGTAGCTTATTCTGTATCCAGCTATGAGTGTCTTTGGGCTGTGAACACAGATTAGGGTTACCTCAAATTCCATTTTTCCCACCATGAGAAGAGAAGTTTTTATAGTAATGTAACAAAAAGATATTTAGGCAAGACACTTTAGAAATATGTTAGTAGAACTGCAAGGTAGATGGGTGACAAAAATTAGGGAACTGTCTTTTATGAGCCTAAGACGCTATCTGCTGACGTTTTCAGCATTTGGGTTGGTGAAAGCTATGGCGAATTGGTATGTGCATCCTGAGAGGATTTACCTAATAGATCCAAGGATGTTAGATCATATACTAAGGTAGGCATCAAACAGCTGTTGAGGGAAAAATCCATCTTAAAGAATGTTTCATAAAGATGCAACTTTTTTTTTCCCATGGGAACTCATGTGATAAGCATCAAATATACTCTAGAGATGACTATTACCAAAGGACAGAGGAGCAAGATTAAAGAGACTCCCATTAGCCCGGTAAGGCATATATGTACGTCATATTTAAAGGAAAACAATAAAATATTTTAAAGGATTGACTATGTGCCACAAATTCAAAGTGATGCAACAGGCCATATAAATAAAAGACCAATCAGTTTCTTGATTTGTTTTCTTCAAGCAACTAATCTATTTAGAGAGAACGAGTGAACAACAGAAAATTATTGTTGGCCACTGTCCTAATATTTGATGCAGACAAAAATTATTCATGACCATAAACCTTAGTCAGTATCAAACAGCAAAATAGTTACATGATTTCCATTTGCTTCTCAATAAGATCCTCATCAATTCAAAAGTCAAAATGAAAATTTTTAAATAGCAAATCAAGGCACAAATCATGCTATGCAGCTAGCTCCTAAAGGGGATTGACCAAATAAAAAGTTATTTCCAGGTCAGGTGCAAACTGACATCATGTAACTCCCAAAGCAAATTATAAGAGGAACATTGCATCATCTCATCCCTGGGAACCATTCATGCCAAAGATTCATGATATATACCTTATAATGAGGTAATGTCAGTCACGCTGGTCCAAAATAAGGCTTACTTGATGCTGAAAATATCATGGTCATGATTGTGAGCATTCAGTAACTAAATTAAAGACTAAAGAGACATCATTAAATAAACTTTATGGTCTTATTTTTGGTTATGAATTATTTATTAGATCTGGAAACATTGAATGAAGCATCTGGTTTAGAGGAGGTGTGTTCCTTTGATAATTTTTGTGTTTTAATAATGTAGTATACCTTAAAATAATTTTAACAGCTTAAAAGAACATATCTGAGACTGGTTGTGTCTATTCAGATATTCTTGTTATTTAATCGTTAAATTTTACTATAGCAAGTATGAATAGCATCAAAACACATTCTATGAAATTCCTTTTTTAAACATTTTATTGATTCTTTTTAGAATTCACATCATGCATCCTAATCCCACTGCTTTTCTCATTTCCTTCTCTCCATCCTCTGCCTTTCTGACTTTTCCCCATAACAAAACATTTAAAAGTATATCCAAAAAACCAGACAAAACAAACGAACAGCAAAAGTTCTTAGCATAAAACTGTGGTGTATCTCGATCGCTCACAAAGTATATTCCTTAGACTCTACATCTTTACTTTTAAGTGTTCTTTGCAATGGCTCATTGGTCTGACTCAAGGCCTCTGACTTCTGCTACCCATTCAATACTAGGACCATGCTGGGACTCTAAATATTCTCTTGTTGTCCTATGTCATGAAGATTCTATAGCTTTTCATCTGCAGATCTGGCCAACTCACATACTCCAGCAGTTCATAGATGAGATGGATGTTGAAATTTTTAAAGAACTAATGAATATTATATTAAAAGAAATTAAATAAATATCACTGTGGCTAAATTTATTGTAATATTTATTGAGAATAATGACACAGGGAAAATCTTCAGGTAACTTCAAGCAAACTCAAATCTGCCACTACTTCTTTACAAGGGTACAACTGATATTTAGTGGGCTCATTATTTTTAGGAGCTTTCATGTTGTGCTTGAGAAGAAAGGAATTTAATTTAGGAATTCAAATTTCAATGCGAACTGACATATAACAAGTTGGGAACAAATGCTTCATGCACACATGTGATGGTGATATGTTCTGAAAGGGCAATTGGAACCATGGCACAGAGAAATCCACTTGCACTTAGTGTGTGAAGTTAACTTCTCTTTCTTAGGCTTCAATTTGTCTATCTTTGACAATCTTTTCTTACAGTGCATGCTTATATTTTATTTGTTGCCTCCATGTGCTTCTCAAATGCTCTTTATGCATCAAAATCCATATCAGCCTCAGTCAACATTAATGTACCACATCATAGGCAGATTATGTAAATAAAATAAAGTTTATAAGGATAATACATTATTTTTTCTTGAGGTTTATATTTTGATATTGAAGGTGAAAATTCTGAGATGGTGATTATATATCAAACAGTGACTAGTGCTTACAAAAAGGGCAGTATAAAGACAAATGATATCATTAAATCCTGTGCTACTTGTGGGTGGGGCTTTCTAATGTGGGGGGAAGAACAGAAAGAATAAAGTGAGTCAAGCTTCTAAGGGAATGTAGATGCTTTGATCATGTGGCAATGAGGAGAGTTTGACAGAGAGCATGTATCTAGTCTATTGGTGAGAGTTAAGTAGGCTTTTCAAATATTGAATTCTATACAAGTAGGTTGTGTTTATCCATCATTTGGTTAAGAGGTAATGAAAGAGTTCAACAAGAGGAGATAGCTATATAGCCTAAACAAAAAATATTAAGTTGGTGGGCAGGACAACAGAAAGGGATATCCTGATAGAAGGGGCCATTGTGGGATTAGAGAGAAACTTGGTGCTTGGGAAACACCCAAGAATCCACAAGATGAGCCCAGCTAGGAGTCCAAGATATAAGAGAGAGGGTGCCTAAACTGGCTTTTCCCTATTATTATATGATGATCACTCTAATTGCCATTATAGAACCCTCATGCAGCAGCTGATGGAAGCAGATGCAGAAATCCATAACTAAACACCTGGTTGAGCTACTGGTCTAGCTGAAGAGAGGGAGGAGAGATTGCATGAGTGGAGGGATTATCATGGACAGAATTTATTGTGTGGGTCCATGAACTGGCTTCTTGAAGCTCATGTCTAGCAGGAAAACACCTTTCTTAGCCTTGATATTTTGGGGGAAGGACTCGCTCCTACTTCAGCTGGATATGCCAGACTGAATTGACTCACTTGGGATTCCTTGCCTTCTCTGGAGAGTGAACACAGTGGGAGGAGATGAGTAGGAAAGGGAGAGACCAGAAGTGGACTGGAGAGGGGGCAAGAGAGAGAGCAGTAGTGAGTATGGGAAATTTTTAAAAAATAAAAAAAAAGAAAAAAATTAAGTTAAAATTAACAGTGATATCAAAGACATGACAATGAGCTGGGATGGGCTTATATAAAGGAGCCAAGTTTGTCTACACTTAAATATATTTAAAAGGATAATTTATTAATAATTACCATTTTAAATTACCTATTTATATAATCATTTTTGCCGAAGACTGAGATACATATGTCTAAAGTTACACTGGGCAAATCTTGAAAGAGAATTACTCTAGAGATTTGAGAATTTTATTGAACTCCTAAGACCTTTTCTATTGTACTTGCAATGAAAACATTTGAAACATTTCCACTGGACATTATATTAATTACCACCATTGTTTTAGTTACCTGGATGCAACAGATATAACTAGTGAAACATTACTTTATAAAAGTTCATCTCTAAGTATCTTCTGGATACAGTCTTTTTACACTGAAGGTCTTGGTTATGTCTCAAGACTCTAACAGGATTTATAAATGAACCTCAGAAATGCAAAACTAGAGCATTTCAAATGGTGGCCACATGTCATCTGTTCCTTGAGGACTACCCCACAAAACACCTAATATTTGTACATGTCCTTAGGGAATGCCTTTCTTCCACATACAAACAGGAGAGAAATTGGTTTTGAAAAGCTATAATAGATGATCAAGTTAGGTGTTAAATATGAAAGGGATGCAAAAATGTGGGATACTATGTACAAATGCTTACCAAGGTTTACTTCTTAAGGAGCAAGACCAAAAGAACTAAACTAAGACACTCCTACTGGACTCATGAAAATGATAATTTTCTTTGTGAACACATTTCTACATACATAATTAGATGGTTCATCTTCCTAAACCCACAGTACTGCAAAAGCAGCCTGTGCCATATAGCCAAGAAAATAGCAGAAATGCTAATATATTTTTATGGAAATTTTAGGTATGCTGTCAGTCAATCCCTGTACTGTGAAGTATATGAGGGGTGCTATTAAAAGCAAATAACAATAAAACTCTCCCAAAACAGCATAATGAAATTGTAGTAAATAGAGTTTCGTGTCCAGTTGATATGAGTTTTCTTTTGAGATAGGAGAGACAAGGTAGTTTCTGTCTATTATTATTCCCCTCAGGGAAGCAAGGGCCTCAGGGCCTCAGCTTTCCAGGAGACTGTAAGTATTTCTGCAAAGCATGCTCCTACATAACAGAGAATGATAGTCTGGCACAAAAGTTAAAGCTCAGCTGTAAATTTTGATATGTGACTTAGGAGCCTTAAGGATGGTGATTTGTCACTGAGTGTCAAGTGTATCTCTTCAAAGGGACTAGCAGACGAAGCAGAAAGAAATCCTACCATGTCCCATTCTTTGCTCAGGGGATGCTAAGGACTCAGTTGTTGAATCAGAAATAGAGTCTGGCTTTAGCACTGGTCTTATCATTTACTCAGACGTGCAAAAACATTCATAATGGTGACATTTTCATTAGTGAGAAACAGAGTGATGAAAGAGTTTATTAATCATTTTTCTATTTGCAGAAGAAATATTTTATTCTGGGGTTAGGGTAGAAGTATAACAGTTTATGATGGAATGAAGGTAACAGGTGTCGGGCAGCTGGAAACTCACATCTCAAATAATTGTGGTAGACAAACTTGTTGGTTTGATTGGGCCCTGGAACCCATATGTGCTAGTAGAGCATGCTCAGAGTATCTGTGACATAATGTCTAAAGGGGATTACCTCTGCATGAACTGCAACCTTCACTGCATATTAGTAGCATCATTCATCATCTGAGGTCCCAGGTGGATTTAAACGAGAAAAGTGAGAAGTCAGTGAACATGGGTATCCACCTTTCCTATGGGTCTGGAGTTGCTCGCTGCATGATTTATTTTACAAATTTTTCGTGTTCTTGGCCACTCATTATTGAGTTTTTAATTCGTCCTCAAAGCTTTCTTTGGGTATGTCTGCAAGTATTCCAACCCTGCTACACTATTATCTGCTCTCCTAGGACATCTATAGGACACATATTCAGACTCCTCCACATTGATTCTCCAAACCAGTTCCAAAGGCTTAAGAGACACTGGAAGGAAAGATTAAGGTTACCGCTGATGTGGGAATGCCTTTCTGTATGCTGTGAATCTCAATCTTTAAATAAAGGAGCTGTTTTGGCCCTTGATGGGCACCGTAGAAAAAGTGGACAGAGGAATCAGAATAGGTAGGAAAAGAAGGGCGGAGTCAGAGACAGACTGAGCTGAAGCCCAAAGGAGCAACATGTAAGGAACACAGGTGAGCCATGGGCCATGTGGCAGACAGATTAATAGAAATGAGTTGATTTAAGATGTAGGAGCTAGCTAGCAATGTGCCTAAACCAGAGGCCAAACAGCATGACGTTAATATAAGCGTCTGAGTCATTTCTGGGAGCCTGAGCAGCGGTGGCAGGCGGCTAAGGGGTCTGACGTGGCAGGGTCTGGGCCTCTGGCCGCCCGGGACCAAGAAACCCCATTGCAACATACCTCTTGTTTTTCTAAGGCTTCAAGTCATCACAGTAGGACAGGAAAAGTGTGGAAGGCAAGATCGTAATCATACCACCTGGAAGCTGAGGAGAGAATGCTGGCATTACCAGACATTTTCCATTCCCCTCATTCAGCCCATAATGGTTCCCACTTTTTAGAATGATGTGGTCTTCACTCAGAAAGAATGCTTTCTCCATTCTTGGCTGATCCTAGCTGATAACATCTTCACTATCACACCCAAGGACTGACAAATCTTAGGCCCTTCAACTCTAACCAAGTAAACGATAAAAATTAAAGACTACAATCATGTTAGACCTTTTGAAGAAGTTTAACATTGGGTTCTTGTCACATACTATGCTAGTACTTTTTTCAACATTGAAGAATGAACCACTGACATAACAGTAATTTATTTTGTCTGTGTCATTAACAGTACACAAGACGAGCGGTTTGACTGCAGCTTTTCTAGATAAGACATTTCAGAAATTGAATCATTTTTGTTCCCATAAACAACTACTCGCCCATATTCTTTAAGTAACCACAATAAAATTCGTTGCTTCACCAGTTGTGCTGTGGTCTGTCCTCAATTCCCTTTTTGTGAACATCTCCCCATAAATAGTGTCACACAACATGAACATCTAAGTTTGTAAATATATTTGAACAATCCATTCATCATAATTGTGAAATGTTTAGGTGCATCTTCAAATGATACAGGAGTAGTAATGTTTTTGTTAGCAGTGAAAGCCGTGTCTTCTCTGCTGTGTCTTATACTGCTAAGAATCTGTCCATAGAGGTGCCTAGTATTTTCAGATGATTCCCTAAGATATAATTAAAGCTAGAATAAACCTCAGAACATTTACTATGGTGGGGGAGAGTAGAGCTTATATAAAAGTACTGAGTAACAGATTGTGTGTTGGGTGAAAAATATCAAGACTGTCATGATTTACTCTGTATTCACTACATTTGGAATCAGGACTAATGATAATCATAGTATCAGTAATATAATGATGTTACATATATGAAGACCACATGTATACATATGTGTATGTGAGATGATGTTATATATATGAAGACCACATGTATACATATGTGTATGTGAGATGATGTTACATATATGAAGACCACATGTATACATATATGTATGTATGTATGT
The DNA here is from genome assembly GCA_033318265.1 of Phyllotis vaccarum. Taxonomy (NCBI): domain Eukaryota; kingdom Metazoa; phylum Chordata; class Mammalia; order Rodentia; family Cricetidae; genus Phyllotis; species Phyllotis vaccarum. The sequence goes on from JARWLC010000016.1 coordinate 55,922,215, forward strand.
ATGTATTCATACATGTGCAATATCTCAATTTAAAACAAATTAAACTGTGTAGACATGTTTTATGGCTCATCTTTCATTTTTCTTCTTTCTTTAAATTTAATGGATATGCCAAGATGATGGTATACATAAGTAGAGTGAAATGATCTCTGAAGCTGTCAATTTATATATTTGTCATTTCACATAGTTATTATTGTAGTTAGAAGTTTCTGTCCCACCAGAAACTCAATATCCAGCAGTTGCTTCCCAAATAATTAACTCAGAGGCTTAATATTATAGTACTGGGCCAGTAGCTCAAGAATATTAGTATCTAGCTCTTGTACTTAAACAATTCTTATCTATGTTTAGCCATATGACTTGGTACCTTTCCCTACTTCAGCATTCTCATCTTGCTTCCTTTGCATCTCACTGTTGTCTGTTTTTTATCTTCCCAGAATTCTCCTTGTCTGGTCACCCCATCTATACTTCTTACCTCTTACTGGCCAATAAATGTTTTATTAAACCAGTACCAGTGACAAATCTTTACAGTGTGCAAGAGCATTATTTCACAGCATGTTATTATAGTAAAGCATCTAAAGTATATGTTCTCAATACTTAGTGTAATCATGAAATGCTTCATTTATCACTCATCTCTGGAAAGAGAAGCTTCTCTTATTAAGGCTGAGAATAGTATATGTCTATGGGCATAAGCACTCATATTCAGAAGAAAGCTTGTATTCAGGAACATCAGTATTCTGCCCCCCTGCCAAAGACTTATAATCTCCCTGGCCATGAGTTATTGACCAGACTTATAGTACTAGGCATGAATTCCTCCCCATGGATCAGATTTCCAACCCATATAATTAATTGCACTGTTATAGAGATAGTCATCCTGTGTGACAGGTTGATCTATAGATTATAGAATTTACCACTGGGTAAAACAGCTGATGCTTTCTCTCCTCGACTTCTAACCCATAGCCTGTGTAGTAAAGTATTTTGCAGAACTCTGAAAACTATCCTGGAGAGAGGAGGCTACACTGCAGTTCTACTTTGATTTCTTTGCATTGTGCATATAAATTGGGCAGTGTTTGTATGAGTGTGGTCTTATCACCTCGTTCTGGTGGCTGACCTTGATTGTTTGCATAAAATTGTCCCCAGAGACTCATAGGGAGCTCATTACGCAAAATGAGAAATTTGAAAATAAAATCTATATGTAAGGGAGAACATGTGACATTTGTTTTTCTGGGCAGATTTATCTTACTCAGTGTTGGATTTTGCTTTTGTTTTTACAGTCTCACTCACTCACTTAGACATTTCCTATTTTCTTTTTTAATAGATAAATAAAATTTCATTGTACATATGGACCATATGTTCATTATACATCAGTTATTCACATGTAGAAATATACCAATTCTTAGCTAGCATGAATAGAGTATCAATGAACATGGGTTTTTAAAAAGTATTTCTTCATGATACATAGTCCTTTAAGGATGTGGGCCAGAGTAGAAGAGGTGAGTCACATAATCATGGATAGACTGTGTCCAAGCAGCTCTTTGTTTTCCTGTTCCCGCCCCCCACCCTGCCTCACTCTTTTTCCTCCATTCACATCTTTCACCACCCACTTCAGTGGCCTCTTCCCGCACTGTCTTAACTCCTCTCCTTCCTTTCATCTCTGCCTTCCTCTTTCTTCTCTTTCTCTTGATGAAGGAAAAGGATAATAAACTAGTATTTTTGAAGCATAAATATGATAAAATCATGTTTCTCAGGAGACCTCATAAATGAAACTGGTTAATTTTAATACTATGAAAATCCATCAAGAATGAAGGACATTTTACTTCTCTTGTGAGAATTCTTAGCTTAATTTATAGGCTTTAAGATATTCTCACTAAAGGAGTATCTATTGTGAGCAGTATTGGGCTGCCCCTCCTCTCCTTACATTTTTAAACTTTATGCTGAATGAGATAATCATGTAGTATAATCAATTTTATGAATATTTTATTCCAGGATGCTATGTGCAACTATAAAATATGCTTATTTTATTATTCTTACAGAGAGAAACAGGTTCTTGAAAACTCTTAACAATATTTAAGTTGTGCAAAATTATGGGACATTTCATTTTAAAGATATGTAAATGCTAAAAATGGAAATGAGTCAGACTTTCATAAGTATTAACAACGTTGATAATATTGGCTAGCAAAGACTGTATCAAAGCCTTGAATATGTTCATAAAGATATCAAAGGAAGAGTAATATAGCCTCTGTGTGTGTTTTTTATGCTTATGAGATGATCAGGATTTTCAATCACTGCCTATGTTATGGAATAATTTAAAATTCTCTTTTGTCTGGGCTCTTATTTATATTTATAAGTATACACTTCCTTTTCCTGTTTTCTTGTCAAAGTAACTTACTGTCATATTGTAATGTAGCAAGTAGAAATGCCCTGGAGACAAGCTACGTTCTCTAATAAGGTACTAAGCAATGTGATGCATTTTGCAGACTCTTCCAACTGTCAAGACTCTTACAATGCATCAAAGCTGAAAAAAAAAAGCCACAGCAATTGTGTTATTAATTATGAAGCATAAAACTGAAATTGCTGAAACAAAATACTTTTACATCTTCATGAAAAAAATGTGTTGGAATAAAGTAATAAGTTTTAATTAGAGAATAAATCCCACTCCATAAATGCTGTCATTCTGAAATGAAAGTATACAAAGAATTAGTGTATTCCACTGAACATGGCTGTAATGTTAGAAAGCTTCTTTTTGTATTAGTCAGGATTTTCTAGAGTAGAAACTTCTAGAATGAGTATCTATAGAGAAAGGAGATTTATTTAAATGACTTACATTCTGTGGTTGAGCTAATCTAACAATGCCTGTCTATGTATGGAAGGTCCAAGAATCTAGTAGCTGTTTAGTCAGTGGGACTGTTGTCTCAGCTGGTCTTCAGTATACATTGGAATCCCAAAAAGGTAGACTGTAATGACTGTGAAGGAAAGGACTTGCTAGAGAGGGCAAGATAAAGCAGCGAAAAAAAGAGAGAGCTTCCTTCCATGTCACTTATAGAGGCTGACAGCAAAAAGTGTGGGCCAAATTAGAGACGGATTTTTCCAACTCAAATACTTAGATTAGAGGTGGCTCTTTCCACTTCAAATTACTTAATTAAGAAAAATCCCTTGCTGGTATACCCAGTCATTGGGCTGTTAGTTAATTCCAGATATAGTGTAGTTTATAGTCAAAAATAACAACCATACCTTTCATCTTCTAAAATGTTGGTTTCAGGAGCATAGTGTTGAAGGTGCTGAAGGTTCTACAAGTGGATACCAATTTCTTAATTTCCTATCAAGGTGAATGCAGCAGTTCTTCCGAGTTTCAGGCTGAATCTTTCTTGTTTATTGTTAGTTTCTCTGTCTCTCTTGTCTTCCTACACCAATTCTTGTTTGATTCACAGACTCAAGTGTTTTATTCTGCCCAGGGTCCTGTAACAAAACATTTGTTGGCTGGCTTTAAACCAAGATTTTTCTACCACTGTTCTGGGGTCTGGAGTGTAAGATCAAAGTGCTGAGGACTCTTCTTTTGGAATGAAGTCAGTGCCAGCTTTTCTTTCTGGTGCATGAAAAACTCCAATTTTCTTTTTCCTCCCTAAGACATTGCACAAAGAAATTGCTTCATTTTATTTTAAAGTTTTTTTTTTAATCTCATTTCCCCCCCACCCCAGCCTCCCATCCACTCCTTAAAGAATGTTAAGCCTCCCATTGGCAGTCAGCAAAGTCTGGCATATCAAGTTGCAGCAGGACCAAGCCCCTCTCCCCTGTATCAAAGCTGACCAAGATATCCCTCTATAGAGAATGGGTTACAAAAAGGCAGTTTATGCACTAGGGATAAATCCTGATCTCACTGCCTGAGGCTCCACAAACTGCCCAAGCTATACAATTGTCAACCACATTCAAAGGACCTACTTCGGTCCCATGCAGGTTTCCCAGCTGTCAATCCAGTGTTAGTGAGCTCCCAGTAGCTCCGGTGAGCTGTCCTTGTGGGCTTGTCAATCATGATCTTGACCCTTTGGCTCATATAATCTCTCCTCCTTCTCTTCGACTGGATGGGGAGCTCAGCCCAGTGCTTAGACTGCATTGGATCTCTGCATCTGCTTCTATCAGTTGCTTGATAAAGATGCTCATCAGTTTGATTACAGGGAAAGGCCAATTCAGGAACCCTGCTCACTATTGCTTAGAGTCTTAGCTGAGGTCATCCTTGTGAATTCCTGGGTATTTCCCTAGCTCCAGGTTTCTCCATAACATAAATGGTTTCCTCTATCAAAATATCTTTCTTTGCTCTCTGTCTCTGTCCATCCCTGAACTCAACAATCTCCATTTCTGCCTCTTTAAATACTACTTCTTATGCCATAACCACACAGCCTTCTCATTATTCAAACATCAGCTTAATTTTCATCTTTGCAAAGGGATTTGGAGCAGACTATCTTGATTGCCAATATTCCCTTCTATCAACTTCTATCCTGGCTATTTCTAGAATTTTGTGTTAGCTAAAACGATTGTTCTTTGCTGTCTTCTTCTTTTGTTAATCTCTGCTTCTCTTGACTTTGTTTTCAAGACAGGTCCTGCCTGATTTCCTCTATCATTCCCAAGTCCCAGAGTATAGATGGTACACAACTTACACTTCATTCTTTCTTGTTGACAGGAATTATTTGAATAAAGAATTAGATTTGCTTTTATGTATTAAAAATGTTGGATACCTTCCTTCTCAATTAATTTTTCTGTTCACTAACTCAGACTTCTATAAGAAGATGACAAAGTACAACAACCACAAATACCACATTGAATATATATTTGTATTCTTTTCATCATAATCTAGTTACTGAAATGCAAAAGAGAATTTTTTACATATAAATCCCATTTATTAAAAAAAAGCTACGCATGCTTATGATACCTTTCAAAATGTCTCACCTGAGATTTCACACTTAAATGAATAATTTTGATGTATCTTTATTTCCCAGAGATGAAGCATTTCTAAAAAGGGAGAGTATCCATTTCCTCCAGCATACAAGTGACGGATACCACAGGTACTTGTAAGGCAGAGTAACAGATAAAAAAAATAAAAATAAAAAACCTCCACAGAAGTAGATTTTATTTGACAGTCCTGAGACTTTTCTCAATGATTTCACAAAAGCATTAAATACAAATGGCCTAGGGATAGGTGCTGAATCAATATGCACCAGTAAGTTTGTGAAATCAATTTATTTGATCCTCAGAAACAGGAAAATTGATGTAACTAGTGCTGTGTAACTCCTATTAATTGCCACAGTGACAGAAGATTTATCAATTACTTATTGACTTCTTCAAGGCCATAGGAAAATGGCAGTGGCCCCAAGGTTAAGTGTACAATATAGATATAGGTGAATGAAGTGCAACAGGAAACTAAGTATTTTATCATACTATCGAGATATGACTGTGATCATCTTTATATCTGAGTTCACCCATATGTATCCTCTTACCTTAGATGTTGGCCAAATCAGTTGTGTGTTTGATAAAGTTTTCAAGAGAATCTGTCATTAAAACTACTATTTAACCTTCCTTGTCACTGGATATTTTTAGGGCGTTATAGAAACAAAGAGGCAATGGAAGAGTGTAGGGGTATTGTGTTGTTTCATGGTAAATAATTGTCCCACCCACTGGTTTAATAAAAAGAGCTGATTGGCCAAAGGCAGGCAGGAAGTATAGGCAGGGCTACCAGACTAAGAAAATCTCTGAGAGCAGAATGTCAGAAGAGCACCAGAGAGAAGCCAGAGGAAGCCGAGGACAACTACGCTGCTCTAAAGAAAGGTACCGAGCCACATGGCTGAACAAGGGACATGGGTTAGATGAAGGGTAGAGAGCTAGCAAGTGATATGCCTGGGCCTGAGGCTGATCAGCCAAAAACTAATGAAAGCGTCTGTGTGTCTCTGTAGGACTGTGGGACTGCAGGTCTGCAGGTCTGCGGGTCTGAGGGCCTAAACTTTGAGGTTAGGCCCGAAAGTCTGGGCCAGAAACCTCATACTACAAAAGGAACTCCAATTCTAAAATTCTTTTCCCCCCTTATCTATAACAGCTTATAAGCAACACTGTAAATAAACACAAACATCCATAATCCATGTTTTGGGAATGTGAGCTTCGTTCTCTAGGCTACTTCCTGCTGAACAGGGACTCCGACAATCTCATGGGAATCCAAAGAAAAATGTAGGATTATGGACAAGTCTTTAGTGGAGTAGTCTCTAAGGCTGGGTCATCTCAGCCAGTCTCCTGGAAATTGTTTTGGATTCAGAGCTCTGGAACTTCAACAGAAGTGCTCTGAAATGCTGAATCATCTCGTCCATCCATTTCCATTGGAGATTTTTCAGGGGGTCTTCCTCTATCAAACTTTATGTTCTTTATCCAGGAAGAAATCCACAGTCTTTCATTTTCTGTGAAAATAAAAGGAAAACCTCTTCTCCAAAGTAGCATATTTTTGCATTTCAATTTTAAAGTAAACTCATTTACAAAATATATAGGTTGAATTACTCCAACAACATTTATAATCAACTGTCTTTTAGCAGCTTTTACTAAGTCATTTTCAGTGAAGAAACTTAAAGATAAGACAGTAATATACAGTATCCAGACATTCTTTGTATTTTCCATCTTTAGGTGGCTTATTTATTTATTTATTTATTTATTTATTTATTTATTTATTTATTTATTTATTTATTTATTTATTTATTTTACTCTATTTCTTTTTTAAGGGCTTTCTCTACCCTTTTTTCTTTTCTCTAAGCCTATGCATCTATATTTTCAACACACTCTAAACCACTTAGACTTTTTTTTTTTAAAAAAAGAAACTGTCTTTACTGTATATTTATTTCTTAACTTTTTCTGTCTCTGACCACACCTTTGCTTTTCTAGGGTGATTGACTCCACCCAGATTCTTCTATTTCTTTCTGTTTCTGAACACACCTTTAATCTGCCAGGATTAAAGGCTGGTATGATAGGTGGATGGCTCCACCCAGCTCCTAGTCTAATTTCATAGAATTTATCTTTTAAACCCAGGTACTCTGGGGAATTTTAGGGTCCATATAATGACCAAGTCAAACTACCATCTGCTGCTCATTAACTCTGTTTAAGTATTAGGCAGAAGGGCCTTTTAAAAGACTCACAAGTATTTTGCCTTTAAGGCTGAATCAGGAAGCTTCTCTTAAAAAAGTCAAGCTTCAGTTTGCCTCAGGCAAACAGAGCTGATCCATGAAAACATCAACACTAGAAAGCCATCTTTGATTCTGTTCGCTTTTTCTCCTTATGAAGGTAAACCTTAAATAAATCTTTTATAACCTTTTGCTTATTTTGAGGCTTCTGTGAGACTTGAGGAACCAGCCATTTGACACTTTAAGCTGTACTCCAAAAGCCTGCCATTGTAGTTCAAGCCTAAGTGCTTCAGAGGGCGTCTCTGTACCATGGCTCACATGGAAGACACAATCCAGAGGCTGCTTTGGGCTCTAGACCATTTTTTAAGTTTTCTATGGCTTTTTGTGGGTATATTTGCCCCACGTTGGGCGCGATTTGTAGTATGAGGTTTCTGGCCCCGACTTTCCGGCCTAACTTCAAGGTCTAGTCCCACAGACCCGCAGTCCCGCAGAGACACACAGATGCTTCCAATAGTTTTAGGCTGATCAGCCTTAGGCCCAGGCATATAGCTTGCTAGCTCTCTACCCTTCATCTAACCCATGTCTCTTGTTCAGCCATGCAGCTCAGTACCTTTCTTTAGAGCAGCATAGTTGTCCTCGGCTTCCTCTGGCTTCTCTCTGGTGCTCTGCTTGGCGTTCTGTTCTCAGAGTTTTTAGTCTGGTAGCCCCACCCACACTTCCTGCCTGCCTTTGGCCAATCAGCTTTTTATTAAACCAGTGGGTGGGACAGTTATTTTCCATGAAACAACTCAATACCCCTACAGAAGAGCTCCACAGGAATCGGTGCAAATGATATCATCAGTGTACTATCTAATTTTATGTCAAGTTGACACAAAATAAAGTCATCTGAGAAGGGGAAGCCTCGACCTGAAGAAGTGCTTCATAAGATCGGGCTGTAGGAAATCCAGTACGACATTTTTTTCTTTTCTTTCTTTAGTAATACATTTTTATACAACACATCTAGATTACAATTTCCCCTCTTTTCATAGTTTCTCTCTACCTTCTATTTCATACCAATCTAACCCTTTTCTATTTCTCATTAGAAACAAGAAACAAGAATATAAGAGATAGTAGTAAACTAAAATAAAAACAAATACATCAAAACAGGACAAAGCAACTATCTTGGCCTATGGCAGGCATCTTTAAAATAGTCAAAAAATTTAAAACATTTTAAAAAAGCCTGAGTCACAGAGACACCATCCACTTACCCCAAAGTCAACATATAAGACAACACAAATAAGCCATGGGCCATGTGACAAAAGAAATTAATAAAAATAAATTAAATTAAGATGCAAAAGCTAGCTAACAATATGCCCAAGCCATAGACAAAACAACATAAAATTAATACATGCCTTTGTGTGATTATTTAGAGATAGTCAGTCTAAAACTATAAATCTATACGTCTAGACCACCAGCCAAACAAGCCAACATAATTGGCACCCAACTTGGGGCACAAACACCCACATAAAGCTTTAAAAATTTTAAAATTTTATAAAACTTTAAAAATTTATAAAAACACAAAAACAAAGCCAAAAACAACTTCTAAGTTATGTCTCTAATATAGTCATAATACAAAAATAGTGTGACATACAGACTTAAATTACAAAATGACAGCCTTAAGGCAAGTAGCTTAAGCTACAACAGTCTAGTTCCTAAAGTCTCACAACAAAACTCAGTTTAAACAACAAACTGCATATAATAAATTTAAAGTTTCTATTTATATTAAACAATAAAACAAATTCAAAAATAATTTCTTAGTAACAACATTTTCTAAGACTACTCTGTTTACTAGTGACAAGCAAAGACAGTACTCCTTTAAGAGAGATTTCCTGACTCAATGTTAGTGCCAAAAACTATGTGGATCTTTAAAAAGCCCCAATAGCAAACACTTAAATAAAATAAACAACAGACAATGGTACTCTGCTTAGTGACAATATAAAACATAAAATTCCCTAATATAAAAGTAATAAAAAATTTCACAGTATTTAATACTAATGCTATTCTAAAAATCAAAACAATGAAAATAAGTCTAATACTTTCACCATGTTAAAAAGCCACTGAGTGAGACAAAGTCAACAGTCAAAACAATGCTTTGCAGTCTAACATTTTAAAAACGTTTCTAGTTAAAAAATAATTCAAAGTACACAACAAAACAAATTCAAATAAAAACTTCTAAATGAATTAAAATACATAAAAACATGCATAAAATAAAAAATAAAAATTTCTTAAAAAATAAAATAATTAAAATATAAAAAGTATAATAAAAATAAACACAAAGTCTAAATTATAAATATTATATTTTCTTTTAATTTTTTAACTATTAATAACTAACTATAAAAAACAATTATAAAAACTAATCAGTTAAACCAGCATATATATATATATATTTTAAATATTTTGACTTTAAAATTTAAGTCTAAAGATATGTTAATTTTAAAAAATTCTACTTTTGTTTCCACAAAAAATAAAAACCTGTAAATTACTTCCAGGCTAATATAATTTATTCAATCAAAAACCACCAGTCTTTGATGAAAAGAGATGGTCATATCAGCTTCAAGGTTACCAAACACCTCCTTCTACACCTGAGGGAAAGAATTCATTTATCATTTATTTTTATAAAAAGAGTTACTTAAAATCCTGGTATCAGATACAAAATTAGAAACACTATTTGTCAATTTTACCTTAGTTCTCATTATTTTGTAAGTCATTCACTTTTCCACTGATGGGCAGGTAGGACAGGGAAAATATGTACTTATTCCATGCACTGATTTTTGCATGCTTAGTAAGAATAGCTAAGGCCTACCTTCTTAGAAAACTAGAAATATGGAACCAGTTATACTTTCTGCAGTTTCTCTGCTGTATGTCACACCTCCAGAGCACATTCACTGATGTGGGAATGTCTTTCTGTATGTTGTGAATATCAGTCTTTAAGTAAAGGAGCTGTTTTGGCCCATTACAGGCACTGTAGAAAAAGTAGGAGGAGAAATCAGAGCATAGGTAGGAGGAGCAGGGTGGAGTCAGACAGAACAAGCCCGAAGCCTAAAGGAGCAACATGTAAAGAACACAAGTGAGCCATGGGCCACGTGACAGACAGATTAATGGAAATGGGTTGAGTTAATATGTAAGAGCAAGCTAGCAATGTGACTGAGCCATAGGCCAAACAGCATAAACTTAATATGAGCGTCTGAATCATTTTTGGGGCCTGAGCAGCAGCGGGCAGCTCAGGAGTCTGGGGCTGCAGGTCTGTGGGTCTGGGTCTCTGGCCACCTGGGACCAAGAAACACCAGTGTAACAAACTACAATTGACTTAAATCATCCTCTTCCTACCACTTTAGGCCCTGAAAGCTCTTAACATTGAAAGTTTTATTTTAATGGACATAAGATTCTATAGTATCTGATTCTGACTTATTTCATATAGCACAATGTCTCCTGGACTTACCTATCTTATGCTAAGTGTCAGGAGTTCTTTCTGATGTATAGATAATGAATATTTGTAATCATGAATAAAATAAGAATGAATATATATATTTATATACACATATATATCTCTATATGTTTCTATATCAATATCTATCTATAAATCTATCTTCCATAATGTGTGTGCATGTATGTGTACATGTATAGGATAAAATTTCTAGGCCATCCTAGCTCCAAGGTCTAGACTTACCTGTAGTTGCTTAGCTTTGCCTAGTCATGAGTTCTGGACCAACAGTCCCAAAGTCCCAAAGAAATGCACAGAAGCTTATATTAATTACATGCTGTTTGATCTATGGCTCAGGTATATTACCTACTAACTCTTAACTCTGAAACTAACCCATGATTATTCAAGTGACTTAGCATCTTTTCTTAGAGAAGCATTTTGTCTTTCCTCTGCATCTGCCTAGCATCTGCACTCTGTTCTTCCTCTTCCCAACATTTTCTTAGTCTGGTATCTCTGCCCATACTTCCTGTCTGCCTTCTGACTAATCAGTGTTTTATTTAACCAGGAGGAAGGACAAATATCTGCGATGTACCAGAGTATAATCTCACAGTAGTTCCTATGTTTTTCTTTTTAGAACAAGAACCCCAAATCTAATTTACTTTATATAGTTTTTTTTCCACCGTTATCTGTAGCAACTTTTAACCAACACTATAAACAAAGACAAATATCAATAATACATTGGGGGAGGGGATGTGAGTGTAGTTCTCTAGGCTACTTCCCCTACAACACTACCTTTAAAATAGTTAACAGATAAGGCTATATGGGTTCACCAATGGCCTTTAACAAAAGAGAAATTTCAGGCCTTAGAAGAGTTGGTACAGGAACAGTTAAATGCTCAGCATATTGAAGAATCAACCAGCCCTTAGAATCCTCCTACATTTGTTATTTTAAAAATTCTGGAAAACAGAGAATGGTAACAGATCTAAAAGTGGTAAACAAAGTGATCCAGTCAATGGGTGGAATTCCTTTGCCCTCTCTCTTACCTAAAGAATGGCCTATTATAGTTATTGATTTGAAAGACTGTTTCTTTATAATACCTCTACAAAAAAATCAAGACAAAAATCATCTTTACAGCGCCCACTTATAATAATTCTCAGTCTGTAAAGAGATATCAATGGAGGGTTCTCTCTCAGGGAATGCTAAATAGCCCTACTCTGTGCCAATATTTTGTATAAGAACCATTAAAAGTGATATGTAATATATTCCTGAAATCTGTCATTTACTATTACTTAGATGATATCTTGTTGGCTGATTCAAATATTGATATATTCGAAAGAATGTTTGAAGTGAAAAAATTTTGCTTGTGTTGAGATTACAAATTGCCTGAAAAAAATACAAAGAGGAGAGTCCATTTGTTATTTAGGATACAAAATAGATCAACAAAAATTTAGACTCAAAAAAGTACAAATCAGGAGAAATAGATTGTGGACATTTTTGATTTCCAAAGATTGGTAAGAGATATTTCCAATTTATAAACCACTATTCGGATAAAAAAAGTATGTGCTGGATAATTCGTTCAAAACCTTAAATAGCAACAAGGACTTAAATAGTCTGAGAGAATTGCCAATGGAAGCTGAGAGAGAAGTGGCTTTGACATAAAAGAAATTACAGAATGCACATGTGGATCATGTGGATCCAGATAGGAATTGCATTCTGGTTATCTTATACCCTAAGCATTCTACTACAGAAATTTTAGTACAAGGGGAAAAATATTAGATTGGAATGGATATTTCTATCACATAAACTGAATAAGAAATTAAAGACATACGTGGAAAATATTTCTGATTTGATTTTTAAAGGAAAATTAAGACTTCATCAATTGACAGCAATTGACTCAACAGAAATTGTTGTACCTTTAACTAATGAATAAACTGACCAATTATGGACAGGAAGTTAACTTTGACAAAGAGCTTACAGTAATTTTTAAAAAAGAAAGTATCAACAGATCTCCTCAAAGCAAAAGAATTGAACTTATAAAGAAAACTAACTGGATTCTTACTTGTGTTGTAGGGGATATATCAATTTCTGAAGCCCTTACATTTTATACTGGTGCAATAAAATCATGAAAGGCTGATTAAAAATCAGAAAATATAAATAAAGTGGCTCAAATCCCTTAAAATTCTAGTCTAATGCCAGAATTACATGCTATCAAGATGGTATTAATAGATTTTATTGAACCTCTTAGTATAGTCACTATCAGTATGCAGAAAGAGTTGTTTTACATATTGCAACTGCTGATTTTATTAATGATGAGTCATAATTAACTTCATTATTTATTCTGTTACAAGAAATAATCAGAAATAATCCCTTCTATATAATGCATATCAAATCCCATACATGTCTGTCAGGTCCTTTCTAGCACAAGGTAATGATGAAATAGATAAATGATTAGTAGTAAATATGCTAGGGGCCTCAGATTTTTATAAAAAAATCACATCAATAACAAAGGATTAAAAAAAGTTTTCTCCATCAATTGGCAAAAAGCCAAAGAAATTGTAAGAAGGTGTCCCATCTGTTCTTTCTATAACCAAATTCTATTACCAGCAGGAAGTAATTCTAAAGGTATACATAGAATGAAATTTGGAAGATGGATATATTTCATTTTACAAAATTTGGAAAATTAATATGTACATCATACAATAGATATGTTTTCAGGATTAAAGGGCAACTGCTTTGAGTTCAGAAAAGGCTGATTCTATAATCACACATTTACTAGAAGTTATGGGAATACCTGTAGAAATTAAGACTGTCAATATTCCAGCATATGTCTCTAGTAAAATGAAACAACTTTTTGCTTATTATAATATAAAACATATTACTGATATACCACACAATTCTACAGGGCAAGCAGTCAGAGAGAGAGCATATCAAACTCTAAAGGATACACTAAATTAACAGAAAGGAATCACAGATACCTCTAGAAATAGACTACATAAGGCTTTATTAACTTGGAATTTTCTCAATACTAATGAGACAAGAACAACAGCTGCTGAATGGCATTGGACAATTAAAAAAAAATCAACTGAGTTAAATCAGCCTGTCTCCTTCAAAGATGTACTGACTTCAGAATGGAAGCCAGTATATATGTTATGTTTGGGAAGAGGTTTCACTTTTGTTTCCATGGGTGAAGAAGAGTTATGAATACCATCAAAATTAATAAAGATGATTCAAATCAGAGAAACTTCATAAAAATGAGAAATGGTGGCTCATACACCTATATGACAATTCTTTAAGTTGTGAGAAAAACAAAGGGTGGGGGCAAGTTTTTGTTTTGTCTTTACAGAAAACTATAAATACCTATTTTCAGGAAGTTAAAGGACCTTGAACATATAGATGTCTAAAGCAGAAGGGAGGCTATCCAAAAAAATTTACAAGCACAGGAATATGTACCAATATAATCTACAGGGTAAAATCTCATTGCTTAACATCTATATCTCTTTATTTGTAAGAGAAGTTGAAGTCCAAGTTTAACTATAAATTAAAGCTGTCTTTGGAGTTGGAGTGTGTATTTTTCCTTCTCTAAACCCAAGCATGCTTGTTAAAGGAAAAGTCAAAATCTCTGTATCATATCAGAAAAGTGACCTTATATGGGACAGAAGAATAACCAAAGGGAGGTATTTTATTGTTGCTAATCCTATAATAAATAAATATTTATATCAAAAAACTTAAGAGTATATATATTAAACTTTTTGTCATGATATTGATGTTTATAAAGAGTACTAATGAATTCTAGAAAAAAGTCTTTACTTAGCCTTCCATACATTGTGTTTGGTTTCAGTCTCTTCTCAGTTATCTGCAATGAACCATGATAATGTCTAATTGAGAACTTTGAAGTATCCAAAAGGAAGATGAGATCCCACAACAATGATTTCAAATGGACTATGACAAAACCAATAGGTTGACAAATACCAACCAAAGATTTGATTTGTATTACAAATTTCTCAGGAAAGTTATGACGTGGCTAGCTGAGGTGAACCAGCTTCACAGACTATTCTAGCCAGGACTTGACAAGCCATGCACTTACCTGTTATGTAGAGACTAGACAACAAATACACAAGTACTTATTTTAGGACATTACATTTAACAAATCTTTTATTTTCAGGATCCTCTAAAGATGCTATTGCCCCCAGATAGCAAGAAGTAAATTTAACAACACTGTGCCCACATTTCAAAGAGGTGGGGTGAGTAGTTTTTGGTCTTTCTATGGGTTATGGATGATTGTCATTGTTTAGTAATTGGTTAAAAATTGTTATTGATTATGGTTAGGAAAAAAACTATTCAAGAGATATTAGACTCAGGGGTCTTGTCTGACAAAAAGGAAAGAAAAATGGGATACAGATATGATAGAATATTAGGGTAGACTATTAAATCTACTTTTAAAGGGCAATTACTAGTTTTAAATATTTTACATTGGATTGGATTTTTTGTATATTGCATGCAAATTGTGTATACTGATATAAAGTTGAGATTTTTTTGTTACTGTACATATATTTCTTTGCTTGTTCAAAGTATTGTACATATACAATGTGATACAAATTGCTAGTCCTTGAAAGTTATTATTAAAAACTAATTAGGATAAAAGAAATGCAAGTTAGTAGTTAGACATTAAAATCAAAATTATAGTCATATTAGATATGTAATTAATGTAAGTGTCTCAGTCATTATTTTGGGCTAAGAGCAGCAGTGCTATAGGTGGATCCAGATCAAGGGTCTAAGCCTGGCCAGAACTACATACTACACACACACACACACACACACACACACACACACACACACACACACACACCATATATATATATATATATAATATATTATAATATGGGGTGCTAAAGTAATTGGAGTTGACTGACTAGAGTAGTAGTTGAGTAGAATGATTTTCATGTAAAATTGTAATTCTAGGTTCTTCAGAAGATGAAGATAGGGAATTCCTATGGCAAGTAGATTGACTTGCCAACATGGCTTGGTCTGGTTAGTCTATGTGCATATTAGCATCAAACACTCACACACACACACACACACACACACACACACACACACACACACACACACATACACACACACACTCACACACACACACACACACACACTCACACACACACACACACACACACACACACACACACACACACACACACACACACACACACACACACATGTTCCCAAAAGATAATAAACAGGGCACATTGTTGAGATAATTTAAATTTTATTTTAAAGAGTTTTTCATAAATGTACTTTTAACACAAAGGTTTAGTTATCAGAAAGTTCAAAATTTTAGGAATAATTTGACTACTTTTATTCTGTAATTTTTGTTGGCTTGATCCAGGATAGTTTTGGGTAAAGAAAGTTAAATGCATATTTTAAACTGATATCCAGATATGATTTGGATATGTTGCTCTGGCTTGCTTTGGGTGCGACAAGCTAGCCCAGAACTTTGAGGCTCTGAGCAGTTGACACCGTTATGACAAGCAAATATGTGTGGGGTAGTGGGAGAAAAAGAGACAGAGGCAGAATGTTCATGCCGTGTGGAGTTATATCTGGAGGTAAAGGTAGTAATGAGTGGCTTGATGTGGGTGCCCTGGTTGTCATGTAGGACCATGGTGACATCTTGGCCTGAGATTTTGCCAAAGGCCATATTTGAGTCTGTGGCCCTGCTCCAGTTACGTTCTGTGTGGATGTCTTTGGCTCCTATTACCACAGAAGGCCAGAGGACAGTGCTCCACAGAGTTGGCTCCTTCCCTCACTGGCTGAAGCACTTAGGAGAGCAGGCCCTGTGTCTCACCTGGGTAGCACAGTAAAGTTTACCCTGCTGTGGGGGAACTTCATATATGCTGGTCTGAGGATATGAGACTGGGAGAGCTGGTCCTTCCCCACACTTACCATGGAGTGGTGTGGGTGAGGGAGAGATGATACCCCTACCCCACTCCCTATGGCAGGTAGGAGAGTTGGCCATGAGGTCACATGAAAATGGGTTATCTAGTACTGCTCCTCATTAGCTCTAACATCCTCCAAAGCAGCACAGTAGAGCTGGCCCTGGTGGTGTGGATATAAATGGGCTGGCCCTAAGGACACTAGAACAATAGAATTGGTCCTGCCCCTTGCTGCCTGGTGCACTGGGTCATTTAGCTGGGGCAGTGATGGAGAGTTTACCCTGGTGTTGAAAATAGGGAACAGCTAGCAGGCTGACCAAGTCAACTACCACCTAGGTCCCAACCCAGGGATATGAGTTGGTCCATATATATATACACCAAAATTCAAAAGCTGACTGAGAACAAATTCTGAGTAACATAATTTAAATGGTAAACAATTATATTTATGAAACTTTTATATGTAGTAAAAAATTATCAGCATTTAAATTTGGGAATTAAGATGCATTTTGTTCAAAATAAATTCAAAACAAGGATCTCATTGCACACTTTATTGGTGACGAATGAAATGTATAATTCATCTGGAAACCATTGATTAAATTAGTGCATACAGGATAGACAAGGCTAAAATTAAATTTGGGTCACTTAGGGGAGAACTAAATGTGCTACATGAAAGGGAAATGACCAGATCAAGTTCACTCAACAGATGTGTCAAAGATAATTTTATAGGGTGGGGAAACAGTGAATACGTAGATGCTCCTGAAAGTTTCAGTGAAGCGAAATGAGGTAAATGTTGGGGTGTGTCTTTGAGAAATGACATTGTTATGAAGAGATGAAATCATACATGAATTCCTTCCACAGAGGTGCTCACAACTGCTTCTGGGTAGCATGTGGTTTAATTTTTTTATATTTTATTTTAAGAAATGTCTTTTAACTAACATGTAATAAGGTTCTAGAACTACCTACAAATGAATTACTTATAGTAATAGAAAATTATTTAAGAGTTCATATATGGAATTCTTGGAGACTTTTAAATTAATTTACATTTTATAGATTCAGTCCAGTGCTAATATAGCAAGGATTGATTATTTTTGATCTTTTATTACATTTGTTATCTCTATAATCTATTATTGATGTGTAGTTTGTTATATAAACCATGTCAGTTTTTAAGAGCAAAAATTACTCTATCGATGCTATTGTAGAAAAATAGATACAGACGGAGACTTAGGCAAGCCAAACTTTATCATGGCTATAGGTAGTTTAGAAATTTTTTTCTTAAAAAATATCTCCCTTTGAGGCTGAAAATGTTACTAGGAATTAAATCACTTACTTAGAATATGGGAACTCTGGGATTGATCCCCAAAACTGCACACCCTACTCCCAATAAAATATCAAATCAAAACAAATTAAACAAAAGGGACATAATAAATATAGGGTCTGTTTTGTCTTGGACAGCCACTACTTGGCATAGGTCCTGATCTGGGGTGCAGTTATATACCTAATGATGATCAATTGGAGAAAACTGATTTTTCTCCCATGAGACACCAGTTGCAAATAGTTTCTTGGAAAGGGGGTTGGATTTTGTGTTTACTTACCTCTCTCCTTGCTATAATTTTGTCTGGTTTCAACTTGTACAGATCAAATGGTGCTGTTACAGTCTCTATAAGTTCATACGTGTATTAACTCCACCTTGTCTGGAGATACTAACTCACTGAAGTCATCCAGCACATTTGGCTCCTGAAATCTTTTCACCTTTCCTTTTGAATAGACTGCTGCACTTTGTGGGATGGGGTGGGGTTGGTGTTGACAAAGACATCCTGTTTTTGGATGAATGTTCCAAAGCTTTTCACTCCCCAAACACTGTCTAATTGTGAGTCTCTGTGTTAATTTATCACCATTTCAGATTTCAAGTTGCATTAATATCTGATAAAATACTTGCCAATCATCTTAGCAAGAGTTTCTTTTCCTAATGTTTCAAGGGTACAGTCCATCATTGCTGGGCAGTTATGGAAGTAGAAAAAGAAGCAACTTGTCACATTGATTTCATAGTCAGAAAGGAAAAAGAAATAAATATTCCTGTTCAATTCAGTTTCTCTTTTATTTTCTTCAGTACTCCAGCTGTAGAATGGTGCCAACTACATTCAGGGTGGGAATTGCCTCACCTAAACTGACCTAGAAACTCCCCCATGGACATGCACAGAAGTTAGTCTCCTAGGTGACTATATGTCTGCAGAAATTCTCTTAAATACACCAATCCAAACTTAATATTTATTAAAATATATGCCAACACTCACGATACAGGTTACAGCTTAGGTAGATGCCTGATAGACTGGATTATCCACGTGGTGGACGATGGATGCTGATGGATGCCAAACTGGTCTCTCCAGCAGTCTAGAACCAGGAAAACAGGGCCTTTTAAGATCTGAGCAGCCCCTTATGAATAGGGTTTGCACTCCACCTTCCGGAGCCCAGGACCCTGGATAGGCATCTTTGGACCTTGTCAGCTGACACCTGAATCCCACCACATCTCCCCCTTTTGTCTAACTAATAAATTTCTAAACTAAGACTATATACAATAGGAATTATTATGAGGTAGTATCTAGGAGAGGATAAGGCACAAACTACAGCTAAAACCTAACACATATAAACTACATCATATATTTCTAGAATATTGGTAGATGGTATGGTGTATAAATCATTTCAAAAATGTTGATCTGGGAAACTGAAAATCCAACATCTGAATGTTACTCACTAAGGGATGATAGGGTAGTAACCTTAAATACCTATTCTTCAACCCCTTCAAGACCTGAGAAGGAAAGTCACCTGAAAGTCAGAAGCACATGCAAGTTGTAGCTTCCAAAATTTGGGAGAGGACAGAGACACAGCTACCTGGACAATCACCTCTGGTTTTGTTGGCTGTTGGAGCACCCATCATATTGGCTATAGGCCAATATGATCTTTTCACAAGCAGGGCATTTTTGGAGGGACTGTTTTTATCCTGTCCAGGCAGGTTTCATCAGTCTTCATCCATCATCTTGTTCATCCAGCTTGGAAATCATGTGTGTACTGTCAGCAATAAAGGTGAGGGCAGTTCTTTACACAACTGGCCATTCTCTGCCAAAAGGAAAAACTCCAAAGGAGTGTCCTTCATGCTCAACACCATCTCGGGAAAGGAATAGTGACACCAGGAGTCATTGCGTCTCTCACGGCCGAATTCCAAATAATAACAAATGTTAAATGCCATATTCTCTGGGTCTATGAAATGGTGGAGGACTCCTGTCTATCTATGATATTTTAACCTGTATCTGAGATGACTGTGACATGGCAACTTAAGTAATGTTGACTGCAGTTTTTATTGTCCTAAGGATTAAAACCTGTACTATAAAATTAGATTACCTATAAAGGGATGTATAATCTCTGAACAATGACTTTTAGTATGACTATCAAACATTAGCCAGAGGTATATATACAATGTAAAGTGGAAACAGTATTTTAGACATGTATATACATATATATCATCCAAACAGAGTTATATAAAACATCTTGTGCATATATCATAACTAGTGCAATCATACATTATCTTTAGTATAGTTAAATGGAGATAATAATTGTATAGTGGACATGACAATAATGTGCAAATATTTTAAACAGAGGTAGAAGCATATATAAAATATAACAGTTACAGATTCAATTTTATGTAACAGTTACAGATTCAGTTTTATATAGATGTACACGTTGCTTTGGTTATATAAAGCAATTTCAGATTTAACTTTGTACCAATGTAAACATTGTCTCAATCAAATGTATAAAATGATTTCACATTTGTATCAATACACAAATATCTATGCCATTGTAAATTGTCTTTAGCTTAGCCCATATATTTGGCTAAAAATGGTTTATAGGTAGGTAGAACAATCTACCTTTATTTATCCTATCTATTCCCCTTTCTCTTCTTCAAAAGAGATCCTTGAGGCTATATTATTGTTCTGTCCTCAACCAAATTTCAACTTATAACTATTCTATCAGAATAATAATTACCCATAACCCTCAGAGCACAAAACTTATTGGGAAAGGGGGCGTAGCCTTTCATAAGGTTGCTTCCTGCTGACTTAAGGACAATGCATGTCTCTGGGATCCTGTAAAAGCTAAAACAATGGTTAGATCCTAATGGACTGACTATACACATCCATAACCATTCTCAGAGTACTGGCTAAATCCACCTGGAATTATTATTAGAAATGTGACCCAAAGGATAATCATAGAGAGCTATCTGTTTTTGAATAATCCATTTTCTAAAAGCAATCATTGATTGGTGTACACCAGGTTCTTTATTTCTCTATTTCTGCTTCTGTCTGTCTGTCTGTCTGTCTGTCTGTCTGTCTCTCATACTCATACTCTCCCTTTTATTCCTGTTTCACCAGTAGGAATCGTTGTGGTGGGGGCCCCATCTCAGTTCCAGATTCTTTGTAGATAGCTGATAGGAGGAAATGTTATTTACAATGGAAAACTTAAGCATTGTTGATACCCAAAGAAGATATTTATATCCTTTATGACTTCAGAAGATTGTATGCAGACAGGATGTTTGGAAGGTATAGATACAGAGAGAAATAAGGTTCAAAATGAAGTCACAGTAATATTGGTCCCTAAACATTCCAACTGTCTTCTGTCCCACACCAGGTGGCTTTTCTGATATGAGACAGAATCTCCCACATTTTCTTTACCAATATGCTTGAGTTTAGAGAGGGAGAAAGCCACTCCAGCCCTATTAATAGTCAAATCATGACCAGAATTTTTTTTTTGAGGTGTAGATGCAAGGTGCAAAGCAGTAAGAATTCAGAGATTACCCAGTAGTGCATATTTGTATCAGTTGGTCTCATAGTCCGTTGTTTACATTCCTTCATCATCAATCTCTCTTCCATTGCAGGTGATTAATCATTCAATGTCCAGTCAATGTCTTAAAAACAATTGTATTCATTTTTCCTGTAAAGACAAATTTAAGACCCTGACCGAGGCTTGTTAAATGTGTTTTCCTTACCTTGTATCCATTTGTCATATCAGGGATGAGCAATTACTTCTCCTCAGGAATGGTCTCCTTTTTGAAGCGGACCTTTATTAACTTTGTCGGTACCCATATCATTTCTTTTCCTGTTGAAACAAAAACAAAACCCCTACCCCCATTGAAGCACATGTCCTGGCTTCCATTCTGAAGTCAATATATCCTTGAAGTAGATGGGTTGATTTATCTCATAAGATTTCTCTATTACCCAATGTCTTTCAGCAGCTGATGTTCCCTTTTCATCAGCGTTAAGAAAATTCAAAGTCAATAAGGCATTGTGCAACCTCTCCCTGAGTTTTCTCATTTCTTTCTTCTGTTTATAAAACATCTCTTTCAAAGTGCGGTAAGATCTCTCTACAATTGCCTGTCCTGTAGGATTGTGTGGTATCCCCGTAATATGCTTTATATTATAATATCCAAAAATCAGCTTCATTTTTTGGGAAATGTAAGCTGGAGCATTGTCAGTCTTAATTTGAGCGGGAATTCCCATTATGGCCATGGCTTCCAAAAGGTGAATAAATATAGCATCAGCCTTTTCAGAACTTAGGGCAGTCGCCCATTGCATTCCCAAGTAAGTATCTATAGTATGATGTACATATTTCATCTTTCTGAATTCTGGGAAGTGAAACACATCCATTTGTCAGATCTCATTTCTCTGTATACCCTTAGGATTACTTCCTGCAGGTAAAGATGGTTGGTTATAGAAAGAACAAGTGTTACAATTCCTTAGTATTTCTTTTGCTTGATGCCAAGTGATGGAAAAACTCTTCTTTAGCCCTTTACTATTAATATGATGTTTCTCATGAAATTCTGTGGCCTCTAGAACATTTCCTATCATTACCCTGTGCTAGAGGGCCTGAGAGACCCGTGTGTGCCCTGATATGTGTTATGTACATAGGATGTATCCTATCTCTGATGATATCTTGTAGTTTTATGAACAGTAAGGTCAAGTCTGTATTATCAGGAATGAAGTCAGCAGTTTCAATATGTAAGACAACTCTTTCTGCATACTGAGAGTCAGTTATTACGTTGAGAGGCTCTGTGAAATCCAACACCATAATAATTGCATATATTTCTGACTTCTGAACAGAGTTATAAGGGCTCTGAGCCACCTTAATTAAGTTTTCTGATTTGTAGCCAGCCTTTCCTAAGTTGTTCGCATCAGTATAAAATGTAGGAGTTCCAGAAATGGGTTTATCCTGTACCACATGAGGAATGATCCAATTAGTTTCCTTTATAAATTGAATTCTCTTGCTTCGAGGATATTTATTATTAATCTCTCCTAAAGCCTTTTGCCAGGGTTCATTGTCTGCAATCTAGGTCTGGATCCACACGATCCATATGTGCTTCTTGAAGTTTCTTTTCCACCAACTCTAATTCTTTCTCGGCCTCGTCAGATAATTCTCTTGGACTATTTAAATCCTTTTCACAGTCTAAAGTCTTGAACAGATTAACTAGTTCATAGTTTTTTATACGAATAATGGGCTGTAGATGAGTAATATCCCCTAGTAGCTTTTGAAAATCATTACAAGTCCTCAATTTATCTCTATTCAATTTCACCTTTTGTGGCCTAAGTTTCTGTAAACCTATTTTATATCCTAAATAATTGATAGAATCTCTTCCCTCTACTTTCTCTGGAACAATTTGTAGTCCCTAATCAGGCAATATTTTCTTTAGTTCTTCAAACAATGTTTCTAATGTTTTTGGGTTTGGGTCTGCCAACAAAATATCATCAATATTATAATGGTAAATGATAGATTGTGGGAAGTGCTTGCACAGTATTTCTAGTGGTTGTTGTACAAAATATTGGCATAAGGTGGGACTATTCAACATTCCTTGGGGAAGGACCCTCCATTGGTACCTCTTAACTGGACATGAATTATTAAGTGTAGGCACTGTGAAAGCAAATTTCTCTTTGTCTTGTTCTTGTAAAGGTATGGTAAAAAAACAATCCTTCAAATCAATATCTGTAATAGGCCATCCCTTAGGTAACGGAGAAGGCAGAGGAATACCAGATTGTAAAGAGCCCATAGGTTGAATCACTTTATTAATTAGAGCCATCACCATCCTCCATTTTCCAGATTTCTTCTTGACAACAAAAACGGGAGAATTCCATGGACTGGTTGCTTCTTCAATATGCTGAGCCTGTAACTGCTCCTTTACCAACTGTTCCAAAGCCTGAAGTTTTTCTCTTGTCAAAGGCCATTGTTGAACCCAAATTGGTTTTCTGTTAACCATTTCAAAGACAGTGCTGTTGAGTGTCTTTTTAGGTTCTGCAGTTATTGGGCAATTCTTTTGTATAACCTGAATGGCTGGTGAATTTTCTTCATAGCACCTTAAAGCATCACTTTTGGAAACATAATTGAGTCTTCAGTTGGTATCAGAACTGGGAGGGATTTTAATCTGGGTATTCCATTGCAGTAGAAGGTCATGACCCCACAGATTCACCACTATACCAACCATATATGGCTTCAACCATCCTTTCTGATCTTCTGGTCCTGTCTATTCAAGCCATCTCACGCTCTTTTTCACCTGAGATATTGTTCCAATACCCAGAAATTGAATATCTACTGCCTGTAAAGGCCATCTTGGATGCCATGTTTGTGGGGGTATGATCAAAACATCAGCCCCCATGTTGAATAAGCCCTGGATATAAATATTATCTACCCATATTTTCAATTTTGGTCTCTGTTCATTTATTGAAGTCTGCCAAAATATTTGTTTTGTGATCTTTCTTGGAACTTCCGTTTTCTCTCTTGAATTTATTCTATTATCCAATGCTGTATGATCTTCTAGATCAGGCATTGGATGCCCTACTCATCCTGAGAATACTGGTCTTCCACTGTGACTGGATAAGATCTTACCTTCCTCAATTTTGGAATCTGATTTTTGGGGGCTTCCTGGAGGAAGCCCCAAAAGGCATTTCCCGATGGTAAAGGGTTGCCTTCTTTGTCCCTGGTAGATCTACATTCATTGGTCCAATGTCGTCCTTTGCCACACCTTCTGCATAACCCAGAAGGCAATGGCCTTCTGTTTGAATCAAACCTAAAATGGGTATTATTTCTAAGAGTACCTTGGGTACAATTCTGTCTTATATGGCCTGGTTTACCACAGTTGGAACAAGTGATGCCTTGGTTCCTCACCCTAATATTAGCAATGGCTTGGCCTCCCCAATTCTCCTCGTCTCAATGGAGAGATTCAGCATTAATTGCGTACTGAATCCATTCTTCTATTGGTGCAGATCTCATCTTTAAAGGCATAAGCATTCTTTTACATTCCAGATTAGCATGATCAAAGGCCAGAGAAAGTATTAACTGCTTCCTAACTTCTGGATCTGATACTGCTCTATGTACAGCCATGGTAAGCCTCTGTAGACAGTCAGGATAAGGCTCTTTTAAGCTTTGTTTGACCTTAGTATAAGGCTCAATTTTTTGACCGGGGTCCAAAATCTTTTCCCAAGCATTCAATGCAGCAGTACAGCATAGCAATAAAGTATGCTCATCATAAATAGTTTGAGCCTTCACATCAGCAAACATGCCTTCACCAAGGATTTGGTCCTGAGAAGCAAAGAAACCCCTAATTTTTCCTTGTTGTTCTAAGGTCCTAGCCTCCTCCCTAAACCAGATTCTCCACTGCAAATTCTGACTTTGGTCCAAGACAGTAGCTATTAGGTGCATCCAATCAATTGGTAAGATCCAGTTTTTTGCTGACCATGATTTTAGAAGCTGCTTTACGTAGAGTAAAAGTAGAGTGCATACCATGTTATGATATTGCCTCCTTAAAGTCCTTGATGTCTCTCATATGTACTGGCTTATAACTATACTCTACAAATTCCGAGGATCGCCCAAATGCTTTCTTTGTCTGAACAGTAGCCAGGAACAATAGTTGTAGGGAAGGGGGTAACCCCATCATGTTTACCACCTTAGGTAGAGTATCTCTAGTACCACAATATTCCATCTGGAGTTGACCTGAGCTGTTCTGAGCATAAGATGCATTACTAGCCTTTTCTAGTACTGCAATACAGTCTTCCCATTCCTGAAGCTTGGATACTACCGGCTCCCATTCCTAGATTTTGGATACTACTGGCTTCCATTCCTGGAGTGTAGATACTACTGATTTTTCTAGAGTTTGATTTTTCTGATGAAGCAGTCCTTCCAAAGACCTCAGCAATTTTTTGATCCACATCATTAACATAATTATTTTTTTGTTCTCTTCATTAATGTAGTCAACGAGTTTCTTGTTTTCATAATTTACATGGAGCCTGTATTTTTCTTGTACAGTGTTATCCATATCCAAAGAGAAAGCCTTATTTGAAAGTTTGTAACCAATTTCCAGAGAATTAATCTTATCTGCCATTTTACTGTTTGAAATTTCCACATCACACATCCTGGACATCAATTGTTGATTTCCATATTTCACCTCTTTAACCTCATCTGCCATTTTAGTATTTGAAATGTCCATATCACATATGCTGGACATCAGTTGTTGATTTCCATATGTCACCTCTTTCATCATTCTCGTATTGAAACATAAAATAGAGAAACAAGCTGAAAAATAGTAGGACTGTGGTATTTAAGCCTTCAAGATATTCATTTGAGAATTGCTCAATCATCATGGAAAAATATGACCTGAAGTTATTAATGGAATAATTATCAGCCATTACCTCAATTCAGGTGCAATGACGATGTTTGGTCAGCAGGTGTCGCAATAGTGTTCAATGTTCTGTTCACCAGCAATATGGTAGATGCAGAGACTCTCAGCAGCACTAGGCTACCTACAGACCCTATGCGGTCTTACCTCAGCAGGCGGAATACAACCCTTAGAAAAAACAAAATCTCACAAGTTAAGACAGGATGGCAATCAGAAGGTTTTTGATGGCACCCGTGGTGGACGCTGCAAAGAGTGATGACAGTGCGTGCAGGAGGCCGGGCAAGACCTTGCTCGCATTTGTGCACTGGTAGCGTGGGTGAGATTGCACTCATGCTTGTGCTGTGCACTGAGGTCACTCAGTTGTGGCTCAAAGTACAGAAGTTGTGGCGGCTAAGAGGCAGCGACTATGAGCCTCCTCTCAGTGCTGAGAAAAAGCGGCTTAGCTGGCAGGGGCAGGGGACCACCCATTGCTCTCCTGGCTGGCTGGAGAGTGAGCAGTGGAGCACAGTATGAAGGAAGGACAGGCCAGTGAGGGAGGGAGCTTTCAGTCCGCACATGGGAGTGCAGGTTTCCAAAGCTGAACACTGCCTGTCCTCTGCTTTCTAACAGTGTTCAAAACACAAATGGACCCCCTACACCCATAGGCAGAGGCCCGACATTGGATGGCCAGATGTCAGCGGAAAATCTCTTAAATACACCAATCCAAACTTAATATTTATTAAAATATATGCCAACACTCACGATACAGGTTACAGCTTAGGTAGATGCCTGATAGACTGGGTTATCCACGTGGTGGACAATGGATGCCGATGGATGCCAAACCGGCAGTCTGGAACCAGGAAAACAGGGCCTTCCAAGATCTGAGCAGCCCCTTATGAATAGGGTTTGCCACTCCCCTTTCGGGAGTCGGGACCCTGGATAGGCGTCTTCAGACCTTATCAGCTGACACCTAAATCCCACCACAACTATACATTGTCAAGTCGATAGTCTATGATGGCTATCACAAGGAGCCTTCTAAAGGTTCAGAAACCTTGTTTTAGTTGACATTGTATATTTAATTCTATGTAAAATTCATTATTTTATTGCTTATGTAATATTTTTGAATCAAGTTTTTATTCCTCTAATGATTTTAAAGTAATTTTAAGGAAGAAGATAATATTCCTAGTTGTATCAGAGGCCTTTTATTGGAATAAAGTTAAAGAATGCTGTTCAGATAAAACCAACAAAACTAAAAATGAATATACAATGAATATTTACTGCTTGGTAACAGGTGAAATTCCTATAGAGTATCTCAAAACTATCTTTCCAGGTAATTTTATTTTGTTTATTTTTATTGTTTAAAATAGGTTCAGGCTCTTTTTAAAATAAAGTTTTATACAATATGCTCTGATAAAGGTTTTCCCTCCCACATCTTGTCCCAGATACTCCCTGCCTTCTCAGCAATCCAATTCCATGCCTTCTTTCCCTATTTATTTAGAAATCAAACAGGCAAAAAATAAAATAAGACAATAAACATAAATTATGCAACACACAGATACACACACCCCCCCACACTTATAAAAACACACAATGAAAAATCATAATTTACAAGAAAAGACCAGTAAGGTTAAAAATACCTAACTGGAGCTATATGAGACCAAAAAAAAAAACCTCCAAAAATGGTCATTGTATCTGTTTTGTCACATTAACTGCTGGGCATGAAGTGTACCAGTAAGTGTAGTTTATACACACACTGAGACTCCACAGAAAGCTAATTTTTTGTTAGGTGACTGTCAGCTGGAGATAGCTTTTTTGTTCAAGATGGACATTTGTGCCCATGTGTCCACTCAGCACTGAGACCCAGTCTGACTTGGACCTGTGTGGGGTCTGTGCCTGCTGCCACAGTCTGTGTTTCTATGTGTATCCGACCTATGGTACTGGGAAAATGTGTCGGATAGCCTGGCTGTAAAAATCCCATTTAGTGAATTTTTGATCCTCCTTCCCCACCTTCCATGTACTGAGACTATAAGAGTGTATCCTCCAGTCTGATTCAGTGCATGCTGCTAATCAAACCCAAGGCCAGTGCATGTTAGGCAAGCATTCTACGAACTCAGCTACGCCCACTTGTAGCTACCCACTGTAGCTGACTTTAAAAGAAATGCTTTCTATTCCTCACTAAATTTAGCTTTGTTCCTCCTCTTATTTAAAAATTATCTCATGGTGATTTTTTTTTAAGTACTCTCCCCTCCCACAATAACTACCACTAAATTCCCCTATAGTCAAATGAATAACCACCCTGAGTGTCATCACAGAACCTACATCCAACAATGAATAGAGAGGTGGAGGCCGGAGATCCATGGCTGAGCACTGGCTAAGCTCCTGGTCCAGCTGAGAGCAGGGGAGGAGAGTCTGTATGACCAAAGGGATAGAGATTATGAGGAAAATTCCCACAGTGGTGGCTAGCTGGAGCTCTGGGGAGCTCACTAAATCAAGAATAGCCACTGGGGTACCATCGCAAAAAACGAGCTGGGCCCTCCAAGGGTAGGCGACTGTCTGTCAACTGGCATGAGCAGTGTGTGGAGCCTCAAGGGGTGGGATTAGACTGTGTGCATGAGCTGGCACCTTAGAGCCGGTTCCCAGCAGAGGAACACCTTACCCAGTCTTGATTTTGGGATGAGTGGATCAGGTTTACCTTGAGTGGATGTGACATGCTGAGCTGACACACCTTGGGACTTCTTGCCCTTTTGGGGGAGGGGATGGGTGGATGGGAAGGGGTGAGGCTGAAGGCTGACTGGAAAGGACTGGGAGGAGGGAAGGTAGGGGGCAAGGGGATACATGGATAAAAGTGACATTTTTTAATTAAAAAATAATAAATGAACATACAAAGAATAGAAACCCAATTGAAGGGGCCCTGGAGGTTTTTTTTTTTTTTTTTTTTTTTTTTTTTTTTTTTTTTTTTTTAAAGAGATAAACAGATAAATGATATATGAATAAAAAGAAAAGGAAGAAAGGTAGATAGGTAGATAGATCAATAGATTAGGGGAGGGGGTACAGGACCAGGCAGCATTTACTGTTTGTCCTTCATCCCTCATCTCTTCTCTATTTTGCTGAAATTTTGAGTCAGTACCTGGGGGCAGAGGAGTCACTTGGAGATCATTAAGAAGCCTCTCTCTGGGATGAAAGAGCAGGAGGCAGAAAGGGCCTGCTTTCACATGACTTCCCTGGATATTTGTACCAGCTCTGGACCGAATGTTACCTCTGCAGCCCTTGCTACAGGGAAGCAAGGAGCCCATATCCCATATTTTTTGGTCCTCTGAAGCTGTTATTATGTAGCTAAGTGCTTATGATGTAAAAAAAAAAACTTATTTTTTTTTTTTTACTTAGCATCAGTATGCCTTCCCTTTCTCTGGTTTTCTAATTTTTCATTCAACCCATAAGTTAGACCTCATAGTTTGAAGAGAGAATCCATTGGCATGTAAGTCTAAGGTCATATTTCCTTAGATGATGCTGATTTCTCTGTCATGTACACTAGAGTATGTGTCTTTTTCTGTATTGAAAGTTTCTGGACAAGGAGAAAAGTCCCTGATGTTGAAAAAAGTAGGAAGATTGATTCTCTTTCTGCTGCGCATTCACCACAGTGTTTTAGCAAGAGTAAAAATAGGTACTCAAAAGCTTAAGAATTGAAATAGAGTCATTGGCTTGAACTGCTAGAAAATCTTCTGTGGGAAAATATTATAATGAATTTCACAATTTTGCTAACCACAGGTGGTTGATCAGATTAGTTAGCACTTTTAATAACTCAAGTTCATTGTACAGATAATACACCACATATAATTTAAGCTTTTCTCCAATAGAATGACTTCCCAGGGTTTCAGCGGACGTTGTGCAAATTAAGTTAATGCGGTGCAAATGATTTCTGCTCTGTTCAGTTTTGAACATGATTCTTTTCACGATGTGGCATGGGGTGGGTAATATCTGTCACCTCCACTCCTGAGAGAAGGCTAGCCTTTGTACTCCTTTCTGTTTCATTTCCAAAACACCTCTGAGTTCTTTTGAAGTCTTACATGCAATTTACCTTGAATTGCATTCAAGTCACAGAATGCTTTCAGGGAGATAATTTATACATCTTAAAACAAATGACTTTCTCTTTCCATTTCCCCTGGTGTACTACTATTTATCCTCAATTATTTTTGAGGTTTATATTAGCTTATACCAAGGATGATCTATCAAGCACTCGGTTGAACTCTATTGAGTAATCATTTGGTCTCTGTTAATCCTGTGTAGCCAATGGTACATTTAGGGAGAATCCCAAGTTATACATATGTAAAAATCATTCAAGTTTCATTGGCACTCCACTTAAAGGAGCAGGGGAAGTTAGGTTGGCTTCTTTGGATCCATTCTTTGAAACTATTTTTAAAAAGTTAAAGTTAGATATGGTGGCTTATTTTTTAACCCCATCACTCAGAGACTGAGGTAGGATGATTGCCTTCTTTTTGAGGCTAGCCTGGGCTACACAGCCAGGTTACCTTAGGATAAAGAGAATCTTCACAAATATATATATATATATATATACATATATATATGTATATATATATATATATATATATATATATATATATATATATATATATCTGAAAAAAAACCCCAGAAAAAACCATAACCCATTGCATATAAAATCTCATTTTGAAAGTTGACTGTTGAGTAATTGTAACACAACATGAATAAAAACAATGATAAATTAGATATGTAAATAACATGTTTTTGTGTGTTTTCATGAACATGAGGTTCAGAAAAATATCTTAAGAATAGATCTGGTTATTTCATCACATGCATTTCATACTCTTATTTGACATTTTCTAAGAGGAAGAATTAATGCCTAGCATGAATGAGGTATAAGCAATGTCTAGAATGAATGAGGTCTTGGGTTCAATTTAATTCTTGTTAAAAAAAAAATCAAAATCAAAAACAAAATAAAACAAACCCCAAATTTTAATCAGAAGAGCCTTTCTTGGTCTTTTAGGCTTTAGAGAAGTTACATGATTTAATAAAATTATATATGATTCAAGAAAACTGAATGTTCCCAAGTCTCATTTTTATGCCTATTGTTGATTAATTTTTGTTTTTATTAAACAAAACTGGCTCAGTTATACATTTCCAATAGTATTTGAATAAAAAATGCTTTACATTTATTAAATTCAACAATACATTTTAGTAAAGAGTTTGCATATCTTTTATAAATAAATAAATAATAGTATGCTATTATTTTTCTCAATGTTTTGACAATCATCAACCACTTTGTTTTTCTTAGTGGTCCTTTTTCAAGAAACTAAATTCAAGCCACAGGTTAAAAATGGCAAGGCATGTTAGAGATGATCAGTGCTGACTGATCTGAGTGCTTCCTCAAAAGCTTACAAGCTTAACATTCTCTTACCATCATTCAACATTTCCAAGAGGGAGTAACCACATATTTTGGGCAAAGAACTTAGAAAACAAATGTATGTGATAGGCACATAATGAATTTGAGCATAAGAAGAATCGAAGATTTTCTGAGGCAGCCTTCTATTGATAAAATCTTTACAGTGTAAATGTTTGTATCTGTATCTTTATACCACCTATACATCAAAATTTTATCATAAAGTATAACGAATATAATGTCATATATTAAATTTCTGTAATGAACAAGACAAAACTATGTATGTAGCATAATACTATAAAAAGCAGCATTGTGTGTGAAAAAATATACTTGTGATTTCAAGGCATTGAACTTAGAAATTAGAGAAATGGATAGAAAGGATACACAGTAAAAGGAAAATGAATTTTACTCTCACACTGGGAAAACAGATTATTTTTTTATTCTAGTTTTCTTACAGATTTGCCAACTGATTCTTTAGATCTCAGTCTTTCTGCATGTAAATGAGTAGTTTGACTTGTCAATTTGTACACGATGGGGCAGATGAAATATATTGAAGTACCTTGAGATTCAGTAAGAATGATTCTTGCCAATATCTACTGAAATACACCAGATACTTCAAAACATTTAAAGTTGCGTATATGATCCTTGTGCTTTGTTTGTCTGAGAGATAATTTTATTGGGGTCATGTGAAGTATGACTTGTTCTTTTTTATTGATTACTTTTAATATTAAAGTTTTCGTATAATACTATTATGTAATTCACTCCTCTTATTTAGAACATTACTTCCTGGGGGGGGGGAGTTAATAAAACTTATAATGCTTAGGAAAGTCCTGAAAATTGTAAAATTCACAAGAGTTTTGTAGGCAGCAACAGTTGCTGGGGTGAGGAAACTTTCCAAATGATTGAGCAAATTATGTAGGTAGCTCCAAGATACAGCTTCCATGAGTTATCTACTATTGTAGGATGGACTTTCCAGTGATGCAGTTGTCTGAGTAATCCATGTTTCTGTAACTCCTTTCCCATATTTCTGCAAATAACCCCAATAAATTCATTGATTTAATATGGTGGACTTGATTTAATAATCTCTTTGGAATTTTATTAGTTCTCTATCTGGAGTTTAAACATGTTTTTTTATATACCCTAGGAAAATTTATACAACCCAATTAGTGCTCACACAGAGATCAACAGAACCAAACAAAGATGAATTGGGATAAGTTTTTGGCGTGGCCTCCTCACTGGCTATTGAGACATGCAATGAAAGCTGGCCCACCTTGGGACTTCTTGGCCTTTTGGGGGAGGGGATGGGTGGATGGGGAGGGGTAAGGCTGAGGGCTGGCTGGGAGGGATTGGGAGGGGAAGGGGAAGGCGAGCAAGGGGGATACATTGATGGAGATGACTTTTTTTAATGAAAATAATATATATATTTACATACATACATATATAAAAGAGGAAAGTATATGGAAAAAACTTGTAAACAGGTTGTGGCAGCTGTCACGTGAACTTTGCTTTGGGTCAGAAGACATCAAATGAGGTTGATTTGTCTGTTCAGAAAGAAATTGCCTGTGTAAGAAAGAAATTACAGTGAGGTAAAATACATGTAGATGTTATATATCCTCATCACGCTCTAATTTTCAAGGGTAAGTGGGTTAAAAATCACAGATAAGATAGTTGCTGACTTGTCTTCCTACAGTTACTAGGTTGTGAAGAAGAGAAATCATATTTCTACCAAGGAGCCCTTCTCCTGGCATTACCAGACTCAGAACCCTTGGAAATAATCTGACAGTGAATAATAGAATGATAGAAAGGTCAAAATACACCCCTTAGCTCTAAATTTTAAAGCAGAAGATAAGAAAGCCACCATTCAGCACATATGTGAGTGTTTTAACATGGCCCAGAAGAGGGAACTAGGATAATCAACATTTGAATTGCTTGAGTTTTGAAGTGCTTTGAAATAAACAGTGGAAGTTTCTCATAGCTGGGCTGGTAAAACAGAGGTACGTGGGGACAGATATAATAAGCCTGAGTGCCACAGAAGGGGGAAAGGTGAGTAATATAACCAATCAGGTCTCCTTTGCACAAGGGCTGAAGCTACACAAAGGAAATCAATATCGTATGGGCTGGCTCATTGAAGCCATAGGGAAAACGTGGTTATTAGTGGTTTCTGTCCCCAGGAATATCACGGACTGGCAAGTTGTATTTTATGCCTCCTTCCCTGTGCTGTTGTGCTCACAAGAGAATTAAGAAGAGATGACTGCCTCAAGAGGGGCTTTGGGGTGGTATAAGGTTTTAGTATCTGCTGAGCTTCATGGTGGTACACGATCTTTATAAGATATGAGAGTCCTAACCAGCTATGGTAATTCTGGGGCAGCATGTAAATTGGGCTTGTCACCTATTACAGCACTCAGGAGACTATGAAAAACTGAAAGCAGATCGTGACTCTTATCTGCTGTCAAGTCTGATTTCCTGGGGAAAACATAGTAGGAAAGTTAAATGTCATGCTAGTGACCTTCTGGAAAACCCAAGCAACCATTCAGGTAAAACATAAATAATAAAGTAACGTAAGCAAAAAGTTTAAGCTTGTCCTAAGGGTGGACAATTATTTTCCCAATGTACTCAATATACAGCTCTCCATGGCAAGTACATTGGATATGGGTTTTGTTCATCTGGTCTAGGGGTCTTTTAGAACTTAGGCAAATGGAGGGACAATAGCTATGATGTTTCCTCAGAGTCTGTCAGAATCAGAGGCAAGTTTCCCTCTTGTGTTTGAGCTAAGACAAACAGTACCATTTAGCCCCTCAGAGACTGTTAAGGTGGAAGGGTATACAACATTCCCACAGCAGCAAGAGCAACCAAGTATACGAAAACAGATGGTTCATGGCATATGACATTGGACCACTGCAAGCCAGATGGGGCAGTTTCTCCCATTTATACTGCTGTCCCAACACTGGTTCTCCCATTTATACTGTGTTTTTGGGTTTTAGAGGTTTTGTTTTGTTTTGTTTTTGTTTTTTGACAAAACAACAGATGTGAGCAGTGTCATCTTTTTGTGCTGTATTAGACTTTGCTAACTTTTACTTTTTCTAACATCTTAGTTTCCAGATTCCAACTGGCACTTGGAATAGATGATAGTAGGCCTTCGGAGACCCAATCCACCTTCTGTAGAACAAAAAGTTTCATTACACAATGCTAAGTGTCTTACAGATTAGTCAAGGCATCTGGAAGAACTGTGAGAATAGCAGTTATAGTATAAATGCAGGCGACTTGTTTAGAAGACAGCACTCCCTGGGGCCCTAAGGTGGCTGCATACAAAGCTGGATGCCAGAGTACACTAGCTCCTTGGAAGTTGTTTTCCAAGGTCCCACAAACACTAAGACTGTTTCCATTATTGCTGATTACATGACAAAACTAGGTAGTGAGTCCCTGGTGCTACCAAATGCCTTAGCTGAACAACATAGAGGAGTCAAAGAAGCTAAAACCTCTCTCCTGCTGCACAGTACTGGAAGGTCGGGATGCAGTCTTTTCGCGAAGAATTGTAGCCAACAGTTCTTAGTCGATTTTGTAGACTAAACTATCAATATGCTAGGAAAGATGTGCCTGGTAGTGTAAATGTTGTATGACTATTATGAATGCAGTCAACTGCTTTCCAATTGGGTTTACAAGTTTCTTCCCAGCCAGGAACTCACATCTGATCTGGTACAGTAAAGCAGGACAAAAGTTCATCACTGAAAAGATTATTCGCACTAATGTTGAGTCTACTGCTAGCTTTTGTTAAACAAATGCTATAATAAATTGGCTTAAGAGCATTTATGCTCATATCCATAGCGTATTATTAATGTGATATCTTTGGTCCGTCGTGAAGGGATACTTATTTTTTTGTGATGAGTCTTGTACTCTAGAGATTATTAATCAGATAAGCTCTAGGTAATAAGTGGCTGTTTCTTGGCATGGTGACCCAATGTTTAGCAATAGATGGAGGAAAATGAGCAGAGATCTATCTCTCTTTAAGGCTCAGAGAATATCATAGAAGAATGGCCACAAAGAAGGTAAAAGCCAGAGGAAGGTATGGAATGTAATATATTATTCTTTTTCTCTGAATTGAAATGTTCCCTCCTGGGAGAAGAAGGTGGGCTCATAAGACACAGGAAGTCAATACAACTTACAAGGCTCATGAAATAAACAGTATTATGACGTTAATATGATCCCTCCCAGAGTATCACACCTAACCCAGCCATAATACTGGGATGAGGGACTCAGACCTACCTCAACTGGATATGCCAGACTGAATTGACTCACCTTGAGACTCCTTACCCTCCTTGGGGAATGGATGGGGAAAGGAGTAGGGGTTGAGGGAGGACTGGGAGGAACTGGGAGGAAGGAACAGAGGGGGAGCAGTGGTAGATATGGAAAAAACTCTTTAAATGAAAAAGAACCATTCCTTCTTATAAAAAAAATAAATAAATAAAAATAAAAAGATCCCTCCCAAACTTATAGAAGCAGTAACTGAGGGACAAAATATCTCCCTAGTGGCCAAAGGTGCCTAAAGTTCTGTAAGGAGCTGGAAAGGTGCAGATGTATGGTGGAATAATCTTTTTTTTTTTTGGCGGGGGTGGGGGGTTGTCATTAGTAAACCACCTACAGTAAAGAGAAGTTGGTTTGTGTTGCTGCCAGAAACTCACACGAATACCTTTATTTCTTCTTGGTTCTTTTAGAAAATGGGTGCCAATCTCAATGCATATTTATAGTTGTGCATGGTAACCATTGGCTAGTGGTGAGCGAGCACTTCTTTCAATAAATGGAGCCAGTGCACACTTGTGAAATTGTGAGAGCGATGGTGTGTGTGCATGCGCGGGCACGTACACAAATTGTGGTTGTTATAGAAATTCTTGGAACTCATAAATGAAACTCATAAAAGAAATTTAAAAATCAATTTCTCTGTGAGGAAAATTCCCACAGTGATGGCTGGCTGGAGCTCTGAGGAGCTCACTGAATCAAGAACAGCTACTGGAGATCCATCGGGAAAAGGAGATAGGCCCTCCAAGGGTAGGCAACTGTCAGTTGACATGGGCAGAATGTGGAACCTCCAGGGGTGGGATCAGACTGTGTGCCTGTGCGGGGGCTGGCACGTTGGAGCCGGTTTCCAGCTGAGGAGCACCTAAGCCAGCCTTGACTTTGGGGTGAGGAAATCGGACCTGCCTGGAGTGGATGAACGGAGCTGAGCTGGCCCACCTTGGGACTTCTTGCCCTTTTGGGGAGGGGATGGAGGGATGGGGAGGAGGGAAGCTGAAGGCTGACTGGGAGGGATTGCGAGGAGGCAAGGGAGGCTGAGCAGGGAGTTACATGGATAAAAAAACAAAAGGACGTTTTTAAATTAAAAGTAAAATTAAGAAAAAAAGAAAAAAAATCAGTTTCATAAGAAAAATGAGAGTTGCTTGGGGGAAATAAGTATGAAAGTGTCAGGCAATATAGTGCCAAAAAGAGGACATTGTAGACTAGTTAGAAAGCTATCCTATTAAACTGATTTAAAGGGGCTTAAATTGGACAGAATGGAGTAAGCATAGTTGAAAAGAAGCAGAGTATCATTTTAATGTCGAAGGTCTATTTTCATCACTCACTAATGATTCACGACTGAGCAGGTTCCGTACTGTGCCTTAAGTCCCAGGAAAAGGCTGGATTTGAACCGTTTCTTTGAGTTGTGGCTCAGCTCACTTCTCATTCCTTTTGCCATCTTTTAAAACATGATTTGAAAGTTCACAGTCCACTGATGCTACACATTGACTGTGTTGGTAATCTTGGTGTTGAGGAATGCCTTCAAATGGTTTAAGGTTGTTTTATATAAGAGACAATCAGAACTTGGGTGGTATTTTTTTAGACAGAAAAAAGCATTATCTTTCCAAGGATAAAGTAAATGTTTCTTTTACAACAAGGTTTCTTTATTTAATGTTGAAAAAAAGGCTTGGTAAACCCTGCGATATATTGTTTGAAAGACATATGTTCATGAACTGGCAGAGAAGATTTGTATGTGACTACAGAGAAATCCACAATTAATTACATAAATTAATTTTATGTAACAAGAAGAGAGTTTAAACTCTAAGGTAAATATTTATTAAGGTTTAGGTGACAAATTACAAATTACCCAGAGGGCCTCCTTTCCTCATTAATCCTTTTTTATTTTGAGTTCAATTGGAATGGAAAGAAATTTATATACTCAACAAAGTTTTGTTACATTAATGATCAGTATAATCATGGACAGACTGTGTTGGAATAAAATAACATTATAGCTTAAACAGAAGCCTTCACCAAAAGTTCCAACAGTACCTTCAAATTGCCATGACCTAAAACCATTAGGGATTTCATGGCTGGCATTTGTTTTATTGGAAACATCGAATTGATATTTTCATTTGCTTTGTATTCTAATTTTTATTAGATTCTACTTCATATGTGGGGTTTTGTTTTATGTTGTCTGCATGTCTACCTATGTACCACCTGTGGACTTGATCCCCACAGATGTCAGAAAAGGGCATTGGAAAGCCTGGAAGTGGAATTACAAATGATTATGAGTCACCGTGTGGGTCCTGGAAATCCTCTGCAAGAGCAACACGTTCTCTTAACAGTGAAGCCACCCCTCCAGCTCCAGAATGCTATTTTTAAATAAACATAATAAATGAGGCTTGCATTTTCACCCATTAACAAGTTTAAATTTCATAATTTTAAAAACTATAAATCCAAGCTTTATGATAAGAATAGAACATACTTGATTTTACTCTAAAAATATAAAATTTAAAGATGACTTTATTATCAGGTATCAGGCAGTGTCACTTTGTCAGAGGCAAGAGGATTTCTCATTGATTTACAGATAGCTCGCAACATTGCATAAACACACCAAATGTAGATTGTGTTTCTAGTATATTCTTCCAAATAATAACCAGAATTTAATTTTCATGTTTGGAATGATCATTCTGTTATGCACATAAGAAACGGCTACTACCTTGTACATTGTGTGAATTAAAATGTTGCACATATGGAAGAGAACATATTTCATTTATAATTTCAGAGAACATATTGCACAATATTCTTTTTTATAATCTTATTTTATTTCAACCTTGGGTAATCATCATCATCATCATTGGAAACACTAATAAGATTCATTATTGTTATTACAAGCTATTATTACTCTCATTGCCGTTTCTAAAGGAAACTGCTTAAATATCTATTAGAACAATTGTTCTCTCGTTTATTGGCTATTGGCTTTACCAGTTTGATTCCAAATATAAGTTATAAATCATGTCTCTTTTATTATAGTTATCACTGTGCTTATAAATGTTTGGTGAGACTTTTTAAGGGAATTGAAGATTGAGATACAAATTTTTAAAACTTTTGCTTTAAGAAAATTAGACTGTAACACCCACAGATTAAGAATCTAGTTCCGTTTGTTGTCTAAGTGCGTGTACACAGAGTTAGAGGTGTTTCTGACATGAAAATATTGGTCCAATATTGACAGATTTCTCAAGAGGCTATCAGTTTCAAGTTTTATCTTTTTAAACATTCTTAAATATCAGAACTATGGTCTCATTTGATATATATGAAAATATACCCTGGTTTATGGATAGGTAATTTATCATGTGGAATAAATCCTGAAATGTTACCTGTTTATCCAATCAGAAATTCACTTGAACTTGGTTGTGTTTTGAACTTTGTAATTTAATTAAAAAATAACATTGTGCCTGCTCTTTGCTCTTTATAAATGTCAGTATATCAAATGCTTCTACAACCTATACTGCTGCCATATACGAATACAAAATATAGGTTCTTCACTGAGTTTAAGATGCGGTTTCAAGTTTAAGAGATGATGCACAACTATTAAAATTCCTTTTATAAATATGAGTTGCTTTACCTCAGACTTATTTTGTGTTGTTTGGTTGTGGTGATTTTTTTTCTCTGTGTCTTTTGCTCTTTGGAGTTTGAACATGTTATGTTTGCAGTCAGTATTGTTTGTAGATGATTCCAGGTGGCCACTTTACATCCACTCTTCTTCTAAGTGACACTTGTTTGGGAAGAATCATTCATCATGAGTAGTAGATTAATAATACACAGTGAAAGCCAATAAAATAGAATGCCCTATAAGGACAGACTGGTTCCAAACTTTTATTATGGCTCTATCGGCACAGTGAACATTTGCCTTTCCACATTTATAAGAATGTTTCAGAATAAGTAAATCCTAAAATATTATATTAGTAGAATTACTGCTGCTATCATTTCTTTCTAACAGCAACACATGCTGAGAAAAAAAACGATAAAACCTTAATTTAATTGCTTTTCTAGGTAGGTAATTATCTTCCCTGTCTTGTCTAACTTATGTTCCATGCTAATTTGATTGACATAATTGTGAGGTTCGCCCCTTCCCCTACAGTTTTTCAGCTTTCCATTATTTCTGTGGTGAATTAAATTTCTATGATTTACTTTTGTTTACTTTCTTTTTACGTATATGAAGTTCTTTTTCCACAAATGTTTCTGATACTGATAGAATAACTCAAGGATCCTAGAGAGATCCTTCTAGTTAATAATCATCCATCCTTAGGAATGACTGACCTCATTTTTTAAGCTTAATCCTCTAAATGCAAAATAGATTCAAGGACCCAATATTGCTTTACATACAAACTTATTTTTATATGAAATATTTTTCTATGTATTTATACACATCTTTATATGCAGCATCACAAATGATGAACAAGTATGAAAACTTATCAATGAAATCATTCCAAAGAGTAATGATATTTAAACATCTATGATATATCAAGACCACAGGAAGTAACTTAGGTGTACTATTTTTTTAATTCCCATTGAGTCTCATAAAGTATCTACTATTTTGTTTAAAATAAGCAAAATGAAATTTAGAGTTGATAAGTTTGTTTGTCCATGATCATACATTTTATAGGTGTAATTAAAATAAGGGGTTGATAACACTGGCCATTTTAATTTATTTGAAATTATGTGAATTAATTTGAAAAAAAAATACTATATCTCAGTTAGATCTGGAAGAATTCCAGTCTACTGAAACGTCAGAGCTTCAATGTGAAGGTTCTGTTGTAGTTATTATCTATGCATATGCAAAAACCATTCTAATAGCAGTACAAGCATCCATCATTTACTGTGCTCAGGTTCAGACAGGCTGTGGTGGAGACTTGTTGACTCCATGATGTCTTGGGCTTCAGCTGGGCTGACTCATTTGTGGTCATTCACCTTGTGAAGGTTAATTGGCTTTGTCAGCTTCATTGGCTTGGGAAGCATCTAGGTGATTATGAAAGCATTCCTGTGAGTGTGTCTGTGTGGGCATTGCCAGGGAATGTGGTCATCACCATCCTAGAAATTGGTAGCTTGGATGGACAAAAAAGAAAAAAAGTAGAAGCCTGCTAGAGCAGACATATCCATTCTGTTTTCTGCTGTTTTGATGTGACCCTTTCTGTTATACCTTCCCTGACATATTAAACCTTTGGAAAGTCTGAGGCCAAATAAATAATTCTCTTGGCTTGTTCTCTGTTATAATTTCTCACAGATACAGAAAGCTAGCTAATATATGTCAAGTGTATTAGTCTTTGTCACTGTTTCTTGACTCTCTTCTATATCTTGCTTGCCTACTCTGAAATGTCTAAAATAATCTTATTCAGCATAACTGGACTTGAGAGGCTGAGATTTTTTCAGAATCATTTCTTCTTCTCGAGGACTAGATCCATAGCATGGCTAGTTCAGAGACCTGAAGTAGTTACCAGGCAGCTAGCTTTTGCCAAAGCAAAGTTTCTTGGAGATCTAGCTGGAAACTGAAGGATTTGGGGGAACAATTCTTGAAAGATCTAAAGTAGTTTTACCCCATCATATTCCTTTGATAAAGGGTAGGTAGATTTCTCATGCTTTGAGTAGCATTGCGTGTGTAATGATTAGTTGGCTACTGTTTTGTTAGGACATCAGTACAGATGCTGGTAAGAAAATGGCTTCCTTATGAGACTGTGTTTGATTGAGCATGGATAAAGGGAGATGGGAAGGCACATAAGCACCCATGCCAGAAATCTGCAGCTGTCTCCTCAAGTGTCTTCGAAGAGGAACTGTCAGATAGTCAGGAAAACGCTGACAACCAACCAAAGATCAGAGTGTATTGTTGCCTGGCTAGGAAGTAGATGGCACCCCTGATTTCATAGCTGCATCCTCTTGAAGTGAGTCAGATCTATGTGGGGAAGGTGGAGACTGACCACACACCCACACATACACACACACACACACACACACACACACACACACACACACACACACACACACACACACACACACAAGATGTGGTAAAACTTGGTGCATGGTTTAAATGTCATAAATTTTAGTTA
Organism: Phyllotis vaccarum; assembly: GCA_033318265.1. Taxonomy (NCBI): domain Eukaryota; kingdom Metazoa; phylum Chordata; class Mammalia; order Rodentia; family Cricetidae; genus Phyllotis; species Phyllotis vaccarum. Next base: position 55,964,200 of record JARWLC010000016.1, read on the forward strand.
AAATGTTAGTGGGAAGTATATATAAACTGTATTTACTGTGATTTGTTAAATATGAACATAATTAGTCTTCAGTTATATATAATACTGCTCTACTTAAGGTTTTCATTTTGCATAACTAAATAAATTTAAATAGGAGAGTTTAGTGTCTACTATAGTTGTGACTTTTGCACTTGCAAAGAAAACATCCTCTGGAAGTTCCATTGAATTTCTGACAAAGCTTTATTTTGTGGTTGGAGAGGAGGCTTAAGAGTAACTTAATGTAGATAATCACCTAATTCTAGAACCAGACATACCTTTCATCAGTGACACTAAAGTAAACGTAACTGGAAACATCTGGAATAAGACTTCAAAAATCTGTTAGAAAATTCATGGATATTTGTCTAAAGATTGTTGGGTTTCAGACAAACCTGCTGACTGAAAGCAATTTCTCTGAAGTGAATATGAGTTACAAAATGACTGTTGCTCTATCTAAGATTGTATAAGATGTGGAAAAATGGAAAAATGTCATTTTTAATTCTCAGGACTTATTATACCTATCAGAAACTATTCTCTTTTTTGTCTTCCCATGTTAGGTTCCATCTATGACTCAAATGGAAAGAAAGTCTTATATTTAACATGATTGTGTTAGCAGACTGAGGAATAAAAATGGAAAATATTATTAATATTGAGAAAAATCAATCTCTCAACTTTCAAAACTGTGTTCTTGTTCCTTCCCATTTGTTTCTATTTATTATTACCTGTTGGCTTTTATGGGCCAGTGATAGTATTTACTTTTGATGAGGTTACTTTATTTCAAGTCCAGAGACTGGAACAAGCCATTATTCACTAATAAGCATCATTTATTTTCATTTGGGTTCCTGAGTTCTTAGTTGGTTGATACTTATTAAATTGAAAACTAAATACACTTGAGGACTCGGGCATATAGAAAAACATTTTCTTCTTGGCGTTCTTGAGATGAAAACATTTACAAGACCATGTGACCCCTGGTTTTGATTTTCCCCACTGCTGCTTCTGGATGACCTTCAGTACTTATTGCTGCATATTCTCTTGCTGTCAAATGCAGTGGAACTTTAGAAGCAGCTAGAGAATCTGAGATTTTGAGTTTTCTGAGGCTTTACTTTTAGTGTGTGTGTGTGGGGAGGATTCCTGCAGAGCCAATAGGGGGCATAAGAGCAATGAAATTAGCTTGACAGACAGTTGAGACCTACTCAGTGTGGACTTTGGTAAGAGAACTCCTGGGAGCAGAAGAGAGTCACAGAGTTTTCTGGAAGATCAGAAAATACTCTTAAGCTATCTCTCTAGCCCCCACCTTTAAAGTAGGGGATTGTGTTGTTCCATTGTAAATAATTGTCCCTGCCTATGAGTTTAATAAAAAGCGCTGATTGTCCAAAGGCAGACAGGAAGTGTGGGTGGGGATACCAGACTAGGAGAACTCTGGGAACTGGAGGAACAGAGCAGAATACCAGAGAGAAGCCAGAAGATGCAGAGGACAACTATGCTGCTCTGAGAAAAGGTACCAAGCCCCATGGCTGGACAAGATAAGAGTCATGGGTTAGGTTAAGGGTGAAGAGTTAGCAAGTTATATGCCTGGGCCTTAGGCCAATCAGCCTAAAACTATTATAAGCATCTGTGAGTCTCTGTGGCTCTGTGGGTCTGCGGGCCTAAACCTTGAGGCTAGGCCTGAAAGTCTGGGCCAGAAACCTTTTATTACATACCTGTGTGTAATACAGCAAGGGTGATGGTATTTCTCATTAGGCTAATATAAAATTACTGCTTAGGTAATTGCCTGGACTTGAATTCCCTTTTAGGGCAGAAACTCAATTCTCAATGTTATAATTCATGTGATGTAAATAAAAATGATGTTATAGTTTTTTTTTTTTTTTTTTTAGTCTTAATCATATGACAATGAATCCTAATTGATTCCTCTCACACTTCAGGTAGCTTGGCCTTGAGATGGCTTTGCTCCACCTCATGCTCCTGCTGTGATGTGCCCTTGCACAGACGACTACTTAGGTGCTCATTTAAAACTTGGCCTACAAATAACAAAGATTACAAATGGTTTTAAGTCTACAGAATTTATTATGTGTGTTAGAGTTTATTATTTACTGATAATTTCATGTAGATCAAACATACAGATTCTTTTCTAAAGTACCTATTTATCACCTTATAGTCAACTATTTAACACTCCATTAGATTGAAATAAAAATAGGAAATAATTAACACTCTAATTTACTAAGCTTATATAAAATTCTACTTTTGTTTCTGGAAAAGATATTCTTCTTAAGAGTTATAATTACATTTTTTTTTTTTTTAGAGGAAAGGTGTCTTCTCGAAATTATTTAATCAGCCTTTCCTATTGGTTTTTAAATGCAGGTATATTTGTAACCCTAGAATTCTAGAACTGTAGTTTTTCCAGACAGGAGAATGTAGAGAAGTGTTCTAGCAATTCGAAAGTTTTAGCAAGATTTCCAACAGAGCTCATCCTCATAGTGATTAATTTGATATCATTCAAACAGAATGTGCTTGGAGTTTAAAAATTTTAGAATCTAAGAAGAAAGCTACATTGCTCATATAAGTGCCTACTATTTAAATCTTACATGAGTATCTTTCAGGAAAAAAAAAAAAGTCACTCAAATCTCTTCTAAATGCACCAAAATTTAAAATTGACTTGAGACATATATGTTTGAAAGTATTTGGACTACTATTTAGCACATTAGCAGGTACTCAATATCTTTTGGAAGAGAGAAGAGAGGGGGAGCAGGGGGATACATTAATAAAAATGACACTTTTTAATAAAAAAAATAACAAAAAAAGGAAAAGAAAATTCTGACCAAGAAATTTACCCACTGTGTGGAGGGGAAAGAAAAAAGAAATGTGAGCCTGACTGATTTAGTGCAACATTGTAATTCTTGTTTGGTATTTTAATAAGCAATGATATTTTGATATTAGGGCATCACTGTGAGTAGATATTTCAAGTATGCCATTATACATTCTGTCATGTGACCCTTTAAAACTCAGAATTTGATTTTTTTTAACCAAGTACTTAAATCTCATGATTCAAATAAAATATATTCACTTTAACTAAAACTTTGATCTTTGAGAGTATTCTTTCTTTTGTGCTTATAATACATTTATTTATTTATTTATTTATCTATTTATTTATCTATTTATGCTTAGGATTCTGCTTATAGTGTAAAATTTACGAAAAAGTGAGTAAGCAAATTTTGAGAAACCAGGCAGAGAGAGAGAGAGAGAGAGAGAGAGAGAGAGAGAGAGAGAGAGAGAATCTGTTTCTATGATTTAAAAGATATGTTAGAGAGAATTCAAAGCCACCTGTAAATAAATTGGTTTTTGACTCAGTGGGTTGGAGGGAGAGAAATGTGTGTGGCTGGCAACAGTTCCCAAAGGAGGATCTGAAGAAAACAATTACTGCGACCATTTAGAGGAAACAAGTGTTTCTGATTACATAAACTTCTAAAGTATTTGTTTTTATCTTTATTCTGGAGAGTCACAAGTCCTTAGTCATGTTAAATGTCCTAAGAACTTTGCCAAAAATTTTTGAAACATATCATATAAAATAGATTTACCAAACATTTAAAAAATAGATCTTAGGAACATGATAATGACATTACATAGAACAATAATAGCAGAGAACACCATAGATATTGTTTTTAAGATCAATCTGTTTTCATTGGATGTGCTAGTGCCTGCATGTGTGTATTTGTCCCTATTACATGTTTATATGTACATCACATGTTCATATGCCAGAGGAAGGCCAGGAGAGGGCATTAGATCCTTTGGAACTGAAGTTATAGCTCCTTGTGAGTCACTTGATATGAATGCTGGGAGCTAGCCTGGTCCTCCACTAGACAGCAAAGCTTTTAACTGCTGAGCCACCTAGGTAGATGGATAATTTACTGACTGATGTGACTGAAGTGGGACAGGTAAGGAAGTGAAAGACACACACACACACACAGAAGGTCTACCTATTGTGAGATTCTTAAACTCTTAGACATTTTCTTTAATCGACAGAGATCTTTAAAATGAGGTAATTAGATGAATGGCTGTGGATAAAACTAAAATTACATAAATTAGCACATTGCCACATATTGCTGATAAATGATTTGAACTCAGTAGATCTCACTATATTTCCTAAGTATGAAGCAAATCAGAATGATTAAGTTCCCTGCCCCAAAGCAGCTACTGTTCTTAGACAGGGACACATCGGAAATAAAACTAGCATCAATCCATAGCCCACTTGCTATTCATTACAATGCAGTGCCATTAACCTCTCTGAAAATAAAGCTAATAAAACTAAACAAGGAAAAAAAAAACTGATTTTAAAAAATGGGGCTATGGAACTCATTTGACTATTCTCAAAATATAGAAAATTCTAGTAAACACCTAAAATATGTTTAAGAAAATTCAAATTACTTTGAGATGCCACCTTCCTGAGTCAGAAGAATGACTTTTATTGAGGCAAATGGCAATAAACACTATTGAGAATGCAGAAATGAATGTGGGAAACTTATTTACTGTTGATGGCTGAGAAAAATGATACAGGCAGTGTGGAAATATGTATGGTGATTTCTCAAGACAAGCAAATAAACAAAACAATAAGAACAACAAAGCTTCCAAATAACGAAGAGACAGCACAAACAAAATTCAAAAAACCTAAAAGTATAGCTTCTGCATGTCCCAGCTGTACCGCTCTTGGACTCTATCCTGCCATAGAGATACTTGCACATTCAGAATCATCCTATGAGAAAATGTCTCTCTCCAAATGGTCTCGTTCCATCTGATCACTTAGTGTCATGCTGTCATAACTTCTGTTCCCTGTCCCAACAGAATTCTTTCAGTCGAGGAAAATAAAAGCGAGGGGCAGAGTGGGATCCCAGCAATTGTTTGAGAAGGATGCACAGAGCAAGTCACCTCTGTCAGCTGCTAGGCAGGCCTAGCGACCATGATCATGGAGAGCTGAATCTCACTCCCCAAACTGGTCTTACTCAGTTTCATGTCTATAGGAGTAAAATATTTTCCTGTGTTGTCCTTGACTCCGTTTCATTTTCTGTGATGCTGTTATCCAAGTTGTGGTGGTCTGAAATATTCAGACTTCAGCAGATGCTAATTGTTTAACACTGGAGTTTTAATAAATTGTTTTTTGCTAAATTATTTAATATTTAACTACAACATTGATGAGATGATTCAGTAGGCAAAGGCACTTGCTGTCAAGATTCATGACTTCAGTTTGAGGGCTTACATGGTGAAAAGAGACAGCCAATTTAAACAAGTTTGCCTCTATCCACCACACACACACACACACACACACACACACACACACACACACGCACACACACGCACACACATACTCAGCTTGATTCTTTTCTTCTCATAGTATTTCAACTTAGCATGAACAACTAAGTTCCACTACTTATACATCCTGTTCCTTGTTCTTATGTTTTTATAAGTTGATTCCAAATTTATGTATGCACCTACTAATGCCCCCATTAGAGAACCCTGCTATGCTTTTGAAACTGAATACAGAAGTGTGAATGATAAGAATTATTACATAGTATGTTACTAATTTCCTGCATTTGAAAATCTTAAAACACTCTTTAATATATGCTTTGTTTATTATTTGACAGTTTCCTGCATGTAAACAGTGTATCTTGAATGTGCATTGCTAACATATCCTCCATCCTTCCCAATCCCTCCAACTCACCTTGTTGGCTTGACCAAAGCTGTCTTGAGAAGAGTCATGTCATGTCTATCCTTGCCTTCAACTCTTATATTGTTTCTACTTAAGTCTTTTATGATTTTCCTTGAGCCTTAGAGTATTGGAGGAGGTTTGATATAGAAGTTCCATCTAAAACTGAGCACTCAGTAGTCGCTTATTCTCAGCACTTTGACCAATGATGAGTCTCTGAATTAACTACTGTCCATCCACTATAAATAAAAGCTTCTTTGGTCAAGATGGAGGGCAGCCTTAATCTATGCATGTAAACATAACTATTTAGAAGGCAGTTTGACAACATGCCTACTCAGCAACCTAACAATAGTTAGTTCCTCTCAATGCTTTCATAGACATGGAATTTTTACCAGGTTTACAGTATCAAGTATGAATTCCATTTTATGAAGAAAATCCCAAATCTGATCCAAAAACAGTTGGTTATTGTAGGGGATTGTGTTGCTTCATTGTAAATAGTTGTCCTACCCACTGGTTTAATAAAAAGCGCTCATTGGCCAAAGACAGGCAGGAAGTGTGGGCAGGGCTACCAGACTAAGAAAAACTCTGAGAACAGGAAACACAGAACAGAATGCCAGAGAGAAGCTGGAAGAAGCAGAGGACAACTATGCTGCTCTAAGAAAAGGTACCGAGGCACATGGCTGAACAAGAGACATGGGTTAGATGAAGGGTAGAGAGCTAGCAAGTGATATGCCTGAGCCTTAGGCCAATCAGCCTAAAACTATAGCAAGCCTCTCTGAGTGGGTCTGTGGGTCTGTGGGCCTAAACCTTGAGATTAGTCCCAAAAGTCCAGGCCAGAAACCTCCTACTACAGGTTATTCTTATAAATTTTGTGTCACTGTTGCATCAATGGGTGCAATTTGCCTGACAGGTTGGTACTGTAGCATGCATGGCTCACTGCTACTTTTAACCGTTGATGGTTTTTCTCCTCCAACAGCCTCCAAATAACTTGCTGGATTAAAACATTTTTTGTTGGCATTATAAAGTCATTTTCTGGCTGAATGATGTGTATTTATAAATATGTGCATGCCATAAGTACATTTTCTCAAGAAATAATAAAACAAAGGGTGATTAACAGACCTGTTATAGAATATTGAATGCCACTTGAATTACATGTTTCTGAAGCAAATACATGCATTTTCTTACTTTTCTACAGATGCAGTTGAATTGATCAGACTGTTGAACATATGCTAGGTTTGACCTTGTTTACTGATAGTAACTCCAAAGGAGATAATTTGCATTCTATAGAGCTTCAGATATATCTTAACTTATAATATTTAATATGTTCACATAATTTTAATTGCTGATTCTCAAATTATACACCAGGAAGAAATAATTAATATAATTTGTGTCATTACTGACTTCCTTCCACAGTGGAGAAGTGTAGAAAATAGACCATAATAGAATTATAACAGAAAGCTACAAATTATGATTATACTCATAAGTCAAATGATAGTTTTATGTAAGGTGGGTCACTTTAGCCTGATTGTGTCAGAACAAGTTTTCCTGACCCACTGGAGCTTAGGTGACCTATTTTGTTCCCTTTATGTGGCTCAGACTTTTTGTTTTGAAACATTACACCATGAATGGACGTGACCTAACCAACTTCTCCCTGTTCTTAGCTGTGTCATTTCAGACTCTCAACTGGTTTTCTTCTGAAAAGCAAGAGGAACAGCCAGAAAGCAGGATTATTTGCTGACCCCTCCTCTCTACTTTTGTTTGGTGTCCATAGGAGCCTTTCAAGCTCTTAGTACTTTTTTATTATTATTATAAATGCTTAAGCAAGTAACTCTCAGTCAGCTGGAAATAAGCTGTGCTCAGACTCATATTACTTCTTTTCCATCCATCCATCCATATAAAATTAATATGTGTATAACATATAATTAATATATTACATTATTGTATGTAATGTGTATATAACCTTTTTAAGGACATACCAGTAATATTTAGTTGTATTACTCACTACTCTCAGATTCAAATTTAAATAGGTATAAGAAAAAAATAGAAGGGTGATTTATTGACTTCTATAGTTAAAGACTCTAAAGTTCATTGATGGCTTTTATGTAGCTGAATTCAAAAAGTTCAGTTGATGTTTCTCAGTTCTTAGCTTCTATGTTGTCCATCATTGCTTCTGCATCTGTTGGCTTTGTTATCAATGAGACTTATTCCACTGTGGCAGAATGATGGCTCTCACAGCCAGAAAAAGATGCTTCACTCATTATGTTTAATGAAAGTGACAAGCTCCATTTTTACCAGCATCCAAAAAAGTCCCAGATTGACTCTAATTGGACCAATTATTGTCTGGTAGTTATTTTTGATGTTCACGGAAAAGAAATATGCTCTAGTGTGAGGTCTGGGCCACTTACCTACCTTGGAGCTGGGGCCATATAAGATTTAATGACAATGCATGGAATTTAATATCATGGTAGGCTGACATCCAAATAGGAGCTGTTATAAAAGAATGGTACTGGAAGTTGATATAAGTAGCCATAACCACATATATGCACTCTGGAGGTCAAACAGACTCTAAACTCAGGTTTATGTTGATGAGGATTGTTACTAGTATAATCTTCAAGTTTATTATGTCCATACCATGCAATGTCTCCTTTCTTACTCTGTTTTTTTTTTTTTTTACTAAAGTATTTAACCCAATGCATTTTTTTACATTGCTTTCACTTCACTAAAATGCAGGATGGACATAGTCAAAAACATTGCTTCCTAAAATTTCATATGCGTTTTTGCATTTGATTTTTTATTTTTTAAACTTACAACAAGTAGATGAATGTCTTAGAAGCTGGAGTCTTTTTTCCTAGTTTGGATAGTGCACAACTTACAGAGGCTAATGTAAGTCACAGCATAGAAATCCTTTATGCTTATAACAACCTGACTTCTGCTTTGGGATTTCATCTAGCTTTCAAAAAGTTGATTCTTTTTAAATAACTCAAGCAATAAACATCCTTAATTGTTCTAGGATGTAATCCTCTAAGATCCTACTTGGATATTTAATATCACAAAAAGATGTTCTCAGAAGGTAGGTGTCCCCAGAAGACTGTGATTAGAGTCTTGCTTCTGTAAGCAATCTTGTGTGTAACTTGAATTTCCATAAGCACAGCTTTTAGAACAAGGGCATATTATGTCTTTAAGAAGTAGAATGAGCATGGCTCTTCCATTCATAGTCAGAGGAGTTAAAAAATTGTATCTAGACAGTAAGCCCAGGCTGTTGCAAAGTGAGTAAATCCTTCAAAATGTTAAAGGGATGTATATAACATATGTAATATGTGGAAACTTATAAAGAAATTAAATTTTCAATAAGAAATGACTCTTTTCATATTGCATGTCTTCATCCTCTGCTATATAATTGCTATGGTAGGTACTAGTTTTGTTTTGTTGCTGTTATATAAAGAATTCTGTCCAAAAGAAACTTAAGGAAGAAAGGGATTATTATATTATTATAATTATATATTATATGTAATATATATTATATGATATATAATTATTATATTATTATTATAGTTCATTACTGAAGATTATTAGGGCAAGAACTCAAGACAGGGAACTAGAGTCCAAATATAGGGAAACATGAGGCTTTGCTGTCTTGCTTGCATAGTTCACTAAAACTGAGGTAGCAATTAAAATGGATATATATATACCACATGCCTAGGAAGGTACAATGCTTCCTACAGTGGATGAATCCTTTCAATTAATAGTGAAAATAAGACGCCACAGACATGCCAACAGTCTAGTCTAATATACACAATTCTTCAATTGAGGCTTCTCTCAGATGATGTAGGCTATACTAATTTGATGATTAAGGCTACTAAAAACATGATCAAATAAAAAAAGGCCCATTTAGGGTATACTTTCATTAACCTTGTGTCATTTGTTTCAGACACAAATGTCTGAATGAATGATAGCACGTATATTATTTATAATTCATATAGTCCTTTTTTAAGATAACCTAATTCATTACTGATGTCCTAGGTCAACATGCTTATTTTAGTGCTATGGAATACTCCATTATATTATGTGAATATATGTTGCTGTGATTGGTTTACTAAAGAAGCTGACTGGCCAATAGCTGAGCAGGAAAAGATTGGACAGAAGATCCAGAACTGGGATAAAGTAAAAAGTTGAAAGCACTAGCAGATGCAGAGAAGCAAGATGGGAAGGCCATGCAGAGAAGAAATACCCAGCTACATGATGAAGTATACATAGGAAATATAGGTTAGTTTAAATGTAAGAGTTATCTAGTAATAAGCCTGTGCTATTGGCAGAGCATTTATAGTTAATATTAAGACTTCAAGTGGTTTGTTGAGAATGGCTGCCAGGAAAGGAAAACTTCACCCACTTTTGAAAATAAAGTAGAGGAATGATTAGAATTAATTATTGTTCATTAGCTTTTTTAATGTGAGCCACCAATTTCCTCTGTGAATAACACATGAAAACAGATATTATTCCAGTCACTTTGAAGGATATTTTTGAGCATATACTTCTCAGAATAATTTTTCCTTGGTTCATTTTCTACCTTCACATATCACATACAATGATCGTAGTACACTCTGAAGGCTATGAGCACTATGTTAATACAGTTGATATTTAGAGAGATAGGGAGAAATACTAAATGAAACTTACAAAAACACAACCATACTTACATTCTCTTACTATTGAATTTTGAAATAGATTATTTTAGTTGGATTTGATATCCCAAGCAAATGGCACAAAACCTTCAATAAATATGATATGTGTAATATTGATGTATAAAATGAAACAAGACATTCTTGACCGTTCTTTTAAGTACTATGTCCAAAGCATGTACTAAATTAAAATATTAGAACACATGATTAAGATTTTATAGATACAAATGCTTAATATAAGCCTGAGGGCATTGGAAAGAATGTTCTGAAATGAATTCTTGATCTGACATAGCTATTGTATCCATTAATTCCCAGCACCCATGGTTACCTGCACAAGATGAACACATGATCAAGCATGGAATCTGATAGCTTCTGGGGAAAAGAGACCCATTATTTCAAGGTCACTGCTCTAGTGGAAGGCTCCACATCCATAGACATATGGGAAGGTTAACAAAAAGGAAAACACAAAGTAGAAAAGTTAAAAGCATGATGTGATGGTGGACCAGCTGAGTCAAAAGAAGATAACAGAAAGCAGATATGATCATTTTTAATATATGTATAAAATCTCAAAATTACATTGGAAAATATACCAGTTTTAATGTGGAAATAGGTAAAATTGAATTTACTTTAGTTTAAGTCAATATTATAAGTACAGAAAAATTGGGAAGGCAGTAAAACAAATTCAAAGTACATATGGACATTAAAATTAAGAAAATGAGAGAAGAGCTGAGGAGAAAGTATGCTTATTCCACTAAAGCCATAAAGTAAAACACACACTGAAGACATATGCTCTGCTGTTCTTTGAACAGTGCATTATTCATACATGAAAAGTTTTAATACTTATGTCTATATGGTAAGTTTTAACAATGGCCCAGAAAGCACTCTCTAATGACAATAAGGCACAGATTTGTCTTCTTTAGTTAGCACTCTGGTATCCCACCTGACCTTAAGAAAATGCCAAGTAATTCTCTGGAAATAGAACTATATAAAATGGTAACCTCTTTGAAGAAAAGCTCTGTCTGCAACGAGTCTGCAAATCATTTCCATTTCTCAGTAGAAATCAATACCTAACTGTTGTTTAATTGGAGAATGTAGTATGACCTAATCATCTTGATGAGGTCCTCTATCCTGGAAGTTCATCCCTGGGGAAGCAGGATGAGCCTCAGGAATAAGGAATTAATTGCAGAAAGATAATGAGCATGTTTTCAATCAGGCTGAGAGAGAGAGAGAGAGAGAGAGAGAGAGAGAGAGAGAGAGAGAAGATGGGATAGAGAACTTAAATCTCAAGGTTCTGATTTACCTACTTTATCATTAATTAGCATGAACTTTAATTAAGTATGATGCCAAAGTAGGTACTGTGCCAAAGACATAGACTAAACTTGTTAGTCAGGTCTGAAAGACAAACTACAACTGAAATCTGATCTTGGATTTTCCTTTAGAGTCCACATGGAAAAGGCTCCGTACAATGGCTGTGAAGAGTAAGATGCTCTCAGACATCTCCCTTCTTGTTCATAATACCTTCCCCTATTCCTAGGCTTATAGCAAGGGTAACATCTCATCTCCTACTATGTAGAGGCAACATCTTCCCCCAGACACCTTCAACTTGCTTCATTAAAAACTGTAACAAAACAAAAGAAGCAATCACAGCAGGGGTTCTCAACCTGTGGGTTGTGACCTCACTGGCAGTTGCATAACAAGTGTCCTGCATAGTATATATTTACATTTTAATTCATAACACTAGCAAAGTTACAGTTATGAAGTAGCAACAAAAATTTTCAGATTGGGGGGAGCACCACACTATGAGTAAATGTGCTAAAGGAAGCAAGCATTAGGAAGGTTGAGAAACACTGACACATAGCATAAAATGATCCTCTGATTATCCAGGTGTGGAAGCAGGCATGATTCATGTTGTTAAAGCAAAATCTGTATCCTGGCATGCTGTAAAAACTGCACAAAGTATTATCATCTCTAGACTTCCAGTTTCCTGATAGAAAATAAGCAAAGGAATTCATTTCTCATAAGACTTGATTTGAAGGAGTTGACAGAGGAAAAAATGTACAGGGCAGGACATGTCCCATGTTAGAGTCAATAAACAAATATCAGTGGGGTATTGTTCATAATTATAGCAGATATTTCTTGCCTGAATTTTAATGTAAATCAATGAAGAAATAAATACATCAGAAGACTAAGTGAAAATAAACCAGGGACATGTTCTAAGAAGCCAAAGGCAATTTGTTATACTGTCGAAGTGTACTATAAATTTGCTTATAAACACATTTTGAACCAGTAGCAGGGTAATATGATGAGAGTAACACGATAATTTGGCCTTTATTGTATAATTGTTAAATTAACAAAGACTCAACATGTAGGGAGATTAGGTTGTTCCATTGTAAATAATTGTCCCCGCCTATGAGTTTAATAAAAAGCGCTGATTGGCCAAAGGAAGACAGGAAGTGTGGGTGGGGCTACCAGACTAAGAAGACACTAGAAACAGGCAGAACAGAGCAGAATGCCAGAGAGAAGCCAGAAGATGCAGAGGACAACTATGCTGCTCTGAGAAAAAGTACCGAGCCGCATGGCTGAACAGGATAAGAATCATGAGTTAGATTAAGGGTAAAGAGTTTGCAAGTTATATGCCTCAGCCTTAGGCCAATCACCCTAAAACTATTGCAAGCATCTGAGTGTCTCTGTGGGTCTGTGGGTTTGTAGGTCTAAACCTTGAGGCTAGGCCCAAAAGTCCAGGCCAGAAACCTCCTACTACACCAACAGAAGAATAAATTAACAAGAATTCTGAAAGAAACAAGACTCATACTTGGATAAAGTAACATTTTATCATGGGAGGCACACACAAATGAGTTACTGCTATGCAACTTGCAACTCTCCATCTCTACACAGAGGATTAATCATTTGCATGGCATTGAAGAAATCAGAGAGAATTAAATATCAATATCATCCAGTGGATAAATTAGCAATGATGTTCAAAGCAATGGAATTATGGCATGAATTTTGAGTGGCTAAAGGTATGTAAACATGTGCTTGAGCAGTGATTATTGGTATACATGGCTCAGTATATAGATGTGAGATCAATTTAAGACTGAGACATCTTGAGGTTTCCAGATGATATATTCCAAGTTTTCCTTAGAATATTATTTCAATATATTGACAAGAAGAGTGGAGGGAAAAGGAATAAGACATTTCTAGTAAGATCTGGAGTTCACAATAAAGAGGAAAGATAATTTTTGAATTTGGCAAACAATATCATTTACACTAATCTTTAGATAAATGCCTAAGGAATTCCAGATTCAGAACTCAGTTGGAGAAGGAAGTAAGAATAAGTAATGTGTAAAACTAGTCTGTTCTATGCATTTAAGAAACTTGATATTTAAAAGATCCTGGGAGTGCATAAAGTTGAATGGAAGAAGTTTTTCCCTTTTTTACCTTGATTATATATAGAGAATCATGAAAATTTATCAGTGTGCACAACATAGAAAACAGTTAAGTGATGAGGATTCCACAGAAGTCGAATAAAATCAATTCCTGAATATCAGAAATAGTTTGGATCAACTTTTTCTTTAGTTAATAAAGAATGAATTGATCTTAAGGAAAATCTCATTCACTTCTCCAATTCTTTTTTGTTTGTTTGTTTTTCTGGTAAAGTTAATAGTGAGAAGCTATGGATATTTAAAATCTAAATGCTTGAGTTACTATATCACCTAGATGTGAGTAACAAGAATGAAAGTGTTAGGAATTGGGCAAAGTGAAAATGTGGGTTATAGCTCATGTGCCTTTCTTGTGTCCACATAATACACTAAGTCATTTGTCAGATCTAATTCACATTCTGTTGAGACCCAGTAGGCAGCCTAGATACATATTGTACCTCTCCATGGTCTTTATTTTCTTTCATGGTTTGCTAAGGTTATAAGATATATCTCTTTTATTGTGAGTACATTGCAAAACCCTTTTGCACAGTAGTAATGCACTGTTAATAACCCAGCCTATTTTAGAAGTGTTGTACATATGAAAGATGTATATGGATATGTCATTGATGACTCAGAAATGACTTTTAAAATTAGAAACTATCCTAGAGGAACTTGTGTTAATCTTAATGTCCTGTTAAGTCTTGAGGATGGAAAAAGTCTCTTTTAATCTGGCAGGGCTCAATCCAAAAGCACTAGTGTTCTGGGAGGAAACTGAGAATCCTGATTTATTCACAGCTCTAAAGGCTATTGTATGACACATTTTTCTTTAGCAATTCAATTAAAACAAGTCCAGAGTCTCCCAAGACCATTTAACCTCAGCCCCCATTTGTTCCTCTCTGTGTTGAAATTAACCACAGTGTTAAAAGATATAATCCCCTCTTGATATGATCATGAATTGAGTAAATCCAAAAGCCAACAAAACTGATGTGAAGTGTAGCATTGTTCTTTCTAAGAGACTAATTTCCAGTATAAATCTCTAGACATAGAAAAACACAAGAAAATTATTTTTGAAGTCTCTGATTAAACACAGAAAATTAGTTAAGTGCCACCGCTGAGATTTGTCCTATGGAAGGAGAAGTTCAGAACTCCAGAGAGATATTGTTGGAGATGCAAAGAAAGGAGTAAATTCTAGCTGACAAAATCATCCATGTTGGTGAAGAAAATGGGCAGGTGCCGACAGAGATCTTAGAAGTTACAAGTATGACTACTTTTATGAGAGCAGAGGAGAAGAATTTTGTTTTTCAAGGGGCTGAAGATGACACTTTGAAGGCTGTAGAAAAGCTTCACCATTAAGTAGATGGTGGCTTTCTTTAGCTAGAGTCCTTCAGACAAGTGTCTGTCCAGTTCATAGCAGCTGGATTGTTTTATTCCTAAATAGAGTCATTTTACCATATAACATTTTGCTATGTTTTATTAAAAAAACAAAAACATGACTTCAGTGACTTAAGAATACTTACACTTTTTCCTTACCTTTGCCAAATCTGTTGAGGTAGTGTGTGTGTGTGTGTGTGTGTGTGTGTGTGTGTGTGTGTGTGTGTGTGTGTGTGGTATATATATATCTTTATGTGGGTGTACATTCATGTCTATGTGCATGTGGAAGCCACAGGTCAACATTGGCTGTCTTCCTCAAACACATTTCACCTTAGTTTTTGAGATAGGTTCTTTCACTGAACTTAGAGCTCATTGATTCTATTAAGGCTAGTTGGTCAATAAGCTCCAGGAATCGGTCTTGGCTGTGATTCCTACCCAGAGTGTAAGAGTCATAGACACTTGCAACCTATCCCTGCTCTTACAGGTATGTTGAGAAAATGAACTCTGGTTCCCATGCTTGCATGGCCACCCTTTTACTAATGAGTCCATCTCCCCAGCTCCTCATGGTAGTGCCTTTGAGCTGCCTTTAGTTTAATCCTCCCTCTCACCACCACACAAATTTCCTATTATCATACAAAAGAGTACAAAGACTCCACTTTCCTTGATAGTTTGGTAGAAGATATGAAGTTCCCATTCGGCCATAATTGAAAACCAAGCTGAAGGCTTAGCAATTAATACCCAGTGAAAATATATGAATACAGCAGAAACATTATTGCCTGGGTTTTTTTTTTTTAACTAAACTTCTGCCAGCTTTTGCAATGTTTTATGCAGAGATGTTGGCATATTCAATAAATCTTGACTGGATGTTGTCCAGGAGAAATTAACACCAACCCGATGAAAGATCTCTGGATTCTTTTAAGGGACGGGGGGTGGGAAGACAAGGATCTGGTTCATTCTAAGTTGTGCATTATACATTAAATTAAAATATATGTTTCACCCATTTAGCAGTCTGAATAATAAAAGCTGTATACAGCTGCAGCAACTCTACTCTATGCATTTTAATGACTGATTTGTGAATATACTAGAATTATAGCTGCTATTCAAATATTTTCCCATTTTAAGAAGTCACAAATCCCTTCCTTTAAAAATGCACAGACAAACAGTTTATAATCTTTTAATAATTTGTACAAAAGAGTTTTAAAGCTTAGGATATGTGGCAATTATTTGTTTTAGGGCCAGTAAATACAATGGGCTTGTCAATATGGTATTTAAATAACTGTCAAAATATTTGGAGTGTCTCTAACAAAGAGAACCTAACTCGATTTCTGCATTCAAATGAATTCTAAATAGAAAAAGTGATATACAGTTCAAAAAGCAGCATTAGACTATAAAGCACCTTCCCATCCCTCGCAGGAATTATGATCTACTGCTCAAATAGACTTTTAAATGGTTGCTGAGTTCTCGGGCTTCTCAGATGTTCATGCTTAAATCAGTTTGCACTAGTTAAGTAGAGTCACAATTAGAATTGTAATTTCTTTCCTCTCTGTTTTTAACCAAATGTGAAGAAAGCTAATAAAATTGGGGAATGAACATCTGCACCCTTTAATATGATAACTAGGTTTCAGAAGGGTGGAACATGCTTTGTTAACCTCTGGAGTTCATTTTTCTTCTCTCTCTGAGCATAACACCCATTTTGATACTGAAGCCCCGTGCTCTTTGTGTAATGTCTCATAAATCATAAACCAGAAGATTTCTCTAATGGGCTCAAAAACTCAGGAAAATCAGAATCAATTTATAAGGAAAAATGATATAACAAAAGTAGTAGTATCAAAGCTTCAATTTCTTCTGAAAATGTACAAAAGTATGTATCAGCTAAGCAAAAGTTCAGGATGTCTATGATTAATGTAAGAAAATTCTTCATTGCTTCCTGTAAGTTCAGATAGTCTTTCGGGAGCTGGAAATGGGTCTGTAATGTGGAGGTCTGTGGAATCCTTGTCGGAGCTGAGGACCTGAAGGAATCCCCTTTATTGTCTGTTCATTTTATCCCCAAATAACCCTCAGTATCTTAATATTGCCCATAGGATCTCATTTTACAAAGGATGGTTTCAAAGAAAACAATTGAAAGAAATTTCAGGCAGTGGGAAATAAAATTTTATTTCTAATGCATCTATGGTTTGTAATATGCGCAGTTCAAACTTCCTCCTATGCAGCAGTGGTGACTGTAAAGTGATGTAAATGTCTGTTATGAGTGTTAATATAAGAGAAATTATCCAAAAATTAGTTTTGTTAGGGAAAGGACCAGCAATTTTTTTCTAAAGGGCTGGGTATTAAGTTAAGCATTTTTAGACCTCTTAGGGATGCTCTGTCATAATTATTCAACCTGGCCACCAAGCTGCAAATCCTCTAAGATAAGTGTAACCATATATAAGTGGCTGGTGCATCTTCCCATGAACTAGAGTTTGGTAGTCCCTATTATAAAGCAAAGATGGCTGATTGGTGAGTAATGTATATGGGGAGGGTAGGTGATGGCATTTTGTGCATTTTTTAAAATGGAATTTACTATGAAAGGCATCATCACCCATAACAGTTTATATAAGAAGTTTCTTTCCTTTGGGTCTAGAAAAATACCACAGTGAGTACAGGCATTTGTTACCAAGCCTGATGATGTGAGTTCAATTGAGCCCACTCGTGCTTGTTCTGAGGACAATGGTGTAGGACGACATGGAATTTAATGCTATTATTTTCTTACCTTTAATTACATATAACTTGGTAGTTAACTACTAAAGCTTAATAATATAGCATTGGAGAAGGCACTGCCCATCAATAGTGTCGGCATTTAGACTGACTCCTTTGTGATAACCAATATATAGAGTATAAGATTAAGTTCTCCTTTAGTACATAACTCCAAATCGCAAAACTCATTGAAAATAGTCATCTGTCGTAGTGGGGGTTTCTAGGTCCCGGGTGGCCAGAGGTCTGAGACCCACAGACCTGCCGCCCGAGACCACTTAGCTGCCCACCGCTCAGACCCCCAGACATGACTCAGACGCTTATATTAACTTTACCCTGTTTGGCCTATGGCTCAGGCACATTGCTAGCTAGCTCTTACATCTTAAATCAACCCATTTCTATTAATCTGTCTGCCACGTGGCCTGTAGATCACCTGTGTTTCTTACATGTTGCTCCTTGGGCAGCTTCAGCTTGGTCTGCCTCTGACTCCACCCTGCTTCTCCTACCTATGCTTTGATTTCTCCTCCTACTTCTTCTATGGTGCCTGCCATGGCCCAAAACAGCTCCTTTATTTAAAGATTGAGATTCACAGCATACATAAACGCATTCCCACATCAGTCATCTTATTTCATTTGCCTCTCATAGCTGAGAACTCTCATTGCCAGGGCTGGAGATTTGGCACAGCAGTTAAGAGCATTTGTTGCTCTTGCATTGGATACAGCTGTCTTTTCAGCACCCACAATAAGCAGCTCCAATCATCTTTAACTCCAGTTGTAAGGAACCTGACCCTCTCTTATTGACTCCACAGGCCCAAGGCATGCATATAATATACAAACATATACATGGACAAAACGCTCATATACATAAAAATAAAAGTTGTAAGAGTCAGAGGCTCTGAGAGATTTCTCTGGGCCATAAAGTCTCACCGACATGACTAGCCAAACAAAGCAGGACAAAGTCAACAATAGACATGCCGATTGAAGGACAGACAGCCGGGAAGGCCTCAGTCCTACTTGAAGAACTAAAGGCAACAAAAGAACAATAAAAGAGGGTAAAGGAAGAGCATATCAATTGTTTATTCAGTGTCAAATGGTTATATACATACACACACACACTTATTTGACAACTAATGACAAAAGAGGCTGTGAACTTGAAAGAGAGTAAGGAAGGCTATTACAGGGTTTGGAAAGGGAAGAGGAAAAGAAAGAACAAAATGATATCATTATATTAGAATCTCAGAAGCAAAGGAAATAGTTTTTAAGTTCCAATACCAACATAGAACAGAGACAGAAATGAAAGAATACAGATAGATTGGAAATAGAAAAGGCAGAAACATCAGTTGGTAGCAAATTGCTGGAGTATGCCCCTCTTTGAATTATCTACCTCTGAGAGATCCCCACAGGCTGTGTGGTCTTATGGGATCCCAGTCTCTAGCCATGAACAGCAGGCTTGAAGTATGTCAGTGCTCCAGATAGTTAGCACTGCGGGACTTCAGTGGCTCAGAGCTTGTCTGATCTCTGTCCATGCTTTGGTCACATAAGCTGATTCCAAACTCATTTCTTGTTTTATCCTTCAGCCTTGCAGAATATTGCTTTGACCAAAGAGAAGTAAAATAGGCTCCATTTGCTCTCAATTTCTCTATTCTTCTTTACCCATGGAAAAATAATTCCCTCTCTGAAGCCTTATAAACTTCTGTAATAACTCCATGACACAAGGATACATGCCAAAAGCATTAGAAACTAAAACCTTTTAAAACTCCATGTACTTACTTATACATTCTTCCCTGGTATGACTACACAGTAGATAAGTCATTTTGTAGGTCTTTATGTGATTCACAAGTGTCCCAATCTACGCTGCAGAGTGTTTTCAGCTAGGCACGACAGGTAATGGCTGTAATCTCAGCATTTAGAATATTCAGGGAGGAAGATTGGAAATCTAAGGCCAGGCTCAAACATGTAGTGAGTTTGAGACCAGCCTGGGCTATTAAAACATGATGTCCAATCAACTAAAATCAAAGTAAACATAAAAGAAATATTGTTTTGAGATACAACTGCAGCTCTAGATTCTACGAGGATGTCTGTATTGTATAGTCTTTACAACTATGTTGTTCTTTACCAGGAAGTTTCTAAAACTCTCCGGCTTCTCAGTGTGGCTTTTATTAATGACCCTTTACACGGAGAGCAGGAGTAGCTTCAGTAGTGGACACACTATTACTAGTAGTTATTTTCTAAGTGAACATCACATACTTTGTTAATCCATGGACTGCACATAACAGTTCTATTGCAGGAGCATTGACATTATAAGAGATGACACAGAGAAACTAGGTAATGGTAATCTCTGTCATCAAACCCATTCAGTCTGGCAGTCTACATGGAATGCAGTTTGATCTGCTGCACCAAAGGCCCCCATCTTTCTTATGAGTCCACTTCACTAGATACTTACTGTTTGAATGTTCTGTCTCAACTGAAATTTAAACTCCTTGATAGCAGGGAATGCCTCCCCAATGCTTTCTACCTGGTTAGGGTCAACATGAAAGCATCTATGGCAAAGAATCAATAGGTTGAAAAGAGAATCCTGAAATTTGGGGACTTACTACAGACTCTTCAGGTTAAGTTTCCTTTTGTTCTATCTTCTGTGAAGTTTGTATAACTTTTCATGACCTGACAGTTATTAAACTCTGCTTCCCTTGGTGAAAATAGCCAAGCACAAGCACATATATTGTCCTAACAATCACTAAAGATGAAGTCGGCCTTTGATTTTCACATACTACGTACTTATTCTTGCTGAGAGTGGGGATGAGCTTTGGATGCCATCCTTGACTTTACCTTTTACAGTTTCTGGACTAGCTGCCAGTACTGGTCTCATATTTCAGGTGAGAACGCTAGAATTCAGGAATCTGTGATCATGAAACAAGAACCCGATCACTTGATTTAACATGTGAGTGTGTTGTTTTCAGAGCTCGGGACTTTTTTCATGTTCTTTTTGATTATGGCTTTTTGGAGCATAGTTTTGCAGGATGCTGTTAGTTATGTTTTGAAAATATAAGTTACTCACTTTTGACATTTTTTGCTAACAACAATCACTCTAGCTCCATTGATAGATATGACATATTCTGAAGGTCCTGTCCTATTTTACCATAGTTAATACTCATTATCTTGTTAATACTAGAGCAACATGGTAGTTTTATGCTTAGTGGGGAGGTTGGGACTAAGAGGCGTTAAGGATTATTCTCAAACTCATCAACAATTTCTGTCTATAGTAGTATTCAAATGCAATTCAGCTCATGAGAAAATACCAACCCTTATCTATACCTTCTTTATCCTGCCTTCTAGCAAACTAGTTCATGCATTTCATGATTTTTTTCGAATATTAAAGTAATCCATAAAACTTCTTAATTGAAATTACTATGTACTAACTCACTGAAGTGATAGAAATCAATGGAGTGTTCTCAGATTTACCAGTGGTATATTTTGGGGGTTTTGTTTAAACTTCTTCTTGTGTGCAGTACTCATTCTATACATTCCTTTTTAAAGGCCAGTTTCTTCCAGTTAATCATATTTATTAGCAAAACACAGTTTAAAGCTTTGAAATAAAAACTAAATGAAACAAGAAGAAAGGTTAAAATCATCCTGGGAAATCCCCACTGACAACATATAGAAGCCACACTGGGGATTTATTGTCTTTCAAGAATCATTAATAGTTAACAACCATTAGTGAATAAAAACAAATATCTTTGTGACACCCTTTTATTTGTTAGGAATAAAGCAAAAGATGAGTTTCACCCAACACCAACTCAATCTGCGGAAATTTGAAAAGGATATCAATGTAGGGTTTTTTTTTTTTTTTTTGTTTTTGTTTTCTTTTTATAAAAAGAATAGACCTTCTGAGCATTTTGATTGATTGAAGGTTAAAAAGAAAGGCGCCTTTTTCCTTTCCTTGGGCTTAAGTCCTGTGGGGATGTCTCAAGATCTTCAAATAGTTTCCTCCAAGGGAGAAAAATCCCAGTACTTATGACATGCCACCTCAGTGCCTGGGGATCCCCTGTCATCTCACTTTGGAAAAGGAGCTGGTGAGCTATGCAGATCACGAAGATTGGGTAATAAAACCTACCACCATCAAGCCAAGGAAATCTATTACTCACCTCTTCTATTAGTAGAGTTGGAGCTTTGATTTTCCGCTGAAAAAGCTAAGATTTATTTTGCTTACTTAAATCTCAAAGCTTGAGTGGTCGCCAATTTGGGAAATGTAAATTCTGCCTCCTTTTAAACTAAATAATGCTTCTATTTATAACACTTGTCACTGCCTTTACAACCTCCTCCTTCTCCTCTCACAGAAAGTGCTCTTCTATTTCTCTTCAAATGTCTCTAGCGGAGTATGTTCAGATTTATTAGAATATAGAAAAAGTTAGAGTCCGTATCTCTGGGGCACAGGACTGAGTCTGGAGAACTGCTGCTCCTTCAAGCCTTTTACAAATGAAAAGAAAAAATCCATCTTCTTCATTTGTAAATTCACGTGGAACCATTCTTGTCATTGAGCTGTTGATAGCCAAGGCATGCTGTGAGTTTTGTTTTTGAGACAATTCCCAGCTCTCCGGCTGCTCCTGTTGTTTGTGTATCTATCACTTAGAAAACAAGGGGCGGCAAGCAAGGCCAAATACCAGCATAAGCAGGTAATCGGCAATTCCGCTTCCAATTGTATGTGTGAAAGAATTTCTCTGCTGATCCAGGAACAATTAAACACAAAAATGAGCCGAACTAGCCATTGGGTGGCGCTGTTGCTCCATGGCGTTCTTATTGAAAGAGCAATTTTCTTATATTAAAAAAGAAAAGGAAATAAAGAATGATTGTGCCTTGAAGAAATTAGCATTGTCTAAATGGGAAAATTGGTTTTCCTCTGTTTCTTTAGTTTATTGTATACACTAAAAATCTCTTGACCAAGGCATAACAATTCTATATCCAACTGCTGATATTAACTGTCCAGACCTTCCTCCTTTCAGTCTCCATAGACAACCCAGTAAGGGAAATCTTACAGGTTGGTTAAGAACGTTCCGTGTAGAACTTTAACCCCAACATGGTGGCTCGTACCTATACTCCTGACAACTGAGTGGATGAGGCAAGATCACTGTGAGTTCAAGGCCATCCTGGGCAATGTGGTGAATTCCAGGCCAGCCAGAGTCAGTGTGAAATCTAATCTCACACAAACAAACAGAGAACAAAACAAAGCAAAAGGGCAAATCTAGAGCTCTAAACACAGTGGGGTCACCATAAGTCTAAATTTTATATTATTGTTGAGATTAGAATAGAAAAATATGGCAAGAACAGATGTAAAATTAATGACAGTGATATGTTGAGATATAATACTGATGCATATTGTTCAGTTCTTATAATAAAAATATGACCTGAATTTAATATGTCCTCCTTTCTTGCCTCACTCAATATAAGCCAGAGGTTTTCAAAAGATGACAAGAAACTGGTGTCATTACCACTATGATGATAATGGATAAGAATGACTGGTGCTGAAAGGTAGAAACCAATCAATGAGACTCTCATCAGTCTTTTTAAAAATGCAAAGCCAAATTTACATATTTATCTTTGAATTTTTGGTGTTACATTTATTTGATGTCCAATTTATTGTGATTTTTTTAAAAACAATTATAGAGCACACAAATATGTGTCTTTTTCAGCCTCTTTTTCTACCTCTTTAAAAACCTAATAGTCTGTGACGTGGGATGTTGACGAAACATACTGTGGAGTTTCTTATCACCAAGGAGCTAGGTATTAATTACTATTGATGAGGCAAATGTTTAAATTTGACGCTCACTAGATATAAACATAAGCAACCAAATAGGACTCTCCTTTACTTTATTAGCCACTGTGACTCTGTTCCCTGCAGGTTCTATCTTGTGATTTGGGAAATACAGCTTCTCTCCAAGATGATAGCACTTAAAGACACAGTGTTGGTAAGGTCATTATGGCTTACTGAGCATTTCTTTGTGTGTTTCACTGCTCTAAATCTTTCATATATTTAACTTTTCCAACAATGTAGGGGGAAGTAATCTTATCCCCACTAACAAATGATAAGACTTAAGTATGAGCAGGTTTTCTAATAGGACAGATGGACCCTCTGAATTTGCTGATAATTTAGTTCCCTTTGAACAGAGCTCAGTAAAGAACAAACATTATTCCAAAACAAAGAAGTCTTTCTCATATCACTTGATTTCTTGTTCGTCATTGTCTCTGAAGCAAATAATAGAGACTAGAACACCTTTCCCTCATAATTGTCCATAAAGCCTAACCACTACTTTAAATTATTCCTCCCGTTTCTGTAAGTGTTGGCTACCAAGAATCTAAGAACCCTGTTTGAGCAGAATCTCGATGAATAGCTGGGACAAAGGAAGGGCACAACTAAGGAACAAGGAAGAAGCGCTACAAACAGGTTTGGCTGGCCTTTTCCACTCAATTATTATCACAGGCTCTTTTGTCCAAATAGGTTGCTACATAACTGTCTTTGCTTCACTGAACCTATAGATAAAATCCAGACAATTTCTACCTTCTCTTTTGAATAGGCAGCTTGAAGACTTCTATGCCATATACAGTTTTTATTAAATAAATCTATTATGGAATTTTATCTTCAGTTGTCTTTAATATGGGGTATCAATGGTAACTCCAGTGATGGATAAAGAAAGTCCCACCAATTAAATGTGTCAGCAACATTTGCTTAGAAAGGAGATTGAGGCAGTGTTGGAAGGAGGAAGGAATGGCACTTGAAGCTATATTCCATGTTGCAAATGAGTTTGCATTTAACAAGGAACATGGTGGCCATGTTGTTATAAGAAAGCGTCCTTGGGGAACCATCTACTGTTTCTTGGTCTTTAAGTAGCTTGTCATAGTATTCCCTCTACATAAACATGCTTCCTTCCCTGGAGGCTTTCTACAAATATAATATTCTATGACTCATTACGTTTACATTGTCCTTCTAACGTCTTCTACAGGAGACTGCTTTGGCTGATCACTCATCTCTGGCTTTGATCCAGGCTCAACTAAGGTTGTGTAGGGGCCAGGGAAGGGCTTTTATTGTATGGCAGAAAACCAGTGAATGTCTCTGTGGTAGACAAAATAATGCAACCATTATCCCCAAAGATGTCCATATTCTAATTGCTAGAGCCCATAAATACCTTGTCATATACAGAAAAATGAACTTTTCAAATACGTTTATTTAAAGATCTTGAGGTGAAATTATCTTGGATTAGTCGGTTGGGCCCTGACATTCTCACAAAGTTGTTTATACAACATAAACACTGAGTCAAAAGGAAAAGGAAAGCCATGGGATTGTAGAAAAGACTGTGAGGGGGATGAGGGGAGCAGAAACTTCCACACAGAAAGAGAGAGAGAGAGAGAGAGAGAGAGAGAGAGAGAGAGAGAGAGAGAGAGAGAGAGAGAGAGGGAGGACACAAGATTTATAGAGAGACAGAGAAAGAAACACAGAGAGAACAGAGAATCAGAAATAAGAGTAGCAGAGAAACCAAGATATATGGACAGAGAGACATGAATACAAGAGAGATCCAGGGGAAGTGGGATGTGGCTGGTTAAAGGGGCTACCAAAGACAAGATAATGTTTTCCCCAAGAACCTACAAAGTGAATGTTTACCAGAATGAGCATTTTGGATTGATATCTGGTTGTTTCCTCACAAGAGGTTTGCTTTCTCAAGCAGTAAGAAACTAATACAAGCTGGGCAGTGGTGACACATTCCTTTTGTCTCTGCACTTGGGAGGCAGAGGCAAGTAAGTCTCTGATTTTGAGGGCAGGCTGGTCTAGAAGGTGACCTCCGGGACAGCCAGAGAAACTCTATCTCCAAAATCCAAAAAACGAGAGAGAGAGAGAGAGAGAGAGAGAGAGAGAGAGAGAGAGAGAGAGAGAGAGGTAGAGAGAGAGAGAGAGAGAGGACACAAGATTTATAGAGAGACAGAGAAAGAAACACAGAGAGAACAGAGAATCAGAAATAAGAGTAGCAGAGAAACCAAGATATATGGACAGAGAGACATGAATACAAGAGAGATCCAGGGGAAGTGGGATGTGGCTGGTTAAAGGGGCTACCAAAGACAAGATAATGTTTTCCCCAAGAACCTACAAAGTGAATGTTTACCAGAATGAGCATTTTGGATTGATATCTGGTTGTTTCCTCACAAGAGGTTTGCTTTCTCAAGCAGTAAGAAACTAATACAAGCTGGGCAGTGGTGACACATTCCTTTTGTCTCTGCACTTGGGAGGCAGAGGCAAGTAAGTCTCTGATTTTGAGGGCAGGCTGGTCTAGAAGGTGACCTCCAGGACAGCCAGAGAAACTCTATCTCCAAAATCCAAAAAACGAGAGAGAGAGAGAGAGAGAGAGAGAGAGAGAGAGAGAGAGAGAGAGAGAGAGAGAGAAGAGAGATTGGGCTGATAAAATATTTAAGATTGGGTAATATATTAACACCAGAAGTCAGTTGCTTACAGGTGTGAAGGTTGGGCAGTTCAAGACAAAGTGACAGAAGATTCAGTATCTGGTGAGGACTTCCTTTCTACTGCAGAGATAGATCCTTGTATCATATAGTCACACAGAAGAAAGGTCAGACAGGCTGGCTTATGCCTCTTTTATGAGCTCATCAACTTTTCTCACAGAGGCCTCATGACAAAATTAATTCCCAAAGACCTTACCTCTTAATACCTTTGCCTTGGCCATTTATGCTTCAACACGTTAATTTTGAGGCCATGGACACAGATATTCAAAGGACATGTAGAGAAAAACAGGGTGCTTCAACCATAGTAACTTACAAATTCAGTGGCACACAGCTCCAAAGAAGCACCATGGGCCTGGAACCTGTGTGTCTCAGCTTGTCTGAGGTAGATTTCAGGAAATCAGGCAGCTGAGCTCTGGCTTCACTTCTTGAAACTCTCTGAAGTACAGAAAGAGGGGCTTCTGGTATCAATGACATGACGAGACCAACACCAAGGACAGTCTTTCTGCCTCTGGACCACACGTGGACCTCATGAATCTCCTGTGGACTTACTCCATGTATCTCCCTTCCCACAGAGATCAAGAGAAAAGCTCCTAACTATTTGCTACAGGAGAGGATGAAAGAGTCAGAGCGCGGGTCACTATTAAAAATAAGAAAGGAACTTGAAAGAGATAAAACTACTTCTGTTACCGTAGATAAAATTTTAGCTACCATTAGAAAGTGAATAAGAAGACAGAAAATTATCAATTTCAAGTTGAACAGAGGCACATGAAGGAACACCCTTTGACCCTTGTAAATGTGTCTTGGGCTTTCATCACTTTTAAAATATACATCCATATGTTATAGCGGGGTAGAGAAGAAAAAAATTGGCAAGAGATTTCTTCGATGGGAAAGTGTCTAAGAAACCTCGGTGATAAGCCAGTCTTATTGAGGGAAAACTAGTTTTTCGAGGCTGAAGGCAGAAGCCTTATTTTTTGTTTTTGTTTTTGTTTTTTTTTTTTTAACAAGAACAACAATAAGAGTTTTAAGTTCTAAGTTCTGTGGTATGAACCACTCTTTCTGATGCTTTCACTACTGAGGTAGACTCCAAATGTCTTATGCACGAAGAAACAGAAGATGCATGTGAGCAGAGCAAACAGCTGTACATAGCTCGTTTTTTTCCGTCTGCAGTCCATGCTCCTTCCCACTGTAGTGACCAATTCATTAGCTTTTATCTGCATTGATTTTATGGAATAAAGTTGCTACAGAGTTCCAAGGAATTTCAGTCATAGACAAGACAAATTCCAACGTGAGATGAGAAGTGAGTGGAGAACTCTGTTCGACTCCACCTTTAATTAACAACAAACTCAAGCCTGGTAATCAAGATAAATGATATTGAGAAACAATGGTTTAAAAATAATTAATGAAAAAGATTCCACCAAGCTTCTGCAAAGCCTAATGAAAAATCAGTAGTACTGTTATAGAATATTGTTCTAAGGTGTGTTACTTTTGTTTATGTTGCATTTGTTTAATTCTGTGAAACTGTGTTAGAGATACCTGACTCAATACCTGACTGGACTTATAAAGAACTGAATAGCCAATAACAAGGCAGGAAGAGAGATAGGTGGGACTGGTAGGCAGAGGGAATATAGAAGAAATCTGAGAGGAAGGAAGAAGTAGACAGAGAAGGAGGATTCCAGGGGCCAACCACCTAGATACACAGCCAGCCATGAAGTAAGAAACAAAGAAAGAAATACAGGAATATAAAAAGAAAAGCCCAGGGACAAAATATAGATGGGATAATTTAAAGTTACGAAAAGCTGGAAAGAAACAAGCCAAGCTAAAGCTTGGCATTTATAATAAGAATAAGCCTCTGTGTGAGATTTATTTCGGAGCTGAGTAGTGCACCCCTAAAAGAGTAAAAATTCAACAACACCATTCCAATGTGGACTGTATTTTCATATAGTGCCTGAGAAAGCAAAAAAAAAAAAAAAAAAACAAAAAATACCCCAACCAAAACCAACAAACAAAAGTGAAGAGGCTAAAACCCTAGTAATAAAGGTTATAGCTGACATTCCCAAAACTTGGCTATCACCTCAAATTTTCTCTCTGGGACCCTAAAGATGCTTTGCCCACAGATAGCAGGAAGCAGTTTGAAGAAAACAATGCCCGAATTCCCAAAACATGTTGTGGGTGGCTGATGGTTATTTGGTAGATTATGGATATTTGTTATCATTTAGGGGAATGTAGTATATTGGTAAGTTATTTTGTTAAACTATATATATATATATATATATGTTGTATTAAGGATTTTTGTATATTGATGCAAATTTATGGTTGTTCTTGATACTACATACTGTACCTGTGTTTCTACTCTTATTTAAGGTATTTTACCTATGCAATTAATTTAAAGTATAATGTTCTAGTTTTTGAAAGCTATTATTATAAACTAGGATAATCAAGAAACATAAATTAGTAGCTAGTCATTTTAGTCATTTATAACAATAAACATTTTAGATGTTTGAAGTATGCTTTTCAGATTACATAGAGATATGTAATGGCTTTCAAACACTTCAAAGGCTTACAGAATATGTTTAAAATGTCTTATTAAATTAAAGTGCTTTTTTTTGTTTTTGTTTTAATGACAATGAGACATATCTGCTTCTGGCAGCACCAATTTACTTCAGAGATGATGAGCATTAAAAAAACTCCATAGGAATTTGCTTTCATTGTGTCAAGATTAGCTACTTAGTCAAGAAATTGCTTTTGCCTTGACTGCTTGACCATATGCTGTGCAGACTAGACACACATCACACATAGGAAAAGGACTGTCAAACTTTGCCAACACAGGGAAAGAGAGTCTTTCAAATTCCCTGCTTCACTAAAAAGTCTACTGTAGGCTGAAGATGGATGCCCCAATGTTGCAGAAGATTTGAATGATTGTCCAAGCAGCCAAATGTCTCTGTTAGATAATATTACATTCATCTGGGTATTTGATGGAATTGAAGACTAGATCGTTATAGTTGCAGTTTTTCTTATTTATGATAGAAAGTGAGTTAGATGTAAAACTTAGAATTCACTTAGGGTAGATAATGCATTAGTTTCTCTGAATATGCAGACTATAAATAAACTGCATACTGTGAATGTAATCCTTACTTGATAATTGTTATTGTATATAATCTTACTATGATTAAGTTAAAATCTTTTTATTTAGACAAAAAGGGGAAATGTTATAGAATGTTGTTTTTAAGATGTGTTACTTCTGTTTATGCTTCATTTGTTTAACTCTGTGAAGCTGTGTTACTTGGCCTGTCTAAAACACTCGATGGTCTAATAAAGAACTTAATAGCCAATAGCGAGGCAGAAAAGAGATATATGTGGGGCTGATGGCCAAAGAAAATATATAGAAGGAAAAATATAGGAGCAAGGAAGAAGTAGCAGCAAAGGAGGAGGACAACAGGGGCAGCCACTCAGCTACGCAACTAGCCATGGTGTAAGATACAAAGTAAGTAATAGGAAAGGAAAAGCACATGGGCAAAAGATATATGAGATAATTTAAAGTCAAGGGAAGCTGGAAAGAAACAAGTCAAGCTAAGGCCACACATTTATAATTAAAAATAAGTCTCCATGTGTGATTTATTTGGGAGCTGATTGGTGACCCCCACAAAAGAGTAAAAATGACCAATAACTTAATGAAGATTCTGTCTTTATTTTTATGATGTTTATGGTTTCATCACAATAGATTCTGCATTGATCTTTAAAACATAGCTAATTAAGTACTTATATATCCTGATTTTTCCAGTTTTCTATTTCTTGTCTTTTAAAATGTACTTATTTTTATTTTCTAATGTGTATTAGGCTTTGTCTCCATGTATGTACCTGTACCATGTATGTGTAGTACAGTGCTGATGGAACCAGAAAAGGGTGTTGGATTCCCTGGAATAGGTATAGATGGTTGTGAGCTGCCAAGTAGGTCCTGAGAATCAAATCTGTGTCCTTTGTAAGAGCAAAATAATGATCTTAACTACTGAGTCACTTCTCCAGCGTCCATTTTTTACTCTTTGTGTCAACTTTTCTTGTCTTATACATTAGATGGAAAATCAAGAGTAAAATCATATTACCTAAGGTTCATTGATTTTCTACATTTTATATACCAAGTTATCACATTAGATATGAACTATCAGCTCTATATGTTGAGAGAACATGATACAGTGATGGAAAACTCCTTAGTAGACATTTCTCAGCCAGCATAGTGTTTCTTGACTCCTGGGTCTATGTTCTTGTCACAACTCTGGTAATTTCATAGGTGAGAATTGTGACTTTCTTTAATTATCCATTGTTTTATCTTCTTTGTCCCAAGGAATTTGTGGCTCTTGTTTATAGAGGAGTTGAGAATATTGACCTATGTAGATCATGGCCTTTCCCACTACATATTTGTTATTCTTATTTAACTGTAAAAGCAGGGGGGAAATGCTGTCTAGTTACTTTGACAATAAAAAAAATATTCCTAGACTAAAATGAACAAAGGAAAAAGTTCATCATCTCTAGTGGAGTAATGATGGCAGTTAAAGTTTAATTTAGAATGTCTTTTGGTGTATCTTTGTTTTTGTATTTTTATGAGTACAAAATATATTTATATAAATAAATATAGTTATAGACTGGCATGGGAATATGAAGATATGTAAGGATAGATGAGAATATAATACAGTCTTTACTGTGATAATACTGTATCTGTTAATCATGTTTTCACACATTTTTTTATTTTTAACAAAAATGATTACACATATTTAAAAAATACATATTTCAAACTATACATGTTTTATTGGAAAATTTCATAGAACTTATGTATTACCTCACCTTCTTTATTTATAAAGTGTACTTAACAATTTATTCTTGGAATTGCTCAGCATGTAAAGTACTGGCAGTTAAACTTGATATACCTCTTTGGTCACTGGTACCCAGTAGAAAGAATAAACAGACTATCACAATCAGATATCTCCAATATCTGAAAAAATAGATTGTAAAATACAATGTTTTAATTTGCATGAGTGTTTAATATTGGCAAACAATACTGAGTCGTTTTATTATTTTGGGAAATTCTTTTTTAGTACTACACACATCTACTTCTTCTGTGAACTAATATCCTATTTAGGAATCAGTCCATGAGAGTAGAAATTAAACATTAGAAGGAGACAAATATTTTTTAGTACGATAAACTGTTTATGTTTAAGGATAATGAAGACACTCCAGAAAGCTTAACCTAATGGACATATGCTACTGAAGGATCTTTCCTTTTTTTTTCCAGAAATCACAGAGGACACTCATAGACACTAATGAAGAGAGGCCCCACCCACCATATCAGGATTATGACTACATTTAGAAATTGACAAGGTTATCGTACATTCAAGAGCTAAAGGATAGAAACACTACACAGGAAAGATTGAGAGAACAGGGCAAATCCTATGTCACCAGGCCCAAGGGAATCTACCTGCAAAACGTAATCTGGCTTTGTGTGCAAATCATGGGAAATAAGGGAATAGCAAAATGGCAGATCCTTTCTAAATGGAACATATTTGTTCATCTATGCCCAACAATTACCAATGGCCTTGGGTCTGGGAAAAGCAACCTTAAGTGGTTATAATATGTCTCCTTTCAGTTAAAGATTTACAGGGCATGATTAAATACTCTGAGCCTAGCATTCATGACTGGAAGGTCAGCTCTTCATTTACTGGTTGTGTCTTTGTCTAATCTCTCTAAAATACAAGTGATGATGGTTCCTGACGCAGTTTGCTGGTGGGGATTAGATGAGATCATAGGCTTAAGTATCTCATCCTAGGACAGCCACAGTCATATTTTAAACCTAAACCCTCAGCAACTGTGACTGACACTGAACTGTATCATGCCTGCTGACATCATCTGATAGTCCAATCCCTCTAACACTTATTTCTCTTTCTTGTAGGAATTGGTTAAGCACTACAACAAAAACCTTTCTCTTCCTCTTAAGAAAAATCCTATTTTTTTCTCTTAAGTTTTCTTCTACTTACTTATAGAGGCCTTACCTAACTGCTAACCCAAATATGATACCTTCCCACCATAGTGACCTACTCCACTGCCGTGAAGGTTTAATTGCAAAATAGTCTTCATAGGCTCATGCAATTGAGCATAAAGTCCAAAGTTAGTGAAATTATCTTAGAAGGTCTCTGTTGAGATTTTAGAAAGATCCTCATCAAAGGAAATAGGTCACTTGAGGTTGGCCTTGATATTTTATAACCTAACTTCACTTCCTGTCTACTCTGTGCATCCCAACTGCAGACTGTAAGTAAGCAGCCTCCTCAAACTCCTCCTTTCTCCTCCATAATGGACTATATCTTTAAACCATGGTTCAAATGCCTTAAGCTGCTTTTATAAGGTATTTTGTAACAGCAATTAGAAAAGTAATGAACACAATTACCCTCTATGATTTCCTCCATAGCATCTGTCGTTCTATAGAATTGTCAGTTCTCTTCTTAATGTTTCTGGGACACCCTTCATCCCACTGATGGCACTGAAAGTGCAGGCTCTGTTTGAGGTAGAATGTCACTTGGGACAACTATGTTATTTACCAGAGAATGCTCAGTATTTAGCACAGTATATCTCATGATAGGGACTCAGTAATGTGTTAACTGAATTGGCACAATGCCTATTGTCCTGTGGAGTTTAGCTCTTGTTTGAACACATGTTCAATACTGGCAATATTCTATACACAAATGAGGTGGGGAATTTTGTCTTGTGAGAGCTGGTTTAGGGCTTAGTGTGATTCTTTTCTGGGGCCCTGGGAGTCAAAGACTTTTGTTTCAGTGGTAGAGGACTGTTAGCTTTTACTGCCCGGAGTATGTACTGTCACAGTTGATCATTTGAACTCTCATGGCATCCTGGTACTGATGTGAGTATTTAAGATCTTAATAGCAAAAGTAAAAAGAATATTTACATAGTTCATAAAAGGACACCTTATGCTCCCATTCGGCATTTTACAGCACCTCATCACAGCAGAGAGTAGATTCAGTGAGGCGCTACGGTCTTATATTATCCCCGACTTACAGTCAAATGACCACCCTGATTTTAAAACTTCCTGAAGCAAATCAACCATTTCCACTGGTGCTAAAATGATACTTCTCTCTTAACTCTCAATAAATCCCCCAAATGTTATGCAAATTGAAAAATACCCCTGTCAAAAGACTGTCAGATAACACCTCTCATTCCCAAGGACTATTTGTAAGCATAAAGAAACATCCAGAAAGATGTAATAAATTGTTATAGCACACTGTTCTGGCAACCATTAATAAATCAATATGAAGGGGAGTTCTGAAGGGCAAAATGTTGCTGTCGGTGGGTGTCCGATTTAATTTTGCTTTAAATTA
Source organism: Phyllotis vaccarum (assembly GCA_033318265.1). Lineage (NCBI taxonomy): Eukaryota > Metazoa > Chordata > Mammalia > Rodentia > Cricetidae > Phyllotis > Phyllotis vaccarum. The sequence goes on from JARWLC010000016.1 coordinate 55,997,968, forward strand.
ATATTTCGAATATGATGAGTGAGCTGGCAGGAACAGATTTCATGATTAATTCTATGGAGTCAAAAATGCTTTGATGGCACTTTAATAGCTGGGCCACTGATCTAAAAGTGTCTGAAACGGGCTCACGTGGGTAAGCTCACAAATTGCATGATAATGTGGATCCCACCCAAGGAGGAGATTTACTTTTTATTTTCAAATCTCTGGCGTACCTTGGGATAGATGTGTTTCATCATGCAGGCAGAGACATTTTTATAGCATTGTGAGCCATGGCTGAGTGATACATGCGGTGTGAGTGAGCAGAAAGTGCCATTAGAAACCTCTTGTAACTCCTGCCTCCCGGAAGCCATATAAATCAGCTTACAATGAAGCCATTGCTCCCCTGAAAATGAGGGTCCCTACAATGAAAACACTGTATTTCAAAAAGACCAGGAAGATAGAGACAACCTGAGCTCATGAATGAGAGGCACAAATGGTAGCTGACTGTTTATCTTGGGGTTAACTATGACTTCAAACTGCTGGGATCATGATAGGCTGACAGTTGTTCAGCTGGAAGCCTATGAGTAGACTTCATATTTGTTAAAAGTTTGCTGAGAGCATTTGGGATTTTGCTCAGTGACATGTTGCTGTGGATGAATACTACAGCATATTGACAATAGTGGTGTTCAGATTCCAACTTATGGGCCAATAGTTTTTACTGAAAGAGACTGAATGGGGCATCAGACATGGTGGGTTGGAACTGCATGAGAGGACAGGGCAGGTTTTTCTGAGTTCTTCCATGCTTCATATCATTCTTAGAGATTAGGGGAGTATGCACATGTTTTTGTTAGTAAGCACAGATCTTCAGGAAAGTAGACATCAAGCAAATAGGGCTTCCAGCAGGGTGGGAAACATACACACCTCTCCTACTACATGGGGTTCAAGGCAGCTTATTGTGGCACAGGTTAATAGAAGATTTTTTCACTGCATCTCTTTAGCTCTGGTCACCGGGATTAAAGTCTACCTTCCCAATCTTTGACGTCTAGCATAGACCACATACTAACCAAGCCTCCTTTCTCTCCATCCAGGACTTCACTTTCCTTCAGAAACCTTTATGAATATCCCACTTTGCCTGGTAAGAGAGAAGACTTTTCCTTCAGTACGCTACAGTGTTGTGATGGGCCAAACTACAGTGCTTTGCTACTTGTCTGTCTGTGGTGTTAATGAAGCCTGGACCCAAAGAAGGACTTAGATCAACACTCTTCTCTCAAACCCATCCTCTTCCTTCCTTCTTTTCCCAGAACTAAATAATTTTGAGCAAGGAAAGTAAAAGAAAATCATGATGATGTGAAAACCTAGATGTGTTTGAAAAATGATACTGAATTCAGAATGATTAGAGCCCAGACTAAAGCAGACAACCAGGTTTGAAATCAATAAATATTTTGAATGCCATATTGAAATGGATCATATTCTTGGTACAGAATCAGTCACGGATTCTCAAAGAAGCTGGGTCATGATAATCACTTTGAGGGGAATCTGGAAGCTCAGTTTATATTGAAGATTATGACGGAAAGACAGAAAGTCTTCCTTTCCCTCAGTTTCTGGTTAAAGCTAATTGAAGCTTCCATTATCTAACACGTGTGCAAGAGCAGAGTTTGGGGAAAGCTGATATGCTTCAGCATTGATTACATGTACTTCATGGGCCTTAAGCACGTTACAAGAAGCTCAGAATTCAGTTAGGACTGTAACATGTGGATACAACGCTCAAAAGAGATGTCTCAGTTGTGGGAAATGGACTGAAGGTCATGAGTTTAGATAATGGAGAAAGAGAAGAGGTCTTAGGTCCACACCTTAAAGTATTATGGTCTAGGGGTGAGTGAAATAATGAAAAGAAGACCAAAAAATAGAGTCTTTAAAAACTAAAGGGTCAACAATATCAAGTAGTGTGTAGGGATCAAAGGAAAGACTAAGACATGCTCTTTTGCAATTACCAATAAAAGATGTTAGGTGGCATTCCCCAAAGGATTAAAGGTGAAAGTTAAATGCATGGTACATATAAATAATTTTCCAAAAATACCTTCAATTTTGATTTTTAAAAAGTGGGTATCCATTTTCTCTACAATATTAATTCAAAATAAACTTTTAAGCTGCTAAACATAATGTTTTGAGAATAAAGGCAGATACACACATACAAATCGTGATGATTATACATTAGTTAAGGTCCTTCCCCTATTGTGAAACTGTAGACGTTATGAAACATTACTAGATGCAAGGAATTGGTCTTTGCAATCATTTTTATATCTCCCAAGAGTTTATTGACTTCAGGGTTAGTGTATGTATTATCACAATCTGTGTTCATTGAAGAGTTCATGGGACTGTTGATCGAGACCCACAGGAGTAAATGAGGAGGTAATACTTAAGACTCTCACTTGAGTGATTGAATTTAAATGGAAACTTCTATTTTTAAGTAATCAAAGCTGTCAAGTAAGCATATATGGAAGAGACTTGTTCAAACCTTAATTTTCTCGGGAATTTTGCTTATTTACTTGTTTGCGTGATTGTTTGGTGTGTGTGTGTGTGTGTGTGTGTGTGTGTGTGTGTGTGTGTGTGTGTGTGTGTATTTCTCCACTTTGGTTCAGTTGAACTTTAAGCTACTAGTAAAAAATTTAGGTATTTTGTATATTTAAGATTATTGTTGAATTTTTTATTTGTAAACTATATTCAATATATTGACAAATATTGGCTTTATTTAATCTTTAATTTAAAAATAATATTTGTTAGGATTACTAGAGAGACTATAGGGTAATATGCCTCCTAGATATTCAAAGATTACATAATTGCTTTCTTCCATTAACTTCTAGACAAACCATGATCACAAACCAGGAAATGCTTATTATTTTAATTTAAATTGTCACTATTCCGATGCAGAAACATATCTTTGAGCCTCAAATTAATCTTTATGACAATAAGTAAAGTTGCTTCTGTGTGAATGAATATAGACAACGGGAGGAAATGGTAAGTCAATTCCTTTGTGTAGCTTGCTTCAAATATGAGCTGAGCACTTAATTGTGCAGGCATACCAACTGGTCATTTAACTCATGGATGCTACAGTAAACATAAAGGAGAAGCATTGTGTCCTCTGCTTTTGGAAAAAAAAAAATTCATAATTCTTAGAGAAATGCTAGGGTAAATGAAAGCTTATGGAAGTTTTTGTGGGGAGAAAAAAAGAAAATCAAATAGTTTAATTTACTCATTCGCACTTCCTTTTTCTATCTACTGAGTTGCATGTTACCTTTTCTTTCTATATCATTGCTATATCGAAGTACACATAATGATGCCTAGGATTATTTGCTATGCATTGCCATTACACTTTTGCTATTAATATTCATTGAAATCCTTGAAAACTGATTAGCTAATTAAGTGCAAAGACTTTGTTGAGATCTTGCTAATTCATTGTTTTCTTTAATAATTTTCATATACAGAGTACCATTCACTTATTTTTTCACACTTTCCTAGAGGAACCTCCCAGCAAATTATTACTCAAAAAGCTCACAGTTTTTTGTTTGGCTGCTATTTTTACTGGCAGTCTAACCTGCCTGGCTTATAAAGCTAATATCTAAATCTGTAGATTTGCAAGAATGGGAGAAAATCAAACTCCTAGAGATGAATGTCCTTTTGTACATTCTAGATTTGGCAAAGTAAGTTTAATAATGAAAACATTTTAGAGATGAACATTCATTCCGACTTGTCTTGTCCTTACCTTTGCAGAGGTGGAACAGCGCCCAATGGGCTGGGACCTCCCAAATAAACCATTAAGAAAATTCCTGACAGGCTTGCTTACAGGCCAGTCTTTGGACACACTTTTAAAAATTACTTTGATGACTAATTTTTCCCCTGAAGCCAATTCTATTAAATGCTGGAGTTTAGATGCCAAGCCCAGCCATCTTCAGCTGGCCATTGGCTGCATAGAATCTTACCATTTTCCTTTTCTACATTTGCTCAGACTTAGAAGCACAAACCTCCCCATTCCTGAGAACTCTTCAGTCTTATAAGGGTAATTTTTTTAAAATTAAATTTGATATATTTGATTTGGGTTTTATTTTAAGTTTCAGAATGCTACCATTATTGTCTCATTTCTATAATTTTGCTGTCAAGGGAAAGAATTGTCATCATAATACTTAAAAGAAAATTAATAGTAAGAGTTTTCCTTATATTTATTCTAATATTTATTTGTTTTACAATGAGTATAGATTATTTGCTCATCTTTCCCCAATCAGAGATGGTACTGAGGTTTTCAGGCTTTGTGAAAAGTGCCTTTACCAGCTGAGTCTTCGTGATAGCCCAAGAGTTTCCTTTTTGAAATTACAAGTCAGCTCCAATTGAAATTAATATGTGCTTAATCTTAGTTATATTTCTGCTGCTGTGATTAAACACTATCGTTGTAAAAAGTTTCTGGCCTGCAGTCCAGACCTACAGACCCACAGACCTGCAGACCTACAGACCCGCAGAAACACAAGCAATCCCACAGAAACACACAGAGGCTTGTATTAATTTTATGCTGTTTGGCCTATGGCTCAGGCATATTGCTAGCTAGCTCTTTCATCTTAATTCAACCCATTTATATTATTCTGTCTTGCCATGTGGCCCATGGCTTACCTATTTTGTTGCATCTTTCATCATGAGCAGCTGGATCATGCCTCTTCCCTCCTTCTCCTACCTTTGTTCCTATTTCCCCTGCCTACTTCTACGGTGCCTGCCATGACCAAAATAGTTCCTTATATCATAGCATACAGAAAGACATTCCCACATCACACTATTGCCAAAGGCAACTTAGGCAGGAAAGTGTTTATTTCTTTTTACAGGTTGGTCCATCATGAAAAGAAGTTTAAGGTAGGAACTAGAGATAGGAAACCGAGCAGAGGCCATGGAGAATCATTGCTTCCCAGATTGCCTTTTCTGTCTTGTTCATTGTGCTTTATTGTACACTCCAGAATTACCTTTGCAGAAGTGGAACAGTGCACAATGGGCTGGGACCTCCCAAATAAATCATTAAGAAAATTCCTGACAGGCTTGCTTACAGGCTAGTCTTTGGAGTATTTTTTGTATTGAGGGAATATGCATTTTTCCGGATACTTCTAGGTGGTCTGTGGTAAACTGACAGAAATCAAACACAACTGTCTCATTAGCATCTTAACACACAAAGACATCACTTACTAGTCCATTACATTTCTTTTTATGTTATCCCCAATCCCTTCCCCAACAGTCTCTCCTAGGCTCCAGTGACTCTGACAACAAGCCTCAAATACTTTCCATGGCCTCTTCAATCCTTAGGCTTCTGTGCAATTGAGGCTGCTCCTTCATCAATGGCCTCTTCTGACCTCCCATGATGCCAGTCATCAGCTGCCCTTCATTACTCTTTCATGCCTTGAAAACCAGTACCACCTAGGAGACTCTTGTGTATTACCGCTAAGGTTGCCAGCACAGGTAAAGCCTTGCCCCCTTCCCCTCCCCACTGAACCACATCTTCTGTTTGGTGATCCTGATGAAATACTCCCCAAAAGAGTGTATTTGCCCTGACATTTCACAACCTGATCTCCATTACCTGCACAGCACTCTCCATCATCATCATACCATCCTCATCCTCTCTCTCCTCCTCACTCTCTTTTCCTCCTCTTCCTTCTCTTTCTTCTTTAATGAAGATTTTATTGTAGATATGAGGGAAATCAGGCAGAAGAAGAGTCCAAGCTGGCTATGACTGACAGACTAAACTGGACTATAAGGGGAGAGAAACAGAAGGAGAACAGGAAAGGATCTGCTGGCCAAGGAAGGCTTGAGGCCTCCCACAGAACAGGATTTTTCTACCCAAAGCTCAAACGTCACCACAATCTTCCCCAAAACACACAGTCAAGGACTGTCACCGTAATATTCCACAGTCAGGCACCACCTTTTGTCCTAAGTAGGGTTTCTATTTGTATGATAACAAACCATGACCAAGTGTCACTTGAGGAGGAAAGGGTTTGTTTCAGCTCATAGCTTGTAGTTCATCTTCAGGGAAATCTGGGCAGGAATTCAGGCGGTGATGCACAGGCAGAAGATAATGCGAGGCCATGGAGAAATGTTGCTTACTAGCTTGTTCCTCATGAGTTGCTTATAGAAGCACAAATATAGTCTTTACCAACTCAAATCCCAATTTTGAATTTATCTCATTTTTTCTGAATAATTCTGCAAGACAGCTGTAAATGCCAGCGTACTTGTGCATGCACACCCACATAGACACACAAGTGCAGAGACACACACCCTCTCCATGCATGTACACTCCATCACACACACAAATGCACAGAAACACACTGTCTTCATTTTTTTGTTTTTACCTTATTAGAATTTCCTTCCCTTTTAAAATAAAATATACTATGTGTTTTCTTCCTTAGAAATGAATTTTAATTTGTTTTTCCTTTCTCGTTTTCTATTGTATATTAAGGATTTTAATTTTTCTAAAAGCACAGATTTAATTATACTTCATCTATACTGATAAACAGTGTGAAGTAAAATAGTATCTAATGTCCATAACCATTCCTCATTGTATTTTGGGCTATTTAGTTTCTTTGTTCAATTATAAACATGGAAAATTTACAGATATTTTGAAATAAATTTTAACTGAATATTTTGTCATTATAGATTTTTTGGCATGGAATTTCAACACTTTGGTATCTTCTGAGACTTGTTTTATTTCAACATGGATAAATTTAGAAAAATATTTTATTTGTGCTTCAAAATTGCTTATATTCTCTAGCCCTTCAAAGCAGTAGACCTGCAGGTCAAATGTATGACTAGCAATAAATCATATCTATTTCCTCTGTTGTTTATGTCACACATTTCTAGTCATTTCTGAGGGTAGAGGGAATGATACTAAAATATCTTTTTGAGTTGACAAAATTTTTATTTATAGGTATGCCAGTTTTTATATGTTTTCCAGACTATGATGCTTGATTCACAGAATATATATTTTAAATCACGTCAAAAGTTAGGAATCTATAACTTTGATTGATAAGGATGTTTGTTTTGTGTTAGGACCATGCTGAATTTGTAACTATAGCTCTGTAGTGTGTTTAAAGGTTGTGGTCTCTTTGACTCTTTGGGTATCTTTTCAATTTCCATATAACTTTTAGGGTTGTTTTTCTATTTATTAAAAGAATACCATTGGAATTTTGTGGGGATATGTTGAAATTTTATATTGATTTTAGGAATGTAGACAGTAACAATTCTTGACATTAATTGTGTTTATTCCTGATCATAGAAGGTCCTTCCATATTATAATGTGTTCCTCAGGTTCTTTCTTTGTTCTTTTAAAATGTTTATTATAGAACTATTTTATTTTCTCTATTAGGTTTATTATAAAATACCTCATAACAGAGATCTGCCTGCCTCTGACTTCTGAGTGCTAGGATAAATGGCATGAGCCACCACTCTTGACTGCTTTCAAGTATTCTTAATGTGTGCATAGTTTATCTAACTTTTGTTTCAAGAGGAATAATAGATATAAATAAGGTAGTCTGCCCATAGTGGAAAGCACTCAGTGTTTCTTATAGTAAATGCAGTGTGTGCTGCCAGAAGACATGTTTTAATGAAGGAAAGTAGAGAGTTAAAGTAGAGTCATAATAGCCATGATGGTAGTATTGGCTAGTAGAACTGTAAAGACCTTTTCATTAAGAAAGTACTTAACACCCAAGTTTGTATGTATAAAGTCTTCTTTTAGATTGATCCTAGACGGAGATGACATGTCCTCAGTCAGCCAGGATTATTACAAAAAGGCCTCCGAGACCACAAAAATGAGAACTTCCAAAAATCCAAGAATGGTTGTCTCCTTTTGTACAGTGTGTGGTCAGCATCAGCTGGAAGAAAACAAAAAAGGACAGATTGACTGTGAGAAAAGAATTCCAATGAGCCAGGTTGCAATAAAAAGCAAAACAGGATAGGCAGATTTTAGAGGAAGTCTCTTTTATAGAAAGTTTCCCGTGATGGAAGAGTTGACGATCAGAGTCAAGGCAAATAGCAGGCCTGTTTTCAGAGGTTTACATCCATTTGAATAATTTAGATTCTACAATAATGCTGTCAAGCACTGAATTTCCTTGTCTCTTTTCTTTTTACCACTAGACATTTAAAGTTTCAGCTGACTACATTTGCCAGGGTGTTGATGTTTTAGTTTATAGGCAACTTAATTTCTTTTTGTTTTAGTAAAAGTAAAAAAAAAAAAAAAAAAAAAGTAGAGAGAAGTTCATTTGGAAAGTTTCACATCGGTGCTTTATTTGTGCCCACTGCATGCCAGAGCAGTTGTCTCTTTTCCATTTGTCTTTACCCATAGTGCCCTGCTTTCCCAGTATCCCTCAAAGCTGAGAAAAAAAGAAACAGGCAGAGGTGAAGCAGCACTATTTTCCAATATCAGACAACAGTTTTTGTAGGTGTGGAGGGGCATGAAATTTGGATCTCATCCTATCGATACGTATAAAAATGAAATTTGCTTCATTATGCAATTAGATGTAGTAAGAACGCTGGCCCTGCCTAGCCTGGAGATCCAGAACAGCAGTCCCAAATAATCACACAAAATCATACATCATTGCATGCTGTTTGGCCTATGGTCAGCCATATTACTTGCTAACTTTTAAACTAACCCATGATCAGCCAAGTAGCTTAGTACCTTCTCTTAGAGCAGCATTTTCATCTTCCTTCCTCTGCATCTGCCTGGCATCTCTGCTCTTCCTCTTCCCAGAGTGTTCTTAGTCCGGTAGCCCCGCTCTACATCCTGTCTGCTTTCTGGTCAATCAGTGTTTTATTAAACCAGTAGGAGGGACAAATATTTATAAGTATAAGAGCATAAACCCACAGTAATTGGATATTTTCTCTTTCCATTTTTTCACAATGAAAATCAAAGGGCTCCCATTTGTGATGGGTCATATGACCTGTTCTTTTCCTGTTCTTGATGGGATTTGTGAACAAATATATTTGGTGAACCTTATGCTGTCCTTCTGTACAGTGTGGTCCTTCTTCCAGACTTAGACTATGAACACTAGTGACTCATTTATGGCTAGCCAATGCTGCTGAGCCAGGAGGAAACACTGGCCATAAATTTCTGCCTCTTTATTGGGTAACAGACAGGTTAAGACAATCCTGACTATCCTCTCAGAATAAGAAAGTTACATAATCTTCATAGGCCTTGTTTGTAGAGTGAGAATAAATAAAGTATGCAGCTCATAAGTATGTAAGACGGATTCAAGTAGGCAACCAGCATATTTGGGCTATATATATGGTAGTGATAATATTTATTGCCTGCTTTTTGTTATCTCTTACATTTGCTGAAATTACTTGTTTTCTTTGTACCTCTAGGATTTTATATACTTAACAAAGAAGTCATAAACAATTAAATATGAACTCATTTTATTCTTTAAACTGATACTTTGCAAACAATTAATTGTATTTGTAGAAGCTTCATTTATTATTAAGTCATTTAAAAATGGTATCTTATCTAAAGTGAAATACTTAGGAATATTTATAAAAGTGAAAATTATGGCTAGGTTATATGAAAATGCTCTGAGAATTTTATTTCCATTGGCCTATTTCACAAAGACAATACTTTATTGCAACAGAACTACATATAAGGCCAAGAAGATTTTTATAAATATTTTACTTTTAAGGATGTGGATTTTAAGATCTTTCTTTGTATGCTATTGGGATATTTATTATCTCGAGTTCTCAAATCAGATTGAGAACAGGCAAATGTTCCTCTGAAGTTTCCTCTCCTGTATAAAATTCTTTCTAATCTGAATAGGGTATCACTGAATAGGGCAGAAGGGGAGATAAGCTCAGACCCCGTGAGGCCAGATGCTAATTCTATATTCCTAATCTCTCCAAGAGGAAGACATTTTTCTCTTTTGAAGACTTAAAAAGAAGCACAAACTTTGGCATTCTCACTTTAAGTTTTCGCTAAGTTAGAAACTGATAGTGCTCAACTTCTTGTACAAACGTTTTCAAGAATAAAAAATAAAAATAAGTGCAGCTTTAGTGAAGCCAGAAGTTGAACAGTGCTCTCAAATGTGTAAGGAAATATCAACAAATAAGGAGTATCAAAGACAGCGGGGGTATCTGCAGAACTTAGACTAAGCCACACATGTTCAGTACCACGAAGTCAGGCACACACCCCATAAAATGCACTATCAACAGGGAGCCATGGCGACATCCTGCCAGCTCCCTCATTTTGCCAGTTTCTAAATGCTGTCTGAATCTGCACAAGAGCGATGGGGCACAGCATTTTACAGGAAGGAAACATTGACCAATGTGTCACAGAGGACTATGTGCATTGGATGAAGATATGAAAATCAACCATACTTATCTAATTGATAGTCACCAGACTTGGGTCTTTGAAAATTGTTAAAATTTCAAATAGTCACTGCAACATCTTTACATTTTTTTAATGCTAGTTTTAAAGAGAATAGCTATGTTTAAAACTTTCACAATGCAATTCAAAGAAAATTATAATAAATTAAGAAATAAATCTCTTAGTAGATACTTGAACCAAAGGAGCAGTTGAAAGTAAGATTACATATCTAAGCATTGTGGCATATGTTTTTAATACAAGCACTCCAGAGACAGAGGCAGAGGAATCACTGTGAGTTCCAGGCCAAACAGGGTTATCTGGTGAGACCTGGTTTCAAAAAGAAACAGAGTATCTATGATCATAGAATATTTAGAAAAGGTTCTTATGGAGGTGCCCACATGAAAAAATAGCAAAACCTGAAGTGGATCAAATGGAGACCATCATCGCTGCTTGACAAAATTCTAGCATTTTGACATGGTGCATCAAAATTCTTCAGTACCTTCTTAGTGATTCTCATATGTGTATGGGAGTTCCCTTCTGCCTTTTTCTTTGTAAAATTTCCTATGTGTTTTGAAGGATAAAAATCTGTAAAATAGCAGCCTCTTAGAACAAAATAATTCTTTGGAAAAAAATCCCTGATACCTTGGAGCCACACAGCCTGATAACTCTGCCTACTTCCATACACATTCTAGAAAGTTTAGATAAATAACATATGTTTGGTAAGTAAGATTTGTTTGATAAATACAGTCTATTTGATAAACAAGATTTATAAATTCCTAAGGTCTATTCAGGTTCACAGTAATATTTGCCTAGTTTCATCTTTGCTCACCTTAACCTAAAGTTATTTGGATAAACCAAGCAGTATAAAAAACTATAAAGGAATGTCAGATCCCCCAAGAAAGTCCTTTTTTCAAGGTCAGGTATTTAGACAAAAGTCCCCATTTCCTCAGGGGCTTGAAGAAAGTTTCTTATCTTTGGCCAGAGGAATTGGTGGTTCTTCCATTAACATATGACTGTGGTGCCTATTAATTTGCCAAGGTCAATTCCTGACTTCAAGCCTCACAGGACTCCTATGCCCCCTTTCTTTTATTTAATTCTTTGTGCAGTTATAGATTATAAAAGGTGCAGAAGTTTTTCAATAAAACAGCAGCCATCTAGATTCACCTCAGATTCTGTAAGTCTTCTTCCTTTCCGAGCAAACTCCACACCTCCTCTTTGGGACCCGAACCCTACTGGAGCAGGAGTCCAGTAAAAATCCATGCACATATGAAAATTCACAGCCCTAAAACAAATAAACAAAATGTGTGCGTGTATATGTGTGTGTGTGTGTATGTGTGTATGTGTGTGTGTGTATGTGTGTGTATGTGTGTGTTTGTGTATATGTGTGTGTATATGTGTGTGTATATATGTGACTGTATGTGTACATATATGTGTGTGTGTATGATAAATTCAAGTAAGATAGATTAACATACTAACTTGTTAAGAAACATGACATACAGAAAGAAAACAGAAGGTGAGTACCAGGTGCAAAAGCCAATATAAATTCGCTAAGGAGTGTGATATACAGAATGTATTAACTTAGACCAAAACAAACTATATCGAAAAAGTAGAATGAAATATAGAAGATGAACATAACTACTGAAGAAAATTGGCTGCCATGAAACACATTTTTTCTCACTCCAGAGGGCAAACAGTGCCCTAAAAGCATCACTCAAAGGTCTGCAGAGTTCAGATCCCAAGAACACACCCAGAAGCACAAAAAATAACATGTAATAAAATAATATCATAAGATGGGCCTAAAAAAAAAATCACATTTTATGTCTCAAAATTTTTTCTCTGCTGTATAATAACAATAGTTATTATCTGTTATAGATTATAAAATATATTTCTGTTTCTATTTGCATTTGAAAATTTAAATTTCAATATGGTATCTTAGGTAGTTTTATTATTTCAAAATTATGCATACATTTAAAAGAATTTGTTTCTGTTAGCAATCTGTTATCTATCATCTATCTATCTATCTATCTATCTATCTATCTACCTATCTATGTATCTCCATTCACCCATCTTTCATGTGTCATCTATGCTTTCTCTACCCACCTATCTACCGATCCATGCATCAATGCATTCATCCATTCATCTGATAATCAAATTCACTTTGATACCACACCACTATCTTATCTCTACAGATTGCACTTTATTTCATTTACATCTGTAGTAGGGCAGTTTCTTTGGTCTGGGGTGGCCAGAGGTCCGAGACCCACAGACCTGCCGCCTGAGACCGCTTAGGAGCCCGCCGCCACCGCTCAGGTCCCCAGAAATGACTCAGATGCTTATATTAGCTTTTTGCTGTTTGGCCTATGGCTCAGGCACATTGATAGCTAGCTCTCACATCAAATCAACCCATTTCTATTAATCTGTCTGCCACGTGGTCTGTGGCTCACCTGTGTTCTTCACATGTGTCTTCTTGGGCAGCTTGCTCCATCTGCCTCTGACTCCACCCTTCCTTTCCTACCTATTCTGATTCCTCCTCCTACTTCTTCTATGGTGCCTGTCATGGCCCAAAACAGCTCCTTTATTTAAAGATTGAGATTCACAGCATACAGAAAGGCATTCCAACATCACTTCCCCATTTCTGTCTAATCAAAAAGGAAGGTTTTAATTTTAACATAGCAAAATTACATATAACAAAATAGCTATCAAGCAAGAATTACAGTTACAATATCTAGTCTGTTTGTATTTAGCAAAATTAAAGAAAATACTCTATCATCTACCTTATCTTTATGAATCTAAAGTTTCATATCCAATATACCTTTCAAGTGACTAAGAAAAACTGTACCTATAACTATCCACTCTTCAACTACATCAAAGACCACAGAAGGATATATTTACCTAAGTAAACCAGAAGTGCAAGTGACTTCTAAAATCTAGAAAGGACAGAGATGACACCTACCTGCCTGGACAGTCACCCAAAGTTTGTTTAAGTTCCAATATTTTGTCAATTGTTTCTCAACAAACACTTAAGGGTAATCTTAAATAGAAAAGTGAGCACTGATTTAGCCAATGTTTACTGGTTATTATTAAGGTGACAAATTGCCCCACCACAATTATTAATAAGAATCTCTTCTTTTATTCTTTAAATCTCTTTGTTGATAGAGAAGATAATTTTCCATGTATAGTGTCACTGGTTAGAACAGTAACTGATTTCTGTAATATTAGCTGAACTTTTGGTGCTTAGTATCAGCTCATAGCTTGGTAAAGCTTCATGTATACGCAGGAACTCTTCATTCTACTCATACAGACATAATTAATCAATCACTGGGGTTTTATTTTACTGAGTTAGACTGTTTCAAAAATTCTATCACCATGTCATATTAATATCTTTACTCAAAGACAGCATGTGTTTACAGATTATTTTGTCAACCCTGCATGGCATTTTATATTTGAATTAAATGGGGCCTAGTCCAGCCTAATTAAATCAAAGTGTTTATGAAGTGACAGTACATTTTAAACATTAGGCCTCAGGAAATTAATTTTATTGCATTTTTGCTTTTTAGAGCTTTAAAATTAGTTTTAATTTTCATCAGAGAATATTAATATACTTTAAAGAATATAAATATACAGGTGATTTTAACAAATATCAAATATGAATACTTTTTACAAGATTTTTTCAATTATTTTCTGGCCTTTAAAGTAACTACTTAGAATTTACATCTCAGTTTTTGATGATTGCCAAATATTTCTATATATCTGCATTTTCACTTTTTCATATTATTTTCTTGTTTATATTGGTTCAATTCCTCCAACTCTTCTAGAATGTTCTCTTCCTGTGTGTGGGTGGAAAAACACTTGTGATATTTAACGTGTGTTTTAGCACATAACTGACCTTATTTCCGGCCCACTTTTCAGTCTAAAACCCTGTATTAATCATGCGGTAGCCATTTATAGGAAAAAAAAAAAATTCCTAATCCTCCTCCCTCAGAGAAGGAAATGGTCACATTTTCATCTTCTTTAGGGGCAAATTGTCAGTTCAGTGACATCTCGTCTCCATAAACAGCTTCCTGCCTCTTGTCTACCTTAAGTTTCACCTCCAGGAAGAAATTCCTGAGATTTCAAATTTACAAAATTCTAAATCTAGTTGCTTTTAGACCTATACATCAACTCTGTAACTAGAGCATGCACCACATTCCTCTTTGCCTATAACTCCCCAAGTGTTAGGGCTGCTTTCTCTCTATTATAATAGTCTTCAGTTCAACTTGAGGTTCTTTTTTAGTCATTTTATTTATTTTGGTGAAAAAAAAAATACGAAAGTATAACATGTAATCCACCGGCTTTCATTTACAATCAAAATTTGGCTTTTGAATGTTTGAAAGCTGAGAAGTTGTTCCCAAAGTATATGACCTATAGAAAGTTAAGATGTAAAATAGACATGAAGATGGCTAGTCTCCTTTGGCAGAATGATATGCTCCTTCCCCTTTCTTACATCTCTAAAGGGCTCCACTGGGCTGAGTAAGCATCTGGGTTCTAAATCCGTATATTCTGAGAAAATACAAGATTAGCCACAATCTCGATGATTTTACAATTCAGCAACACTTCTAAAATAATCATGAAAATATTTATATAACATGATAGAGTGCTTCTATTAAGTTGTGCGAAGATGCATAATAATGGTTTGATTCCTATAACAAATGAATAAAAATTAGGTTTGTTGGCAATAGTAATAAAGAAGAAGTACTGGATCTGATGGTGAAGGCCTGTCATTACATTTATGTGGGAACAAGGCCTGATTGGACCTCAGAGAGAGTTAAAGGCCAGAATGGGTGGCTTGGCAAACTTTTGTCTCAAAACAAACACATAACCAAACAACAAACAAAATTACTAACCAAAACTAGGTCTGGGTTTGATGCTTAGTGGTAGATCATTTGTCTAACTGCATTTGGCCCTAGGCTCTCATAAAATAGAAGAAACAATAAAATGGAGAAACAGTGAAACAATTATTTCTAAATTATTTATCCCTTACTATAATATAGTGTGTGGATATTTACGATACTTGATACATTATAGTGTGATATATATGTATATGTGCTGTATACTTCACACTTGCATGTTATACATTCAAATATTGATAAATTTTTATGAGCAGATGTGGGGACAGCATTGGGGAGACTGAGGCAGGAAGAGTTTCTTGAATTTGAGGTCAACTTGAAATGAGGAGTGAAATCCTGACTCAGAAACAAACAGATGAATGAATAATCAGGATTACAATGCAGTTGTAGATAGCAATACAAGCTGAGTGCCAAGAAATAGGAGCATAGTTGACAGACAGGTATGGCAGATTTTGTTGTTACATTGTAAATAATTGTCCCACCCACTGGTTTAATAAAAAGCATTGATTGGCCAAAGGTAGGCAGGAAGTGTAGGCTAGGCTACCAGACTAACAAAAACTCTGAGAACAGGAAGCACAGAGCAGAATGCCAGAGAGAAGCCGGAAGAAGCAGAGGACAACTATGCTGCTCCAAGAAAAGGTACTTAGCCACATGGCTGAACAGGATGAGTCATGGATTAGATGGAGGGTAGAGAGTTAGCAAGTGATATGCCTGGGCTTTAGGCCAATCAGACAAAAACTACTGAAAGCATCTGTGTGTCTCTGTGGGACTGCGGGTCTGAGGGTCAGTAGGTCTGTGGGCCTAGACCTTGAGGTTAGGCCCAAAAGTCTAGGCCAGAAACCTCGTACTACAGACAGGTGTTTCTGTCTAAGACATTAGCCCTCAGTTAATTAAAGAAGCTTGGAGGTATAAAGCACAACTTTTGCTTATTAGATAAGTCTAACTCCCAAATAAGACAGCTAACTACATACATGCAACTGGCCTCTGTGTTGGCCATAGTACGTTTCCTCAGAATTACTTCAGTAACAACCTACTCACAAGCACTTCCTAGGCATCATGAAGACACAGAAGTGTGAAAAGTCTTGGGCATAGTTACTGCAATGTCACATATAATGAAAGGCTCTGTTCATTTTCAAATGATAATCTCATTATTCTTATCTAGTAATTTATATCATATATGGCCAGATGGCTCAGTAGTATAATATATGAGAAAATAAGCTGTCTACAGATATTAAAAATGGCTTGCTTCTCATGGAGATTCATTCCACTTAACCACAAAAGAAAGCCTATTAATTAGACTTTTGAATCCCATTAGGAAAAACAAATACCAATACTTAACTGCTCAAATATGACATGATAGAAAATTGCTAACATAATTAGATTTTTAATAGTGTTAATGACTCTTGTATCTTATTAATAAGAATTAAAACTAATGTAATATTATATGAAGAAAAATTGCCACTGTATGCTCTTCTACAGGGAAATGTAGCACGGCTCTGTCTATTTCCACATGAAGGGGTTTTAATTTCTATTCCCTTGCAGTTGTAATATAACTCACATGTTTCCTCACTTAATATATTATCCCCGACATTATGTGACAGGAGGTCCTACAAGCATGCCATTTAGGATAGCAGTCTCATTAGATAGCCCAAGTCAAGCATGATGTTGACTCTGACCATAAAACTACTATGTTAAAGGTTGAAATGTCTTTTCTCTGCCCTGTTTTTCTACCTTTTTCAGATTATCACTCCTTCAAAAGCCTTGTTTCAACCTCGATTGACTTTCCCATTTATTAGCAAATTACACACACTGCTTATGCCATACAATCAATATTTTTGGCATGCTCTCTCCATTTTAGTTATTCTATGTGCATTAAAAACACTGGTGAGTATGTTTCATCAATGTGTTCATAAACTAATGTTCATACAGCATCTCTTATGTGGCCTCTGTCCCACTTGTTGAAGACATGGTATTAGAGAAGACATGGATTTTATCTTTGGTAAAGGGGTTTATTTACTCAAATTCTATGGATGGGTTAGAATATTTTCTTTCTTAGAACCTTAAAAGAACACTATTCATATTTCTACGATCCCTTTTACCAGCTAAATTCACCATCTTAGCTGCCACAAAGACAAATGAATGCTCGTTTCCAACCAGACACCAAGCTGAACATCTGAGAAAATAGCCAATATTTGAGATAGATGGCTTGCCAACCCACTTACAAACCTGCCAGATACATACAGATTATAAAAGATTCAGTGGAATGACTTATGATGAGACCAGAACTGTATTTGTTCTTTCTCTGTGTGTATTGGCAGGCACCTCTAATGCAATTCTTTTGGGGAGTAGACTTCTAGTACATGTATGGCCTATGGCTTCAAGGCAGCAATAGTATATATAGGGGCTTCTTGGAACTTCAGAATCTTGGGTGTTATTGCGGATACCATCATCTATGATTTAACAAAATCCTTGGGTCTTAGCTTTCAGTTACTGTATCAATATACTAAACAGGGGGTAATTTTATATATATAACTATGTAGACAAACAGAAAAACCTCACAATGTGGGTGGCTAAATAGGCAAAAACATGCTTTGGCAAGGGCCCTCTTGGATGTATCACTTCATGGCAGATGATACCTTAATGGCTAGAGTGTTAGTAAGAGGGAAGATATCACAGCAAGTCAAAAAGCCTAAGCACAGAAAGAAGACAACCTTATTATCCTCTTCTGGGCCCCACCTCTTAAATGCTGACCAAGCCTTACTGCTGCCACACTATGGACCAAGCACCTAACGTGTTAACTTTGGTAGTATATATTCAAACTGTAGTCAAGCCACAGTGACTACCAATTTACTTTTAGTCACAATACCACTTTCAGAACCATTGGACCCAAGATAATGCAAATGTTTTTCTTTTTGTTTAAAGACAGGGAGAGTTAGCCATTATTCCCTTAATTGGTTCAAGTTGATATAACAAAGTAATGTATAGGCTGGTGGCTCATACTCCTGGGAAGTATAAGGTGGAAAGGCTAGTGGATGTGAATGTTGCATGAGTCTTGCTCTGACCTCACTCAGTGTAGGGAGTAGGTCTTTCCAAGCCTCTTTTATAATGCTAATAATCCTATTCCTCTGACCCAATGGTATGTTTGCTTCCCAAAGGCTTTTTCTTCTAATGCCAACACAGTGGAGATGATGGTTCAGTGTGTGGATTCAGAGAGATGCTTTGTGATGCTATTCCTTTGGAGACGTAAACAAATGTCTCTTTACCCAAAGTAGAAAGCAAGTGACAGATCCAAGGAATAATGCCACCCAGGTCCAATTTGATGTACAAATGGGGGTTCTGGGGCGGGGGTTACTGATAGTAGTATGGTTCAAGATTTACTTTGAAGAAAGAAAAAAAAAAGACAGACATCTGTATCATTAAACACCCACTCCAGAATGGGTTGCAGCTCATGAAAGCTGGAATACTAGAGTTCACTGCACAATTTTCAGCTCAGTTCACTTATTTAAAGAATAGGTAATTTGAAAGATCGGCTTGGGGATTTGAAATTAAGCACTCAAGATTAAACAGTTAGTAGTAAGAACATGGTACAAACAAAGATTTATCAGAATCCCTTAACCTTATATAGATTCTGCCATCTATGTGTGTACTCAAAGGACACTAATCCTGAGACTCTATGAGTCTAGGACATGCTCTATAGTAACCACTCTGCACTCAAAGACCAGTTTAATAGCCAGGGAGTTTTTATCTAAACACACTCCAATAAAGCTTACGATAAACCTTAACATATATATATATATATATATATATATATATATATATATATACACACACACACACACACATATATATATACATATATATTTTTTAATCACTCATTCAAAGCCTAGAAAATAGAATGTCATTGGAAGAGCAAACCTGAGTTAAAGACCCTGGAATCTTAATTAAAATAAATAAATAAATAAACAAGTAAGTAAATGAATAAGGAGCACAAGTAATAAAACTAGGTAATTTGTAATGCCAGTGCATTCTGCGACAATTCTTTTTCACACCATGTACTGTGATTGAAAGCATATTTGTTTTTACACTTGCTATTTTTTAAATTGTAATCTATGTTAGTTTACAGAATTAATTATGAGTCACCCAAGTGTAACCAAAGACTACTGAGTGCTCCTGAATGGGGACAAAGGGAACTCATTAAAAAAATAATGTTGAGCCCGTAGTTTCAAAAGGTTGTTAGAAATGCTAAACCAGAGGACACAGTTGTTAAAACTGCTGCCGAAGTAAGTCATTTATTATTCCCAAGGTCTTCAACATGTGGTCATCATCTGGGTCACTTATTCCCCAAGCAGACAGACAGTTTCTAAACCCTTAGTCTCAGGTTCATATGCCTTCTTTAGTCTTTTTCCCTCATCTCAAGATACTATCATTGGAATCCTGACAGCCTGGGACCAGTGTTGGCTCAGATATATTTCCCTAACTTTGAATGGCCTCATCACGTCTCCCTTTTTCTCTGCTGTTTGATAGATACTGGGGTCTAGACTTGGCAGCTTTTAATCAGAGAACTTCTTGTTAAAGTCATGTTTTAATATCTGTCATCAAAGGTAAACATTTCGATTCGTTTATCTCTGACAATGTAATATGTACATATAATAGATTCTGGTCTCACCCATCTCTACCTACCTCTCCTACTTTCTACCCCAGACTCACCAATATCCCCCTTTTCAACAACTCTATATATTACTGCCTTGTCGATGTTTTGTGTTAGTTTTGGTCTGCGGTATTCTGAGTTTTAATGTGTATTCCAATGACCCAACTGCTCTTCCTCAGAAACAGTGTAGAAAATTATTACTGAAGGACACCTGATGCTGTCTGAGAAGATCAAAGGACACTATTATCATTTTCACAAGAAATGATTTCCTTTCACAGTACAAGACTAGAGAAGTGAAGGGGGTTGACAACTTTTTTCTATAAAGAAACAAATACTAAACACTTCAGACTTTGAGGCCTATACAGACTTGGTTACACATGCTCTATCATGTTGTGGTGTGAACTAGCCCCTGGGGATGTGCAAACCAGGAATATACTGCCTTTCAATGCATATTAATGAAAAATACAATATAAATTTATATGATTATGTTTTCCCTCTTTTATTGTCATACTGTGGACTATTAAACAGTCTGAAATATTTTATAAAAACAATTTCATAAAGTTTATTATGTGCCTTGACTATATTCACCTCCTCTCATAATTTTCTATTTTTCTCCCATTATTCCATTCATTTCCCCCAGATAGTCCACTATCAGATTTTATATACACATATTATTTTATACAGCTACATAGAATGTGGATACATACATAAATGGGGTAAATATATATTATTTGACATCTAAATGTGACTCTTTTGTTTAATACATTTATCTCTGGTTACATTCATTTTCTCACAAATATCATAATTTAATTGTTCTTTGTGTGTCAATATGCCAAATTTCCTCATAAATTATTCAATTTAGTTTCTGTTAACCTGATACAAACTAGATTCATCTAAAAAGTGAGAACTTAACAGAGGAATTGCCTTAATTAGATTAGCCCATGGTCATATCTATGGTGCAATTTGCTGGTAAATATGTGGGAGGGTTCATCCCACTCTGGGTGCTGCCACTTCTGAGAGGTGGTCCTGGATATTATAAAGCAGGCTGAGAAAGTCATGGTAAGCAATCCAGTAGGCAGCATTCCTTCATGATCTCTGCTTCCATTCATGTCACCAGGTTCCTGCTTTGAGTTCTTATCTTGGCTTCTCTCAATAGTAGGCTGTAACTCATAAGCCAGACAAATACTTTACTTCCTCAAGTTTATTTGGGTCATGGTGTCTTTATTATTCTTTTTCTGATAAATATTCATCTTGTTCCAGAACTTGACTGCTGTTACTAGTGCACCAATAACTATAGATATGCAAAGATCTTTTCAGCTTGTTGATTTAGGGTTCTTCTGGTATATATTCAGATGTGGTATATTCTTTTGATTTATTGTCCCCAGGCATTTAAAAAAGAAAACTTTTCCAGTTCATAGGCCATAGATGGTACGAGGCTGACCAGATTTTTGCTGTAGGTCATAGGTTGCGAGTAATTTATTCTACTCTGTAATATAAGTCAAAATTTTTTAGAAGAGATATAGTTTTATAGATCTACATCTAATTAATAAATGTTTGGATATATCAAGCTGTCACTCATACGTCATGTGAAAGTAGTTTAGAGGTAAGAACTGTTGATAAAATCCTCATTCCTCTGTAGTATGACCTGACTTTCATTCAATAGCAATAGAGCAAATAATTTAGTAAATTGTTTTATAGTACAGGGTCTGAATCTGAGACATTACCTACCTGTGGGTCTTTGAAAAGTCTTATGTTCTTAACTTACAACTTAATTGTATTGAGTATAATAAAGTGAGAAACAGTCATATGCATGTTGCATATTATGATCTTTGTGAGTTCACACGTGCATCAGCCCTACTTACTGTGTCTGGAAAACACAGTTTCCTACTTGAAAAAAATTCACTTCCAATCAAGAATCTAATTGCAATTTATAAATACTAGGAAGCTGGAAAAAAGCGAAAATTTATTTTGTTTTGTTTTTAATGGAGTAACACTAGGTATATCAACTATACTCTAGGGTGAACCCCACGTACCAAAGTAGTTGACCAAACAAATGAACTTTGAGGTTTCTTTGTTTTCATAATTATTCATTTGAGAAAGAGAGAGAGAGAGGGAGGGAGGAGAGAGAGAGGAGAGGGAAAGGTGGAGAAAGAGCAGGAAGAGATTGGTATATAGGAAGGTGTGATCTTAGAACAGTTGGTAGAGAGGGAAATAATATGATGCAAATATATTGTATAAACTTTTTTAAACAAATGACATTAAAATTTTGTGCACAAAGAAATAAAATGTGAGAAGCAAAGAAGAATGCAGCCAGTAATCATTCCCTGCTATTTATTAAGTGCACTAAAAACTGTTATTACTTGTAAATAGAGAAATAGTGATACTTTATATTTGCAATAGAAGTAATAATTGCTTTGGCTCATTTTAACTGTCAACTCGACATGATCTAGAACCACCTGGGAAGAGTTTCAATTGAGGACCTGTCTAAAATTGATTGGCCTATTTGGCCTATAGGCATGTCTATAGGATTGACTTGATTGTTCCTAGAGTTGGAAAGAGTCTGTGTAGAAATAGAGAAAGCTTACATAATACCAAGGAAGCAAGCATGTGAGAATCTGTTTGTTTATGCTTTCTCTGTTCTTGGCTGTGAATGTGATGCTCCTCTGTCTTGATTTCTTCATAATAATGTAACCTGGAATTGTAAGCCAGATATACCATTTATTCCCCAAATCATTCAGGATATTTTATCAAAGCAACAAAAATAATACCTGAAAAATAATTATAATTCCCTTTGAGTTAGACATTATTTTAAGTTCATACACACTGACTATATTTCCTCACAGAAACCATGTGAAAATGAATGGTTTTATTAAATTTAGACACTGGGATGCTATAGAGCAGTGTTAGTTGAATGATTTGTCTGTGTTCTCACAGAAGGAAGGTGGAAGAGGTGGGCTTTGAACCTTGCATTCTCACTCTTCTCCTCTGCTTATATTTCTTTCCAATTGTAGTCAAATCATATGATATCTACCGTGCTAGTCATTTAATATGCATTGTGTAACTGAGGGCTCCCATAGATCTGAAGTTATAGATATTGAGGCTAAGGACTCTGGAATTAAGCTTTGTAGACTCAATGTTTTCTTTAATATGTGACCTCAGCAAGTTGCTCAACATCCCTGTCTGCTTTAATTGACACACTGAGCACTAAAGGTACCTCAGAGTCTTGAAAAAGTCAAATGAAGCAACATGTATGGCAGACTTCTATAGTCATAATTTATGTTTCAATATATGTTCCTTTATGCACTTGCTCACGTATTCGTTCATTTTTACATTTCGATTTCACCATCATGGTGGCAGCTTTTTATAGTACACTGTTAAATGGCGGGAGTAATTGAAAATTTAAATAAGGTAAGGATACATTTTCATTCCTAAAGTGGGGTATATGAAAAATCTTAAGGAGGTTAATCAAGAACATACTAATGTGGCGAAATCTTTAAATGGTTTAATGTTATGATACATGTCTGATAATCTAGTGACAGCATGCATCATATTGAAAATAGCTTGCTAATTTTGACTGTAGCAGATAGAGCCATTGAATGATGTTAACTTTGAATATAAACACTGAATGTTCTAGGAGAAATTTTCAAAGGTGGTTTATATTTTGCAATAATATTTGGAAAACCAGATAAAGAGATTTAACATCAAGTGTATTCATAAAGTATCTGAGAAAAGACAAGTCTTGTAATACATAAGAAAACTTCAATGCATTTCTCACCATTTCTACAAATCTTTAAGATGCTGAGCTTCACTGTACTTTTGGTAACCATTTGGAGGACAGATCTTTGTAATTTAGAAGAGAAAGACATTTGCCATGAGACCTAGCTAACACTGGAATACTATTTTGTAAACTTTCATTTGAATCATAGAATCAAAAGGAAATGCAAAAGGATATGATATACATCTCTCATTTTACAGACATAGAAAGAGGCAAAATACCTTGCCTATGGCAGAAAAAGAGTTGGACTTAGATCCAAGGATTTCCTCTCCTAATCCCAGTTACTTTTTCTCACCACACTCTGTCTTCTGCATTTAATGATTCCACTTCTTGTAAGCCCTCAGCACTTCAAATGAAAGATCAAACAAATGTATTCCTCATTAAAATATTACAGGTCCCTTTCAATAAACACACCAACAAGATTTATCTTCTTATCACCATTTCCCCCAAGTCTCTCTAAGCTATCACACGTGGTTAATGGTTTTTACAGACTCCATTTCATCAAAAGAATGATCTTATCATTTACATATGTTATCTATTAATTGATGGAAAGACGTTATCTTGACTATTATATTTGACTTCATAAAAGTAACAAAGATAAAAAAGACTAATCGAGGCCCCATTAAAATGGCTGAGCAGGTAAAATGACTTGCTTTCAAATTTGGTGATCTGATTTAAATCCCTGGAAGTTGCTCTTTGACTTATACATAATCACACAATCACACATGTGTGTACATACTGATATAAACACACATAAATAAGTGAATGTAAGTGAATTAAAAAGACCACTAGTGAAATATTAATTTAATGTATGTATTCAGCAGTGATGCTTGACTCTATATCTAATAGTTGTAATTGTGTTTTTAGGAAATATATTTTTGAAAAGTGTCTAAAATATCAATCAGTTTGACTCTATGACTTCTTTGACCAGCTTCCATCAGGTTCACATCTCATGTCCAATGGCAGTGATAATGTTGCATTGGATTGTGGGGGGATAAACTGGACAGGATCAGAGATAGTGAGGACAAAATCTATTTTGCCAGAATAATGGATCGTGATAGAGAAAAAGAAACTTCCTGTAGAAAATAGCAGACATTTTTAGGTTATTCCTCAAGGGAATGGTGGAAGTTATTGTCAAGGGGAGACAACCAACTCTGGACAAGATACAAATATTGATCTTTTAACTGAAACAGTGACAGAACCTGTAGTCTTGCTCATTACAACAGCCACTCTAAGCTCAGACAATTGCAACGCTGTCCCTGGAGTTATAATTTCAAATACTGATACTTCACATAGAAGCATTACCAGGAAACATAAAAGCAAGGTAGACTAAAGAGAATTAAATCGAAAGGTTGATATCAAGACTATAAGAATATACAGTAAATCCTATGCAATGGCATCTCATTGGTTTTCTTTTCATAAGCAGATTTCTGTATTGATACTTTTAAAACCTAACTTTTATTTCTTTATATCTGAAACTCTTTATGACTAATGCACAGTGAAATACTGTTACTGCCATTGCTCCAAATTAGATGGATTATCATCCAGACTGGATAAACAGAGTTCTAGATACCTTATCTACTGACCATGCAAGTAACAAGGCAAACACTTTAATTGAGGAGAAATATCCATATTTTTGTTTGTCTCATCAATAGAGAAATACATTAGTATTTCTGATTGGCTAATATACTGTTTTCTAAATTCACATAGTTTATACTAAAATTGTATATAGCTGTGGGTTGTACTCATTAAGAGGTACAAGGATAAATATGATGATAGGTAAAGCAATAAATATAATATTGAAGTCCTCACACAGATTAAATACAACAAACACAAATATACATGTGCAGCTCTAAGGACAGTGATTGTTGTGAATGCAGTAAGAAGTTAGGCTGCTCAAGGGCAGCCTGTTGCTGAGGCCTGGTGTTACCATGAGGAAATTCACACCTACCCTCTGATCCTCCTTAGGGACTATTGTCACTATCCCAGTTCCTACATATTCTGTGGCTGACAGCAGAGGCTGATTTGCTTTCTAAAAATATCTTTCTTTTAGAATTTCATACACTTCTACAATGTATTTTGATCATATCTGCTTTCATCTAACTCCTTCCTTATCCTAACAACACATTTCCCTCCCAACTTCATGTAATTTTTTTTTTCTAAATAGAGTTTCTCTTTTTAGTAGCTCTTGATGTCCTGAAACTCTCTCTATAGAACAGGCTGGCCTTGAACTTACATCTGTATGCCTCTGCCTTCTGAGTGCTGCGATTGAAGGTATGCATTACTACTGCCTATTTTTTGTTGTTTTGTTTATTTTTTCCCCATTTCTAATTCACTGAGTTCAGCTAGTAATGCCTATGCATGCATGGGTCATAGGCCATCCACTGAAACATAGGGAACACCTTAAAGGAAAGTGACTTGTCTTCTCTCTCCAGTCATCAACCAGCAACATCTCCTCAGCTAGGGGTCTTGGTCACATGTACCTATATGCTGAAATTTTGACTGGCTTGGAAACCAGAGGAATTATTATTTCATGATTGCAAATATCTCTGTCACATCAAGAGGACATTATTTGAAGGAAGTCCTTTTAAACCCCTGGCTCTTATAATATGTTGCCCTTTCTTCTGGGCGTGTTACCTCACCTCAAGGAGAGGGGTAATACAGATATTACACTTAGGGCTCTGCACTCCGTCAAGGTACTCTCTGCACTTTGACTAGTTATGAGCCTGTTTAACCTCCTGCCAACTTTCACTTATTTCCCATTTCATCACTGCTAAATTAGCATTTATCCTCTTAGGAAAATCATCCTACCAAGAGGTTCATGGCACTTCACTGTTCCCCTTTCTCACCTTGTTCCCCAGTGTGTTTTGTGAGATGATTCTTTCCCCAGTCTCTCTTTGCACACCAGCGGCTGTCAGCCCCCTCAGGTCCTTTAATCATCTTCATGACCTCCTATCCTAATTTTCAACTTTCTCTTCTTCAATGACCTTCACTTCCACGATCTGCCTATTCAGGCTACAATGAATGCTTAATAGTTGAAATTTCTCAGAATTCTCTCATCTCTAGAATGCTAAAAAGCACTGCTTGCCCATAGCCACACAGTCTTTCAGTTTTCTTAGTGACAATATGCTCACTTTCTTGTCATAACTTCTGTATTCTAGGCTCTAATTAGCTTTATTCCTTTGCTGCCCCTTCTAGTCTTCACGATATATGATGTTAGCCTTTGTTTCTTGGACACTCAAACATCTCCATGCCACCATAGCCTAACTATCTCTTTGAAATGTAAGCAGAATTGTTCCCTCTATAGGGATGCTTGGTAGACACTTTAGTCCGTATCTAACTGCCGTCTCTGCATTATCTAGTATCAATGTGCCTTCCAAATTTACTTTTATATGTTTTTATGCTTGTGTCTTTTCTTACTGGCCCCTTTTGGTCTTCTTTTTTCTTTACTTCATATTGTGCTTATTTTCACAAAGTCAATTGTTAGTCTCATTGATTTCTGACTGCGCTGTCCTTTACAGCTCTCTCTACCACTCAGTACCATAGTTTATTAGACACATGTAGGAAAATATGAGATTCTAGGTTGTGTGTCATTTCAGTATTGTGATACATAGTTCTTTAAAGCACACTCCCTGAACAAAAACGTGTTTGAATTTGAAAACCATTTTTCCTTTTTATGCTTCATGTGGAGATGTGCATAGATGATATGGGAATGCCTTTCTGTATGTTGTGAATAAAGGACTGTTTTGGCCATGGCAGACACCGTAGAGGTAGGCAAAGGAATCAGAGCATAGGTAAGAGAAAGAGAGCAGAGTCACAGACAGATCGAGGAAGCCACTCAAAGAAGAGACGTGTAAGAAACACAGGTGAGCCATGGGTCATGTGGCAGACAGATTAATGGAAATGGGTTGAGTTAAGATGAAGGAGCTAGCTAGCAATGTCCCTAAGCCATAGGCCAAACAACATGAAGTTAATATAAGTGTCTGAGTCATTTTGGGAGTAACCTAAGCAGCGGCAGGTGGCTAAGCAGACTGGGACTGCAGGTCTGTGGGTCTGAACCATTGGCGAACAGGACCAGAAACCTTGATGTAACAGGATTGTCACCCAATATAGCATGAAGGCTGACAGCCCTTAAAGGATGTTGCCCACAGTGAACAAGAAATATCTTCATATCTTGATCAAACATGTTCTTTCATATTTAATGACATGTCTGAAAACATCAATTTAGTGGTTTTCTTTTTCTAAAGTGTCTTCTACAACCATATCCTGGCAACTTAGTTATTCCCCTGCTGGCAAATATCTGCTATTAGATGTATCACTATGCACTGAGACATTGTGTCTATCTGTATATAGTACGGTCACATAGTAACCTTAAAATAGATATCCACATTGCTTTTATCTGATGCGTTGGAAAGATGAAGTCAAACTGTACATTTGGACTACCTCTCAATGAAACATAAAAAGCAACAATTATGTTATTGCCTTCATGTTGTCATTTGTGTAAATTATTTGAATTGCTTGTGATTCTTTAGTTCCTGCATATTAAATACACATTTTAATTCACTATAACTGTCCACTTTGAATATGAAATGTCTTCAGAGGTACATGTGTTTTATAAAGGCTTTGTGTCAGCTGATAGGACACTGGAGAAGTGACTGGTCTTGAGGGGCTTGACCCAATAGATAGACAATTTTTTTGATGAGTTCATAATTGAAGAGGGCAGAAAGTGGAAACTGAGAAGGTTGTGGCTTTACTGGAGAAAGTAGATCACTGCTTTAGTTACATTTCTATTCCAGTGAAGACTGCATTATCAGGGAGACTTGTAGGACAAGGAATTTATTGGTGGCTTACAGCATCACAGGGTGAGCCTATGGTCATGGTTGGGGGTATTGGAGCAGACATAAGGCATGGAACTGGAGAGTTTCAACATTATCCAAAAATAGGAGGAGGGACAGAGAGGGAGAAGTACAAAGAGAGGGAAAGAGAAAGAAATAACTGAGATTGGCAAAAGATTTTGAAATTTCAAAGCTCATTCCCAGTGGCATATTTCTTCCAACAAGGAACATGTATTCAAATATATGAGCTTCTGGGGGCCATTTTCATTTAAAGCACCACAAGGGTAGGCATTGGGAGAATAACTCTTGGTCCTTCTTGATCCTCTTTCCTTTTCTGGCTACAATGAAGTAAGCAAGCTTGTGTCGCTGTAATATTCTGCTTCATCTCAACACAAAGTAATGAGTCTGGTTGCTGTTAGACACATCAGTTCAAATAAATCCTCTTTCAAATATTGTATCAGCTTTATGTGACATAAAACTAACATTTTTGACATGAAGATGTTAACATAGCGTTACTGTATAGCTACATACACTACTTGGTTAACATATGATAGGAAAGCTGACATTGTCTCCACCAGGAATATTCAATTGAGAAATATTTTGTTGATAACAAGAAATGTGCTTGCATCATTTAAAAAATATACAAAGGCTCCCATAATTATGTGGAATTACACTAATGGCTTTTTTTTCCCCCCTTTCATGATTGATCTATAACCTACTTGGGTATGCCTGTGCTGGGTGGATAAAAATACTTTGAGTCTTGGTTAAAACTGAGCGTTTCCTGGAAACAGAAGAAGCAAGATGGTTTAATGTGGAAAGAGATGGGAGAAGAGGAAAATTTCTAAAACATTTTTCCTTGCCTTTACAGTGGCCTTTCCCTCCCACAAATTTCAAGATTGCCTTTAGAAGTACTTTTTCACAAATTATCTTCCAAAGTACACATGCCAAATAAAAGGCAGTCTCAGTTTTAATGTCTCCCTGTTATTCTATTTTCTGTTGTTTAATTGAGAAAGAAGATGAGAAAATGAGCCAGGTTCTTTATTTTCTTCTGTGGTATATCCAGCAGCTGGAGAATGGTAGTGGTTGACAAAATGCTCAGTTAATTGAAGCCATGTAGGGGATATTGATGATCTTTCTGCATTTAATGGAGAAATAAATCTGCTGCTAGAGAATAAAAAAACCATAGATAGCTGTTTGCCTGATATATGTCCATACTATCCTCTTCAGGCAAATGAAAAAATAATAATTGCTTTCCCAGATGTAATAAGTTAATGTTTGATTGTGCTCCACAGAACATCTCAAGCTTAAGAAAAATAAAAGCACACCATATTCTTCGACTTTTAACTGTTAGATATACTGGGAATGTCCTGTGATTAAAACATTTAATTCACTGAGCCACCTGTTGGTGACAGCAGAGTTACACAAATTCCAGTTTTGGAAGTACGTTCAAAATGCACTGTTCAAGCTTCTCAAAAACATTCGCAACACATAAAGGCCAATATAAGAGATATTTATTAAGTGGGGCCATTATAAATACCTTTAAAACACTCTGGATACTATTATTTGTACACTATTGTGGACCTTTTGATCCTTCAAACTTATAAGGGTTTAGCTAAATAGAGACTGCGTTTTCCTTTGATATGTTCCTTACCTCATAAAAAGAAAGCATCAGCATCACAGGGCTCGAGCCATTCATGAGAGAAAATGGCTTCCCCAGAACAATAAAACATCGGGGGTTAAAAAATTTCAATGTTAGCTGTATTAAAACAATTACTATGAATTTTAAAATGCAAACATTATTAAAATTGTTTTAACTTCTGTCTTTTTTTGGAAATACTGTATCTAAGAAATTTGAATGTTCATTTGTCTCACCTTTCTCATCCAATAACACAAGTGAGTTAGGGGAAATCCTGGTATTAAAATATGGCTTTAGATACTCAGGCATGGGGATTGAATACAGTTCACAAATATAAGTTAATAAGATCAGTTTCAAGAATGTTCATATCAAAATCGTCTGACTCAAAACCTTTCTTTTATATCCTGTTACAATTCCCTCAATCTGGTTGCCTTCCTACCCTGTCCCTGATATTTCTCATCATTGCATAAGCTTCAAATTCTTTTTCATCTTCCCCCCTTTAAAGGCACATGAAAGTGCTGGTCTTCATCCTCAAACTCATTCCTTCTTGTTGCTCAATGTTGTGTCAACTATTTCCTATGTACTAAGACACAGAAGCAATCATAGACCTAAGCATGACTGATTGATAGTCAATCTTTTACAACATCTCTGCATTGAGAAAGATGCTGACATTAGGCCTGGTCTCCAAGAGAAAGTTCTATACAATGACAGTGTAATGTGCTCAGCATGTATACAGAATAGGCGATACCAACATTGCCTTTTGTGTGATTTAGAGCATTGATATTCAATTTGTATCTTGTATCAGAAATACCCCTAGATTTAGTGGGATCATGTTGTTACATTGTACACCTACTGGTTTAATAAAAACGCTGATTGGCGGGAGGCAAACAGGAAATGTGGGCAGAGCTACCAGATTAAGAAATCTCTGGGAACAGGAGGAACAGGGCAGAGATGCCACAGAGATGCCAGAGAAGCCAGCAGATGCAGAGGACAACTAGGGTAATGATGTTGGTCCAGAAAACATAGTTAAAAAATCATTGATTCGTGGATTGGAGAGATAGGTTTGTGGGTAAAGCTCTTAATGTGCAAGCCTGAGGACCTTAATATAGATCACAGCCCTATTATGAAAGCTGAATGCTTTCAGTACTTGTAGTGGGCAGAAGCAGGAAGATTCCAGGGCTCTCTGGCCAATCAGCCTAGCCAGTCAATGAGCTCCAAGCTTAGTGAAAGATCCTGTCTCCAAAACTAAGGTGAGGAATAGAGGAAGATAGCCTGTGTCAGCTTCTGTCCTCCACATCTGCATGCACCGGCACTTCAATTGCATACATGTGAACACACACACATACACACACACACACACACACACACACACACACACACACACACACACACACATATACATACACACACACTCCAGTGTAGTAGTAGTAGTAGTAGTGGGGTTTGTTTTTTTTTTTTTTTTTGTATTTTTTTTTTCTGGGTATGTGTTCACTGTATACAACAGATGGATCTCATGACATCTTAATGGCTTCAAAAGACCACAAGTGAGTTTTATTCCAGAAATTCTGATTTTATACCCCTGTGACTAGGTATTTTTGAGGTATTCATGCCTTTAAAATATTTACAGATAAGTGCATATGTACCATTAGTTTAAATTCATATTACTGAAAACAGATATTTGACTTATGAGATTCTTAAGTATTTGTACCATTTAATTTTATTTTATTGAGATGGAATCTCATTGTTTAGCCCACCATGGCTGTGAATTCATGAATCTTCTACCTTAGCTTCTCTCCTGCGGGGATTAGAGACAAACTGATCTAGGATTGTAGGTTGCAGATGTGTTCTGCTGTGCTTAATTTTTTTTTAGCTTTATGTAACATTGATATTATGAGCACATTAATAATAATGAGTACATTTAGAGAAATGAGAAGATACATGTAGGCGAAGTTTTACTTAGAAGGCACCAGTGTAGGATAGATATTTATTAAAATATAAACCAACACTCACTGTACAGGTAACAGATTATAGTAGCACCTGAACAGGGACTGGAGTCTAGAACAGTGGATGAGCAATGGACGGACAATGGATTCCGATCCTGTCTCTCCAGCATCCAGGAACCAGGAAGGGGCTCTCGTGTCCCAGAAGCCCCTTATCAATGGGGTTTCCACGCCCCCTTCAGGGGCCCAGGGCTCTGGATAAGCGTCTTTGGACCTTATCAGCCGACACACGAATCCCACCACAGATACACCCATAAAATCTCACCATTATAGCTACCTTAACAAGACCAAAAACAAATTCAAAACCAATAGACATGGAAATGTGGAAGGGGAAAGCTCACAATACCTCAACCCTAAACAAAGAACTACAGGCAACTTAGAAATGCTGAGAGCAGGATAAATAATCTTTCCTATCCATGAGCACAGTAATTGGTTATCTAATACCAAATTATTAGCCTTGCAAATATAGACATACAAGTAACACTGAGTAGGATGAATACCATACACACACAAACACACACAAAACCCCAACAACACCAAAGAGAAATAGACCTCGAAAACAAAGGAAATATAGAAAATTATGTAACTATAATATAATCTTTAGAATACTTTAAAGCAAAAGTTTCACCATAAAATCATAAAAAGTAGTATGGGGAGCATCAAGAAAAAACTGAACACAAATTTTGTGAGTAGATAGTTAGCTTTCTAGATGAACTGAACTGTCAAATATGAAAGGGGTGTGAATTTCACATGAAGAAATGAATACACTGTGTGAGAAATAACATTTCAATGCATAGAAATCAGAAGTGTGGCTGAATCAAATTGTCCCTGAGAAAGGGAGACTTTAAAGGGCAATATTCCAAAAGTCCAGAAATACGAATTGAGGCTAAATCATGCTGGGTCTCCTAGGCCATATTAACAGTCTAGGCTCTGTCTAAAGAATATGAGGGGCAATTCAGAGATTCATAGCTGAGATACACTCTGGGTAAAATTTTATTTGTGTTTAAAAATGAACTGAACTACTCCATGTCCAAGCACAAGGGCATCATGGGATAATTCAGAAAGATATATTGGTGTGTCTCTGTAGATTTATGGAGAATGTTTGATAAATACTCCTCCAAAGTACTGTATTTCTATTGTACGTAGTATAGAAAGATCACAGTTTATATAATATGACTTTTGAAGTAAGTCATTTGGTAATAGCTACAAATGAGAACAAAGAAGAGAGCTGGGTAGGAAAATAGAGAAGAAAAGGATGGAGTGGAGGCAGTGCTGAAGATTCATTTGGTGCTGGAAACTAACTACTATGGTTTTATGTTGAATGTTCCACCATGCTATCCATATTAGAGACTGGATACCTGGGGTGGTGTTATCTGGAGGAGATGAAAACTTTAGAAAGTTGGACATTGATGAAAATCCTTAAGCCTTTGCAGCCTGGGGCTCAACTGTAAAGCTCTTTAATGCCAGAACAGCATGAGTAACTGCCTAGCCAGAGACAGAAACTAAAGTGTTGAAACATATGGAGATGGAACTTCCAGATTTAACACTTTGCAATAGGTTGATGCTTGAAGCAAAGATTAGTTTATAATTTGCCACATATATGTCAATTAAACTTTAATGTTTAATATGTCTTGTTTGCCTAAGTGAATATACTTGTTAAGTAAAATTAATTTTTTTCCTTTTTAAGAATCATGATTTACTTAGTATGTAGAGAAGACAAGTCTATATGAACTATGTTTTTTCCTCTTTGAAGTCTTTGAGTTGTTACCAAGAAAAGCAGTGTGCCCCTGATGATTCTATCTGGCCAAGTAACTTCCTGGGGAAGAAATAGTACAACACTGTGTGTACACAAAAGAGTTTATGTGATAGCAAATATTTATACATGGCACAATTCTTTCTTAAGTAATTTCACACATATTGCAAAGCTTTATTTTCATAGAAAACCCTGTAGTGATATGTAAAATATCATTGCTATTAGGCAGATAAGGAAAATGAAATATCTACTATTCAAGGGTCTTATCCAAATTCTCAGAAAGAGATAGTGGCTTAGGAGAGACACAAAAAACTTAGCTTACAGCTCAAAGCCCTACCTGCCAACATGTCTTTTAACGCTGTACAATAAGCATTTGCTCCAGCTAATTCCAAAAGAACATTTTATTTCATTACTTATGTTTTATTTTATATAAATGAATTGAAAATTAACCCACGTTTAAAGAGCTGACTTTATAGGATGCTCTTGGGGAGAACTGATTAAATCTAGCTCTCAGTTTCTTCCACTCTCTGGCTCTAATAGACACATCCATCAATATTGCAATTCATTGTTCGGAATCACTATGAGAAACGAAGGTAAAGTCAATCTACAATATGCTTGCTGTATTTTCTTTATTTCAAAGCAGAAAAGGATTCTGCACGCATACAATATACGAGGTGAAACAGTTAGGAAAGCCTGACAAGGTGCTAGAAATGAGCTGGACTGTTTCAGTAGCTCTTGAATTACTGGCAAATCCAACCTATCATCTCTCGGACAATTATGTTGAACCCCATTTCACTCTCTTGTGATGAAACAAGGTACTCTACAATAGATGCCACATGCTATAATCTCAATTGTTGAATTGGGAAAGCTTGAAATAAACATTTACTGTCACTCAATTTGGGTTGAAAGCCATTTAACAGCTGTAACAGCATT
This sequence comes from Phyllotis vaccarum, assembly GCA_033318265.1. Taxonomy (NCBI): domain Eukaryota; kingdom Metazoa; phylum Chordata; class Mammalia; order Rodentia; family Cricetidae; genus Phyllotis; species Phyllotis vaccarum. The sequence continues at coordinate 56,032,776 of JARWLC010000016.1, forward strand.
TGCAGGCAGGCTTCAGGGTAAGTGTCTGTAGTGTGTCAGTTCAAGATGTCTCTAACACAAATGAGGCTACCTTTGTGACGCCGATAGATTTATACTAACCACCAAGAGCACACGGATTTATACTAACAACCCAGATGTGAGGAATGAGAATATAGGAAGTACTTATGTCGACAGCAAAAATTCCATATTATTAAAACATTTAAATGTATTGCAGATTATCATCTGTGCTCTGAACTGTTATAAGCATTTAATATACATTTAATAAATAATTATATTGGTATGTTTATTTTAATCAATGCATTAGAAGTTTAAAACGTATATTAGTAAAATATGAGATGGGAGGCTTGGAGAGATAGCTCAGCATTTCAGGAAATTTTCTGCTGTCACAACAGATTAAGGTGGTTCACTGCCTGTGCCCCAGGACAGATGTGTAAGCCCATAACTATTTTTGACTTCGTTTCCAAGGGATCTGACACCTTCTGGCATCTGCATATACTGCACACATGGGGTGCACATACATACATGCATACATACATATAGGCAAGAATTGATATAAATAAAATATAAAGTAAAAAATTTAGAAAAAGAGCATGAAATAGAAAATGCACAAGAATTGAAGCTGCTGATTTTGAGTCATTATGGATCACTAGAGTAAATCAGCAATATCTTAACAAAACATTTCTTATTCACGCAACACAAAAATATATACTCCTGTTGCTTGTACATGAAACACTACCACAATGTCAATTAAGCACTGCCTCCCCCCATATCAACAGCACTCAGGAGAGTAGGTCCTGTACCTCCCTAGGCAGAACAGTAGAGCTGACCCTGTTGGTGAGGCAAAGATAGGCTGGCCTGGGGAGCATGAGAGCAGGAAGACTAACCTTCCACTGACTGCCATACGGTGGCACCGAATAAAAAGCCCTCCCATCTCTTACCCCTTGCCACTTGTAGCGGGTGAGAAAGTTGGTATCAGAGCCAAGAGAACAGAAGAGTAGGCCCAGCCCCACATTAGCTGTAGCACATGGGAAATCAGGAATGGCACACACACACACACACATACACACACACACACACACACACACACACACACACACATACACACACACACACACACACACACACACACACACCTGGGCAGCACACTAGGCCTGACCCTGTTGTGGGGACACAGGTTATCTGGACCGTGTGAGAGAGAGAGAGCAGAAGAGCTGCCTCTGTTCTTTCATTCATATGCCATAGAGTGTCAAGGTTAAATATCCTCCCCCCTCCCACTCTTGCCAACTGTGTCAGGTGGGAGAGCAGATCTCAGAGGCATAAGAACACTAGAGCTGGCCCTGCTTCTCACCAAGTATATCCATCCAGAGAGTGGGCCCTGTACCTTTCCTGGACAAAACAGTAGGGTTGGCCTTGGTGCTGTGAATAAAGGAGAGCCAGATGCTAGGGTGTGAGAGCAGGAGAACTAGCCCTGTTCCTTGCTCTCTACAATATTGTGTGAGCTAGATGGGGCAGTGCTGGAGACCTCGCTTGGGTGGTGACAATGAGAGAAAGCTCGCAGGCTTACCAACCCAGCTACCACCCAGGCTGATAACAAGGACACAAGGTAGCCCATCCTAACATCTACCTCCTCTACGACCTGGACCTGCAGATCCAAAGCTACAGGATTTCCATGACACAGGCAACAACAGGATGTCTAAGAGGGCTTTTAGTAAGGGCCCTATATCACTAGTGTAGCAGAAGCCAGAGGCCTTGCACCAGACCAATGACTCACTGCTTTCAACACTTATAAGATGTGTACTGCAATGCCCACTGGGCCACACTGCAGCTTCCATGCCAAGATTATTTATTTATTTGTTTTTGTTTTTTCTTACTTTTGCTTTTGCTTTTAAATTTTGTTTTAGGAGGGAGGTTGTGAGAGCAGAGAGTGGAAGCGAGAGGCCAGGGACATGAGTGAAATCCACCAAGAATCAATTAAAACAAAAAGCAAAACAACAGTGTCAATTAAAACAGATTTATTGTATTGTGTCAATTCAAATTCCAGTCTACGGTTGCTGTAGCTTTTTAAATGGTCTGACAGGCTATGACATTAAATAGTTCCACTACTTTTCTACATGCTCTCCACTTGGTCAAGTTTCTTATTGAAACTTCTCAGGGGAAAATTAAATAAATATAGCAATTAGAAGTATTTTCCACTCTCACTTAGCTATCAGATCAAGTCTTTGGACCATTGTAAAAAAATACATTCATCTAGCCAAGCGCTTAACTTGATGCACAAACAATCTCAAAGAATGAAACAAAATAGAAACCAAAAGTTGATTTCAGGTCAACAATGGGAACATATTTTCTTAAGAACGTGGGTGTACATGTACTAACTTGTTATGTTTTTTAAGGGGATGATTGGTAACAGGAAAAGCTTTCTGAAGAAAAGAGCAAGCACTGCCGTGGGATTATGTTTTTGTACATTGTAAACATTTGTCACTGTAAATCTTGTTTTAATAGAACACTGATTGGCCAGAAGGCAGGCAGGAAGTATAGGCAGGGCTACCAGATGAAGAGAACTCTGGGAAGAGTTAGAGCAGAGACTTGAGCTAGATGCAGAAGACGGAAATTGAGAAAGTTGCACTGAGGAAAATGTACCAATTCATGTGGCTAAACATGGATTAGAATCATGGGTTAGTTTAAAAGTAAGAGCCTGAGTAATAAGCCTGAACCATAGGTCAAACAGTCTATAATTAATATAAGCCTCTGTGTGATTATTTGGAACTGAACGGCTGTGGGACAGGCTGAGTGGGACAGAGTAACTTCTGAAAACAGAGCACTAAACCTCAAATTTTATACAAGGATAAAAAATTAGATGAAGGAAAAATATTAATTTTAAGACAGTGTTGACTAGACTATGCCTATGTATGCACTAAATCTAATGGCATGACAAGATATTAAAAAAATAAAGATTATAATAGCAAAGAGGCAGTTTTCTCCTATTAAAAAAATAAAGTTAAGAGAGCCTATTGTTGGCTAAATTGTAGAGTACCATGAATTCTTGTTGTTGGCTTTTTAAAAATCTATTTAATTATTTTTTATTTTATTTATTTATTTTTCCATACCCACTACTGCCCTTGCTCTTGCCTCTTCTCCCAATCCTCCCTCAGTCCCCTCCCCCTCCAATCCTCTCTGTTCACTCTCACAGAAGGCAAGGAATCCCAAGGTGAGCCAATTCCATTTGGCATATCCAGCTGAAGTTGGACTGAATCCCTTCCCAAAGTATCAAGGCTGGGAAAGGTGTTTTGCCACTAGGCATGGGCTTCAAGAAGCCAGTTCATGGACCTGGGATAGATTGGTCCAAGTGCAAGAAGCTCCAGAAACTGCCCACACCTTTAGACTGTCACCTACATTCAGAGGGTACAGATTCCCTCCATCAGCTGTTATTTCAGAATCTGTGAGCCCCCAACAGCATAGGACTGCCTAGTCAATGGGTCTCCCCATCATGATTAAGATCTCTCTGCTCATGTGATCTCTCTTCCCTCCCTTCAGCTGGACCAGCTCAACCCAGTGTTTTGCTATGGATCTCTGTATCTGCTTCCATCAGCTGCTGGATGAAGGTTTTGTAATGGCAATTGAGGTGGTCATTCATATGGTAATAGGACAAGACCAGTGTAGGCACCCTCTCTACTATATTAGAGTCCTACCTGGGCTCAGCTGTAGGTTCTTGGATGTTCCATGGTGTCAGGTATCTTTCTGATCTCACAATTGCTCACTCTACTATCAGGATATCCACTTCTTTGTTCTCTCTCTCTGTTGTCCTTCCCCTCTCCCCTGCCATCCCATTCTCTCTAGTTCTATTCTCACCTGTCTTTGTTCCCTCCCCCTTATGATTGCGATTTTCTCAGGAGGTGTCTATTTCCCCTTCCCAGGGGGATCTACAGATGTTTCTCTTAACTTTCTTCTTTTACCTAGCTGCTGGGGGTGAGTGTGTATGGATTGTATCCTTCTTATTTTTTGTTTTATGTCTATCATTCACTTATCAGTGACTGTCTTTCATGGTCTGTGTTACCTCACTCAGTATGATATTCTCCAGATCTATCCATTTCCCTGCAAATTTCAGAATGTTTTTTTTTTTCTTCCTGCTGAGTAGTACTCCAATGTGTAAATGTACCACGATTTTTAAATCCATTCTTCAGTTGAGAGGTATCTAGGTTGTTTCCAGGTTCTGGCTATTCCAAATAATGCTGTTATGAACATAATTTGAGGATAACATTTTTTAACTGCTGAGTAGTACTCCATTGTGTAAATATACTACAACTTTTTAATCTATTCTTTAGTTGAGGGGCATCTATGTGTTGCTTCCAGGTTCTGGCTATTATGAATAATATTGCTATGAACATAGTTGAGTTAATAGTCTTGGGGTAAAAATGTGCATCACTTGGGTATGTGCCTAATAGTGGTATTGCTGGATCATTGGGGATTAATTCACAGTTTTCTAAGGCACCACCATTTTGATTTCCAAAGTGGCTGTACAAGTTTACACTCCCACCAGCAATGGAGGAATGTTCCCCTTGCTCCATAACCTCTTCAGGTTAAGTCATCTGTGTTTTTAATCTTAGCCATTCTGACAGGTGTAAGGTGGTATCTCAGAGTAGTTTTGATTTGCATTTATCTGATGGCTAAGAATGTTGAGAAATTCCTTAAGTGTCTTTGAGCCATTTGGAGTTCTTCTGTTGTAAATTCCCTCTTTAGGTCTGTCCCTATTTTCTGATTGGGTTCTTTGGTTTTTGACCTCTAGTTTCTTGAGTTCTCTATATATTTTAGAGATCAGTCATCTGTCTAATGTAGGGTGGGTGAAGACCTTTTCCTATGCTCTAGGCTGTTGTTTTGTCTTATTAACAATGTCCTTTGCCTTCCAGAAGCTTCTCAATTTCAGAAGATCCCATTTATTAATTGTTGCACTTAGTGTCTGTGCTACTGGTGTTAGATATAGAAACTGGTCTCCTGCTGTGCCATTGCATTCAAGAGTATTTCTCATTTTTTTTTTTTTCTATCAGGTTAGTGTAACTGGGTTTATATTGAGGTATTTGACCCACTTGGATTTGAGTTTGTGCAGGGTGATAGATATGGATCTATTTGCATTCTTCTACAACACACCATCCAGTTATGCCAGCACCATTTGTTGAAGATGCTATCTTTTTCCATTGTATATTTTTGGCCTCTGCTGAAAATCAGGTGTTTAAAGGTGTGAGGGTTAATGTTGGGGTCTTTGATTTGGTTTCATTGATCTACAAGTCTATGCCAATACCAAGGTGTTTTTATTACCAAAACTCTATAGGAGAACTTGAAGTCAGGGATGGAGATGCCTCCTGAAGTTCTATTATTGAACAGGATTGTTTTGGAAATCCTGGGTTTCCTGTTATTCCATATGAAGTTGAGTATTTTTCTTTCAAGGTCTGTGAAGAATTGTGTTGGTATTTTGATGGGGATTCTTTTGAATCTGTAGATTGCTTTTGGTAAGACTGTTGACTGGAATGAGCAGTATGTGGCGCCTCAAGGGGGGTGGGATCAAACTGTGTTCCTGTGCATTGGCTGGCATCTTGGAGCCCATTCCCTGCAGAGGAACAACTAGCTTAGCCTTGACTTTGGGATGAGGAAAATAGACTTGCCTGTAGTGGATGGGGCACGCTGAGCTGACCCATCTTGGGACTTCTTGCCCTTTTGGGGGAGGGGATAGGTGGTTGGGGAGGGGTGAGGCTGAAGGCTGACTGGGAGGGTTTGGGAGGAGGGAAGGGAGGGGCAGCAGGGGGCCACATAGATAAAAGTGACTTTTAAAAATAATAATAATAAAAAGATTGCCCTTTTTTCTGTGTTAATCCTACATATCCAAGAGCATAGAATATCTTTCATTTTCTGATATCTTCTTATTTCTTTCTTCAGTGACTTAAAGTTTTTGTCAAACAGGTCTGTCACTTCTTTGGTTAGAGTTACCCCAAAACATTTAATGCTATTCGCAGCTATTCTAAGGGTAATGTTTCTCTGATTTCTTTTACAGCCCTTTCATCATTTGTGTATAGTAGGAGTATTGATTTGTTGTTGTTGTTGTTGTTTAGTTAATCTTATACCCTGTTACATTGCTGAAGGTGTTTTTCAGCTGTAGGCGTTCCCTGGAAGAATTTTGGGGGTCACTTATATATATATTATCATTTTATCTGCAAACAGTGATAATTTGACATCTTCTTTTCCAAATTGTATGTACATGATCTCCTTTTGTAGTCTTATTGCTTTAGCTAAAACCTCAGGAACTATATTGAATAGATATGGAGAGAGTGGACAGCCTTGTCTTGTTCTTGATTTTAGTGGGATTGTTTGAATTTTTCTTCATTTAATTTGATGTTGGCTGACAGCTTGCTGTATATTGCATTTATTATGTTTAAATATTTTCCTTGTATACATGATCTTTCCAGGACTTTTATCATGAAGGAGTGTTGAATTTTTTTCAAAGGCTTTTTCAGCATTTAATGAGATGAACATTTTTCCCCCTTCTACCATATAAGTAGATGGCGCTGATTGTTTTTCTTATGCTGAACCACTCCTGTTTCTGTGGGATAAAGCCTACTTGATCATGGTGGATTTTTTTGATATGTTCTTGAATTTGGTTTGCCAGTATTTCATTGAGTATTTTTATGACAAGGTTTATGAGGGAGATTGGTCTGTAATTCATTCTTAGTTGCATCTTTTTGTGGCTTGGGTATCAGAGTGACTGTAGCCTCATAAAAAGAGTTTGGCAATGTTCCTTCTCTTTCTATTGTGTGGAAAAATTTAAGAAGTATTGGTTCTTAGTTCTTTGAAAATCTGGTAGAATTCTGTGTTGAAACCACCTGGCATTTGGCTTTTATTGATTGGGAGACTTTTGATAACAGCTTCTATTTCTTTGTGAGGTATAAGTCTATTTAGATCATTTATCTGGTCTTGATTTAATTTTGATAAATAGTACCTGTCCAGAAAGCTATAGGCTTTCTGATTTAACAGAGTACAGATTTTTAAAATATTATCAAACGATATCCTGGATTTCTTCAGTGTCTATTGCTATGTTCCTATTTTCACTTCTAATTTTGTTAATTTGGATATTCTTTTCTGTTGGGTAGTTGAAATAAGGGTTTGTCTATCTTGTTGACTTTCTCAAAGAACAAACTTTTTGATTCATTGATTCTTTTGTATTGTTCTCTTTGTTTCAATTTTATTGATTTCTGCCCTGATTTTGATGATTTCCTGCCTTCTACTCTTTCTAGGTGAGTTTGCTTCTAATTGTTCTAGAACTTTTACCTGTGCTGTTAAGTATCATATGTGAGATTTCTCCGAGTGTTTTATGTAGGCATCTAGTGCTATGAAATCGTCTCTTAGCACCGCTTACATCATGTCCCAAAAGTTTCAGAGTGCTGTGGATTCATTTTCACGGAATTCTAGGAAGTTGTTAATTTCTTTCTCTAGTTCTTCCTTGACCTAGAGAGGTGGTTCCGTTGAGAGATGTTCAGCTTCCATGATTTTGTAAACTTTCTGTGACTTGTGCCACTCTAACTTAAGTCCATGGTGGTCTGATAGGATACAAGGAGGTATTACCATTTTTTGTATCTGTTCATATTTTCTTTGTGTCCATGTATGAGGTCAATTTTAGAGAAAGTTCCACGGGATGCTCAGGAGGTATATTTCTTTGTGTTTGGGTGGAAAGTTTTGTATATATCTATTAAGGCAATTTGAGTCATAACATTTGTTAAATCTCTTATTTCTCTGTTGAGTTTCTGTCTGGTAGACCTATCTATTGGTGAGAGTGGGGTATTGAATCTCCCACTATTAAAGTGTGAGGTTTGATGTGAGATTTAACCTTTAGTAATGTTTCTTTTACATATGTGAGTGCTCTTATGTTTGGGGCATAAACTCCAGGATTGAAACTTCATCTTGATGGATTTTTCCTGAGATGACTAAGTAATGTTCATCCTGATCTGTTTTGACTGATGGTTTGAGTTCTATTTTGTTATATATTAGGATGGCTACGCCAGCTTGTTTCTTAAGTCCATTTGATAGGAAAGTCTTTTTCTAACCCGTTACTCTGAGCAAGTGTCTGTCTTTGAAATTGAGTGTCTCTTGTATGCAGAAGAAGGATGGATTTTGTTTTGTATCTATTGTGTTAGCCTGGGTTTTTTTTATAGGTGAGTTGAGTTCATTGATATTAAGAGATATTAGTGACAAATGATTGGTTAATTCCTGTTTGTTTTTTTTTTTTTCCTTCTGGTAGTGCGTGTTTCCCTTTCTTGGGTTTTCTTTCTGTGTGATTATCTATTGCTTGTGACTTTGTGGGTGTATCTAGCTTCTTTGGGTTGGATTTTTCCCTCTAGTGTTCTTTCTATAGGGCCATATTTGTGGATAGGTATTGTTTAAATCTAGTTTTGTCATGAAATATCTTGTTTACTCCATTTATGATGATTGGTAGTTTTATTGGGTATCATAGTCTGGTCTAGAAACTCTGGTCTCTTGGTGTTTGTAAACCATCTGATTAGAACCTTCTACTTTTCATTGTTTCCATTCAGTAGTCTGGTGTTATTCTGAAGGGTGTGCCTTCATATATTACTTGGCAGTTTTTCTTTGTAGCTCAAAATTCGTTCTTCATTATGTAGGTTTAGTGGCTTGATTATTATATGTTGAGCCAACTTTTTGGGGGTGTTAGTCTATTTGGTATTCTTTAAGCTTCTTGTGTCATTATAGGCATTTCCTTTTTTAGATTCTTAAATTTTCTTCTGTTGTTTTGTTGAATATATTTTCAGTGCCTTTAAGCTAGTGTTATTCTCCTTCTTTAACTCCAAGAGTTTGGTCTTTTCATTATTTCTCATATTTCCTGGACATTTTGTGTTATGACTTTTTGATTTTAGTGTTTTCTTTAACTGATATATCTATTTCCACTATTGAATCGTCTAAACCAGAGGTTCTCTTTCCCATCTTTTGCATTCTGTTGGTTATGTTTGCATCTGTAATTCCAGTTTGTTTCTTCAGATTTTCTATTTCCAGTTTTCCCTCAGTTTGTGTCTTCTCTATTGCCTCCATTTAAATTTTTGAATCTTAAAATGTTTCCTCTCGTCTAAAAATTTATATTCCTTTCAAATCTTGTGAAAACCTCACACCAAACCACATTGAAGAGAGGTTATTCAAAACATTTGACCAGAACTCAGAAAAGAACATGAGGAACATGGAATATCTGAGAAAATGACTATCTAAAACCCTAAGGAAGTATGATGATTAAATATTGACGTAGTAGGGCAGAGAGATACAGCTCTTTGGAGTCAGGAGTATGCAACAAACTTGTGGAGGACAGAAGTTTAGTGCACAGATGGACTGCCTATAACTCCAGCTCCAGGGAGCCAATGCCCTCTATCTCTGGATTCTGTGAGAATCTACTCTCAGGAGCACATACCCATACATAGATGCACACATATACATAAATAAAAGTAATAAAATAAATCTTTTTTAAAATACTGAGATGGTAATAATAGTATAGTTACTGGTGTTAGAGTATCATCAAAGAAATTTTAGGAAAAGAAGTAATTAGAAGAAATAAAGTTTGCACATGAAATCACAGCTTATCAAAATTTGCTTATTACTTCAGAGAAATGTACCATAGTAATATAACATGTTAACAGTAAAAGAAACAAGGTTTGTTGTCAGAAAATTCAGCAATATACTTACCACTTCCTGTTAAAATGATCCATTCTGAACTAAACTTGATTTCATTATAGCAATAATGTTATTTCAAACAAATTAACCAAATACATTATATAGACTTCATTTAGGTCAAGATTAGCAAAAGTATATAAATAAAATATCTGTTTTATATAAATTATACAAATTAAAGTCATATAAACTAAATTATCTAAACACTTAGTTTACATATGTTCAAATATAAAATGTGAATAGTATGTATTATATATACATAAGCAAATATGTGGGTTATATAGTGTAATATGTACTAAGGACATATAATGATAATTACATGAAATGATATTCAAGAGTTTTTAATTGTGCATACATGCACACAAATGATCATATGTGTTCAAAATATATATACACAATATTACAATATGTAAAAACGATGTATACATTATACACAGAAAGTATAAATTTTCCCACACATAAAACAAATGTATTATGTTATAAAATATATGTATGTTACATACACAAAATTAGCATGTATGCAAAAATATTAAAATATATAGCTACATATATATGTCTATCTATATAATTAGAGACATTGCAATAGATGACTGAAGAATTACTGGATTTTTTTTAAATTTAATTTTTAAAATAATAGTACTTACTGGTATGAGAGTTTGTGCCTGGCCTTATTGTGCCTTGTTATGCTGCCTTCATTTAGTAACTGTGGGAAGCCTACTCTCTTCTGAGAGGAAATGGAGGAGCAGTGGATCTGGGAGAGAGGTGAGGTGGGATGGACTGAGATAGGAGAGCGAGGATGATGCAGTCATGATGCACTGCATGAGAGAAGAATATCTTAAAAATCAACCATTATATAGACAAATGACATGAGCACTTCTATCTTAGTCAGAGTTTCTATTGCTGTGAAAAACACCATGAGCACAGCAACTCATGTAAAGGAAAACTTTTAACTGGGGTGGCTTGCTTATAGTTCAGAGGTTCAGCCCGTTGTTTTTGTGATAGGACATGGTTGTGTGAAGGCAGACATAATGCTGGAGAAGTAGCTGAGCGGGAATCCTGCATCTTGCACCCTGGTCTCATATATGCTCATATATCTCTACATCAGCTTGTTTTTAAGTCCATTTGATAGGAAAGTCTATATTATTACTATTATTACCATCTCAATATGAGCATATATGAGAGCTCAAAGCCCACCTCCACATTCACACACTTCCTCTAACCCACTTCACATCTACTCCAATGTGGCCATGCTTCCTAATACTGCCACTACCTATGAAATTGTGGAGCCAACTGCATTCAAAATAGCACAAGAAATTTTTAAAATTATACAATGCAATAAAGGGAGAAGCAGGAAAAATTTTTTTGCAATGCACAAGTCTTCAATATATGGCTATATAATTAATGGTCATTAACAATAAATGAATGTTTTAATAGTACAGAATTTGAAGTAGAGAAAGGAATTCATATCTGTATGAAAACTTGCCTCCCAAAAGGGTGTTATCCGAAACTTTATAATTCCAGTTGTGTTATAAACACTACTGAGAATTCAAAAAATAAACTATTAGATGATAAAAATAACTTCTTGACTTTAAGCAAAAGGAAATTTTTAAGTTAACTGTGAGATGCAGCTATAGCATGCAGGCTCCTGTCAGGATTACATAAGGGCTGACATGGGAATGTTAGGTGGTGTGGAATGCCAAGCACTGAAAAGGAAACGTTCTTCTAAACAATCCCATGACTATGACTGCATGTACCCTGTACTGAAGGAGTGGCTGCTATGCTGCTAGATAAGGTACCTGAGAACAGGGAAGTGGCTTGAAAAATACCTTGCACAAAGAAAAGGTATTTTTAACAAAGAATACCATCATTGAAATGTATCCAAATGGTCTGTCCTTTTCCTATGTTTGTATGTGTAATCACACTGTTGCTTAGTGTACCCCGAGTGTGTATAAGGAAAGGCTAATAAAGACACAGCATGCGGTTTCAATTGCTACTCTCTGTTCAGCATCCTGTGTCCTGGTGATTTCAAAGCCCTTACCCAGGGACCCCAACTCACTAGAAGTTGACAGTTAACCAAGAAGGTTATAGTTACAAAAAAAAACGTGACGTACCAGCTAACTACCCTAGAATAATTTTTGTTAGTTGAAAGCCCTAATTAAAAGCATAAATGTTAGAAGAACAAAAATAAAGTGTATTTAATGGAAAATAAATTGATATCTTTTAATACATAAATTATGGAGATTAACAATATAACTTAATTTATACAAGAATGAAATCCAAATAAGCAATAAATAAATAGATTGTTTAAACTTTTTGGCCCATGAAAGATGAATTAATATCTTCATACAATATTGCCACATATTACAGATGGGTTTAAAAAAGAAAATTGGACAAGTGTAAGCATGGTTAGTAGGTGGAATCACACAGACACATGGATGGATGTATATAAGAGGACACCGACACTTAGGAAGGCAACTGGACACCCTTTTATCTAAACTGTCCAAGCTTGATAAATAAACTACAAATCTACTTATAGTTGCCAAACCATACAAATTTGATATATCCAAAATTAAATAGCAAGATATGAAATAACTATCTTTCATCATTGTTGAGTAATATACACAAATGAAGCAAGCATTTTATATTTTGAACATTGGCTAATGTATCTAACACTAAAAGCTAAAAAGAGCCAAAATACGTTGTTTAAGGAATCATAACTGAATAGACGACATTTTGCAAAATGAAGCCACAGAGAAGACTAAGTCAAGACACTCATACCATACAAGAAGCAAGAGTAGTATAGAAATTATGGGCATATTTTATTTCATAATCCAATAAATATTTACAGATACTTACATGTTTACAATTGTTTTAACTTTTATATTGGATGTTTGTGTGCTTCTGCTTTGCATACATTCTTTTTTTATAATTTCAAATATTATATGTGTTTGTTACATATTTTCAGGGGCTGACAGAGGCCAGAAGAAAAGAGCAGATCTTCAGGAGCTGGAGTTACAAGTGGTTGTAATGTGAGCTGCTGGATGTAGGTGTTGGGAACTGAACACAAGGTCTTCAGGAATATTCATGAACTCATTCTTGAGCTATCTCACCAGGTCCATAATAGAAGTATTTTATTTCATAATTTTAGGGTAGAAAACTAAGAATATAAAGAAACTGGAATCTGAGATTGAAGATGTTTACTGTAAAAGAGAATAGACAATGGAGATGGTTCCTGAAGGAGAACATAGTAGCCAGAGTACACATATGGTCAGACCAAAAAAATATATTATCTTTTACATTGATAAGATTCAGTCATTGGGATGCTCCTATTTAGAAATGTAAATAACCAGGAGGTGCAAAGGGCTTGCATTTATTCATCTGCTACTAGTCTACGTAAATATGGAAATGACATGGCATTGGAAGCTGGTGTTGACATCATATTGAAAAATGATTCTAAAGATGGATATAATGTTTTGATATAAAATGTCACCAGGTTTTAGTTCTTTTTATGTTTCCACTCTAATAGTATGGAAACCCAGAAGTATAAGGGCTGACAGTGTGCATATGTGTGTACATATTTATATACATGCACACAATTTGACTTATGACTGTAACATATTGTGACACCTAACAACTGATTAGATAGGCTGAAACAGTAAGGCTCATAGAACCTACTAGAAGAAAATTCAACCCCCTTGCCCATCAATAGGTTCTCCCCAACCTCCATCAAAAAAATAAATAAATAAAAGATAGACCTATATGAGTTTTTTTCACATTTATTATTAAATTTCCCCAAGAGAAAAATGTTTTATATATAAAATAGAGTTTTTAAAATGTAAGTTTGAAATATTCCGTTTATAAAAACTTGCTAATATATCGAGTCTGCACAGTACATTTTCTTTGTTCTTTAGCTCTTCTGTATCAGGCCCCTAGATTTAGTACAACTGACCTTGCCTAAGAGCACGGCATATAGACCCAACACCTAATCCTTTGTGGTCTATAGTTCTGAGAAAGTTCTCTAAGTGTCCTAACCTTGCTTTTTGGCTTCTGGAACTCCACTTACTGCTAATGCTTTTTGCTAATCGAAATGTGTTACCGGGATAGTGTGTGTGTGTGTGTGTGTGTGTGTGTGTGTGTGTGTGTGTGTGTGTGCATGTATGTGTGTGTTTTAAACACCAAGAACAATAAGCTCATGGGTACAGAATTTGAGCAAGCTCTCCAGGTAGCCTGTCAACTTTGAGAGATTGACTGTTATCTAAAGGAGTTACGTCACACATCTCACTAGTGGATCATCTTGGCAGTAATGTTTTACAGGCTTGTCTCTTATTGTTTGTATACTCCTTTTCTATGACTTTTTAAAATTATCATTCCACCTTTAAGTAGACACCAAAAAATTATTTCATTTTTTTGTCTCAGTAGGTCCTTCATGCGTTGCCATTTGAACTTCACATACACCTTAATAGTTACATATGTATAGTACATACACACACATATATTAGGGATAATGTAAGTATGCAAACATTCCTAATATCTCAAATTTACAAAATCCAAACCAACATATGTATCTATGTTTGTCATTGGCAAGCTTTAAAACTCTTTACTAGTGGCTTTTGTTCAGTTTTCAACACTTGTCTGAACCTGTGTTTTATACTATTATTACCTTTATATATCCCTCTATTTGAAAAGACTAAGCCTACTGTTTTCTTGCCCTATTATATCTACCACACTGGTTCCTTTTGTTTCTCATAAAAGTCCAATGACATTAGGAACAGGTGTATCTTTTCCCTAACCTTCAAAACATTGCTAAATAGCTCACAAAATCTTTCTCACAGTAGCAAAGCTATTTCAGTCTTCATCATGCAGACAATTGTTAGTCCGCGAAATACTACTGAGTTCCAAAATTTATAAAGGAACTGGGAACTTGAGAGAATAAAAAGATTATTCATAAAGGCACAGAAAATATGAATTAATTCCTACAAAGAACATTTCCAATGCACTGACTGTGTGCATGTTTGGTTATACTTCTGCTACAGCCAGGATATAAACAGCAAAATGTCATAAAATAAAAAGAATAATGCATCTCAGGAATGATGGATCAACTGTGACTTTGTGATCTGTTACTGAAACTAACACTGATAGTATTCCTCAAAAGTCATCAGTTAAGGCGCTAACTTCCCTCTACATTAATATTATTGGTTTCACAGAGGATCTTCAAGCAAACACCAGGGAAACAAGAAATGGTTTTAAAAAAGGGTTTTCTCCTTTTACCCTCTGTTTGAGTCTCCGGTATGCTGACTAGGAAAATCTAAGCACTAACAGAAAATTCCAGTGGGGATAAATTGATCCGCTCCAGACTGAGACTAAAGTCACTTTTACCGCTTCAGCAGATTAAATGACTGTTTATCGAATTGAGGGTCATTTCACAGCAGCTGTTTGACCTGGGGTCTTCTCCATCAGCCTTTCTAGCTAGAAAGAGAAACACAAAGAAAACCCATTTGTGTAGTTGCGTGATGTTTAGGGAGAGATGGTTGGTTGTACCGATGGTACCTACTGGCTATACAGAATGCATTTACTTTTTTCAAATGCTTGTGGTTTGGAGTCAGACAGTTGTTCGCTTTAGTTCACGTTAATCAGTTGGACTTTAACAAGTATGGCTTGCAGCATTGATGTTCTCTCCCTAATCTTTGTCTGTTAAGTCTGATCTTCCTCAGCTGGTGGGTTTTAACTGAATGCATATAGAACTTTGTGTTAGGCTCTCAGAGCTGCTCCTAATCGATCCATCTATCCTTCTTCCTCCCTCCCTCTTTCTTTTTTCTTCCTCTCTCCTTCCTTCCTTTTTTCTTTTCTTCTTTTTCTGTTCTAATATCCTTGATCCAAATGAATATTGCTTGTGTTTCTGAATTAAACAGTGATTTTATTTTTATTTATTTATCTATTGCAGTAATGTAGACTGCTATTGCGTCCCAAGGTTAATGCTTTGATCAATGGAAGATCTGCTTGCAGCCTTTTGTCTTGTGTATAACTTCTCATCTCTTCAAGGAAGACTCGAATTAGACTGAATTTCCTCTCTCATTGTTATTGATTTTTGTGAATATGTATATGGTAAGAAAGCCAGGATAAGAAATCCAAATATTTCCTAACAGCAGATTTGGCCCTGCTCAGAAGAACATTTTACTTAAGCCTTCTTTATACTTTATTAGTAATCATATGCCATTGTCTAATGGGCTTCATCAAGTTCCTGTGATCCAATCCAGCAACTATGATCCAGATCAATGCGTTAGAATATTTCCTAAAAGGAACATCCAGATAGCTGCTTGTGTTATCTATAGGTTAAATAAAGTATGGGTAGGAGACTTTACTATATTTACGACAATATGGAAATGTGTAGTTATTGATGCAGTCATTGTTCTAAAGTCCAAAATCAACACAGCACTCAATACATTTACTACATCCTCCTGATGGTTATACATTTTCACATGCAAAGAGAGACTACAAATTCCCAAGTGATCAACATGTACTTCTCTTCTTCCCATGTCTATCGAGCTGGAAATGGAAGCCATCCTGATAATAACTAGTTGCATAAAAGCAGAGCACATTCTATAGCTACAAATCAGTTACCACCCCCCCCCCCCGTCATTTGACCTAGTCAAATGTAAGTAGGAGATGCTTTGCCAATTCTACACACGTTTTAACTTCCCCTTATCAGGGTGGATTCTACAGTTTGCACCTCACCTCACAACAGTCTTTCTATGAATATCTTGCAAAGGAAATTACTCTGTGCCTGCTAGAAATAAATAGTTTTAATTTTACCTCTTAATCTTCATTTTAACTTTCATCTTAAAGTTCCCATTTTCAAGTATCTGACTAAATTGATTTGATGCTTAATGCTTGCCAAATAAATAATGAGACTCTGAATGAGTCCATATGTAATAAGGCAAGAATTTCTTTCCCCCTAACATCGCTATAATCAGGCAATGATTAAATTATTTCTAACATTCTTAATACCAATGTGAAAATATGCTAAAGACCCAGAACAATTTTGGCTTCCCACCATGTTTTGTATCAAGCATTTCTATTTCCGGCAGTTTATCATGATGTAGCAGGAATTGGCCCGTGAGGTTTATGCTAATGATAATGGAGAGAACTCATCCACAGGTGTCCCCTTTATCTAGCTACATCTTTAAAATCATTTATGAGTTCCATGGTAATAACCCTAAGAACCACCAGCAGGAATGCTGATTAACACTTACTAGAGGGGGGAAAAGATTTAAATAATCAAATGATTTGCAAATTCGGGATACCTAGACAGATGTTCAATCTCATGTGTTTTTTTTTTCCTTTTTCTTTTTCTTTTCTTTCTTTTTTTTTTTTTTTTCAGGAGGGTGGGTGTTTCTCTGAATGGAAGGTGCTTGCCTGCTTTTCTTCTCAGGAAATGGAGACTCTAAAATATCTCACAAAAATGCTCATATATGTCTCTGGCATAACTTCCATGCCTTCCAGCTTGTAGACTTCCAAGTAGACCCACTGTGCCTAAAGGAGATCCTCAGCCCCTGTCTCTGAGTTATGTGTGTAGTAATTTGGAGTCTGACAGTAGCACTACCCAAGACATGATTTGCAGCTTTAATGCATGCCTGCAGGATGGTGATATTGATGAGCAATCTGTATTAGAGCACTGTGAATCATCATTAAAAGGCATTTAAAACTGGCTTGTTAAATACGGCTTTTGCTGCACTCTGCACACTCCTAGAAAGATAAAGTAGTGTATTAAAATGATGATTTATATTTTAATAAATATAGTCTCAGCTACTCTATCAGATCAGAATGTGGCCAAAGAAGAGAACTCATAGTTTACTTTCCAGGTATTTTATTACTGAATCCATATTTTACTGTGCTTTGAGCCAGAGTGCAACAGTTTTGGCCCCTGAGCTAGCCACTGGTCATGTACATCAGCTTTAAAGAACAAAATATTTTATTATTGTTTTTGTTGCTTATGAATGTCATTTCTTGATTTCATACAGGTTAAGAGATATTTGGATTTGAAAGTCAAGTAATTTCTAGCTATCTGAGTTCTATATTTAGGTATTTTCTGTCAGAAATCAATTCAGGATTGTCCATCTAGCAGCAGGCTAAATGGGTGGCAGTAGTTGTTCACAAACTTGAACTTGTGAGCAACATATGAAATGCCTGTCCCCAACTTATGTATTGAAGACTTCACCTCTCACTGGAAACACTATTTCTGGAAGGTTTGTGGAGCTTCGAGAAGTAGGAATTGGCTGAAGAAAGGTCTTTGGGAATATGTCCTTAGAGACTACATTTTGTTCCGGGTCTTCTTTGTCACTTCCTTTATTTCCTGTCAGCCATGAGATGAGCAGTTTCTACCAATACGACCTGTCATATTAAAGACACAAAGTATCAGAGCCAAAGACTAAAGCCTCTAAAACTGTGAATCCAAAGAAATGAATGCTCCCTTCCAGCTGTTTATATGAGGTGCTTTGCCAAAGCTGTGGGAGATTCACACAATCATCACAATAAACCTATTCTCACTGAAGTTTCTGTTCATCAAAATAATTTGCATTTACCATCTCCTTAGCTCTTAGTGTGCAATATTTCTTTTGCCATCATTATCTAGAAAGGTATACATGAAAATACTCAAATTAGCAATATAGAAGAAAAGCTATTACACTCAGGAGAACAACAATCCTCCCTCTCCCACACACACACGCACACGCACACGCGCGCGCACACACACACACACACACACACACACACACACGTAATACATTTATTCATTAACTTGATCAATCACTGTGTCATCTCAGGAATTTACATTCTTGTAATGTAACCTACTAGTGCAGGTTCAAATGCCTGTGATTTTCAGAAATCTCTGAGGTTAGCCTTACTTTCTGCTGTTGTTTACAGCATCTATTTCCTCTCATTTGCTGTTGATTAATCTCCTTCATCTTCCTCCTAGTCAGTTATGATGATATTAGACTGAAAGTGTGGCTGGTTCTCATTGGAGTATTTTTTAAATCAATTTATGTTTATAATACATATGATGGTCTAAAGAGGTGCAGGACCACAATACCCTCTTTATTATGTACTTTCAATAAACTGAAGAGAGTAGTCTGCGGAGACTTAGAGACTGCTCAAGAAAAACTTTACATGTTTCCTGTGGTGTTCCCATCTAACTATCAAAGGAAAGGGGTTTTCACATTTATACTCTGTGCTGGCTATCTTTATTTCAAATTGACACAAGTTAGAGTTATTGGGAAGAGGAAACCTCAAATGTTAAAAATGCCTTCACCAGATTTAGCTATAGGCAAATTATGGTGCATTTTCTTAATCTGTGATGGATGTAGGAGGGGCCAGGCCTTTGTGTATGGTCATCCCCATAAACAAGTAGTTCCAAGTTCTATAAGAAAGCAGATTAAGAAAGTTTTGGAGAGCAAGCCAGTATTCATCACTTCTATATAACCTTTTGCCTCTAGACTCTACCCTGCTGGAATTCTTGTCTTGACTTCCTTTGATGATAGACAGTGTGTGGAAGTGTAAGTAAAACAAACCTTTTCTACCCGAGTTGTTTATTGTCATGGCGTCAGCAATAGAAAACCTAAACACCCTTTCATAGTGTATCTATACACGTATCTACTGTCTGCCTTTTCTAGTACTTCAGTGATTTGATGTAACATTAAATAATCAGTTGCTAACAATGAACCTATTCAAAAGTGAAGCATTAATATTCTACCAGCAACACTCATATCCACTTAAAATGGCATTTACTACATCTTCTTTATGAAACAGTGACATATTCTTCAAACAATAACATTCACAGGGCTTGCTATCAGTTGTGCATAAATTCACATCTTCACCAGGTGATGGACAGGACCTTCTTGACTCTGTCCATGTGACTCAGGATCTCTACAGTACTTGACATTACATATTTTCTTATTCTCCATGATTTTACTATCAGCACTGATTGCTTTTGTCTGTCCATGTTTAAGAATCCCTCCCCTCACCTGATATGATGAGGCTCTCAGCATCCTCTCCTGTTCTCTCCCCCTTTTTTCATTCTAAACATGCTCTGTACTCACAGAAATAAATGCTGAATCTCTATCCCATCTCTCTTCAGCTTAATTTTCTTCCCAGGTAATGATCTTTTTTTCCCACCTAGTGCTTTACTTTGAAATCTTAGCAGTTCATCAGTTCAACAATTCCATAACTAAATGAGCCATATCTTTTCCTCCTAACTCTACAACATCTTCTATCCTTCATATCTAAGGCTTGTCATGTCTAATCCATGATACGTTTAAATGTGTCCCTACATTTGATTCATATTTGATCATTTTGAGCAATGATGTTTTTAGTCTTTATTCTTTATAATGTCTTGACTATGTTCCACATATGACTATAGTTATCTATCTAAAGTGATTTTCTTAGACTTTATTTTTGATTATCTGTAACTCATGATCACATTGATTTCTCTCTTCCTGCTGATTTTTCTCTTGTGAATGAATTTGTGTCTTTTGGTTTTCTTTCTATCTATCTGCCTGATCCTGGCAGGGCATTTTTAATGTTCCTACATTTGTCAGTTCCATAACCAAAACTGATGTTTTTCAGGTTCTATATTTATCTCAGTTTTTATTTTATTTCATTTCTTAAAGATTGGGAAAGTGCCAATATCCCAAGGACTTCTGTGATCACTTCTTTGCTAGGAAATCTGAAATTTATATTTCCTGTTCATGTTTAATATTAATTTCTTTCTAGGTAGCTAGAAATATGTAAATATCCACAGGAATAGTTTTATCATGTTAAAAATGAGCACAACATTTTCTTTCAAAATATAGCTACCTTCTGAAATTCCTATCAGAATGAAAATAAAGTGATCAATTGAGCTGCTCTGCCTAAAATTTTGGCTTATTTACACCTTTCAGCTCTCAACTTTGTATATTACCTCTCGAAACTATACACATCACCACTACCTTATGAATGACTGTTTTATTTTTTATCAGAATGATAGCTGCCTTCTTGCTCAGTTCCACATGCCCTGTTTTACCCGTCAAGACTTCGCTATTTTTAACCCATGATATTTCCAAAGTACAAATGAGGTTAAATTATTTCTCTGTACAGATATTTTTAAAAGACACAATGTCCCCATAATGTGGAATTCAAGCTCCTTACTATGGTAGTTCAGACCCTTTAATTATTCTCTTTTGTTTAGATTAACATAGTGTCTTGCCATTTCTTACTTTCTTTTATAACACTTAGTTGTATTGAGCTTGATTTAGTACCGTAATGTCCATGCCTCTGTTGCCTGAGTTTGGTAAGTCTCTGCTGCTGCTTTCATTGTCTAGTTCAGACCTTCAAATACACACACACACACACACACACACACACACACACACACACACACACACACACACACACACACGGAAAAGAAAAAAAAATCACTGCTTATCTTTCAAAGCTTAGCTGAGAGAATACTTCAAAAGCTCTTTTCTTAACCCTACCAAAGGACGCTCTACTTATCTCTGTAATACCACCTACACATTGTAGGTGTGATTGCATACTTACCTACTTGCCCATCACTTGACTGGAAAGACCTTGAAGGCCACAGTTGTGTCTTTCATCATGCAAACCATCTCAGAAAGCACCTGAACAAAATAAGTGCTCAGTCTGTGTTTGTGGAAAAGAAGGTAGGCATAAAATATACCTAAACATTTTATGTACAATCTGAGTTTATTGGAACACATCTGTAATCTCAGTATCCAGAAAGCCAAAGCATAGGTACTGTTAGTTTAAGACCATTGGCTATAGAGTGATACCACATAATTTCTTGTAATTTAAATGTTATCGATACTTTTAATTGTCTTTGTGGAAAGATGGGTGCCATTTGCTTTAGAATGATATTATCCGTGTCAGATCAGCATTTATCATCTTTCTATGGGTATCTGGTCCTTGCACACAAAAAATTTCATACTAATCTCCAGATATGCAGTGCCTTCTTTTGGACCTTCAACATTAACCCCCATTTGCCTTATGATTACAGATTTTCGCAAGCTTCATTTTCTTTGCCTTTGTAGTGGCTAATTAGAACTTCCCATACTTCCCTGCAAACCCTCCTGCTATAAGTTTTACTTAACTGCTTGTTGATTGGTTTATACCAAAAGTGCTATGATTTTTTAAAATAAAGCACAGAACTCAGCATCCAGGAGATGGCACACATTCAATACCACTAACTCACTGCATTGCTGAGTGCTATTCAGATAAAAGAGCCAGCCATTTCATTTTGATTTAATCTCAAATCACAAATCTCATCTTCATGATATAAAATTAAAAGTATATTTATAAAGATTACCCTGAAGATAACCGAATATAATTTTAAAAAAATGAAAATATGTACCTGAAGTTCACCTAATAATTATATTGGATTTCTAGCCTATTGGTATGATAATTTCAGGTACAATTTATTAGTTGTACACAAAAAACTGCTAATATTCTAAATAATTTGTGTCACTTAATTCTCAAAACTATAAAAAATGACTCAAACATGTTTTATTAAGAATAAAGAAAATTAAGTGCTGCATAATTAAGTATCTTACTTAAGTTGCCTGTGTTATTAATATTAGAACTAGGCCCTAAATTCAGGTGAGATTATTACTGTACTTGAAGTTAAATTTCTTATCCCATAAAATTGACTTTTAATGTGCAGAAAGTTTTTGGCAAATTATATGACTAATAATTCTCTATTACATAACCCTCAGGTGTTATGTATGATTTTGTGTGTGTGTGCATGTTCATGTGTGAGTGCTGGTGTCCCCAAGTCATGGTGTGTGTGTAGGTCAGAGGACAGCCTGAGATGTGGGTCCTGACATTCCTCCTTGTTAGTAACATGGCCTCATATTTCTCTGCTATGTACTCCAAGCTCACAGCCCCACAAAGTTTCTGGGGACCCTACTGTCTCTACCTTGTATCTGGAATTATAAATACTTCTACGTCTGGCTTTATGTTGGTTCTGGGTTTTAAAAATCAGGTCCTCATGCCAATATGTAGAAAATAATTTACTCACCAAGCTCAATTATGCATGATTGCCTTTAAAATATCCGGCACACATCTATGATCTGTACTTGCCAAACTCCTAAGGAGCAGTATGACAGAAAATCAAAGTATGGAATAAGCAAGGTGTTGATACATCATCTCCTCTCTCATGCCTAGAAGAGCTTGTCAATTCTATCAATTAACACTGATTGAATAAACAGCATCAATATACAGAACATACACCAAATGATGCCTTTGTAAAAATTGTATTACAACTGCAATAAACAAAGTCAAAAGTGGAGCAAGGGCTGAAATACAAGATTCTTTTTTAAACACCTCAGGAGAAAATGAGAGTAAAAATGTTGCCCCGGCATCAATAAAGCAGAGTATGGTGATTCTAAATAAAATTTCTGGAGACATGGATTCTCAGGTACCTACCCATAGGAGAAAAGGAGGGTTAAATCCACTGATGAAGTAGAGACATAAAATCTGAGCAGGAGAGGGAAAACTTTTCCTGTGTAGTTACCTTTACAGCCTTGCTGACTTCCATTGGTCACAGAACTGAAAGGCAGACCACAGTAGCTTGATAACTCCTATTGCATACATATTAGCGATATTTCAAAGCTAGCAGTTTGGAAATTACCCTTTGTGTGGTCGCCTCAATCTAGAATCATCAGGGGCAAATATGCTTGGTTGTGGTCAAAGTAGCAGCATTGAGTAAGTGATAGCCAAACCCCTGTTACAGAAAATAGTTACAGATTACCAGATGCCAAAATGACAAGAAAGGTAGAGTCATTGTCTAAGGGGTATTCGAGTTTTGCTTTGATGGTGAAGTTTTCAGAAACAGGAAGGTGATCTTTATGCAACATTGTGGTATAATAGCATGGTTGTGTGTTCACATACCCTTAAAATGTGGGCTGGCAAGGTGGCTAAAAGTATTCACTCTGAGAACCTGACTTTGATTTGCTAATAATGGGATAAATAAAACTGGCATGTCATGTGGGGATTTAATAAAAGATTCAAAAGTTTCGGACACATCAGAGGGATCTGCCCACAGTCAGTCTAGGAAGATCAGAGAGTGGTGATTCACACCTTTAATCCCAGAACAGGGAGTATCCTGGAGTGGTGATCTATGCCCTTAATTAAAACTGAGTTCGAGGTCATTTTAGTTTACTGAAGGAGTTCCAGGTTCCCAGGCAGGCAATGGTGAGGACGCGCCTTAACTGAGCGAAGAGAGTATTTAAGGCAGAAGTAGAAAGACAGAAGGTTAGAAGAGGCCAGGAGAAGGGAGGCTGAGGAAGTTGGGTAAGATCTAACTGTGGTGTTTATTCTCTTTAATATAGCCAACTTTCTCAGAGATCTATCCCTGAGTTTCCTTTAATCATGCAACAATGTCATCTGAGAGTATGCAAACCATTCAACCTATCCTGAACTTTAGATAATGCAAAAGAACCTATTTTAAGCAATAAGGCAGAGAATTTGCCTTATTGTTGAAATTGTAAACTTTGTTATACATCTTTCATCACATCTAAACATCTAATAAGGTAATATACTTAAATCACTATGTTATTTGTGTTCATGTATTGTAGTATTTAAATTGTATTTCAGTAGGCTCTTTAAAAAGCTTCATATTAATTTTCCAGGGTTGCCAATTCACAAAAATTGTGAATTATATGTTAAGAGAAATGTATTGTGTTTGTAGGGATAGAGGCCAGAAAACTAAACTTGAGATGTCAATAGAACTGCCATTCCTCTGAAACTCTAGGAGTTTTCCTTGTGTCCTACCTTTTGATGGCTTCTATCATCCTTTGGCTTGTGACACATCATTGCGATGTCTGATACCACTTTTATTTCTTCTTTCTTCTTTGACTCTACTGTCTTTTATAAGAACATTTTTGTTAGGCGTCAGACTTATCTGGATTGTCCAGAAAAGCTTCAAAGTGGCATCTGTAATCAACTTCCAATGGCCTGCTGTTTCCACATGAGATAAAGTCAGGAAACACACACATATTCACACACACCACACATACACACACACACGTACACACACATGTACACACACACATACACACACACATATACACATTCACTCTCTCTCTCTCTCTCTCTCTCTCTCTCTCTCTCTCTCACACACACACACACACACACACACACACACAAACATCTTTTGGTGCCAACATTCAACCTTCAAAAGGTTCAAATCTCAGCAAGCACTATTTGGCCAACATTACTGGCAAAGACACTTTTTATCTGAATATCTTAGCTTTCAAAACAACTCTAAGTATAATAGACATTATTGTTCTCTACCTACATACTACTGATGAGAAAACTGGAATAAATAAATGCTCATTGACATACAATCATCACTATTTGACAAGCTGTTGAGTTGAAACAGGATTTGACTTCAGAGTCTGACCACCAAGCTCAAAAATAGAATTCTTCTGTATTGAACAGAATGGTATGGGAGTATGCTGTATGTGTCTACTTATTTTCCCCATTTTGTTTCTTGTTTCATAATTACTATACAGAAAATAGCAAGCCCTTCTCCCCCTTTATCTGTTAAAACAGCCTTCCCATTTGCTTCACAGGCTGTTTTCTTTTACTCAAGATAAAAGTTTAGGTTGTGATTTGTCTCCTTTTGATCTTTACCTCTCTCTGAAGATCTCTCTCACAAAGAGGTTAAATGTCATAAATTGAGGTTGGTAAAAATATGTGCAACTTGTGCTAATTATACAACTCGGGTGTATTGTGCTCGGAAACCTGGGCCAAGTTTCGTCTCTCAATTCTTACTTGAGCTTTAAATAACACAATAACTACCCT
Source organism: Phyllotis vaccarum (assembly GCA_033318265.1). Lineage (NCBI taxonomy): Eukaryota > Metazoa > Chordata > Mammalia > Rodentia > Cricetidae > Phyllotis > Phyllotis vaccarum. The sequence continues at coordinate 56,058,333 of JARWLC010000016.1, forward strand.
CCTGAAGAGAAGTTCAAGACCACATACATCTAAGTGAACACTGTGAAAAGAAATAACTAGATTTAGGTGGGTTTTTTTTTCCTAAATCACTTTTATTAAGACAGTTTTTGAAAGCCATTTCTGTTAAAATTTACTACAATGGAGAAACACGATACAGCAATTACTGTGTATAGCAGTCATCTTCAATCCGAGGATAACACAGGATATTCAGGGCTCAGGGCCATCACAATCTGGTTACTCCAAAATGTCTTGTCACAAAAGATTAATGATAGCTCTCCTCATCGATAGAGCACTTAGGAGTTCAGTTACCACCATGCTAATATTCAAAGGAACATTTCTTTGTTCTGTGGTTTCGTATTTCCTCTTGAATCTTTCATTGCCTTTCCTTCTCAATTTTACTGTCTGAATGTCAGAGTTAATTTTCTGTTTTCCTTTGTTCTTTTCCAGGTTAAATCTCAATTTTATGATCTACGTTATATTGTAATCCAGCAGAGTACTATTTCCTAAACACGTTTTCCTCTTTAGTTTATGGCTACAAATCCAGTGACAAAGTGGTCTTGTTTCTTGACAGGATACAAACTGCTTTCTTGGTAGCAGGCTTCAAGTATCATTTGGGGCTGTGAATAGGTCTCTCTCTCTCTCTCTCTCTCTCTCTCTCTCTCTCTCTCTCTCTCTCTCTCTCTCTCTCTCTCTCTGAAAGTGAAACTGAAAAGTCTTTTCACTTTCTTTTCTTTTTCTTCTTTCTCCCATCTTTCATGGCAATCACAGTTTATAAAAATAAAAAATCAAAAAAAAGATAGAAATAACTTTTAAATTGTAATAATGATTGATCTAATGAGTGGGACACTAGGTTTTTGTTGTGGCAGACCTACATAAAAACTGAAAGATCCTGGCCTCCTCCATAAAGCGTGCATGTTTCTTCTGGGTTAATTGAATTTGCTAGGTCTTGAAAGAACATTGAAAAACGCATCATATTTTCTCATGATTTAGTGGTTATATTATTTGTGGAAAAGTTTAGCCTTAAGACATCTGAAAGTTTGTTTAGTATTATTTGAATTAATGAGGTGTCTAACTAATATTATAGATGTCTAGTATTATTGCTGCCATGTTCCATACCATCTCATGTACATATACATATATATAAATTATATGTACATATATATATATATATATAAAACTTCATTTATCATTCAAAGTAAGGACTAGGATGTGAGATAACTCAGTGATTAAGAGCATTGGCTGTTCTTCCAGAGCACTTTGACTCTACTCTCAAAAGCAAAGTGACTTACAACCACTTGCAACTCCAGTTCCAGGATGTATGATGCCCTCATTCTCTAGCTTCCTCAGACTCCTACACCCTTATGTAGGACTCAAGCACATACATAAAAGTACAAACTCAAATGATTACAAATAACTATTAATATTTACTTCCTACAAATAAAAAAAAAACCTTAGGTACAGGATGTTAATTATGAAATTTGTTTTTGGTGTGTGATGTGATGGCAGGGGATAGAACACAGGCAGTGCCTACCCTGATTTATAAGCAATACTTTTTACCATTTACTGCCTCCTTGTAACCTGCATCTATTCAGGTTTTCAACATGTTATGGGGCTGATAAGCAAGTTGGTGTGGGCTGCAGTTGAAACTCCCATAAGGACTAAGTAGCTTCATTCTGTTTCTTGTCACAGGATGCTTCGCCTTTTAACCCTCTCTCCTTCTAGCTCCCACACAGTAGCATTATTGTTTCTGGGTATCCTACCTGTCACTTCCTCATTCAGTGAAGTCAAAGAAGTTTTGTTGTGTTGTTTTGTTTCTTGAGCGTGGAAAGAGGTGCTTCTGAGTCTACCAACAAGAATGAAGGGATGTTGTATGATTGAAGAAATCTGGGTCTTTGGTACATGGTTCATGCATCCTCAAAAAAGAATTTCACTGGAGTAAATGACTTCTTTAAAAATGAGAATCTAGTTTTCAAATTTTTAGGTTTTATTTGATTTGATAGGGAAAGCTGAAAGATTTTTATCTTGTCTAATGTTTGTTTTTCTGAATCACAATATTAAGTCAGTTTCAGCTGGGAAACAAGATATTTTAAATAAAGAAACAACAATAAAAGAACAAACCCTGATCATCCAGTGCAGTTACATGATCACCACCTCAGGAAAACCGGTTCAACTGAAGATGTTTATAAGAGTAACAACTTTGGTACAATACAATGTCTGTCCTCTTTTGCTTATGAATTAAGTATCCTATTAAAATAAGTTCCCAGTGTGTGGAAAATTTGGCACACATTATTTTAATGCAGAATTTTTCCCATAAATTTTTGTGAGAGATTTGAATTTCTTCATCCTTTATTAAAAATCAGTGTGAACTTGACCTGCCTAAAAATTACCCCCTTTAACATTCAGATCCTAATAAATAAAATGAGCAATATTGCATCCCGCTAATGATGGGAATTTAAAACTTTAGCATTAAGAGAATTCTCAGCACAGGCCCTAGTCTGTGAGAAAAAGCTCCTTCATCAGTACAAAGGTGACATCACTGTGGTCCTCTTACATCCATTATTACCACTATCATTGTAATATGACTTCCATACTACTCTGCCTAGAACAGTGATGAAAAGTCACTGACTGAAAAATCATTCCAATTTATTTGTGATTTTTTTCAAAGGAATGAATATATATGTAATATGTGTGTGTATGTATTTGTGTGCATATATGTGTACATCACATACATCATACACACACACACGAATGTCAGCCATACATATACTCCTAATGAAAAAAATATGCAAAATGTAATTACAGCATCTTTTCTTTATATTTTCATCACAAATCAACAGGTCTTTGTAATTTCTGAGATGCCTGAAAGCCTTTAAAGGTAACACCTACTCTCACCTGACTCTGATGAATCTAGATTTTGGTTTGAGAGGCAAGGAGGAGTTGGTGTTAGAATGGAGATATGTTGAAGTGATGCTGCAATATGAATTATCCTGAAGAAGATTTCAAAGATAGCTCTTCATGAGTTTGTATCTTAACTATGTTGCTTGTTCAGGATTGCTCACCATCTTATTGTTAGCCACTGATTGGGGTCATTATTTGCTGTCATGGTTAGGTGTTTAAAACATCACAGGCCTCTTGGTAGCATATCTGACTTATGTTCATGGACTTTACCAGCTACTGCTTGAGGGTTAAGGTCAATACAGGGCTGAAGAGACATTAGCTGATAAAAGATTCTTTCAAATATGTACATTTTTGAAGGTTAGAATTTAACTTGCTTTCACATTTGATTAAGTTCTTTCAGTAAATGTGAGTTGATTTCCCTATTCAAGAGTAAAAATGGGTTGTGGTTAAACACTGGTATACAGATAGATGATGTTTATAACTAGGTGCATAAATAGCCCATTTCTTATATTAAGACCAAGACTGTACCCTGAGTAAATTTGTGAAGAAATAATAATATGTCTGTTAAGAAGCAAAAGATTTCTACTTAGATATGGCCATGAGTTGCTTGTTTTTATGAGTATTAGATTTCAAGAATTCTCCATCTGGAGCACTAATCCAAAGACACTGAACACTGAGTTTTTCAATAACACTTTTCAACAGAATATTTGCTACAAAGCCACTCTTATGAATTTTCACCCAAATTCATTAGTTTTGTTTTTTTTGTTGTTGTTTTCTTTCTTTCTTTCTTTCTTTCTTTCTTTCTTTCTTTCTTTCTTTCTTTCTTTCTTTCTTTCTTTCTTTCTTTCTTTCTTTCTTTTTTTTATGAATGTGAGCATCAATGTGAAGACTGGGGAACAACTCCCTGTTGGTGTTTATAGTTTCTCAAGGAGGGGTGGGGATCCAGTATGGAACTACATATATGGTCAGAAACAGGGCCAAGTGCCTTTAACTACTGAGCCATCTCTTCTGTCCCCAATTTAACTTTTAAATACCTTACCTTATGCTCCTTCTATGGCTCCTTTATCTACCAAGAGGCTAATGGCTAAAACATTGTCCACAACCTTCAGCTGCTCTGATGTCTTCCTCAAGTACAAAACAGAGTGGACCAGGCTACCATTCACTGAAGTCCTATAACTGCAACCTGAAACAAATCCTTCATCCATCACATCTTCTTTTGGATATTTGTCATAGCAAACAAAGTCTGACAAACACAAACATCAATATGCTTAGGTCTTCTCAAGGGGGGACCTTGTTATATTTGAAATACTTGAACATGATGACAGCTGTGTGGCTTGAGCAACTTGTGAGACCTTTGGTAGTGGCTCCAGGATTTATCCTTAGTGTATGAACTGGCTTTTTGGAGCCCATTCCCTATAGAGGGGATACCTTGCTCAGCCTTGACACAGGGGAAGGGGCTTCGTCCTGCCTCAAACTTCAAACTTCGATAGACGTGGGAGATCTTATCCTCTTTGAGGAGTGGATGGGAGAGAAACTGAGGGGTGAGTTGGAGAAAGACAGGGAAGGGGAACTGTGGTTGGTATGTAAAATGAACTTTTAAATTAAAGGAGAGAGAATTACTTAAATACACATGTTTAGATCTTGAAAAAAGAAGAACCACATACTTATTGCGACATGATCTTCTCTGATTCCTGGGATTTTAACTCTCTTATTCTTTTCTAAATCTGAATGTCTCCATTTCATGCTGTTGTCTTCTTCTCATCATAATTAGAATCTTTTAGCTTTTTCAAAAGAATGCTTAGTCCTATATGTTAAAGTATGTATTTATCAGATGAATAGTTTAAAAGGTCAGGGGAATTTACCCTAAAAGGATATGGTTTTTGTTCTACAATTTTTCATAAACTCCTGGATATATATGTACAAACACATACTTATGTAACTTTATATGTAGATATGTGTATAAGATTACATATAAAACCAATATTATATAATATATTTTAATAATCACCATTATTAAAAGCCAATATTTTAAAGATCTTGTAGAAGCAAATTGAATTACCTTTGCACATTTCAAAATATCATAAGGCTTATTGATGTGGGAATGCGTTTATGTATGCTGTGAATCTCAATCTTTAAATAAAGGAGCTGTTTTGGGCCATGGCAGGCACCATAGAAGAAGTAGGAGGAGAAATCAGAGTTTAGGTAGGAGAAGCAGGGCAGAGTCAGAGGCAGATGAGCTGAAGCCGCCCAAGGAGCAACATGTAGAAGCTCAGGTGAGCCACGGGCCACGTGGCAGACAGATTAATAGAAATGGGTTGATTTAAGATATAAGAGCTAGCTAGCAATGTGCCTGAGCCATAGGCTAAACAGCATGAAGTTAATATAAGCGTCTGAGTCATTTTTGGGGGTCTGAGCACTGGGCGGCTAAGGGGTCTCAGGCGGCAGGTCTGTGGGTCTCGGACCTCTGGCCGCCTGGGACCGAGAAACCCCACTACTACAGCTTATATAATTAATTTTCTACTGTAGTTATTGCTGTTATATACCTAGTCCACATACTGTAATCTACATGATTCATATCATAAGAATAAGCATTCCATTTGGGGTCCCATACCTACTCCAGGTGAGTAATTCTGAGTTAGCTATTTCATTTTTTCATTTAAAGCCTTAAAGCATGATTTTTAAATTTTTCTCCTTAATTTTAAGAAATACACATTGGTACAGATTTAACTCAGGGCCTCTCAGGCAGGGTTGTAGGGGGATTATGTTGTTCCATTGTAAATAATTGTGCCTGCCTATAAATTTAATAAAAAGCACTGATTGGCCAAAGGCAGACAGGAAGTGTGGGCAGGGCTACCAGACTAAAAAGAGTCTAGGAACAGAGCAGAAGGCCAGAGAGAAGCCAGAAGAAACAGAGGACAACTATGCTGCTCTGAGAAAAGGTACATGTGCATGGCTGAACAGGATAAGAGTCATGGGTTAGATTAAAGGTAAAGAGTTAGCAAGTTATATGCCTGGGCCTTAGGCCAATCAGCCTAAAACTATTGTAAGCATCTGTATGTCTCTGCAGGTCTGTGGGTCTACGGGCCTAAAACTTGAGGCTAGACCTGAAAGTCTAGGCCAGAAACTTCTTACTACTCTGGGCTCTGTCCAAAACGAAGTCTCCTTTCCCACCAACATGTCTGGATTTGAAATGCTTTATCTTTTTGTTATAATTGTAGTTTTCTCTGGGCTCCTCTCTTCATCTTTGCTTAAGTACTTTCAGTCAGTCGTCTGTCTCTGTCCTGCAGATCTGAGCGTGTGGCCTTACCTTTCAAACCTCCACACTCGAAGGTGCACTTAGTGTCCCATTCTACATTGACCTGCTTGTTCTGTAGCTGCTCACCATCCTAACTTCTTTTATCCATAGCTACTATCTCTTTGGAGGAGGAAATATGCTTTAGCAATTCTTTCAGATCTTGGAAGCTAATACTCAATTCAGAATGAAATTTTTCATAAAATTGACTAGAAAATAAAATTCTAGCTTTTCTTTATTTAGCTTTTTATGATAGTTTAGAATGGGTATATTTTAGGTTGCTGGAAGAGATGCTTCAGAAGGAACACAGAGAAAGTACCATTAGAAATGATGTAATGAAGGCAGGAGAACTTCCTGGTCCTGCCAGATTTGAATGACAGGTATGGTAGCACAGGATGGGACTCTTAGGAATAGTGGCAATGGGTAGGGTCTAGTGTGGAGCTTAGGACAGGATCAGAGAATGAGGCACTCTGTTTGATGGCAATCAGGAAGTTCACTAAATGTGTCTATTTCAAAGTGGTAGGAAGTTTTAGAAACATAGAATGGTGACAGAATTTTGATGTACAGATTCCAGGGAGTGCCTATACCCACAAAAATGCAGTTATAGAGGCAGAAGGACAAGTAAAAGCAAGATGGACTATTTTGTAGAAAGTGTGTATGTGTACATTGGGAAATGTACAACTTTTGTAATTGAGAGCATTCAGGTCAATTTTATTTAAGTGTCTAAAAGATTTTTGATAGGTTTCCAACTGACAAGTTGTACATATTTTAGCTCTATTATTTCATTTGAATTTCACATTAAAAAGACAAAGTTATTAGCATTTTATAAATGAGGCTATGAAACTTGTGGGGTGTATGTGTATGTGAGAGTGTGTTATTTGGGATGGAATGCTGGGTAAGCTTTCTTCTACTGAACTACATGTGAATATAGAAGATGCAAATTTGAGAGGTCAATTTAAACAAACAGTAATAATAACAGAGGCAGAATTACATCCCAGGTACTACATGCTTCACTGAATTATCTGATTTTATTTTCTCCCATAAAACAAGAGCTTGCTCAACTTCCTCTTTACTGCTGAGGAAACTACCAGGGTAAACTAATTCTCAATATTAGCCAAGAAGCAGCAAAGGAACCAGTGTGTCCACTCTACATCCTTATAGCAAGCCATTATTTTTTCAATCTTCGTACTTTGTCAGTTTTAGATCTAGTTCATTTTTTCTTAGTCCATTATAAACAAACAAGTAAACATGAAAGAAAAAGAAGAGAATGTGAGGGATGCTCCTTCTCTTATGATTTGCTTATACATTTTGGTAGTGTTGTGCCACAAGAAGAAGTGGGGGTGTCCCATGTGCTAAAGCAGTCCCTTGCTCAGCTAACCACCTGCTCTTAGTCCTTGTGATCACACAGACACCTGCCAGCAACCCTGATGTTCACTCATCCATCCCCTTGCTCTTTGCATTTCAAGAGACTCTGTGTGTCTGCAGATAGGAACTCTTTCTTCTTGCCAAGCGCTGAGAAGGTCACCAGCCCATCCTGGCCAAATGCTGAAGGTGAGGTACCAGAAAGAGAAACCTTTTTAAAGGTCTCACATAAGTGAGTGGGGACCCTGGGAGCCTTGCTACTATCTCCCTCACTCTGACTGCCTCTCTCCACCTTGACTGATTTTCTAGAAAAAGGACGGTACCAGATTTTCATGATGATGGTTATCAGGCTGAGCAACTGATTTCACAGTGATTATCTTTTTCTGTGTTCCCTCTGAAGTAATTCTCATTCTTCAGAAAGAATTTTCTTTTCAAAACTGATCTTTAGCAAGAGAAGGAAGCTTCAGAAAAATCCCTCAGTTAAGAACATATTCAATAGATGAAACCCCAAATTGAACATATGGCCAGATTTCCATTTTAGAACCTGATGGCCACAGAATTAATATTCTTCTGTTTGGTGAAATGTGATAAAATCTGCTTCTCTCTGATTCATGGCTTTCTAACCTCCAGCTACTTTCTTCCTTTCTGGATGATTGCCATAGGAAAGTACAGCTTCTACTTAGGTTTTAACTGATGATATTTTCCTTCAAACTGGGCTTCTTAAAGTACATTAAATATTTTCTTTAGTCTTCTCCATACTTTTAATAAGATTTCTAATGCATATTAAATATATGCAATTATTAAGATAAAAATCATTTGTTTATGCAACACTTAAAACTATATTAGACACCACCAGTAGTTTTCTCCCCACCCCTTAGCCAGTTCTTTCTAATTCTCAGGCTACAAAAAGATACAACATATTGTGAAACCTTTAGAGGTTTCTGTCACAGACTTTCGGGCCTAGCCTCAAGGTTTAGAGCCACAGACCCACAGTCCCACAGAAACACACAGATACCTGTATTAATTGTATACTGATTGACCTGGGGCCCAGGCATATAACTTGCTAACTCTTTACCCTTAATCTAACCCATGACTCTTATCCATGCAATTTGGTACCTATTCTCAGAGTAGCATAGTTGTCCTCTGCCTCTTCTGCCTTCTCTCTGGCATTCTGCTCTGTTCTTCCTGTTCCCAGAGTTTTCTTAGTCTGGTAGCCCCGCCCACACTTCCTGTCTGCCTTTGGCCAATCAGCTCTTTTTATTAAGCCAGTGGGTAGGACAATTATTTACAATGGAACAACATAATCCCCCTACAGAGATGATATTAAAGGTCCATAGAATAGCTCTAATCTCTGACAGATACTACTTGCCAAATAAATAAAACATAATACACGGATTATGCAAGTCCTTGATTTGGCTTCAGTATTACTACAAGAGGCATCTTCTTTTACTAAAGAAACAAGGGATATGTGGGGACAAACTGTGGAACACAAATGAGCAGGTGTTGTTTCCTACTAAATGCCTGGAACTAAGCTGGTGTCATTTGCCAGGTTAGACCACACTTTCATGGGCTCTTATTCTACTAGAAGTATATGTGATATGGCTGACTTCAGTGTGGGTTGGACTATATTAATTGTAAAACCTGTAATCTGAAGGGCTCCAAAATAAAAGACATCTTGTACAATGACATGAAACAAGTGGAAAAATATCACAGCACAGAACTTTATGCTATGTGCAAAATTAGACCAGTGTGGTAGCTGTTACATGTAATTTCAGCACTCAGGAAGTTAAAGTGAGAGTGTGGGTGAGGACAGGTGCTACATCATGAGTTGGAAAGAAGTATGGGTTACTTCCTTAATACCCAAATAAACATCCAAAACTAGAACAGATACAAAACAAAGTTACATTTAAATTGTGAATGTAGTATATATAAAGCATAAATTTGGTATCTAACTTTGCTCTCACCTCCAAGACACCTCATCTCATAAGGTACTTGCAAATATTCCAAAATGTAAAATAGAAAATTATTCTGATCCTAAGCATTCCAGATAAGAGGCTCAACCTATCATTTCAAGAGGGTCATTTAAAAAAATAATGTCAGATTTTAATTTTACATGTATGGATGTTTTACCTGTATATATATCTATGCACATAGGGTAGAGTAACTGTGGAGGCCAAAACAGAGATTCATTACCCCTTGGATCCAAGTTACAGATGGTTGTTAGCCACTATGTGGGAACTTGGATTTAAACCTGGGTCTCTGGAAGCCGGTGCTCTTGATCTCTGAGCTATTTCTCCAGTCCATAAAAGTCATAATACTTTACTTCGATTTGAAGTTTATATCTTCTGGACTAGTTGAAAGAAATCCATTTCCTTTCTGCTTTTCTCCTTTTTCAATGTTGTCACATTGTGATGGAGAGAATTCACCTTAAGCAAAGACAGTTCCTGCCATAGCCCTGAGCTTCTGGCAAGGTGGTTTCTACGCCACTGGATTGTGGTATCACTGAAAGTTCCTTGTTTTATTGTGTCCTTGAGCCACAAATGACAATCTAACAAGGGCCAACAATGGAGGCTTTGGGCCAAGTCATATCTGTTCTTTTCATAGTGAGTTTGAAACCCAAAGGGCAGACATCTCCCAGGCTTTTTCTTTTGGGCTACCAACCAGCTCCTGAATCATGATGCAGAGACTTCTTATTAGTTATGAATGCTTGGCGTTGCTTAGGCTTGTTTCTGGCTAAGCTTAAATTAACTGGTTTCTCCTTATCTACCTTTTGCCTAGGGCTTTTTACTTTCCTTTCCTTCTGTATCTCTTACTTTCACTGCTTCTATTGCCTGGCTGATGGGTATCTGCTTCACTTCTGGCCCTGGGTATCTCTCTTGCTCTGTCCCCTTCTGCTTTCTCTTGTTTCTCTTCCAAGTCTAGAGTTCTACTATTTATTCTTTCTGCCTGTTAACCTTGACTATCCCTTTTCTGCCTAGTTATTGACCCTCAGCTCCTTATTAAACTTAATGAATAAATAAAATGGAACAAATGCATTTTCCCGTAATTAAACACATATCCTTATATCAGTAAATAAATGCAGCATAAACAAATGTAACAGATCTTTGCCCAGTTAAAATAAAATTCCATGACAAAGACCAACTGGTAGTCAACATGTATATATGATTGAATTCCAATTTAAAAAAATTATGGAACATAAAAGTCTGGTGAGTTCCTAGGGGTGGAGACACTGTATACATTGTTACAAGCATTGCTGGAAGACATAACTCTGGCTCCACTGGAAGAATATAATTAGAAGTTCCACATCTGAGACTTTCCTAATCCTCCCCCAAATACTTTCCCTTGACTGACTTTAAACTCATGCTTTTGAGCCATAAAAATAATGGGGAGTCACTAGACCATCATTACTGAAGAGCTATAAAGTCAGGTATTTGTGACCTATTGTTCAGCAATTATATGACTTTGGGCAAGTTATTTAAGTTTTGCAGGTTTCTACTTATAATGTACAAATAGTACTTTCATGTACCTTGCAGGGTTTTTGTTAGAACCCCTCTGGCTTCCACAGTTCGTCCTGCCTTGGTGTGGGAATGCCTTTCTGTATGCTTTGAATCTCAATCTTTAAATAAAGGAGCTGTTTTGGGCCATGACAGGCACCATAGAAGAAGTAGGAAGAGGAATCAGAGTAGATAGGAAAGGAAGGGCAGAGTCAGAAGCAGATCAAGCAATCCACCAAAGGAGCAACATGAAGGAACACAGGTGAGCCATGGGCCACGTGGCAGACAGATTAATAGAAATGGGGTGATTTAAGATGTAAGAGCTAGCTAGCAATTTGACTGAGCCATAGGCCAAACAGCATGAAGTTAGTATAAGTGTCTGAGTCATTTCTGGGGGTCTGAGTGGCGACTGGGTGGCTAAGGGGTCTAGTGCATCAGGTCTGTGGGTCCAGGTCCCTAGCCGCCCGAGATAAAGAAACCCCACTACTTCACTTCTTCCCTTCCATGGTGTTCCCCGCAGTGTGAGGGAAGGTGGAAGCCTCTGACCTAGGCTCTCTCTTTGAAGCATTATTGTTTGGCTGTGGGGTTCTGTATCTAGCTACATTGAACAAAACATTATTTTTTGTATTAAAGGGCCTACTGGATATTATATTTTTTTTAATTTATTGAAAATGCATTCTTCATCTACTAATGGTAGAAGAAGCAGGTGAAGATTTAAAATGCAGATGAATATTGTTTTTAAAAAATTAAAAATGTAAGAAATCAGTAGATCTTTAAAAATATATTTTGTTCAATAAAACTAGCATAATGATTAATTAAAAATCATAACATATTCAATTTATTTATATTTATTTATTTGTTGTTATTGGTCAAACCTAGATCCTTGGCTCATGCTAAGCACGTATATTCTCCTACCGAGCTATATCTGGCCTGTATCATTTATCTTGATTACTAAGCTTTCGCTGTCCCTCTAATCTGGAGCCAAGGGCAAAGCTTCACTCACCTCACCTTAGTCTTGGCCTTGGTGAAGATTAACAGTAATGATGAAAGTAAATTACACTGCACAGGGTCAGTATCATAGGGAACACTCAATAAATAATGTCATTGTTGCAATCTTGGCATTACTGGAGTAAGCAATCTGGAGAAGCCTTTGGCAACTCATCACTGCACCACTTTAGTGCACATTAAAGCAACAATCAGAAAGTAAAGCACCAAGATATCCCCACATAGCTTTGAGCAGGGGCTGGATAGTATCTTCAACTTGACAGAAAGCATTGGAGTTTATTCCCATGTGTAGCTTGCAAAGATTGAGCAGGACCCATGTGCTGAGTTTTTTTATTTTTTATATGAACTGAGTAAAGGACGGACCTGCTGAACGTTCGCACTTATAAGAAGAGATGTTGAATCTGTGAAGATTCTCTCAAAACAAACAGTGCATTCCAACCTCCCAGAATTGAAATATTCACAAGTATGGTGGTCTGGTTAGATAGATTTACCTAGAGAATTTCTTTAGCTTCAACACCTACTGTTGAAAAGTCTCAGTAAATGTTTTTGCTGACTTTCATACCATAGTAACTGGGGAGGTGGAACAGGAAACCTCTCATTATTGTGGACATATGGGGTCTTTGACTCAAATGATATTTATAGAAAGTATTAAAGACAGGGCTGTGAGTTTCAATGTTAAATCCACCATAATTGTCCCCCCTTTATTTATATCTTATAGTTAGAAAGATAAGATTCATTTTGACACAGTGTTTTTTTTTCTTACTAGTTTCTGTAAAATCAACAAAGTGAGTAAAATTATGAATACCCTGCCAACCTCATAAATAGTGAATTATGAAACTTTAGGTGAAGTGCCTAGGAAAGCCACTGGACGGCAGGCCTATGAAGCTTATAAAATGAGGCAGGAGAGTAGTCATTTAGCAATGTCACTGTTGTATTAAGGTTTCTGGGTCCCAAGCAGCCAGAGGTCCAGACCCACAGACCTGCAGCCCCAGACCCCTTAGCTGCCTGCCACTACTCAGGGCCCAAAAATGACTCAGACATTTATATTAACTTCATGCTGTTTGGCCTATGACATAGGCACATTGCTAGCTTGCTCTTACATCTTAACTCAACCCATTCTCGTGGCTCACCTGTGTTCCTTACATGTTCCTCCTTGGGGCTTCAGGCTTGGCTGACAGACTCCACCCTGCATCTCCTACCTATGCTCTGATTTTTCCTCCTACTTTTTCTACGGTGCCTGTCATGGGCCAAAACAGCTTTTTTATTTAAAGATTGATATTCACAGCATACAGAAAGACAATCCCATATCACCTCCCCCTTTCTGTCTAATCAAAAAAGGTTTCAATTTTAACATAGCAAAATTACATATAACAAAATAGCTATCAAGCAAGAATTACAGTTATAATATCAAGTCTATTTGTATTTAGCAAAATTAAAGAAAATACTCTATCATCTACCTTATCCTTATGAATCTAAAGTTTTATATCCAATATACCAGTTTCTTCAATGCCCACTTTTCTCTTAAAGTAAATTGGTGCTGCCAGGAGCAGACCTGTCTTACTGTCCAGAAAAATCTAAGTTCTTAAAACATTTTAAATGCCATATTCTGTAGGTCTTGGAAGTGTTTGAAGATTACCTATCTAATTGAATTATATCTCTGTATACCTAAAAATCTAACTAACATGCATTTCTTAATTATACATTACAATTTTAAATCAGTAACGTAAACATCACACATTAGACAAGAGTAGAAAAATACATACAGCATAAGAAAATTGACCTTAAATTTGTATCAATAAACCAAAATCCATACCAATGTAAAACATTTTGAGATTAACAGCTGCTTTCATGATCTAAGTAAATTCAATGATCCTATTTTTTAAAAAAATTATTCATATACCATATCCTCTTTTTCTTCTTACAAAGAGATTAACTATGACCATTAAACATTTATAATGAAAACAAACATTTATAAGCAATATTTTGGGAATTTGAGCATAGTTTTTCATTACTATTTCCTGCTGATTAAAGAACATTGAAAATCTCATGGGTTCTTGAGACTGGATAATAGTCTGCAGCCCTGAAGCTGCTGTGGCCATCTCTTCCCATCAGAAGTTTTTTCAGGGGGTCTTGGTTGATGAAACCATTTTGCCTGGAAGCAATCCACAGGTTCTCATCTTTTGTGGAAACAAAAGCAGAACTCTTCCAAAGCAATAAATCCTTAGACACAAATTTCAAATATCAAAATACCTTTAAAATATGTATTCTTGTTTAACTTAGCAGAATTTGCATTTGAAATCCATTGTCTTTTTGCAGTTAGATCATTAACAGTTAAAACATTAAAAGAAAACACAATAATAACCAAATCCAGATTTTGTGTCTGTTTTCCATCTTTACATGGCTTATCATATTTTTATAACTCTATTTCTCTTTTCAAAGACTTTGTCTATCCTCTTTCTTTTCTCTCGGAAGCCTATGTACCTTTTACATACATTGTAACCGATTTACAGGTTTTTCTTTTCATCTGAATATGTTTTATTGTGAATCCTTAACCATCTGTCAACCAGAAGAGTTTTTAAACTACACTCTCATAAAAGAGCCACATAGTTTTTGCAGAGAAAGCTGAATCAGTAAGTTCTCTTAAAGGGACCGCATCTCTGTTCCTGGTCAGCAAACAGAGCAGACCCAAGAAAATGCTGCTACTAAGAAACCGTCTTTGTTTCCTTTTTGTTCAAAATAAACAGAAGCCTTAAATCAATCATATACTACTGAGTCTTCTCTGAAACTTCAAGGAACCAGACTGGTTGTAGCTTACACTACCTGCCACCAGTCCACCGGTGCCATTTTGAATGTAGCCTGGAGGCTGTGCTTTCTCTGTACAATGACCCACTTCAGATACACAATTTGGAAGCTGCTTTGGCTCAGTGTCTGCATTAAAACCCTTTTTAAACTTTCTCAGGCTTTAAGTGGATATTTAGCCCACATTGGACACCATCTGTTGTATTAAGCTTTCTGGGTCCCAGGTGGCCAGAGGTCCAGACCCGTAGACCTGCAGCCGCAGACCCCTTAGCCGCCCGCTATTGCTTAGGACCCAAAATGACTCAGATGCTTATTTTAACTTCATGCTGTTTGGCCTATGGCTCAGGCACATCGCTAGCTTGCTCTTACATCTTAATTCAACCCATTCTCATTAGTCTGTCTGCCACGTGGCTTGTGGCTCACCTGTGTTCCTTACATGTTGCTCCTTGGGGCTTCAGGCTAGGTCTGATGGACTCTGCCCTGTTTCTCCTACCGATGCTCTGATTTTTCCTCCTACTTTTTCTATAGTGCTTGTTATGGGCCAAAACAGCTTCTTTATTTAAAGATTGATATTCACAGCATACAGAAAGACATTCCCACATCATGTCACAAATACTCTTCTCATGAATTTCCCCTACTTTTCTCATGCTTTTTGTCTCTTTAGCTCTTTTTCAAGTATAGTCTCCTAAATAAATCAGGAAAATCCAGTGACTATTTTATGCATTTTGTGGACTATCGTGGCAGTTATGGAACCTGAAGATATTGTTGATGGAAATTAGAATTTATGACCATAATTGAGAAACACACTTGGCTCCTGGGACTTGTAAGATATAGAAAATATTGTGGGCCAAACTTACTATCTCTGGACACTGAGTATCAGAATTGGCCCAGTTGGTGTCATAAATGGGAAGATTTACTACTAAAATTTAGATGAGGTCTCTCTATAAAATTCTTACAGATCTTTAAGAGAGATATGTGTATATCAATGTTTGTTGTATCACTGTTCACCATAGCTAAGTTATGTATCAAATTACCCATCTAATGGCAGATGGATGGAAGAAAAACATAAGTTTTTATGCATGCACAATGGGAATCTTTCAGCTTTATAAATAATGAAATTATGTTGTTTTGAGGAAGATGTATATAACTAGAGATATTTACATTAGGTGGATTGAGCCTGCTTCAGAAATTCAAATGTGTATTGTTCTGTGAAGTTCCTAGAATGTGTATGCAGCATGAGATCATGAATGTATATATGACATTAAAGTAGATGTAAAATTGGCTAGGAGAACTTAGGAACTAATAAATGGAGGTGAGAGTTGATGGGAAAGCCATGTTCAAACCACAATATATACTAATTTGAAAATGCCTTATGTTACATGGTACCACGTTCAACAATTATAACCAATGACATTTTTTTCTATAAAGTATTGGTATTTTAGTTTAATAGGCACAATAAAAATATCACTATGATTCTAGTTTCCTTATACATCTTGTGTTATTGTTTTTAATAATTTCTCAAATGAAGTAGTTCCCTTTAAAATTGTATTCTTGGTTTATATAAACAACTAAACAACTATTTTTATTGTTTTCCTTTTTTTTACACACAACCCATTTATTTGTCATTTTTATTAGTTATAATTGACAATGCCAAGATTAATTATCTCTACATCTAAAAGATTATACAAGCAGATAACATATATGTTCATATATATATAAGTTCCCAAATATATATATATATATTAGAATATGAAATTAGAAAATGAGAAGTATACTTGCGATTTGCAATCATGTCACAAGGTGGCATTTGAAGTGGCAGCGTTGTTATCAACTGTGAACTAATGCAAATTCATTGGCCCCATTTCTACCTATGGAGTCAGTATTTCCAGGATGCAGCTCAGGACTCTTGGTTGCCATAGCTTTTTATGAGATTTGTATGCACAGTAATGACAAAGAACCATTGTTCCAAGTTTTATCCAAAGGCAGGTGAGGATGTGAACATGAAAGAGATGCCCAGAATACATAGTGGAGTGATAGAATATCCATCTGTTCATGGATAAAACCTAAGACTTTCAGATCTACAGCAAATATGTCCTAGGGAAACTGGGAGAACAGTCATCATGGTCAAAAAATTCTTCGTGGAAAAACTAGAATCTCTTTACATATTTTGCTTTTACTGACTATCCTGTCTTTGAATGATTTCCCTTAGGCTCCTGGCATGACCACATAGATATGGCTATCTTTCAGAGCATAAATTTGGCAAATTCAATAAGACGCCCAGTTAGGGTTGACATTTTATTCATGCTCGGACTGCCAGGTTTGATTACACTAGAGCATGTGATCCATGACTTGCTTCTTGACATAATTCTTTCTCACTGAGATGCTACTCAAGCAATGATACTAAAAAATGGCACAAGCTGAGACTCACTTTAAAGCCCTTTGAATTCACTTATTTTACTTTTTTTAATTGTGTTTTTTTTTATTCTAGCTCAGCTACTATGAATTTGTTTCCAGATGCAGTAGAATTTCTTACACATTTATACTTACACCAAAAATGCTCAATTTTCAAAGTGTTTTCTGGACATTGCTATTAACTCTAGGGGCAATGAGAGCGTTATAGACACCACTAACAATTTCCTAATACAGTTAATAGATATCACACAGTAATTATGTTTAAGTGTGACATCATTTTAATATGTACCTTAAAGCTTATTTCTAAGGAGATAGACAGGAATTTCTTCAAAGGAGTTGGATTTCTCTTTTGTGAAATCCAAAGAGGAAACAAAACAAAACATTGGCCAATTTGTCTATGTAATGGGCCTGTGGATTGAATTTCTTCAAATGTAATAACTCTGTACAAATTATTTGTTTTTAATGTCATAGAAGTGTATGCTATATTGCTTGGTTTTATTAAAGCTCTTAAAATGAAGAGTCAATTATACCTTATTTATAAACAATTTGGTTTGACTACTCAGAAATAAACTGTTATTGTAAACATTTTTGCAGTATTTTTTAACCAATAAAATCATTCTGCTTTGTATAAAAAGTATTCATTTTGTAAAGTTTTTCTTTTATTATTTAGGCTTTAGTACAACTATTTATCATTTGCCTTTCTTTGTGAGTAATGTTTTCATTATTTATTGACAAAATGTGGTGGGTAAATCCTAGAAATTACTTCTGAAATATGAACTTTCTTTACTCAAGCAATAATTCATTCTAAAATATTAAAAAATTAGAGGCCAGTTGAATAGGTGTTTCATAAGGTTCTATTATGCATATGTGATATAATAACCATAATATACAATATATGGTAGATTATAAACTTTGACCTGTGACCATGCATGATAGATATAGACTCAGAAGGAAGTATTCAATTTTTGTCCACGTGAGGTTTTAAAGCTTTTGCATATAAAAATTAGGTAAACTCAAAGGCTACACTAGAGGGAGATGGTTCCACCCCACAGCACAAGTTTGGGGGAGTTGGACCCTATGGCATGGCCATAGGAAAGCTGGCTCCACACCTCACCATACTCAGACCCATATCCTGGACTGTCTATTAGCCCACTGTAATATCTTATATATCTGTTTACTGCTGGAGTTTCTGATGTGATGGTTCCTACAGAATGATAAACATAGGATTTCCATAACCTCGAGCAACAGCAGGATCTCTGAGAAATTAGATGAAGAGCTAGTGATGACGATATGTCAGAGGACTTAAGCTAGACGTGTTACTCGTTGCAATAAACATTTTGTGGGTGGGCCTAGTTGGACAAAGGGGTATACTGTCTGAAGCAGTGCAGCACCCAGTGCCACCAAGATGAATAAAGAAGTGTTAGAAAGGTGGAGGATTGAGGTGGTATTTTGTTTAGTTTTGTTTTTATTTGATTTTTGGTGAGCAGTCTCTTTGGGAGTGATACTCCAGCGATAATGGCGATATGGAGGGGTTGGGAGGTGAGAAGTACTGGAGAACATAATGTGAACTTACAAAAAAAATCAATAAAAAATTATACTAAAAAAAATCTCTCAGAAAGATGATATATTTGAAATGCACTGTTTTAAGAAAATCACAGAGGCTGTGTCTCCTAGGTATGGAAATGACCATTTATTTTATTGAATAATAGATGAAATGCTTAGATTATGTTCTCTGGTCACAATAAACAAAGTAGCATGTCCTCAAATGAATTTCCATACTCATTGGGAGGTGGAGATGATAGAATCTATGAACACTTACAGGCCACTTGATCTAATGTATGTAGCAGTAAACAGCAGAACCTATGTCAAGCAAGGTTGGAACCAAGTACTTTTTAATAAAAAGTGATTTTAAGAATGAAGAAAAAGCTGATATGTAATAAAGCCTAAGTTATGTGACTATTTCAATTCCTAGATAGCTCATTGATAGCTTAGTATACACTGCCATTTTTATACGGTCCATTATGTTCATGCCTTCTGTGATGATGACCTCCAAACTTGAAACAAAGTGGTCTTCATTTTGTGCTCTCTTTACATAATATGATATGGGTTAAATCCCTCTCCATAGTCACTTAAAAATTAAGCAGCAAGGCCAGTATCTGAATCAGATTGTGTGTTTATACTATGCACTAAGATTCTTAGCTATGACCGGTCTTCCATGGTATCAGGTAACTAAGAGGAAAAAGCCAGAACTATACAGTAGCTCAGAATCCTGTGTACCCAGTGTGAATAGTGTTGACAACACCCTCTCTAGTGCTTCAGTACCTTTACTGACATAAGCATCAGGAATGGTTTTCTTTCTGGTCCCTACATCTCTAAGATAGGTTCCCAGTGTTATATTTTTCAACTAAGAACAAAGTTTGTCATTATTAAGGTTGAAAGACATTATTTGACAATCTATTACAAATTCAAACCAATGACTTATGTTCCTATGGAATCAATAAACCCTTTTGCATGTAGCAATGTTCTGTATAACATTCTACGTGCCCTATTGCTAACTTAATTCAGAGTGATTCAATTGCAGTTTGTACGAAGTTATCACAAACCGGCATACTGGCATGATCAAGATCTGCTAAATTATGTTAAGCACAATCATATGCTGATGTATGGTTACTTTTCTGAACAAAACCCAAAGTTTCTTACTATAAGAGTAATGCATCTATTCATGTATATCAATTGTTTCTTGGTTGCAATAAACTTTCCAGGTTAGAATCTAAATGTACATGTATAGGGCTATGTTTTTAGAGGTTCCTATCATAAAATGAATGAACACAATAGTCCATATAATTATGGCAGTACTTCGTATGTTATCAATGAGCTATATGGGAATAGAAATAACCAGTCACATAACTTAAGCTTTGTAATACGTCAGCTTTTTTTCTTCATTTTTAAAATCACTTTTTATTAAAGAAATGAAAATGTACTAACCTTTCACTCAATGCAAAATAATGATGGAATTCTAAGCCATTTATATTCAGCTGGGGTAACATATTTATTCAGGTGCCAAATGTTGAGTGTTAATGGATTAAAGTATATGGGCAAAGTGAGCAATTGTACTGTAAATGTTACTTAAGTGAATTTGGCCTGCAAGGGTATTATTGATTTATTTTATCTAATTTGGTTTGTATTGCAATTCAAGCTCAAGACTGAGGGTTGAACTCATCTGTCTTCTATAGGTGAAATGACTTCAGGTCACAGAGGATCTAAACTAAATGAACACGAAGTCTCTTCCTGTGAGAAAGCTAGGAGAATGGAAACATTTATCAGTGGGGTGGGGCACAAAGAGAGAAGTGTTTTCCTCTTCCCAAGGACGCTGGGAAATCATATTTCACCAGGTAGAAAACAGACGACCACCACTCAGTGAAACATTTTGGCTTCTCCATCAATTTTAAAACAATATCCTCCTAATTGCTAAAGATGGTGATCTGCAAAGGGAGGCCCTGAGCTTAGGAATGTGGCTTACCATCCATCATCTTAAAAACCAGCAGAACCACAGAAACTGTACCTCTTTAACTGATGGAGAAGGAAAACTATTGATTATTTCTGATTCAAAGTCTCCCTTTTTGTTTAGAAAATAAAAAATAATTAATAAGCACAAGAAAGTTGGGTTCCTTCTTAGAATCTTTTTCTCTAAACATGATATCAATTAATTCTAAGTTGGTTTTGAGACTGGAATGTAAACAATTAAAACTGGTTATTACCTTTAAGCCAGCATGAAAATATCATTCTAAAGTTCTCATCTAATAATTATTGCAAGCATTTGTGATGATTATAAAGAAAAAGAATAATTAATTTTTTTAATGAGGTTATCAGAAAATAAAGAACTTCGGTAAAATTCAAAATTTGGGTCCTAGGACCCAAACAAGGAGAAATTCTCTGATTGGATAGGGAGAGTGAGGCCTCTGGTGACCTGGTGACCAGCTGAGGCCACCTGGGGTACCAATATTGTTAGTTTTGAAGTGTAAAAGTGGTTGGCACTGTGAACCGGCATTTATCCATCCTCTGGTTTTCTGGTCCTAGGGTTGCAAAGAAATCTATTAATTAAACAAAACAGTAAGACAGAACCCCAGGAGTCTTCAGATATGAAGTCTCTAATGACTGTCTGCAAAATGTCCCAGACCTGGAACATCTGTTCTGGAGATACATTCAAGTTCCACATCACAGTTCCAAGGTAACAACTAACATTCTTTATGTTTTGTTATTATTATTTTTTTTGAATCTCATAACAGCTGTCCATGTATTTTAGAGGACAGACCTTGTATCTCAGCCTCTGCCAGAGACTGTTATATAGAACAATCTCCTCACTTCACTGTAAGTGCTAATTAGATGCTTCATACACAAATACATAAATTCACATATACACTGATGAATTTTCCTTGCCAAAAATCTTCAGTATAGAGGATAGGAAAGTAAAACAAGTCCAATGGATTTATTTTAATGTGAGCCCAGACAATTTAGAATTGGTTTGTTTATGCAAGAATGATTTGTGTGTTCAATGCATTTATAAATTTTAGGATTTTTTTTGTAATAATTTCTTGGGAAAAAAAATAAGGCCAATTTTCTCAATCAAGAAGCAAGTTACTAGACACCCAGAGTTAAACCCAGAAGTCCTGGAGCAAGAGGAAGAGAGATAATCCCTAGGTGATGTGTTCATGAGGCCCCAGGGAAAGAATGAGACACATCAAGGAAAAGATAAAGGTGACTTATGACTTCACTGCAGCATGAGGTAAATTTGTCTCTAGTGTGAGGCCTGCGGCGAGCAGAGAGCAGTCACCCTGCTCATTCCTGTGGCATCTTTGTGATGAGGAGAGCAGGTAAATGTCAGAGCCTCACTTCCTCCCACTCAGAAACCAAAATTCATGTGCTATTTCATTCCAGGTTTCCCTCCTTTCCTGTTCTGCCCTCATTAGGCACACAGAAACACAGGCTGTGTTTTGGGCCTTGGAATAAGACAGAGAAGGTCATATCTCTTATCTGCCTTTATGCAGCTCACAATCTTATGGGGAAACTGTATAATTAAAAGGCAAGTAAATCCATAATAAAGATAATTTTGAGTAGCAAGAATTGCTATGAAGATTATAAATATAATAACATGATAAAGAATTACTTGAAGGAACAGAGCTCCTCTGGGCAAGAGGCTGATCATGAACTGGCTTCCCCAGTGAGGAGAGCTAAATTACCTCAACGATGGGAAGGAATTAACTGCATAATGGTTGGCAGAGGGATTTTTTTTTCCAGAAGAAAAGCAAACACAAAAAAAGCTTGGAGGCTAAGATGAATTTAAAGAAACAGGAAGATGGTCACAGGATTTAGGGCATGGTGATAATAAGGGACTTAGTAACATGCAGTACAAGATAACACTAGGAGGTTAATGGATAAAACTTAAAAACTTGTAGGTCATAGAACATACATGGATTTTCTCCTCCAGTTCCTCATTGCTACAGTTTCCTGCATACCATCTAAAGGTTCAGCACATTACATCAAATACTGGAGAGATGCTATTTCATGAACCTTTATGACAATCTCATGAGAAATGCAATAGTATTCCCATTTTGTAGATAAGAAAACTAAGACTCACAGAGGCCAAATAATTTCTACAAGGTTGTATAGATAGTAAGTGGTACAGCCTGGCTTCCCAACCAACACTTAATACCACAATCTGAGACCTTATCAGTTCTCCAGTTTAAACTGTTTCTTTTTATCTCACTTTCCTGAACTAGCTAGAAGGTTGTATATGTAATAATGAAGCCCAGACAAAGCAAATATCTATTGAGACAGGTGCAATGTGAGTTTATAGGCCAGGAGAAACTATGTACAAATAAAGCAATGCTTAGGAGTGGAGGTCGCTGGAACTAATATGAAATGAATGGTCTCTATTTATCAAACTACTTCAAAAGGGTCTGCAATCTCTGTTGTAGCCAGACAGAAGATCTCCATGGTACCAAGACTTAACTTATGTGCATATCTATATATTCACATATGCATGTACATGCATACATACATAATTTGCATTATATGTATTTCTACATACTTTTGTATGAGTTGTGCATAAAAAAAGATTGCATTTGCAAATTAGAGATATTTTGAGGGCAGTGTATTTACCAGACGCTTGAGATAATCCATTGAAGAGAGTCTATGTTTTCTTCTTGTACATCTCAAGTCTATGTGTAATTACTAAATATCATGTAGCAGAATTTTTAATCTGGGCCGTAAAATATGATCTATCTCAGTGCCAGATTCCCCACCTAGCATGCATAAGATTCTGGGTTTGATCTCCATCACGACCAAAGGAAAAATGATAAAGCAAATCTCCTTGCTCCCTTCTTCTTCACTAAAGGTCTTCACAATAAATATTATATTTTATATATATACATATATATATAAATTTCATATATGTTTCATATAGCTTCTATACTTTATGTAACTTATATAACAGAAACAATTACTTTAATACATACTTTAAATGTGCCATAATGAACATTTATGTAATGCACTACAATACACACACACACACATAAATTGATTGTTCATGTTTGATGTAGCTGTTTTACTGGTATTGAAGTCCAGAAGGCTAGTTAACCTAATATTTATTTTGCTCTGCTCATCTAACAAGTAGAAACAAGAGTGTTTCTGTTCTATATGTTCATTATGTAAGATAAATAGGTTGATGTTCATACACATATAATTTGTACTACTAAAAATATGTCTGATACACAATAGATGTTAGTAGTGGACACCGTATTTACTGACTTTATTAAGAAAATTGTTTAACATAATATTTAATGTATTTTGATAGCATTGTTATTTTCTGATAAAATTATTAATATTACTAAGACTCTACTATTGAACATAGCCCTAGTATACAGCTTTCAACTTCCAGAAGAGTTTATACAAATAGATTTGAAATGTATGTGTAATTTAAGTTACTTAAGTCATCTCAGAAGCATGAAAAAAAACCAAATAGAAGATATAACTGGATGTCACCTGACAGAGTCCAACAAAAATGTACCAAACATTTCAATGGGAAAGCAGAAGACTCAAAAACTAGGAAAAATTCCTTAAGCTAAGATGAATGGTTGTTTTCCATGACTTTATCCTATTGCAGACTTCAGCAAGAAACTTTTAGAATAAGAGAGTTGGTAACATTAAGTTTAACCCCAGATAAAGCAGATAAAGCAGATTATTTTGAGGGAGAGGAAGCCTATATTGTCATGAAAATACTCTTTCCTCTCTGTCTAAATGTGAC
This sequence comes from Phyllotis vaccarum, assembly GCA_033318265.1. Taxonomy (NCBI): domain Eukaryota; kingdom Metazoa; phylum Chordata; class Mammalia; order Rodentia; family Cricetidae; genus Phyllotis; species Phyllotis vaccarum. Next base: position 56,082,898 of record JARWLC010000016.1, read on the forward strand.
TATGTTTATAACAATGGGACTGTAGTTGCCATGTTCCATTGCATAGCCTCCTTTGCAGATGATGGCTGCAGATGACTCAGTGCTATGCTTGACTTTAGCCTACCATTTCCTGAAAAAGTAAGTGAATTCTGGAAGTTCCTGAAGGACTTATTGGTCTACTGCTATTGACTGCATTGGATAGACTCCCAAAAATACTTCATGTTCCAATGTGTTGTCTCTCACATGTCATTTCTGAAAATGGAACAGCAAGCCCAAACCAACCAACATTTTCTTTCAAGATGTTCTCATGTCTTGGCTTTATATATTTAAAAGTCACTTCCGAATATTAAAAACACTTCACAGTATTTTCCAAAATCATTTGTAGTAGATGATTTGGGGATTTGGTTCAAACATGCCCATGAAAATTCTTAGATAACAAGAAGGGTAGTTACTGGAAGAATAGAGACTGTCTTGAATTGTGTCCTTGCCATTGTACACATGGGCCTGGCATTCTTTTGTCACCCTATGATGTTCACTGCCATTGTCCACTGGATTTCTTTGACATTCTGAGGAGGGACTTGTTAGTTTCCTTATAAACATTGCTGAGTGTCATATGGGAAATTATTCAAGCCATCGCCAGAGAATGCACAAGTCTGACACTCAGATCTCACACTTTGGGAAGACTTGTCACCACTCACAAGATGCTGCTTACGGTGCCTGTCCTTTCTTATGAGTCTCTGGTAATGTTTTATGCTTTCTTTTTCTTCTTGCCCTAGTGCATTTTTAAGTATAAATTTTAACTGGGTTAAGATGACTATACTATGAAGGACTGTAATGCTTCTACTTTCTCTCCTATATGCATCTATCTTTCACATTGAAACTTATGCAACTACAGCAGCCTCAGTGTCCTCTAACACAAAGCCTAGCAAACAACAAGTATGGAGGTAAAATAATCAGTGAAAGAGACTGTGGACGTCATGGACCCTTAGGTTACTAGTCCTTGAACTAGACATCATTTCTGACACTAAAAAATCAAAACATAACTTAACTGAAGAAATAGCAAAAGTAAATATGTTAGTTTATAAAACATCTTTTTTTACATCACTGCTTTCTATGCACAGTCTTTCAGCTTCCTTATTAGCCTTCTCAATCCCTGCCCTCAATACTAGTCTAAGTCTAGTCTTAGAAGAACTAGAAGAAATCATGGGTAGTCCAAAATGCTTGGAGTAAAATCCTAGCTAAATCTACACTTCTTAACATGTAAGGCTGCATTTTTCTCGTCTCCAAAGGCTCCAGTCATATTTCACTTTATATGAAGACAAGATATATCACCTAGTAAAAGACTCAAGATATAGTTGTATGTACTGTACAACATTCTCAAATGTAGTATTATGTTCCCGTCTTTGAATACTTTAATGACTCCTTGTTGCTAAACTAAAACCAAAGAAAAGAAAGAAAATAAAAATTTGATATCATGGTGTTAACAATTACCACAAAGTGGTTTCTTTTAATCTTTTCTTATTATGTTTTTTCAGCCTGTCTCAAGTCATACTGTATTTCTACTATTATTTCATACTATCCATAATTATCCTTCTTCTCAAGCATTCTTGAAGTCCTCAATTCTCTGTGACTTGAATACTGTCTATCTGCACTGTCTTATTTTTCTTACCTGATTAGTTTTATTTTCTATCAGAAGCTACACTAGGTAACATGGAAAATGTACAGTGTATCCATTGTCCTGAATTCAAATCTTGGCCCACAAAATATTGTACATATGACTTTGAGTGATTTGCCTAGTATTTCCACACCTTTATCTTACTCTATGTGTCATGGGGTTTGTATTATTATCTTCTAAGCTATAATAACTAAACAAATTCACATGTGTAAAGCTTTAACATATCTACAGACATTGTTTTCATGAAGTCAATCCTTCATGAAATGTAAGCTGCTATCATCATCATCTTTTAAAAAATATGTTTATGAGTTCTTTTTTTTAAATGTTCTGCCAATACCTAGCTTGTGTCTTTATTATGGGATTTAAGCATTATGTCTTATAGTAAATGACCTGAATGTTTGCGACACTATAAAATTCTGCTTCTTCAGAGCAGAGGCCATGATGTCATTTTCCTACTCTCCTTTCTTATTCAAGGATCTTAGAACAATGTTGAGTCCAATATTGTACTCAGTCTGAGTAAAATGAACAAAGATGCACATGTCCAGTTCCTTTACTGTTTGCTTGCTCATTATCCTCATGTGATGAGGAGCACTATTGTTTGTCACAACTTCAGTCCTTAAGTTTAAAATAGTTCTTCACCCAGTAGAGGCACTAGGGGCTGGCTCATTTATGGAATAACATTATAAATTATTAGATGAATCTTTGGATGAATGGATCAATCAGAAGTTCACAGCTCTTTCTGAATTAGAAAACATGTGTATCAGGCCTTAGATTACCTATGCATTTCCATATTTTTAAAAGCCAATGTGTGTGAAGAATGAAAAATTTAAGTCATATCCAGAGCAGGATATAAATTGGACATGTGGGTAACTACTTGACTAGGTAACATGGAGATATTTGTACAAAAAATCTCTTGCCTAGAGAAAAGCAGGTGGAATTTGCCTTTTCAACATCTTTGTGCCAAGCCACATAATTTACTTCTCACCCGGGAACAATTTCTTTCCTCAGGCTGTAATGTGAGTTTCATCACAGCTGTGGAGCTAAAGTCAAAGTCGGAGTAGATTTTGCTGTGTCACTTGCTGGGAAATGACTTCTTACTTTGGGTCTGTGTCCTTGTCTGGCAGCTTTCTTATTTGTGTTTAAAAACACCCACTGTGAGAGATGCACATCTGTTCCTGCGTGTGTAAATAGAATGTGGAAGGAATATTTCTGTGTGTGGCTTTTAATTCCTGGACCCTTTAGCTCTCCCAATACATAAATTTTGAAGCCTATCTTTTCACCTGAGAATCAGAAGGTTGCCCATGTATGTATGAATTATACCCCTGTAGCAATGATACTTAAGGGAAAACATGGCTCTGTTTATCATCTGTGTGCAGCACACGGAAGCAAGCAGACTTAACACATCTGATGTTGGTGTCTTCTATATTCTTGACTCCCTCCCACCTATAAAATTTCCATTCTTAGCACCATATGGTTAAACGGGAAGACAAAATACTGTCTGTCCTGCTCTTCTATGTTGCATCTTTCCCTTCTGGTTGTGGCATTTCATGAGAGGGAGAGAGTTTGAAGCAGAAATAAAAGTGACAGAGATTACCACAGGATAGACCAGGGCAAGCAATGTGAGCTTCCTCTGATTCTAGCTTCATAAGGAGAATGACTAGATTCTCTACTGCGGCACCTTGGTAACTGCTCCTAGTTTCTGATAGTGACACTGTTCCTGACCTGGCAGCATGGAATAGAAAGAGGAAAGCTGCATCTGCTGTTCCTGGCTACTGGCACCAGTCATAGGGACTGGGATGTGACAGAAGATGAAGGGGAAGGAATTTTAGCGTTATTTATGAGTAGAGAAATAAGACCCATGAAATTTGACTGGTTATGGATCATTATTCTGTGTTCACTTTGCTAATGCCAGAATCATGTATTCACTATATAATTAGAGATATGTTTTACCAAATAGTCAAGCTATTAATTACTCTTCAGACTCTCCTTGAGACAGGTGAACACATTCCTGTATAATATGAAGAACTGTCCCACATCAACTCATTTATAAGAATTAGTTAATCAAATGCTGTATATACTCCAAGATACTGATGGATAGATAATTCACAGTTGGAGAAGCATCACGAAGACACTGTAGAGGTCTCTGTAAAAGAAAGAACACAGGCCCTAAAGATAAAGTAAAACTTGCAGAATCCAGTAAAACCATCAATTCATCGTGGCACTTGCCTGTGCTTAGTAGATGTGAAGCCAGGGCAAGTGCTAAACTATTATGCCGTGCTTAACCTGTGTACTTGTGTGATTCTTAGAAGAGAAAACAAGGGTTCCAGTTCAGATACTGGCTTACAATACATGAAATCAGGGTAAAAGGGTATAATGGAAAGGAAAAAGAATCCCAAATGTGAGTGTTCATAACTTACAGTGAGCTGTCAGTGTTTCCTTTTTGATAAATGCGGATTTGTTGGTATGAAATTATTTTATTGAACATACTGTGCTTTTTCTCAGCATCATGGTGAAAGTATATATGTTCAACAAAGATCTGTATTTTAAGTTCAGATATTTAAAGCCTACTTGTGAAGAATCAATCCATCATTTGTTTCCTAGACTGTCTGTTGTCAAACATACTATTTTAAACATTGGGATTAGCAAATGAAAACCCATAAACTTCCTCCCTGCATATTGTTTTATGACCATGAAGAATCTTAAAATTCTATCTCTGAGAGTCTTAACAACTCTGAAATTAAATCTGGTTTCTAGTTTAATGTTGATATATAATTACCAAATTCAGTATTGGTCAGTTCATACTCAAATAATGATCACTGAGCTATTTCCTTATGAATGAAGTAATGCAGTTTATAGTCATGTGTGTGTGTGTCTGTATGTGTGTTTGTGTGTGAGTTGGTATGTGTATGTGTGTATACATGTGTGTATGTGTGTGTTTATGTGTGTATGTGTGTGTATATGTGTGTGTTTATGTGTGTATGCATGTCTGTTTATGTTTGTGTGCATGTGTGCATTGTATGTATGTGTGTGTGTGCACGTGTGTGTTTATGTGTGTGTGCATGTGTGTATGTGTGTGTGCATGTGTATATGTGTGTATGTATGTGTGCATGTGTGTGTTTATATATGTGTACATGTGTGCATGTGTGTATGTGTGTATGTGTGTGTGCATGTGTGTATGTGTGTGTGTATGTTATGTGTCTGTATGTGTGTGCGTATGTGTGTGTTTGTGTGTGTGTGATGGAGAGGACACTTTAAATATTTAACAACTGAGTATTAGTGTAAATTGAATTGTCACTTCAGTGTAAAATAGAGGATGAGAAAAATGGCTGTCATTACATGAAGGCAGAAAATATGCCTTCATGGTAAACTCACAAAAATGGTTAACTGTTATGGGCTTGTATGCATGTAATAGAAGACCGCGACACTACAAATCCATAATTAGTCATCCTCTAAGCATGCCTGAGTTCACAAAAGAGAGTCAATGCACTGTATTATGAAGGAAGTAAAGTTTAGAAGAGATTAACTGACATTTATCAATGGAATTGTCTCTCTGTAATATAAAAATATTTTGGTTTTTAAGTCATCTAATTGAATTATAATTTATATGCCATCTCAGTAAGAACTTAGGTCAATGTTCTGTAATTATCTCTGTCAGACGGGAATAACACCTGACATTTTATGGAAAATGATGTACATGTAAGTGGTAAGTAAACTGACAATTCTTAATGTTTATCATTATCATTGCTCTATTAATGTGTTGTCATAGTTGACAGTCTAGAAGTTTCCAACATGACCTCAACTGACCTGATATGGTTTGGTCTGATATTTAGTTGTCTCTTCCTACAAAAGATCACTAGTCGACTTTTTATCAAGAGTTTTTCTCCTGTAGACTAGGGATTTTAAAACCTCATGCTTTAAGCAAATGAAGGAAAAAGGACAGCATTTCCCAGTTCTGACATGACTTCGCATTTTCTTTGGAAAATTTAAGCCCTAGGATACATTATGTGCTTTCTTCTTTGCACCTGGTCATACACCCTTTTAGTAAATGCTTGCCATTAAAATGATAAATGGATGCTATTAAAATACTTTAATGCATAGTGCACCAAAAGTGTCTACTTAGAGTCTAGTTTCCCTTCAGAATTTTGAAGAAGATGCCTTCTCAGCTTTTCTTTCTTGGCATTATTCTTAAAGAGAATGGGGAAATGTACACATGTATGTTTCTCTAGCGATCACCTGAAATACTGTATTGCTTTTAGAATTTGGGGTTACTTTAATGAGAGTTTTAGTTCACTCTTGCTTCTTTGCTTCACCCACATTGTGAAGGTTGTGAGTTTGATGATGTCAAGTGATTAAAAACTGTATTTTTGAGTTAATTTTACTTTACTTACATCCTGTTTTCAAAGGAGTTATTCTTCAGTGTATGTTTTTTCTGGGTGAATGGAATATTACACTGCACATTTAAAATGTTGAAAACTTTGTAAAAATAAAAACACATTTTAGGGAAAGTCAATAAAAACATCAATAATTATCTAAGATACTGAGTCTTTTTGAAGAACACAGAAGTTTTCTTCTCTGAAAGTCTACAAAAATAATGGTGTTGTAAAATATAAAGATATACTTCTTATTCTCTTTGAAATCACCTTGTTTCTTTATATTCTTTGTGTTTCAATATATTTGCCATGTTTTCTTATAAAATGATGAATAAAATTTTGTGATTTCACATAATTATGACATATTTTGTACTTTAGAAGACATTGTTTTCTTTATATAGTGTTTTTATGATTTTTATTCACATAATTTTGAACACTTTAGATGAAGGAGTCATCATCATCATAGGCTGAGTAATGGCATATGAGCTATGTGAAATGCATGCAGCAACTGTTCATGAGATAAACATAAAGTTAATTTTGATTTCTTTTTAACACAGCATCTCCCTGTGTAATTCAGGCCTCAAAGTCATGATCTACTTTCAATAAGTCCTCTCCGTGTGTCTGAAGAGCAATGAGTTAATAGTAACGTCTTACCTTTTTGACGAATCCCATTGTCAAGCATGGCTGGTACAATGTTGCTATGAAGTAGTACAAAGTGGAAATAAATACCTGGTTTCCCCACAGGCAGTCATCAGAACTGCCTTCCATCATCTGTAATTTTCTGACATTATTTGGTGGATATGATTTATCACCTTGCCAGTGCATGAGTCAATTGTGAAATCTCTATGACTCAATGGTACATAACAAAAGCAATCAGGGAAGTGACATTTGAATGAAGGGTTAGAGGATGGTTGTGAATGAGATTTCATTAACTTAAAGAATGAAGACAGAATGTCCTCCACACTTTCTGAAATCCTATTAAGTCAACATTTCAGTGTGTTCTCTCTATTAATGAGTATCTCTAACTTGGAAAATAATTATTATCAGTGGAAACAAACAAAAAATGGGGATTTATAGGGAAAATGCAATGGATTTATTCTCGTGTTATACTTAACCTTATACCTCTCCACTGTGTTCAAAATAACCAACCCTTTTTTAAAAAATCTGGCAAAATTCTGCTGCTTTTAAACCTTGTTGCTACCCACTTGTTTTCCCAGGTGGCAAGTTGGTAGCAAAATGAATTTATTCTTTCATTAAATATTTATTGCCTCTGGATTCTGTGTCAGGCATTGTGCAGGACAATGGAATTGAAGACATAAGGAAGAAAGATACAGTGCTCTCTATGTAAGAGATTTCAATTCTTAAAATGAGTTGTACTTACTTTTCTAGAAAAAAATTTCATTAATATAGATTGGGAAATGCCCCTTGGTGAATTTTCGAAAACATTTTATATAGAAGCAATTGGCAGTATTATACATGAATATTCATTTTCTGCCACATCTATTCCAGTCTGAAAATAGATTATGAGGAATGAAAAGAAATATTATCAGTTGTTTTGGTATGTGTTTCTCATAGTCCTGCTAGTAGTTTGAGAGTTTGTATTAAATATTGTTTCCTTGGTTTTGCAAATGAGTTTTTACCTTCCTGTGGGTTTTGACTGATGCCCATTTCATTGAAAAATGTCAACCAACACCATTAGCTAGGAATTGGGATCCACTTCTCATTGTACCCACAGAGAATCAAAACAAAAAAGTTCTCAAGAAAAAGTCACTGCTGATAAAAACATGAATAAAAACATTTTCAGAAAAAAAGCTAAATGCTCTGAACAATAACTATGCAGTATTTCCTCTGTAGCTGGGTGACCTAACAGTGTCTGGGGAAGAATAATAAGATAATTACAGTCTTGGTTTGTTTTTTTTTTCTTTTTTTTCTTTTTTTTTTTTAAATAAGCATATGGGCTATCAAGTGTTATGGTAAATGCTGAGTGAGAAGTATTGATGAAATGAATGAGCCTTCAGAGTAGAGCATGGCATAAACATTCACTGATGCAGTCTGCAGATGGTCCAGGCTCCCAGTCCTCAAGAAGATGCCAAATATGAAGAGACCTTGTATTTGGTGACAATTTGAATTCTTTCAACTGTAGAAAAAGTGGAGTGAAGAATACAATATGAGTTTGGTGAAGATCCAGGCACTCATTCCAAACCTAGGGTAATCATATTTTATTTGTGATTGGTCTGAAAATAGGATACCACCATGTAACAAACACAACATAACAAGGAAAATGCGACAAGATGATTTATTCCACAATTGTGGCACCCACATCTGTATTTCTGCCATTACAAAAGTTGTGTAAAAGAATTTTAGAGTTTAAGAAACAAAACATATACAGAACATACAATTTGTTTATATTCATATTAACTTGAGCCTAAAGACGTGAAGATCATCTCTGGGACTAGTCTATTTTGATTCCCCCTACCACTCTGTTTGAAGCTAGGATACATCTTCAAATTGTGCAGAAAGCTTTCTAATTTGCCTCACATAATTTGATCTTTGATTAGGGCTCAGAAGAACTTAGAATAAGAAACTGAAGATTGGGTTAAATTTGATGTCTTTGTTTCTGTTTGTGTTAATGTAAAGTTTCAAACATAGTCGGTACCGGAGACATCCAAGGACTGGGCCCAGCCATAGTCTCACAGTAGGTAAGCCATGAGAGATTGGCATAGACAATCTGGTCTAGTCACTTATCATTCCTACAATGTATATGTTACTGTCCTTCCCATTTTACGTAGGTACATGGAGAAGTTACATGATTTGTTAGTGGTCAAAATGTAATGACTGTATTGATAAAATCAACATTATTTTAAAGCACATCTGGGCAAAAGGGTATTAACAAGAAAGATCTCAAGAAAATACCTACTTACTAAAAGAGTCAATTTATAAAATTATGATTTCTCTCTTGCTCTCTTGTTTGTGCATGCGTGCGTGAATGCTTGTGTGTGTTTGTATATGTGTGTAGGCCAGAGAGGTTGATACTAGGTATCTTCTTCACTCACTTCAACGTTAGTTTTTTGCAATAGGAACTCTTCATGAGCTTGGAACTCTCATATTTGCCTGGTAGACAAGCCCCAATATCTTTCTGTCTCCATCTTCCCAAAGCTGGGAGTATAAATACATACCACTATACTAGGTTTTTGAAAAAAATGTGAATCTTTGTACATTTAATTAAGGTTCTCATGTCTGTAAGGCAAGTATGAAGTGAAACATCTCTCAGGTTCTCAAATTATGGTGTTTTTTAAAATAAACATATATGAGGAAGAACTAGCAAGAAGACTTTGATGTGATATCGAGCGACTTTGATTAGACTGAGTTGTTGACATTAAAGAAAATAAGTGTTTGAAGGAAGAAATTCGTGATTCCAGTGGGACAAAGGTGGTTTAAAGTTTTATGTGTCAATTTCAGGCACGTGGCCAGAGAAAAGTCTTAAGTCACAATGTCTTACATGTCAGCTATGATCCTACACACCACCTTCACTGTGAAAGATGTCATGCTAATGTTAATGAGACTGAAAAGAACTGGTTCAAAAACTCTCGCTCAGAAGGAATTAACTCTGCTTCTCTTCCACGGTACATTGTGTTCAAGCCCAAGGATCCATTAACTGAATGTGTAAATGCAGTTTCACACACTCCAGATCTGCTCTGTGTGCTGTGCACAGAGGCACACAGTACTCCTATTCTTCTGCTATACCCCCCCAGAACATCCTCCTGGTGGTTAGGATCATTGTCTCCCTCAGGCCTTCCTGTCAAAAGCAGAGCATCTCTAAGTGGAAGGCTATAGATCAGTGACTTGGTAAACCAGCTAAGGAAACAGTATATTACAGCCCATCAGACCTCTGAAAATAACCCACTTCAAAGATGTTGAAATGAGAGAGTCACACATCAGAATTAGAAACCAGAGAAGCATTTAGGATGTGGGCCACTTCATATGATCATTTTAACAGACAAGAATTTTTCACTTTGGATCTGGCCTCAGAAGTATCTTTCAAACTATTTCAACAGATTGTTTTTGGATTATAGCAACAGCATACAAGAGAGCCAATGGCTTTGGATTCTTTGGTGCCTCGCACTGAGCTAAGTATATACCATACATAGCATCCACTAGTGTGTTATATTTTCCTAGTAAGCTGGTAATATTTTCTATCTTATAATAAGAAGTTTAGAGAGGCAAACCTGCCTACCCTAGACTGCAGAATTAGTTTAACCTTAAGACTAAAGTGCAGACACACATTGCCCCAAAGTCCTTGCTCCTCAAACTATAGACAATATTACTTCAAAATGGAAGCCAGAAACAAGTGTAGAGGAAGTGCATTCAAAGAAAATAATAATTCCCATTAGTTACTATGTGCTAACAAAAATAATATGTGTACATAATAGGAAGCTCTCTCTCTTTCTCTCTCTCTGGCACAGGCATGTGTAAGTATGTGTTTGTATAGGCATACAGACATGTGAAAACTTCGTCAGCTGCCTTCCTATACTGTTCCATATCTTATTTTACTTGGGACAGTGTCTTTAACAAGCCCAGAGCTTGCTTCTTTGGTTATAGCCGCTGTGCAAAAAGACCCCAGGGTTCATCTACCTTTACCTTTGCCATGTGCCTCTGTGCTATGATTTTATGTAGGTACTCATCAGGCCATGAGCATCCGATTCTTTCCTTTTTTCCCCTTTTCTTTTCTGTGAGTTCTGGGAGGCAGAACCTGATTCTGATTGTTTAGTAGAACTAAATTTTCCCAGAGACAGATCACTAATCAGGAAGATGGAATGGGAAATGTTCTGTACAAGAAATGACAGCTGCTGAATGAAGGAAGAAAACCAGGGAATTGTAAGTAATCTCCACTGAGTTTTAAAATAAATCACCAGGCTACAAGGACACAAGAAATACACTCAACAGAGAGAAGCCTTTTAGGTTTTGGAAACCATTAAATAGCAGGCTATAGAGATGACAATTGAAAGACTTGCTCGTAGCAGCAGAATGTTGAAATATTTGTGTGATTTAATAGATTATTTTTCACTTTTCATAAAAAGAAATGCATTTTGTGTCTGGGAAATGTAATTTCAGAAAAAAAAGGGGGCATAAAGTAGCTATGGGCCTTTTCAAATTTAAATATTTGAAAAGATATAATTCATGCAAATGTTTAATAGTTTTGCATTTTGAAAGAGCAAAACCTGCCCTGGCTGGTATTTACTTTTGTAATTAGAAGAGCTTGAGTGGTGCAAACAATTAAAATGATACAATACCTTTACAAGACAATTAATCTTTCCTTTGTGATCCATCCTACCGCATCCCAAGCTGATCATGTTAGTTACCTCCCAGTTAAGGCTATGCTAGAATGTAATTGCACCCATTTGCTTTGACTATCAAAGGAGAAAAGATCATGCAATTTGCATCTCATATATCTAGAAATTAAAACTGAAGGGCTGACCACTTGACACTGCAGAAGTTCGTGAAATGGAGCCTGCTGAGCTCAATTTGTTGTGGCGGCTAAATGATTCCTCTCTCCAATTTGAATGCATGATGAAACTTCTATCAGAGCACTGCACTATAATAATTGACAACATAATGAAACTGCCAAAGACAAAGATGCAAACTCCTCTCTCCTGACCCCTCAGCTCTGCACTTCTCACTCAGAGTGGTGCGAATGCTGTGTCCAGACGAGAATCATTCCCCTCATATTCATCCCCCCTCTACCCATCAGGGATGGCGGAGACATTCGTCCAACACCTGTCCCTTTAGGATCTCACAACTGATGGTCCAAAAGTATCATTGCAGTTTACATTTGACAATAGGTGAACAAGTATATAAAGGTACCTGGGACAGCTATTTGAAAGTAACTGTTTGTGTCTTCTATTGCCATCATCTTATACGTGAATGTATGTAAAGTAAGAGAGGGGAAGGGGTATTAGATGCTGTTAGGAAGAATTTAGTTTCCTTAAAATAACACTGATGTTTTTAGTATGGAGGCCCCTTTCTTCTGATCTACACAGTCTTAGTGAAGTATCAGCTTTAATCTTTGGGAACCACTAATTTTTACACACAGGCTTTTTTCTTCTATTATCTCGGTCGACTGTAATTTGGCCTTTATAATCTTTTCGGGCAGCTAAACTAGTAACAACTTCGTGGTTCTCTGTTCCTTGGAGGTTGATTGAAGTGGTTTCCAGCGCTTGTCACTGGTGAACATGCTTCCAGCTCTTGTATGTCCTCTTGGCTTCCTTCTTTGCTGAAAGGTTGGGTTTTCAGAATTTTGTCTTAATACCCTTTCTGGTTTTTTTTTTTTTTTTTTTTTTTTTTTTTTTTTTTTTTTTTTTTTTTTTTTTTTTTTTTTTTTTTTTTTTTTTTTTCTAGCCACATTTAACCCCATCCCGGGGAACTATGAAATGTTGTTTCTGTGGATTTCACTAATTACAAGTCTTGATGCTCAGGCCAGATCTCATCTCTCAGTATCAGATCAATATCTTCAGCCATTAGTCTCTTCCTCTTGAATACCACAAAACACCTCAAGCATCCCCAAACTGAGCCCATGTCTTTTATGATTTTGGCTCTACCAGTAGAATTACACTCTTACTCAATCCCTTTTATCAAAATATCACATTTACCTAATTATAAAACCTATTATTTTTGCCTCCTAAGTCTGGTCAATATTGCCTTACTTTTAGATACCTTCTGTAAATCGCTAACTAAAGTTCCCGTCACCATATTTACTAAAATAAACTGCTCTTACTGCAATTAAAATGTGTTTAGAAAGCCATGCATCAGAATATGAAACCTGTTGTTTTTGCCACTGGCCTCCCCATTTTTACCCAGTTAGGACCTGGTCTTGTTCTTTTTAGCACTGGCTAATTATTTATCTTAATTTTTCTTACCCCTTCTTCGTACTTCATTCATCATCAGGGAAAGTCTTATTTATTTTTATGATTATAATTGATACATGATTTATTATTTTACTTCTCTGTCATAAAACACAATGACCCAGAACAATTTCTCTAGAAGAAAGCCTGTTTGGGCTTTTGGTTCCAAACAGATAAGAATTCATCGCAGTGAAGAAGCACGGCAGCAAGTGACAGACAAGGCTGCCGAAGCAGGAATCTGAGAGCGTGCTTCCTCACCATCTCCTGTTTGTTTAATCTCTTTTCAAAAACTGAAGTCAACTTCATCTCCTGTCTTAAAGTCTTTTCTTTTTAATTTATCCTTCTGTCATACATTACATCCTGATTGCAGTGTCTCCCCCACACACCTTCCTTCTCCCTCAGATAAACTCTGCCTCTGTTATCATTCAGAAAAGAGCAAGCCTCCCAGGATTATCAACCCAAGACTAGGATAACAAATGACTATAAGACTAGGTAGTAACAACTGGATAAGGCAACTCAGAAGAAGGAAAAGGGTCCCAAGAGCAGGTGAAAGAGTCAGAGACACCCCTCACTCCCCTGTTAGGAATCCCACAAGCACATCAAGCTACTTAACCACAGCATGTATGCAGAGAACCTAGTACAGACCCATGAAGGTTCTGTGATTGTCACTTCTGTCTCTGTGAGAACCAATAAGCCCTGCTTAGTTGATTCTGTAGGCCATTGCCATGTGGTGTCATCAACCTGGCTGGCTCCTACAATCCTTCCTCCCCTTCTTTTGGGGGTTATGTCATTTCTTACCTACTCAATGTCTGGCTCCAAGTAAGCAATATTAGTTACTTTCTAGTCTTTACTGGCTTCGCCTATGTTCTTATTAAACTACTTACTTTAGGCTCTTTCTTCTTCATGTGTCCTTCACAGATGTCTATTTCTCCTTTAGACTGATAGACACTTTAATAAACACACTGCCCTGAGTAGTTCTTAATGTATTTCATATCCATAAAAATGAAGCTCCTTCAGGCATTGGGGATACTTTGCATACTGACCTAGCTGAGTATATGCTAGAACTGAATTTCAAAGTGGTCTCTAAAACATATCATGACCATTATGTTGTCCCCTATAATAGACAGGTGTTTTTAAACTCAATAATTTTACTGTTAATGCTTATTAATTATATTTGTGCTTCCTGTATTTTTAAAACAAACATACACACCAAGAGAGGATTAGCTTATCCCTAAAGCAACGATGGATACTGATTTTGAATGTTACTTCCTTGGAGTGTTTTCTAGACTTATAACCACTTTACTTATTTTCTAAGAGTTTGCTCTTGAATGGATTAAATGGACAGACATAGCTTCCAAGAAATATGATCTATCCTGACATGACAGTATGGGAAAAAGAAAACATTTAGGATATAGCCTCATTATATTAAACTTATTCAATGTCCAGCATCCATCCTTGGTATCTCTTACTGTTGTGTACTGATACTCTTACTAAATAAACAGTTAAAGAAGGGACATAAAGGGGATGGGGCATGTGCAAGAGAACATATTCCACACTGTTATAACATTCTAGTTTTGGAAAGCAAATCGTATCTCTGTAAGGCAACCTGAGCCTCTTGTTGTGTTCCTATCTGCACAAGCCAGGCTTTATAAACTCTTTGTTTTTCTAAATTATTTCTCTCACTTTTCTTGACATCGAAACTTTCTCTGAAGAAGATTGACTCTCGTGCAGCCTTTTATTTTATTTTAAGACTAGAAATCTAGAGGGGGTCTTTTAAAAAATGCAAGCCTTGCGTAAGACACACATACACACTCTCTCTAAATTTCAGAGTTGTTTAGTTGGTTTAAAAAGAGATTTGGGTTTCGCCATGCTGTATTGAAGGAAAAATTCCACTTTCTGCTTCTATCTTTTCTGCAGAAATGAGGAATATCTTTGAAAAATAAGGGAGGTGGTTCTTTAGGTGTGGGATTTATTTCTGTATCCAAAATGACAAAGGATTATTTAAAAAGCAGTATTCATGGGACATGTGGGAAGGTATGCATGTGTGTGTATGTGTGCATGTGCGTGTTCGTGCGCGCGCATGTGTGTGTGTGTGTGTGTGCATGTGGGAGTTAGCATGGGATGTAACATGCATGATTAAACTTCCTACCTAGCAATAAGCAGAGCAACTTGTTTGTTCCAGTTTATTCTTTTCTGTATTGACTTCCTCACAAGATTGTCAAAGAGAAGAATTTTGTAGCAAGCTATTTGAAAAGCCTCAAATAGAAAGAATGATTTCAATTGATCATAGCAGCATGGGAGATGTTGTATGTGACTGAACACGCTTTTGATATAGATTTCCTAAAAGGAACTTGCATTTTGAGTTTTTCATATTGAACGATTTAAAGTTGGCACTAAGCCTGTTATTTCTGTGGATAGTTCTTGTGAGGTGGTATAGTGATTACTCTGTTCCTTCATTTCTAATTTATATCTTTTAATGAGGGCATGCAAATATGCCGCACATGGAATATTCATATTAATGTCAGAGTGATTTAAGAATGGTCTCTAAGTGGAATAGAGGGAGAGTCTCAGAGACTTAGCCTTTTTCTTAATTGTGTTGCTTGTGGCAGAGCTGAGAGGCATTGGGTAGGGAAACTCAGCCTCTCTTGTAGGAGTCTCCTCTGAAACCTTTGGGACAGAACCGGGCACAGCTCTCTATAAATCAGCTTGTCGCTTTCTGGGCCACCTAACATAATTGGAAACACTGACTCTAGGCCATTTCACCCTTGCATGGGAATGATGAAGTCAGAGATTCTGATAATCGCGTCTGATTACACCATCCAGTTTGAAAGTAGTGAAAGAAGCCAAGGAATAAACCTCTCAGTCCATCGACAGAGTCATTTAGGAACCATATCTCAAAGTCAAAGGCCTTTAGTTTGGTGTGAAAGTTCTGTGTAGTTGCTTAAAACAGGTGAAATAGTATTTTTAAAAAATACATTAATTCACACTTAGTGCCTTTGCTATCATGAGATCCATCTTCAAGTCATCTACATGTCTAGTCTTCTGACTGTTAGTAAGAGAACCTTTGGAAAATTGCATAACTGAATACTGATTACTCCAGGATTCAAGTAGATGCAGTGCTCCATTTGTGTTAAAATACTCTTCACTGTTACAAGTGAAAGTAACAGCAAGATTGAGCTGTGCTATAAACCATTTATGTGGAAGTCCAAACTGTGCATGCAATAGTGATAATTGTATCCTATTAGCAGAGTGAATTGTATTTAAACAATAATTGCAGACAAATGACATGTAAATCGATACACGAAAAGGCATCAAGCCGCATGCATTATTGATTTTCTGCCATGTTCTTCTCTACGTTAATGCTCTGAAAATATGATTTACAGTATTATTTTTAATGACTAGCTTTCTTCTGGACATGATAAAGTTCTGTGAAAGTTAAGAAATTTTAATTCCAGCACTACCAGACAGCTTTTGAAAGTGAGGTAATGAAACTATGGCCAACCCAAATCGGTTGTAGAGAAATGATGGAGAATGCAGACAGAAGAAGTTCATAAATATTCTTTGTAGGTTCAAAAAGTGTGGCATGTTGTTTTTACAAAGTGATGCATTTTTCATATGCGATAAAATGGAAATAATTTTGTTACTTTTACATATCACGTCAAATGTAAATGAAACGCAACAGAGTAGAAAGAAAATGATAGCAAACATCTGATTTCCCTGTAAGTTAGTGGAATTCAGTGTGGAAATTGATGTGACCTGGACCCAACAAGCCAACTTAGGAAATCACTGGTGCGAGGAATTCTCCTATCTGATGAGACAGAAAGTGTGAGATTTGTTCTAATTGTGACATGGTTGCAGACTATGATAGCTAGTGCCGATGAAGGAATTAAAACTATGCAGTAACACTAGAAATTAGCAGAATTCTTGTGAAGTTCTCAGGCATTAAATTTGTACCATTGAATAGTTTCTACAAGAACCTTAAGGTCATGAAGACTCCAGCTGACATGAAGTTTGAGTTGCATTGAAGCATGTTTATACCTTATCTTATTAATACAAAGGATAAATTTATCTTGCATTATTAAAATCAAACATTGATTATTTAAGATGTACAAGTGGATATTATAAATAGATACATACAGTCCATGAACATAGAGTACAGGGTTATTAAGAAAGGGCTCACACCCTTTCTTTTAGTGATTACTATTGTTCTAAAGAACAACTCCGGCCACCAAATGCATTTGCTACTAAATCTGCTCTTCTCAGTTAAAACCACTTTTTCTTTATAGTTCTATAACATATTTAATAGGTTTTAAAGTTATTTATTTATTTTTATGTACATGTGTGAGTACCTGTATGTTTTCATGTGCACCAGGTGCATTGGTGATAAACACAAAAGATAGTATCAGATGTGTTTGAACTGAGTTTGCAGATGGTTGTAAGATATCATGTAGGTACTGGGAACCAAATCCAAACTCTCTTCAAGAATAACAAGTGTTCTCAATCATTGAGACATCTCTAAGCCCCTGTTCTTATTTCCAATAGCGTGAAGGTAAAATTATTTTATTGGTGTTGTATAGGACATATTGTCAGTTTCTCTTAAACAAATTTTATTTTTTTGTCTTTGTTCTTGGACTGATATTAAAAGGAAAAATGATGAGGTTTTGTTATTCATGAAATAGTTTAATTACATAGTAATAAAATCTTTTAATTACCAAGTATTAGAAATAAATTTAATTTAATATTAGTGATGAGACAAAACCATTCTTATATTACCACAGTCTTGCAAAAAAAACATTAAAAGAAAAGATATGAGAAGTAATAATCGTATGATACAAGAACATATAGTATATACCATATAATAATTCAGAAGCCAAGTCCAAGAGAACTTACTGCTATACTGTTTGGTTTGATAATAGAGTTGAATACAATTTCGTCATAAATACACAGAAAAGATATGCACTTTAATTTGCCAGATATAACTGGTTTTAAAAAGTAGAAGCCATAAGATAATTGTACAGATAAAAAGATAAAACAAATAAATATCCATTTACCAAACTACACTAAAGGACCCTATGAAGCAAATTATGACCCATTTTAAGTATAGAAAAGTAAAATTCTTCAGTTAAACTCAAATTGATCTCATTTAAAACCATAATTTGTGTTTTCACGAAAAAGAAAGTCATGATAAATTCCATATGAAAGATCAAAATATAGTTAAAATCCTATATATATGTATATATAATAACATATGTAGAACATACAGAATAATTTTGAGAAATGAAGAAAGGCAGAGAGGCTGCTGAGATGGCTATGTAGGTAAAGATGCTTGGTGCCAAGCCCAACTGGTTTCAGTAGCCACTCCCACAGACTGTGGTTAGATGGGCACACATATCCTATGACTCTGACACTGGCAAGCCTGAGCAAATCAACAGTAAGTCTATACAATGCATGTATTAGTTGATTCGTGATGGAAGTTTTAAAATCTTCAGCATGAAGAGAACATTTGAAGTAGTCAATATTTGGGGAAACTTCAAATTTTATTTTCGTTCACTTTTCTATTTTAAATCACACAATGAATTAAAGAGAAGATAAGTACATTGTTGTTTGGAGTACATATATAAAGGAAAATAACAATGAAATTATCACATTTTTCAATCCACTGTTTCAATGACTTTTAGTTGCTTTCCCCAAAGTCATGAAAATCCTTCATGCCAGAAAACCTGTTTCCACTTCCAAGTCATAAGTTTGTGTGTATGAGATACTCACTGAGTTTGATTGATTTTTTTTCTTTTTCTTTCTTACAATTTTTTTTAAGCATGGGTTAGAGGCAACTAATGAGATGAAATTTTAAGTAAAACGTATAGTCCCCACATTAAAGCCTTTAAAATAGCAAGAAGTAAGGATAAAAAGCCAATATAAAAAGGAATTAAAGTTATTATAAAATATTCTCCAGTGTTGCCCAAGAACAGCTAAAGAGTAAAACAATCACCCCCAAAAGATGATAATAGTAAACAAATAAAATTGTAGAAATCAACTTGTGATTATAACTAAAGATTAATGGATTAACAATATAATTAAAAGAGAAAAACTCAATATGCTTTTTGAAAGATAAAACCCTGCTACAGCATCTCAAAGTCTCCTTCATGTAATTCCATAAGATCTCTTTGTTGATCGAGTTAATGTGAGTTATCACTCAGATTCTATAAAACAATTTGGTTCAATTTCACTGCACCTATGAAAATTCTGTCTGCCTTCATGCTTTCTTATTCAGCGTTTGAATTAGCTTAAGAAATCTAACTCTAAAGTTGTATGGATAAAACTAAATAAAGGCATGCTAATGAAATCTTCCCTTTAGACCTAGTTAGAACAGCCTGCTAGAGGAGATGCACTATCCTCTCTCAGCCTTAGAGGACCCAGACATGGGAGCCTGTCTCTATGGGGAGGGAATGGATTTGAATGCTTTTTATTCCACTGCCATTCAAGGGTTGTATAAACTCTTGAAATGTTTCATCTTGTTCCCTTTGTGTTGGTTGGGTCATTAGCTAAAAATGTAGTTGACAAAGTTACAGCTAAATAGGAGCAGGAAGTTTTTGTAGATTACTGTACAGAGGGCAGCAGTAGCAAGTCAGAATGTACTAAGTAGTTTTTAAATCTAGAAGAAAGGCCTCTGAAAGATTTTGCTGTATTAAAATAATAAATCTTGGAAGAATTAAATACGTATAACCTGATGTAAACATGATGTTGTATGTGCATATTACTAAGTTACTGTGATATATGTATATGCATGTATATACATATATTTCTCATATATACACAATATATTATATGTATGCATATATATACATATTTATCACAATAATATGCATGTTTTTATTTTAATATATTAATTAAAATTTTAAAACAACAGTTGTATTCACTAAGTTTCAACGAAGAGTTTCAGACCCATGGTCACATAGAGAGAGTCCTGCTTCAGTTCAGTAAATCATGAAACAAAACAAGAAGAAATGAGTATGAAAAAAGGACTTGTAGGAAAGGGGTGTGGACTGATGGAAATAAAGACAGAGTAATCTCAATTCATTATTATAATGTATAAATTTGGCAATAAAAAAGTTGATATACGCAGAAGTATAAAGGCAATTATAAATGAGTGGAAACATTAGAAACCTTAGACATAAGGATAAGCTAAGGCCTAATGTTCTCTTTTCCTTCTTTTATCAATCAACAAATGTAGTGATATGTTATTTATTTAATAAAACCAGTCTGGAATATCACAGCAGAGATCCACAGTCAATGCAGGAGGATCAGAGAGTGGTAACTCACACCTTTAATCCCAACACGAGAAAAGACCAGGAGTGGTGACCTACACATTTAATCTCAGCAGATCTGAGTTTGAGGTCAGTTTGGTTTACTGAGGGAGTTCCAGGCTCCCAGGCAGGCTGTGGTTGTGCCACACCTTTAATCCCATAAACCCAGAGACAGAGACCTTTCTGTGTTTCTATGAGTTCAAAGCTAACTACCAGCTAGTAGTAGCCCATTCCTTTAATCTTAACTTGGATGTGAAACAACTGGGCGAAGAGGGTATTTAAGGCAGGCATAGGAAGACAGAGAAGGCAGTAGAAACCACAAGGAGCTAGGCTGAGGAAGCTGGAAGATAGCTGGATGAGATCTGACTGTGGTGTTTCCTGTCTTTTATATTTCAGCCTTTCCCTGAGATCTGGCTTTGAGTTTCCTTTATTACAACCAGAATTTGTGCAATAAACAACTCTTGCATCAGCACACATCCTTATACAGTGGTAAGAGACTTCATGAATATGAAGGCAGATGCATTTTTGTTTACCCAGTCATCTTAAATTCTTCTGGGGTTTATTTGCCTTATATTACCTCCCAAGTTAAAAGAGAGATCAACTGAACATGGGCCTATCAGCCACAAATACCTAAAGGGTATAAACAAGTGGTATATTTACAAACAAGTTGAAAATGGATAAATGAATATACACTTTCCATAGCTTTCAACATAAACAAATATTTGGAATTTAAAAAATAACAGTATTTTTTAATGACATATGTCCATTCTGGCTACTGTAGTAACTTGAAGGGTTAACCAAGGAAGTCTCATAAGTTATGAATGCATATACACAATACCACAAGCATGGACACACACCGCGCACACACACACACACACACACACACACACACACAACCACATCCCTCAACCTCAACACAATAAAGGACAACTGCAAGGGCAAAAGAAAAAGAGCCTTGTGATATTTTCACCTTCTTTCCCAAGATTCCTCTCTTCTCTTCATAAAATAAATGAACATAATCACCATTTATCCAATCCGTGGTGACAAAGCTTGATGCTAGATGCTGATAAAATAAAGCAAAAGCTAAAATACAAAGCGCCTATAAAAATTTACAAGCAATCTGGCATCTATCAGGAAAGCTATACTATTATTTCCACTTGTATTCCAAGGTCATTGCGTAAGGCTAATTAATGGCATTCAGTCTAGCACACTGTTGCAGACAAATTGCCCCTTTCATCAGCTATAACATCAATGAAGTAAACCATTTTAGACAAATGTTAAAAGGGGGATTTAAATAATATGGTTTGAAATTATATTACTCCATTTCCTGAAGATGTGAATTAAGATCACACTTCACAATTCCTCTACTGTCATGCACGGAAATCCCATCTGACGTCTGCTGAGATGGTCAAGCAATGCACCTTATTTTTGTTTTTCCTGTAGAAAAATGTTCCATTCTTCCTGGTTAATGCTCTTCATATTACGTATAAAAAAACTGTGTATTTTAGGGCCCTCACCTGTTTCCTGAATTTTCCACCCTGTTCCAGGAAATGACTGAGTTGAGAGAAACTTCACTATGGATAATATCAAATGTTCTTTCTGTCCAGATGGTTCAAAAAAGCTAGGTATCATTCCATCCTCTGCCTGGAAGCGTGAAGGACTCTATAAATACAGTCACCACACTCTTCCATTTCTTTGGTCAGGATTGCACTGCTTTCTGCTATTGGGGCATCATTCTTTTGAAAACAAAACAAAGTCTATTTTTTGTGATCTTTTACTATTATTTTACATATTGCTAATGTCCAGGGTCCAATGGATCCCTGGGGGGTGAGAAGGCACAGAGTCACAGATCCCAGGGGATGAGATGAAAAGCAAGCAGACTTGTTTATTTAGCAGGGGGAGGAGAGTGTCCTGCCAGCAGCCAGGCTTTGTCAGGATTAGGTGACTTTGAGGGTGCCCCTCACTGACTGGGCACAATCAGGACCTTTGACAATGCCTGTTGTTAGGCCTTCAGGCAGACTCCAGGATGGCTCATTAGTTAAGTACCTTATATGTATGCCTTGGCAATTGGTTTGAACCAATTTCCTCAGCTGTATGGGCCTGTCCTACGACATTTATATATATGGGTATTTTATATAAATGCATGTTTTAGCACAATGAGTCTGCAGTGTCTTTTAGGCCAGATAGAGGTGTCAGATTCCCCTGGGACTAGACTTACAGATGGTTTTGAATCACCATATCGGTGCTGGGAATTGGTCATCACATGGTTCTCTGGAGAAGCAACTACTCTTAACTGTTAAGTTTCCAGCCATCTGTGGATCTTCTGTTTTTAAATCCTTTAGAGCCAAAAGTTAAAGTCATCTCAGGACAGAACATCGGATTCCATCTTATTTGTGATAGATTCTTGGTTCTTTCATTGATCTTACTATTTATATGTGTGTCTTTCACACAAGTATTTCAGTTTCACAAAATTAGAGACCATAACTAGTCAATTTGTCATTTTTATCCTATACTTCCTCAGTTTTAGGACTAAAGTAAATGCTAAATATGTCTTTATTCAACCAAGTAGGAAGTAAATATAGACTTAAGAAATGCAGGCCATGTGTTATCTAGAGAGACATTCAAACATGGGCGATGAAATCGAATTGGATACCATTTTTGTTTCTTCAATCAATTCATGTATCAGTTAGGATATTTTAGGCAATGCTACATTAACAAATAATCCACGATTTAAATAGTGATAGACTAATTTCTGTAATTTATTTTTATCTTCTATAAACTCAATTAATTCGGGAAAATTTTCAAGAAGCTTTATTTTGTATCCATGTACAGTAAATATATAAGGCATGCTTTCAAAACAAGGATGTCAAAGGAGGTGAGAAAGCATAAGAAAGGTTAGCAGGAGTTAATGTTTTTTTATCTGAAAGTCACAATGGAAGTTGCACATTCAACTTTTATTCCCAATTATTGGAGCAATTGTATCATTTGGTCCTAATTAACTTCAGAACGGTGATAGCATAACCCTGCCTCATAAACAGAAAGACACAGGGATCAGAGAGCAGTGATGCCTGCCATGTTTAAAGAATAATGTACCTTGCAGAGCTCAGCATTTTTCTTCTTCTTCTTCTTCTTCTTCTTCTTCTTCTTCTTCTTCTTCTTCTTCTTCTTCTTCTTCTTCTTCTGAGCACATGTTGTTGTATCATCTGAGGTTACAGGAGCTCCTCTGAGATTATGAAAGCCCAACTATGGCAATTTGTAACTGTGAAGCTTTGTGCGCAGTGATAACAGATTTTAAAACAGAGCAACAATACAAGCAATCTCTTTGAAATCAGCCAGGTGCATGAGATACAGGCAGGTTGGAAATCCCATAGGTTACAGGGAACCAATCAAAGGCTTAACCTCAAGTAAGGAAAAGGCCCAGTTTGCATGAACAAAAGCTTACATAGAACAAATTTAAACAATGGAAAGCAGAAATCCCCTCTGTTTGGTACAGAGACATTGCTACACTGTAAGATGTTAATTATGATATTAAAATTGCTTTATATTCAGTTGGGAAATGTTACTGAAAGACAGAGGGGAAAACTTTATGCAAAATGAACAGAAAAGTTGAGTGATTCTCAAACACCTCAATCTGACAAGGAAGAGAGCTAGAGTTGAATGGGTGAAAACAGTACCAGCATGTGACACCTTAGCATTAATTTACTCCATGTCTCAGGTTGAAAGAAAAGGAAAAGGCCTCATCACTATCTAACATTGTCATCATAAAGAGGCTGGAGGCTGGCCACAGGAACATAAGAAAAACAACCCATGAGGTAAATGCTTTCAACACAGTCTAAGAAGCCGAGGATTAACAAAGCTTTCTTAGGATTGGGAGGAGGGAAGGAAGGAGGTGCAGGGGGATACATGGATTAAAAAAAAAAGACATTTTTTAATAAAATAAAACAAAGGAAAAAAAGAAAGTGAAACCTTTAAAAAAAATCCTGAAATGATTTGTTGTTAACTGAGATAATGAATAGCTTGAAATAAAACAATAACAATATTCGTTCCTGCTTATACCCACTGGCATTAAGAAATATTTAAATATTTTTGCCTTGGAAACATTCTCCACAGACTCAATTAAAAACCACTTGTACCCTTTTCAGTAGCATCTGAGGAAGATGCTTTGCAGATAGATCTCCATGGAAGCAGCCCCCAGGAAACAGGTTTGTTTCTAGGGATCACAAGGTCTACAATATTGAAATTTACTTTCTGAGTTCCGTTTTCAGTGTGTGATTGTGGCACATACCTATATTGTGTATAAATAGTATATACAGTAAACCCTCAATGAAGGATTTTTGCCCTTGTTCAGTAATTAAAATAAAACTAACTGAAAAGATTTATTATAATAAAATGAGATCAGTAGAAGTATGATTTGTTTGCTGCACATATTATAACTATAAAATTAAGCTTGAATATAAACATTGGTGAAAAGTTGATAATACACATGAATGGTAACTATTGTTTGATATAGAATAGGACGAGCTATGTTGCAGGCTCTAGGAAACCCTTAGGGAAACCACTTACTGTCACCTATAAGAAGGTTTTGTTGAAGCTTACATTCTGCTTATTTTATAAAATATAGAAATAGGTATCATGGGTATAACATACTGTGTTAGTATACTCAAAACATTTTTGCATTAACTGGCCCAATTTGTATGCACAATGTATGTTTACATAAATATGCAGCTACAGATAGCATGAAATTATATAATATCCTCCCTCATTTTTTGGTATATAGTAAAAGTAGTTTCATATAAGTGACATAGTTATATTTGAAATGTACTTAGTTTTTCATGTATCTATATTTCTCTATACACTGATGAATATAAATAAACAATACTGATACATCTACTCTTGGTGAAATACTGTTCTTTGGTCATGACATGGCTGTTGCACACATAAACTCAGAGCAGCAGTATTACCTACACAAGATCAAGTCACTTAAAAATTCCATCATGGAGGATGGAGAGGCATCTGGGCCTATCCCGTTTTGAGGAGCTGGGGGATTTTGATAGCTACTGTACTGGAATGGGTGGGAGACTGGGAGGGATCTGTGGGGGACTTCTTTTAGGAAAATGGCCACTGGTAGTTTTTCCTTGCCCTAGTGGATGTCCCACCCATGTGTGTACAATTAGACAACACTAATTGGACTCTGCGGGTTAATTAACTCTATGGTTAATTTTTTAAAAAAGAGAGAGAATGGGGCACTTAAGATGAGGGTTCCTGAGGAGAGATGAGAGTGGGGTTTCAGGTGTGGATATAATCAAGCTACATTGAATATATGCATGAGATTTTCAGCAAATAAATAAAATGATATATGTAAGAGAACATTGTCCGGTACTTTTTGAAACTCAACCTTTCCAAGCTGTTCCTTCCAGAAATAGATTAGCTGTACTCTGCTCACACACCTTTCCTTATCCTAAGAGGAAGAAGTAATGATGAAAATTACAAGTTTACAAATCTGAACAAACACTTGTAATTTCAAATTGAAGTAGCACAATCTATAATTTTAGTCTACTAACACATTTTCAAACACACATTTAGATTTCTAGATGAATTATTGAGATTTTTGAAAGAAATAAATATCAAGACTGTAAATACTATTACCATCTTTGACTACACTATAGTTGTTCATTTAGAATGATCCGGAATGTACAAAGAAGGTGAGATTTAATTACTAAAGAAAACTCTTTTGTGACTATGGCTGGGATATCAGGAAGTGAGGAAAAAGAGTCACGCTGAAGACTAAGAATGTGCATAGTTGTACTGCAACTGAATATGCTACATTTGCTGACACACACGGGAGGCCTGCCCTTCTCTGAATAGAAATGGAGGTGGAACATATTTGGAGAAAGTGGAGAGGGGAGGTAGGGGGAAGAAGTGGGAGGGGACAATGAAGGAGAAACTGTGGTTAGGATGTAAAATAAATAAATTGAATTAATAAAAATATATACAAAATTTATGAAAGACAAAAGTGTATCCTTCACGATTCTAAAGGACCGAAAAGTTCTGAATTGTGTTTCAGGAAGAGTCATAGTCAGGTGAGCCTGTGCTTCCAAATTTCATGATGTAGATGAGGCTGAAAGGCATCTCTGGCATCTTCATGAGGGTCCTGAACTCACTTTTGAGTGCCCTTCTTCTTTCACAATCTAACCATATCTCAGAGGCTCTACTTCCAAATAATAGCACATTAGGGGTCAGGAATTGACATACAAATTGTATGTGAGAGTACTCTATCTTCTCAGTTGATTTTTTAGCAATTATTATTTTTAACAGTAAAAGAACATTAATATGTGTATATCTAAAGATTTAACAGATTTTAATTAACTTGATAGTGTAGTGAGTATTTTAGATAAATCAGCTTAAAAGATGAAATGGTAATTTTCTGCTTAGTTTTTTAGTTTATAACCAACTGGCCCACTAGTTTAGAGCCTGAACCTACTACCTGGGGGCAAGAGTATAGGCAGAGGCCTGTCAACCCAGTGGCTAGCATACACAAAAAGAGAAATCTGAAAAACTATGGGTTCTATTATCCACTAGGGGGCAGAGAGGCTAGAAGCTCCCCCTCCCCCAAAGACCTTAATATACTTATTAGTTCTAACCTTTTAAAGATTCTTCGCCTTCCAACAGTGCCATGGGCAAGGGGCTAAACCTTTATAGTTTAACCCCAGAGCATACTTAACTATAGCTCAGGATTGCTTAATTGGACATAAATATGAACAAACGAACATCCGTGAAGATCTAAATTAATTCCATCAGTTGAAAAGTCATATGAGTGAAGGACAATAGTTTCATAGAGCACCATGTATGCCTTCCTGGTTGGGCACATCCAGCTGTGAGTGTGTATATGTCTGAGTGTGTGTGTGTGTATGTGTGTGTACCTGAGTGTGTATATGCTTGTGCATATACCCAAGTGAGTGAGTGTGAGTATGCGTGTATATAGTGTATATATTACAACTGAGTGTGTGTGTGTGCACATACCGGAGTGAATGTGTGTGTGTATCTGAGTGTGTGTATGTGTTTGTGTAAGGTAAGCTAAGGAAAGATAATTTAACTTGTGAAAAAAGAAGAGCTTCCTACATTTATTAAAAAATGAGAGCCAACTGTGAAGTGGCCATTTCATTTTGCATAATTTTATTTTAGCGCTGTTATATTGTCTAATTCTGCCAACAATAGATAAATTATTTAATGTCATCTAACCAAAGCCAAAATTGCATGCATAGTTGTTTACTACAGTCTAAAAACATTCTACTAAATGTATTATTGAGCTCTCATCAGACAAGATTCATGTAGTAGACAGGATCAACACAGATACCTACAACTGGATCACATTCAAAGAATCAGGAACTTTGAGTTACTCAGTCCTAAACAAATTGTATCAAAACTCTCCTCTCAAGATCCAGAGATGTATGGAGGAAAGGCAGAAAGATTATAATGGGCAGAGGTGGTGGATGACTCCAAGTAAACAGTGTTTTCCAGACACAAGAAGGATGATGCACATAGGAACTCACAGCACACAGGATGTGCACAGGTTCAACCCAGACAACATCTCAGCACAGACAAGGCAAAGTAACAAAGTCTTACCCTAACCAAGAAGCTATTTCAATTAATAGCTGCTGCAAGAGGGAAAAAAAATCAGTTTTCTTTTATGGAAGTTACTTTAATTAAACCATACCCCAGAGCAGGCCCTTTGCTCAGTGATGGCCACCACAAAACAAACTCTATGTTTTTATTTATTATTATGATTATTATTTCTATTAGTGTGTGTGAGTGCACTTGTGGTTTTTATGTTTTTGGTTTTTGGAGAGGGGAAAGAATATGAATTGGGGAGGAATCCCAGAGAAGTTGTGAAGGAAAAAGAGTATAAACAAAATATATTGTGTGAGAAATTAAAAACAAATATCTAATAAAACATTTTTAAAAAGAATAACTCAACTCTATCTCACTTCTACCAATGAGAACAAACATTCAATATTTGTTTTTCAGTGAGATGGCTTTTTCTATTTAATATAAAACACTTAATAATAAATCCAGCTTACAAACCCTGCCTCTAAAACCAACAATACTATAATTCTAAAATGATTCTGCATTCAGGGGTTTGTTGGGATCTTAGCTGTTCAGAAGACTGAGGCAGAGAAGTTGCAAGTCCAAGGTCTGCCTAGGCTACAAGTGTGAGTTCAGCGCCAGCCCAGGAAACTTAGTGATGCTCTGTCACCAAAGAAAAAGATAGAAGGAGTTGATGGTGTAGTTGAGGTAAATTCCTTGCGTAGCAAAGTGGGAAATCCTAGTTTTAGCTTCCATGACCCAGAAACAAACAGGCAAAAATATCATACAAATATTCTGTATTTACATTTAATTATTAAAAAAAGAAAATATTATTCCTATTTTTAAAGAGATTAAAAATAACCTTAACATACTTTTAAATATGGAAGTTATCTCTGTACATACTATTACTTATAAATATGTTTTAAAATTTAGTACAAATACCATATTATATACAACATTAAGGCTAAATTTTCTGTCTAACAAATCAGGCAAAATGTTTTTTTAGATTTCCATTTAAAATTTTTTCGAAAATGTTGTTTGATATTGAAAAACTGAGAGTGATGGGGCCAAGTAAGTTTGCAATACAAAATAATAAAATAAATTTGAGTTTTTAATTTTAATTCTTGGGAAGATTTATAGAGACAATTCTTTTAACAATAAATTGATTGTTTCTAGTTGAGCATGTAATATGAATAGGAAAAATCAGTGTTCTTTATGATTAGAGAATTAATTTATTTAGGCCCAACCAGGTAAGAATTTCTCTCAGCTGGATCATCTATTCATGATAATTCTTGAAATTTGGTTTCTGAAACTAAAATTCTTTTGAAAGATATTGCTGATAACCTATCTAGAGAGCACAGACTTGTTTCTTTAAGCATCGCTGATTAAAGGACTGAATGCAAGGCTTTTAGAGTATTGTATACACTAAGGACAGAGGCCATTCACTTAATCATGTACTTGAGGCAGGATGTAAAGTCACCATAAAAGATCTCAGAGGGAGACTGACTGACATTGTGTATTTGCGCATTGATTTTTCCTTCAGAAGAAATGGAATAAAAGTAACAAAGTTTCACTAACAGGATAATGGAATGAACAGTATTTTGTGGATATATATCTTTCCGAACATGAGCTATTCTGTAGAATATTAATCATAGATATTAAGAATAAAATCTCTGAACAGAAAATGTTTGTCTTTGGGAATTCTATAAAGAATATATAGGTGTGTACACATATTGTAATTGTATATACATTTACACTTATAAACTTAATTTGAAACTTTATATCAAGTGCATCTTTTAAGTTCCTGATAAAGCATTCAAAAATTTCAAATCTATAGGTTGTATTTCAGAGGAAGAGAGTGGTTTGGGGAGGGGCTTATTTAAGTGTATTATGCGTTTTAGAATAACAATTGATAACTCTGCTGCCTGGTTCCCACAGAGATAGACTTGCTCCTTCCACCTTATTCCTCTTCTTTTCCCTTGGAAATCTGTAAAAGAACGTTTATTTCTGCCAGAACATTTTTTTTCTCTGTTAAAAAATGACTTAGTTAGAAAATAGTTAGGAAAATAAAATAGTCAAAGTTTTGAATCCATGGAGTATAGCCTTCTCCCTAAGTACTGGTTATTGGGGAAATGCCTAAATCAAATATTTTGGATGACCAGATTTTAACAGTCTGCGTTCATGCTTCCAAAGGGCAGATGCTGTTTTCAGGGCCAGTGAACATCCTGCAGTTGTGTGTCTCCAAATTCTAGGTCTGCTGATTTAGTGTCCTCCCTCTCAGTGATCTCAGTGAGTTGTGGAGCCCTGGGGAGCTGTCTCAATCCTGAAAGTGTTATTAAACCAGATGGCCATGCGCACACAGTACTTGGAGGAAGTACTTACTACTTAGTAATGCAAATGCCATTCTAGTAATAAGCTTCAATAAAACCATTCTTGGGATGCATTTTAAATAACAAATGTATTTACATGCATATGATTTTCCTGTGAAAGACAGCTTCAGGGAGAATTTGGAGGAAGGGATAGAAGTTCACAACCCAGACAGCACGTGGGCTCAAAACAAACAGCAACAACAGAGGGTGGATTTCTAATGAGATTAAACTATATATTATTTTCCTTTTGATTCTGAAGTAGTTTAAGATCTCTTCTCTTCTTTTGTTCAATGAATTTGGACAATGTCCTGCATGTTCAAATGTACTCTGGTTACACTTTCCTCTACTCCCTCTTCTTCCCCTTCCCATCCCTATCAACCTTTCCTCACCTCTACAAGTCCTTTTCTTAGGGTCATGACTTCTTGATTTGGTCTTGTGACCCATTTAGTTTAACCAGGCCATCTGTATGACCACTGGATACAAAGTGTCCATTGGAGCTGGGGATATGTCAGTGGACATGCAATTTAAGGCAATAATTTCCAGCCTCCCTGAATCTATTAGTAGCAGGTAATTCAGCAGTTGGGGTGGGTCCTGTTTCCACCTATGGCTGACTGTGGACATGTTCATTGTTATTCCGATCCAAGGGAGGTATCTGCAGCTTGCTCATGACTGACATGGGTGTGTCATGCCTCCATGACTTCACAGTTCTTCTAATTTCCAGGTTTTATACCCCTTTGCCCTTTTCAGGAATATTCCCTAAGCCTTAGATGGTACGATGTCAATGTCTTATTTAGGACTGAGCACTCATTCATTGCTTATTTGTAGAACTTTGTAAAGTATGAGTCAGTTTCTGCATTCACTAGAAAGAGATGTTTCTTTGACTAAGACTTGTCTATAGGTATAAACACAAACATTTAGAGGACAGCTTGATACTAAGTCAATTTAGCAAAAACAACACTATTCAGTTTCCCTTTCGGGCCAATGATCTTTATGGCCATGTTAGCTTATTTGTTTGTTTTCAGGTTTTCATATCACGCATGGATCCCCTCCTGTGAAGTGGGTCTCAAGTCTAATCAGAGATCAGTTGGTTACCCCTATAACGATACTGCTATTGCACAAGTAGATACATCTTGCCTGGCAAATTGATCTCATAGGTCATGGAATTCACATTGATGCCTTTTGTCCTCTAACAGCCTACATAGCAATATTCAAGACTAGGAAAGCTAGCTAGAGGAAGGTAGTATTCCGTTCATTTCCAGTTTGATTTTTTTGCATCATGTATACATTGTTTGTGGTGTCTTCAGCACAAGAGTCATAATATAGCGCTAGCAGGAAACCAAGAAGAATCTCAAGGGTCTGAATTACCACCTTAATAAAATTTTAAATATCTTATTAGTATCATGTGAGGCTTACAGAGAATTGTAATGTCTTTCATAGAAGCAAAACAGTATTTTAGAGACTGGATTATTTTTTAAAAGTTGAACCAAAAATAATATGAAAATTAGCACTGATTATTTGACAGTAGAGAATAAAAATTAGAAAAAGGAAAAAATGAAAATGGGAAAATAAATTAACAATATAAAAATTTGTCCATTACGATTTTAAATATAAAAAGTATAATTTACTCATAAAATTTAATGCAAACAAAAATATTAGCTATAGATGTTTACATTGGAATGGAAGGAAAAATAATTGACCAGAACATTTATGACTGTGAGGTTTTATTTAGGTGAGGCTTAGCCCTGAATATCTGTGTTATTTTTAAATATTGTTTTGCAATAACACCTGAAAATGCTGACATGACAATAATCTGCCTGCAGTCACTTTGGTAAATGAATTATAACTAATTCTCTTTGTTATCTGGCAAGTTATAGCAGCAGTGATCCTACAGAGCAAAATAGCTATAAAGCTGTCTCCTCACAGTTCTCTTGGTACCACCCTTGCCGCTCTGCCATCCAGTTTCCTGAAGGCAACACAGGGATCCCTTTAAAGCATGTCACAACATGTCACTCTTTTGTTCAAAACACTCTACTGTCTTCCCACCTCAGAGTTGCTAACCTCTTTGTAGTGTGATGTCTGCATCCACTTCCTCCTCTCTCATTTATCTCCTGATTCAGTCTATTGCCTCTCCAGGATCTTTGCTCTTCCTTTCCCACATGCAGAGCATCACTGCCTCAGTTTCTGCACAGACTGTTCCCTGTCCTGAGATAACCCTACCTGTCTAGGAACTTAGTGACAGTTTGCTTCTTCACTGAGGCTTTGTTCATGTCGTACCTTCATATATGGACTGATTGGCATCATCGTTCCCCCCGAGTTATCATTATTTTTGCCATAGCTTCTTCACTGAGCTAGAAAAAATGCATCACACTTTCATTCCTTTTTATTTTTCCTTCTTTAAGGCAGAGTATTGATACTTTTGGCCATCCTGGGCCATACGTAAGACATAGATGTATTTTTCCATATCAGGTCTTCTGCATCCATAGAGTAGACTTTGTACCAGATAGACTTTTCAATTCTGCCTATTGTTCTTGACAGTTCTTTCCACCTGTGCCCATACTATTTCTTTATCCTTCTTTTTTAATTCCTGCCCCAGCCACTCTTCATTCCATCTTTCTTTTATTCTGTCCTTTATTATTTAATGAATTCCTACTATTAAACATGATAAGAAGTGATTGGAGGGTGGACAAATTATTTGGGCTCATAGTTGAGGGTCCAGTTCATCATGGTTGAAATGCATGATGAGAGGGATGCAAGGCAATTGCTAACAATGCCATTAAAAACCAAAGATGATGCTTCTCCTTATGTTCTTTTCTTCTCTTAAATACAGACCCTCAGCCGAAGGAATGGTGATGCTCACATTTAGGTACATAGTGCCTCTTCAATTGCCCTGCTCTAGAAACCTCTTTACAGATATATCCAAAGGCTTGTTTCTATGGAATCTCCAAGCATATCCATTTGTCAATAAAAATTAAGCATCAAAACTCTACTCTTTGGAAACTTGACACCCAAATATATCATTTTGAAATCATAATATTTCATTCAGATCACCAGAGGTTTACTTTCATCATCTAATGAAAAATATCTTTCATTGATTTCTAAAGTTTCCCATAACAGTCCTAACACTGTTCAGAAGTCTGAATTTACTCTGACACTCAATGCTATCTTTTTATGCTGGGCCTCTCTAACATAAAAAATAAAAACAACAACAAAAAATATGGAATCCAACTTTTGTATTTTGATCTACCATAGAATGATAGTTTAAACATTCCCATTTCCCCAGAGAAGAATGAAAGCTTAGCAAGGAATGATTAGATCAAAGCATCGTGAAAACCCAGTAAAACAAACATCAACTCTTGTACTTCCATCTATGGTATCTGGAGCTTGTCTGGAAGCAATTGCATCCAAAAGGCTTGAGTAGCTCCACCCCTTCAGGTCCTCTGTTTTGAGACATGCATATGCTCTCTGTCAGCCTCACTCAATGCCTTCAGCTTTCCAAGACAGAAAGAAGCCCTATGGTCCTAGTATCTGCAGTAACCTAGGGTCTCTATTGTGACTTACACAGTAGCTTCTCAAGGCCATCTGTCAGGACATACAATACTACTACAGCTTTCTAAAACTATGCTCCAAGACTATACAGTCTCACCAGCCCTGCACCAAACTATTACAACATAGATGGTACTTTTCAGCTTTGCTACCAAACCAATATAGAGTCTTCCCTGTTTGGTCTATAGTTGTATTGTTTTTTATGCAATGAGTGGTTGATTTTCAGAAAGGATCCTTTTTAGTGGTAACATTCAGTTTATGCTCACTCCTTTCAAACTAATTCATTCCCCACCCCCCCACCCCCAAATACGGAGACTACAGTAAGTTGGATTTTACCATCAGGACCCCTTTTCAGTCATCTCAGTACAGGGTTATAGGTTTCTCTTCAATGGCATTGATTTTTTTTTTTATTGTTACAGGTGCTTTCTACTTTTTCTTATTAATAACATTAAAGCTGCTCACAATCTCTTTCTTACCAACCCATTCTAGTTTTATACTTTATTTTTTTTTTTTTGCTATAAATCTGATTGTGACCAGCAAGTAAGAACCATACCACAGCACATGAAAGCTACCTTGTCTTGTAATTTTCTCTGCCAAACAAATCAGTCCTCTAGTTTTGAGTATTTGCTGAGTCAAATTCCCATGTAAGGAACAGAAGCAACCAGACTCATTGACATAATACCGTGAGCAGATCTAACCTAGTTTCCAACAGTCTTAGACTTAGACTGTTAGACTCTCAATTTCTTCCAAACTCACACTAGACTGGTTAATTAAACTCTCACATTCTTCCACATACCTCTTCAAAGCATCACCGAAGGCCTAAAAACCATATGGTCAAGTTTATCATGGCACCAGACACCCTTCTTTGGTGCCAGACACTCTTCTTGGTAACTTTTTTTTAGCAGTTACTTTTCTCATTGATGTAAGCAAGACTTACAAAAGCAAGTGAAAGGAGGGATGACTAATTTTGTCTCCTACTTCAAGAGTTCAGTGGAGAGAGGCAAAGCTGATGGGAGCTGACAGGAGCTTGAGATATCTAGTTACCTCACATCCATTCTGGAAGCAGGAACATGAACACTTATTACTCAGTTCCCTTTCTTCTTCTAATTAGCTAGAGTAAATGGAATGGCATTCCCCATTTTGGGGATGGTTGTTCTGTCACCAATAAACCTGATCTAGAAAATTCCTCAGAAACATACTCAAAGGTTTGGTACTATGGTGGTTATCACTGAAGACAACCATATAGGCAATGCTCACAATCAGACCTCCCTTCTTTGCCCCTGTTTCAGCTGTAGTGCTTTTCAGTTTTTTCTTATTTAGCTAGTAATTCATGTTTACACCTGGAGTAAGGCAATTTGCCTTTTCTCAAAACACATGTTCTCTGTCTATATCCATATGTACATTCATATATATTTTTCTCATAGATATGACGCATAATCATAATAAATAATCATCTATAAATGTGTGTGTGTGTGTTGAGGTAACAAAATTTCACTATTCTCATTTAGGCCTCAGCTGATAATTCCACACCATTACATATTTGCAGGTTTTTAGGATAGGAGCTCTCAACCTTCCTAATAACGCAGCCCTTCAGTATAGTTCCTTAGTAACCCCCATTCATAAAATTATTCCTTGCTATTTCACAAATGTAGTTTAGTTATGGATAATAATGTAAATGTCCATTTGGATTTTTTTTAACAATCTTAGGGAACCTCTATGACCCACACAGGTTGAGAACCACTGCTTTACAGAGAATATCTGCTGTCATTTTATTTATTTATTCAATTATTTATACTTGGAGCTTAGTTTAATATTATTTGGGCTGGAGAGATGGCTGAGCATTTAAGAGTGATTGCTATTCTTCCAAAGGACTTAAGTTCATTTTCCTACATCTATATTATGTGTCTTAAAACCCCATGTAACTCCAGATCCAGGGAATCCAAAATTTCTTTCTTACCTCCATTGGCAACTATATGCATTTAGTACACACACACACACACACACACACACACACACACACACACACACACACACACACACACACACACTTAACACAAAATTATTTGAGGCATGCTCTTAGAGTGTGACCTTGCTCCCTCTGACCACCTCTCTTACCTCATATACTGAATACATTTACAGTTTCACTTTTGTACAAATTACTGTTTTTACCAGAGATGGATGTTGACACTGTAAAAGCATGTATTTATTTTCTTGTTACCTGCATATACCAAGTGTAGAGATACTATCTAAATGACAGAGGAAAACAATGCATTTGGGAAAAATTGTCAAATAAAAAATATGTCACAGGGTTAGGGTTGCAGCTCAGCGTTATGGAATATGTTTAGTGGCTTCAGTATTCAGCACCACTAAACAAAATGACAAAAACACACAGAATGAGAAAAAACTATTGTAGAAAAGACAAAAGACAATGTTGTTGAGAAGTATACCAGCAATTCTTTCTTTTAATACCTCTTAGCTTTTGCCTAGAAGGTGACACAATGGTGGTTGGTAAGGTTTGTTTGCAACTTCTATGTTAACACTGGTTTCCTAAGGACTTAGAAAAAGTCTTTTATTCCTTTGGTTATTTTTAATTATATGTATGTGTGTATGTCTGTATGAAGGGGGATATGTGTACAAGAGTGTCTGTACTATAACCAGCAAGATGCTGGGTTTCCTTGAACTAAGGTTTCCGACAGACAGTTATGAGCCTCCCAATGTGAGTGTTGGGAACCAAACTTCATCCTCTGTGAGAGCAGTAGGTGCTCTTAACTACTGAGCTATCTCAGTAGCCACTGTGTTTATTTTCTAAGCCAACACACACACACACACACACACACACACACACACACACACACACATGCACACACACACACATGCACACAGACAAACACACACACACATGCACACAAACACACACATGCACACAGACAAACACACACACACACATGTACACAGACACACACACACATACAAACACACATGCACACAGACACACACACAGACACACACACACAGACACACACACACACACACACACACACACACACATACACACATCCCCCAGGCTGGCCTTAAACTCTCATCTCTTGCTTCAGTACTGGAATTCCAGTTGTTTACTACCAAACCTAGCATCTGGGAGACTTTTTCTTGCCTTGATCACCTCCTAGGACATTGGCTTCATATAAGTTACTCTACTCTTGAGTAATGTTGGGTTCATTGAAGTTAACAGATTTAGATTTTTGGAAGACAAATTTCACATCCATTTATGGTAGATTTGAATTCCAGATTACCAAATAAAAGTATTGCACTATTTTTTTTGTATGTCAACTTAGTGAGAAATCTGATTTTTAAAGTCTAATGTTAAAAAATAAAACAAACTAACCAAACACTTTAAAAAAGGGTACATAAAACATGACTGCCTACACATTAGTTAACCAAGTAAAAAGACAATATACATGGCAAAGTAAACAAAGGAAAGCCCACAGGCCTCAACCTACTCAGAGAAGTATGGGCAGCTAAGGAATACTGGGAAGACTACCACAACTATTTATCCAATACCAATGGTCAGTCCTAAAAACATACTTACTGGTAATATTATACAGACTGAGTAGGCTATAACTAGGAATATTTGTTTGTAAACATATTCATAGATGCATGTTACAACAGCAAATGAAAAAGGTAAGACATGTAAAGTAAAATGAATGAAACTTACTTAGAAATGAAAAGTTAATAATTTTGACGTTTGGAAGTAAAATGAAAAATGATCATGTCATTTTTTTTAAGAAAGTGAGAAATATATGCTTTCTTTTTCTTCTGTTTCTTTCTGTAGGGCAAATATTTTTTTAGTCTAAAGACTTCTAGAGATTTTTATATATCCCTGCAAAATAGTGTTTCCCCTGTTACTAATGAAACCTCCAAGAACCCACAAGATGTTCCTGGCCGGGACTCCAAGCAATAGTAGAGAAGGTGTCTAAACAGGACTTCCCCTATAATCAAATGAGTGACCACCCTAATTGTCTTTATAGAATAAACCTTCACCTAGCAATGGATAGAGGTAGAAGCAGAGATCCATAGCTAAGCACCAGGTCCAGCTGAAGAGAGAGAGAGAGAGAGAGTGTATGAGCAAAGGGATCCGGATCATGAAGAAGAGACCCACAGAGATGGCTGACTACAGCTATTGGGAGCTCACAGACTCAGATACAATCACTGAGGAAACTTCATGGAAACGAACTAAACCCTCAAAAAGTAGACGACTGTCAATGGCGTGGGCAGTTTGTGGAACCTCTTGCACTAGGATCAGACTATATTCCTGATGCGTGAGCTGACATCTCAGAGCCCATTCCCTGCAGAGGACCATCTAACACAGCATTAATACTGGGATTAGGGACTGGAACCTACCTCAACTGGGTATGCCAGATTAAACTGACCCACCTTTGGGACACTCCTTGTCCTCCTTGGGGAATGGATGGGTAGGGGTAGGAGGAGACTGCGGGAGGACTGGGGGGGACTGGGAGGAGGGAAGGGTCTGAGAGAAGTGGTAGATATGGAAAAAAAAAAAAAACTTCTTAAATGAAAAAAAATGAATAAACTGAAAATAAAAAAAAATCAAAACAAAATAGCTGTTCCCACCCTTCACCATTGACTTTCTAGAACTGGCTCCACCCCTTGCCTGAGGAGGGGTTGTCTCTGGCTCCACCCCTTGCCTGGGGGGGTGTTTGTCGCTGGCTCCGCCCCTGCCTGAGGGAGGGTTTGTCCCAGAGGCCTGGACTGACCAGCTCATCTATCACCCAGACACACATCCAGTGCTTTGAGTTGGCATAAGCCAGCATTTACCTCATCTATGACCTGCTGAATCATGTGAAGGTACTGGTCTAAGGGAACCATAGCCAGAGGATCTCCATGACTTGAGGCAACACGGGCTATTGGAAAGGGCTTTCAGTGAGGGTTCAGTACTGATGATGTGCCTGAATCCAGAGAGAGGTCTTGAATCAAACCAACAACTCATTACACAGTAAACATTTACAAGTAAGGTGTTTGGACAAGAGGGTCTACTGCATAACCCACAGCAGCTCCCAATGACACTAACGATGAAGAAGTGACAAAGAGGTGGAAAAGATTGAGGAATGAAGGGAATTTTTTGTTTGTGTTTTGCTTTTTGTTGTGTTGTTTTGTTTTTATTTAATATTTTTTTGTTGTGATTCCAAACTCTTATGACTTGTTTATTCTGTATAATGGTTGTTTCACACTGCTTTCAACTGAAGTTCTTAAACTATTTCCAAATCTTGCTAACAGCCACTATACCAATCAGCACTCCTGCTTATGTGTTTATGTGCATATTTTAATTCGTTTATTTATAGAACAATGACTTTGTAAAGTGATTTCATCTGGAACTACTTGTAAGCATATAGTAAATAGAATTTATTCCTTGGGGGGAAAATCGTGTTTCCTTCTCTCAGAGATCACGCTGAAATCTTCTAGTCTGTTCTTCCCCAAATGTAATTCTTATGTAGATGTACCGTTCTGAAATCCATAATTTCTATTGAAGCATCAGGAAGGATTGTCGTTTCTTCTGCTTTCCTCGGTGAGTTCAAGTCAGTCTAAGCATAGAATGTGGCACTATTTACCCCACAACCTTTGGAAATGACAGTTAACTATTTGTAACTTTGCTGCTTACAGTGACTTTCTGAATTACTGAATCTATCAGCCCGGGAAAAGGGCTAAATATAGAGGTAGAGATGAAAACTGATCAAAGTGGCTGAACATGCCGTGTTCAAATCATTTCTCGATTATAATATATTTAAATGCAATTCTATATCAACCAACGTAATGAAAAATCATGGTGCAGTAATTTAGGTTCACTAATTTAGAACCATATATTTAAGCAAATTCACTTATAGTAACTGTTCAGCTTCAAATCATCTTCCACAAAAGGACATTCAGCCAAATAAAAATGTTCAGAGGGTTACACCACAAAGGCCGAGTATTGGCTCATTACTTATACAAACAGAATTTACAGAGATGGGAAAGTGATTATTACTCAACAGAACTCTTTTATTTCATTAGTTTAAGGTACTATTAAACATAATTTCATAAGTAGTGATTTGCCTGACGCTTTTATTGAAATAGTTGATTCATTACTTATTTTGAGCAATGATTTTTGAGTCATTTTAAAGATGAGTACATTTTTTGAAATAGGACATATTGAAGCAATTTTAAACCATGATTCATAATTATATACTCATTTTAACATATTTTCTTGAACATTACAAATATTAGGATGCTGTGGAGGTGATGTACAACCAAAATTCTATGAAAAATTGAAATCTGAAATGTAAATTGTTCATAAATTTGGGCTTTAACAAACTTTCCAATTACAGTGTTTTTTTTTTTAAATAAGTGACATTTGTTATATAACAATTTGGTCAAGTCAGTTTAATATCAGTATTTAATTGAAAAAATACTGATTTTTGCTGAAATGAAGGCTATCTAATTTGTATAAAACTACAAAATTTTTAGTGTATTTATGTAATTACTTAATTTCCCATGTACAGGTAATATTAAATGAATCACAAGCCTTCACCTAGGGAAGGTTTTTGCATTCTTTTTAAGTTTGTATGCATATAAACATGTATAATATGAAAATGTCATGTAATAGTTTTGCTATGACAAAAGGTAGAAAGACCTGTAAGTAAACACTTCAACTATAGTTTTCGAGGGATGGAGAACCTGATGAAAAGATTTGATCTAATTAATAATTTTGTTTTTCCAACTCTAAGGATGAATAGCTTGTTCCAAAGGAGCTTGTTAGAAATCCTGAAACTTCTATGTCTAAGTTTATTTCCCACATAAAAATGTTTCTAATCAAAATAGAAATAGAACAAATTATGAATAAATGCCATGGTGGGGAGATTCTGATTAGATAAAGAAGAACCAGTTTTTGTATGTAGGCACTGTCATTGGAAGAATGCTTCAAGATTAAACATTAAATTTATATACAATTCTCATACTGCCTGCTTGCTACCCTGGGTTCCATGCAAATACAGAATCTCAGGCTGCACCTAAGGCTATGTTGATGTCTGAGTGTTGCGCTGCTGCTGAGGCCATGCCAATCTGGGTAGCCTTTATTGCCACTTGGGGCCATGGTGACATCCAAACTCAGGCTTAGAACCACATCTGGGTCCATGGTCTTACTGAGGCTGGGGTCTTTGTTGAAGTCTTGAGACCCATGTCGCTGTGTGGAGGCCTGAGCTCTGAGCTGCAAGGTGTGGCCCTGTGGGAGTCACAAGGCCAGGCTGCTGCCAAGAACTATCACTGGGTTCATGGCCCACTCACAACCAGGGTCTGGGTTGACGTTCGTGGCTCTTATTGTCACCTGGGACCATGTGGTTGTCCAGGGTCAAGTCAGTCGCATTTAGTCCATGTTGGTGTCTGAGGACTATGATGCAACAAGGGACATGCAGATCTAAGTGGCCTGAATTGTCACCCAATGCCATGGTGACATCTGTGCCAGAGCTGCATTTGAAGGTATGTTTGGGACCGTGGCTCTACTGCACTCAGGGTCTGCATTGACATCTGATCTTAGTGTCCAAGGGCCATCCTGTTGCTGGTGGGTAGGATATACCTATCTGAGTGATCTGCACTGCCATCTGGGCAACGGTGACACCCAGGCCTGGCTGCTGCCGAGGACTATGTCTAGGTCCAGGTTGTGCTGCAGCTGGGGTCTGCGGTCTGAGGCCTGTGTTGTCATCAAAGGTCACATGGAACTCTGAGGTTGAGTCTGCCATCTGTGGTCTTGTAGGTGTCCGGGGGCCATGTCCCTGCTAGAGCCAAGCTGACTGCGGGGGAGGGGACAGTGTTTCCAAGTGGAGTCAAATGTTTTTCTGCCAAGCTGCTGCTGAAGGCCATGTGCGGTCTGTGTTGATGTCTGTGGCCTGTGCCACCTCAGGGTACTATAGGAACAATGTGAGATAGAATCAGAAGGCCACGTTTGTCTGGCTCCACCCTTCAGTGGCCCTGGGAAAGTGGCCCTGACACTCCCTGGACACTGTCCTGACCCTCACATCATAGCTGAGCCTTGCACTCAGGAAAAATGGTCCCACCCCTCACCACAGTGAAGGAGAATGACCCTGATGGCATGGTCGTAGGGGGCTGGCTAGGCCCTCTCACCTGAGGCAGGTAGCTCCAGTGGCCCAGACTGAGTAGCTCACGGCCCACAGCTGGGCCTTGGGATAGCCCACCATAACATTTTTCCCATCTAGGACTTGTTGGAGTTCATGGAGAGACTGACCGGTCCTCAAGTAATAACCATGATCTCCATGACAAGGGAAGCAGGGGAATATCCCAGAGGAAGTTTGGAGAGGATCCAGTGACGATGGGGTGCCAGAAACCAGAAACCAGAGGCCTTGAGCAAGACCAGTGCCTCATTGCAGTGAACATTTACTAGTAGAGCTGGTTGCACAAAAGGGCACACTATGTGACACAGCTCTCCCGAGGCCACCAGGGTGAGTGAAGTGGCGTTTAGCTGGTTTGGTTTGGGTTTTGGTTTATTCTTTTTTTTGCTTGCTATGTTGTGTTTTGGTTTGATATTTTCAAATTTTCTTTTGAGGGGTACTTCAAAGTGAGGGGAAGGATCTGGGGAAACCGGGAGGTAAGTCAAACTAGGGTTTGTAGTAGATGGTTTCTTTGGTCCCAGGCGGCCAGGGACCTGGACCCACAGACCTGCCTCCCTAGACCGCTTAGCCACCCAGCCGCCCTCTCAGGCCCCCCAGAAATGACTCAGACACTTATATTAACTTTATGCTGTTTGGCCTATGGCTCAGGCACATTGCTAGCTAGTTCTTACATCTTAAATCAACCCATTTCTATTAATCTGTCTGCCACGTGGTCCGTGGCTCACCTGTGTTCCTTCTTGTTGCTCCTTTGGTGGATTGCTTGATCTGCTTCTGACTCCGCCCTTCCTTTCCTATCTATTCTGATTCCTCCTCCTACTTCTTCTATGGTGCCTGTCATGGCCCAAAACAGCTCCTTTATTTAAAGATTGAGATTCACAGCATACAGAAAGGCATTCCCACATCAAGGGTACATGAAGTGAATTCCCAAAGAATCAATAAAAAATTGTTTTAAAAATAGAGAATCTCAGATCTCGGAAGTACATTGAAGTTCTTGGGTCTCAGAAAGAAGATCAAGTTTAGTAAATGTAGACTAAGTTTCCCCCAAAGACTAGTTTCAGGGCCATTGATTTGCTGGGGCTGACGGCCATGACTCACAAACTGCCGAACTCACAGGTACAGTTTATCACAGTCAAAAAGATGCAGATTAACACTGTTCAGAGAAAAGATGGGTAGTGCGGGGTCTCAAACAACATGGAGGCAAGCTTGTAGTTCCTTTTTATCCTTTTTCAGAGGGATGGTACATGCTGTACTAAATTTCTGAGTAACAGTCTGTGACAAGACATACAAAGCACTGGTAACTGGAGAAACGAACCTCAATTCTGGGATCCAAGGTATTTTATTGGAGTTAGTTAGTCATATACGTCTGACCTTAGCTACTCAGACTCCTGCTTCCAGGGGTCAAACTGATATAGAGTGACCCAAAGCCTAAGACATAGAAAGGAATGGATGCTGTCCATAAATCAACATGGGAGTGCTCTGGAGAAAATTATTTCCTACACTGGAAGATTTATTGCTGCGATTAGTTTAATAAACAAGTTGATGGCCAACAGCTGAAGAGGAAAAATTTAGGTGAGAAAGCTAAACTGAGAATGAAGGGCTAAGGAAAGGTGGAGTCAGAGGGTCATCATCCAGATGGAGAATGAGTGGGACACAGAACGGGATAGCAGTAAAGGCCGGGAGCTGTGGGGGAGTCAGAGGGTCATCATCCAGATGGAGAATGAGTGGGACACAGGATGGGGTAGCAGTAAAGGCCGGGAGCCGTGGGGAAGTACATGCATTAATAAAAATGGGTTAAGTTGTAAGAGATATTAATAAGCCTGAGCTATTGACTGAACATTTACAGTCTTTATTCAGCTTCTGAGTTATTTGGGATGTGTTGGTTGTGATAGGAAAGCCCAGCTACATGATAGAGATGGATATGTAGCAGAAATACAGCACTCATAAGATATATAATTATTAAAGGGATGATAAGAGTCAAGTGAGTATATACTTTATAACAAGAGGAGGGAGAACTGAATTCTGCAAATAATGACTGAATTGAAAATCTACATGTGCCTACAAATGGAGAAAATGAATTATAGAAATGTGTAAAAACAGTTTTCTAAAATTTTTTCATCTATTACATCCAGACTGAACTTTCCCTTTCTTCCCCTTTCCCCAGGTTTTCCTCATTGTATCTCCCTTCTACCCCAGAACCACCTCCCTCTGTCCCTCCTCAGGAAAAAAAGCAGGCCTCCCAGGGATATCCACCAAACATAAACACAGTATGGCAAGCTATAAGACCAGGCACATGCCATCACATCAAGACTGGATAAAGCAACCCAGTAGGAGGAGAAGGGTCAAACATGTAGGCCTAAAGAGTCAGAGACAGTCTCTGCCCCACAGTTAGAAGTCCCACAGAAATACCAAGCTAATGAGTCCTGACATACATTCAGAGGACCTAGGTCAAACCCGACAGGCTTCTCGAAATCTGAAAGCACCCATGAGTTCTGGTTAGTTAATTCTGTGGTCCTGTGGGCTGTGTTCCTCTGGTGTCCCTTAACCCTCTGGATCCTCAGATCCTTTCTCTCCCTCCTTTACAGGACTCCCAAAGCTATGTCTAATATTAGGCTGTGGGAGTCGGCATCTACTTCCATCAGTTACTGGATGAAGTCACATTTCCGTATGCATAAACCAGAGGTGCTGTGCCCCAAGCCTTGAAACCCCCAGCACTCAGGAAGCTGAAGCAGGCTAATGGTTCTCTGTTCATTAAAAAAGACAGCC
Organism: Phyllotis vaccarum; assembly: GCA_033318265.1. NCBI lineage: Eukaryota > Metazoa > Chordata > Mammalia > Rodentia > Cricetidae > Phyllotis > Phyllotis vaccarum. Next base: position 56,127,555 of record JARWLC010000016.1, read on the forward strand.
AGCCTGGTCTGTACACCAAGTTCTAGGTGACAAGGTTACAGAGTCTCTCTCTCTCTCTCTCTCTCTCTCTCTCTCTCTCTCTCTCTCTCTCTCTCTTCTCTGTCTCTCTCTGTCTCTCTCTCACACACACACCACACAATGGCAGAGAGAGAGAGACATAATTCTCTTTTGTAGAGAAAACAAAAACCATATTTTTAGGATAATAAAACCTCATTCCTTAAGAAAACAAAAGTGGCCAAGTTAATGAAAATTAATGAGTGATTCTGCTCAGAGAGGTGCATGATTTTGGGACTTTCAATAATATACAGCTATTTTTAGTTGTCAGTATGTCTCACCACACCTTACCATGATAGTATTGTATTCTTTGGCTCGTCACAAGTCTCCGGAAGTTCTTTTCCAATCCCAGTGGGTGTTAAGCTTCTCCTCTAAACTGTAGCTAACAGCACGGAATACATTCTAGTGATGGAATTCTTGCCTTACATATATAATGTCCCAGAAAATCAAGAAAGCCTTGTAACCATTTCCGGTGGTTTTTGTTTCGTTTTGTTTTTGTAAAGGTTAGGTTTAATAGTAGTGCGATGTGACCAAATGCTTTAAGCTCTGGCTGCCTTGACTTACTCACCACCATGGACTTGATTTTGAACTGTGGACCAAAGTGAAGTCCTGTCTCTGTGAATTGATTTCTCGGGGTATTTATCACAGCAACAGAAAAAACTCTTGGAGACACATGGCTAAAGAGACGCTAATACTGTAAATGAGTCTTCACTTGTGAACTCATAAGAAACAGATAAAAGGCAACCAGCCAGCAAACTAAATGGGGCAAACAAATAAGGAAAACGGGAATGGAAATAACTGGGAAGGAGACGGAAATCAAGAGGACGAGGAGGGAAACGAAGGAGAGAGTAATAGGGTGAAAACACATTTTATGTTTGCCTGAAAGTATCATAAAGAAATCAATTTTTATGTGTAATTAATGGCTGTGGATAAAAATGAATAAAGGCAAATAATACTGGAGGAAATACATTTAACAAACTACCAGAAGACCGAAGAAATAACTAAAGTCTAACATGCAGAGACAATATAATAAAAATGCGCATCTGAGAAGCGTAGAGGAAGAGCTAGCCTGTGTTTAATTAGGGTTTAAATGAGCACGCAGAAGAGTGAATGAGAAAGGGGCGATGATTCATAAGGCAAAAGCTGATTATTTTCCAGATTTGTTCAATTTCAAGAACCCTCAAATTCCAGTAGCAAATTCCATGTAGTCAAAACATAAATAACCCACACAGTGAACTAATTTGCTTCCCTGTTGCTTTGAAAGTCTCCATCATCTGCCTTTCCTATGCCTCATCAGCTGCATTTTCTACTAGCAATAACACACACATGTAGTTCTTATTATAAAAAATCTGCTTATTATTTCACCTGTGCCAGGGTTAGTCAGTGCCGTAAGTTTGCTTCATAATGTGACATGCTTTTTTCCCACTTGTCAACATTTTACTCATTAAGTTTTACCTTGTTCCCCAATTTTCCTTTGATTATTGTAGCTTATTTTACTCTGCTTCCTCCCTTGCATTTGTACACTACATAATATGGTACAACTCATTTATTCATGATATTAAAAGTCGTCTATGCAATAACTAGGTACTAGGTAGAGAAATGAATAAGAGACAATCTTTGTCTTTAGTGATATCAATGTTCAGCTACAATGACAATAAAAGTAACTATCACACAGAAATGTGTGGAATGAACCAGGATAGAGCAGAGAAATAAACAGATGTGAGGGTCTGTGAATTTCCTAGAGAACAGTTACATGTAGGTGTATCTGAACATGTAGAAATTACTCAAGTTCAAGTTCTGGGAAGGTTGAAGACCACAAAGGAGAGATTCAGGTAGTGGGAGGCCTTAGAGTCATAGACTTCTTAGGCCTGTAACTGTAGTTCCAGTGCAAGGCAAGGGAAACAGAGAAAGCTTTATAAAATCACGGCTAAGAGGGGTACAGAACTAAATGAGCAGCAGGAGCCATTTCAGTAAATTAGAAATGTATCCCAAATACATTGAAAAGTCTTGAAGGATCTGAAAGGTAGAGGTTAAAACACATCAGTTTTATTGTTACTAGGAAGAGACACTAGTTTAAAGGTCGGTGCTAGTCTAGAGGTTAACTCTTTTTAAAATTTATTTATTAATTATGTATACAGATGTCTGCCTGAATGTGTATCTCTACAGTCCAAAAGAGAGTACTAGATCTCATCATAGATGGTTGTGAGCCACCATGTGGTTGCTGGGGATTGAATTCAGAACCTATAAAAAGCAGCCAGTGCTCTTAACCACTAAACCATCTCTCCAACACTGACTCTTTAGACCATAGGTAGCAGTGATAGACAAGGTTATGCCATCCTCTCCTTCCCTCCCGCCCTCCCTCCTTTCCTACCTCCCTTCCTCCATCCCTCTCTCTCTCCCTTCCTCCCTCCCTCTTTCCTTCCCTCCCTCCCTCTCTTCCTCCTTCTTTCCTTCCTTTTTTCTATTATATTTGTATTATTTGAAAACTCCATACACTGTATTTTGATCATACTCATCTCAAAAATGCCCTCTTTTTCCAGTTCTGTTTCCCACCTTCTCACCCCAACTTTTTGTCCTCTTTTAACTTTTAAAATAATTCACTGAGTCCAGACATTCAAATATGTTAGCTGTTATTGTTAGAGATAAAAAATAAATCTCCTTATCAAAATAATTTTCATATTTTGTAAAGTCTGTTGTGAGGCAGAATATAGAGACTGCATTTTTAAGTCTTTAATTGGAAAATTTTTAATAATAAAGTTAAACACAACCCATGCTATATTTTATGTTAAATTTTATGAGAATTTTAAGAAAAATTAATAGAGAACTGGGCTTGATGTTATGTATCTTTAATCCCAGCACTCAAGAAGCAGGTGTAGGTGGATCTCTATGAGTCTGAGGCCAGACTTGCCTACAAAAAGAGTTCTAGTTTACATTATTATAATTAAAGTCTCAAGCATGTATTTTATTTAGTTTCATATATGTCATATTATCTAGTTTATATTATATAGTTTCATAGTATCATTAAGATAATTTTTTGGAATGAAGTATTTATATTTCATAACTATAATATTTATAATTTAGAAATGGAGAGTATTCTTTGTAATGATGAAAATCTATAGATGGTAAAATATACAGCTTTACATGTAGATTGATAAAAATATGGATTAGTTCATAAATAGAGTATTAAATGAATACTTATATATCTCAATGTTATGATCAGTTTGTCATTCAAGTATTTAATGCAACAAAGTTTTAATTAGTACCATTACTTTTCGTGTTTTTTTAGAAAAGACAAAAAAAAAAAAAAAACCAAAGAAGATTCAAAAGTGAGGCTGTGATTTGAAAGAAGTCTCTGAATTTGGACTTTTATATCCTCTCTAGATTTATAAATTAGAATGTGGTTACTAGGGGTTAGGGCATTAAAGTTGGAAAGAGTAACAGGAGAGGTTGATGGAAGAAAACACAACTTTATTTAGGAAAAGTGAGTTCAACAGATCTGTGGTACTTTATGATGATTGTCTTACTTAGGGTTTCTATTGCTATGAAAAAGCACCATGAACAGTAGCCACCTGGGAAGGAAAGAGTTTATTTCATCTTCGATTTCCGCGTCACAATCCATTACTAGATGAAGTCAATACACAAACTTAAGGTTGGAACCTGGAGGCAGGGTCTGAAACAGAGGCTATGGGAGAACATTGTATTTTTCCCTATGGCTTGCTCAGCCTGCTTTCTTATACTTTATACCACTCAGTTAATGGGTGTAGGGGGATGCACTGACCATAAGTGGGCTTGGCCTTTCCACATCACTCATTAATCAAGAAAATTGCCTTGATTCAGTGGAGGCATTTTCCCAATTGAGGTTCTTTTTCCCATTAACTCCAACTTGTATATTCCATTGACATATAATCAACCCAATGACTATAGTTTACATATTGTATACTTGAAAATGGTCATGAACAGACTTTAGGCATTCTTTATGGAAATAAATAAGTGAAGTTATGCACAAGTTAATTAGATACAATTATTGTATGAAAAAAATGATAGGGGAACAATGGGAGTTAATGGCTTAAGTAAGGATGAGATTTGAGGTACGAGCTAGAAGGGGTTAGGAAGTGGATAAATAAAACTGAGCATGCATGAGAGAGCCTGAGGAGACTCACTAGTGTGTAAGTTAATTAAAAAATGTAATTTTATTTTTTTAAAGAAGAGTGATAACAGAGGTATCTGTTACCAGAAACTACAGGAGTAGGTAGTGTTGTTCCCAGAAGACATGGACTATTAAACTAAATCTCAGTGTCATCCTTGGCATACCTCCCTTGGTTAGGGAGGCTCCAGAGATCTCCAAAATAGCACTGGTTATTTACAATTACATTGTCTATTGATGAATGTGGGGATTTAATAAAAACTCCAAAATTTTCAGAGATATAGGAGGGATCTACTCACAGTCAGACTAGGAGGATCAGAGAGTGGTGATTCACACCTTTAATCCCAGCACAGGGAGTATCCCGGGAGTGGTGACCTATGCCTTTCATCCAAACTGAGTTTGAGGTCATCTAGTTTACAGAAGGAGTTCCAGGCTCCCAGGCAGGCAGTGGTGGGGCCATGCCTTAATTTACCAAGAGAGTATTTAAAGCAGACATAGAAAGACAGAAGCTAGAGGAAGCCAAGAGAAGCCACGATGAGGAAGCTGGAAGACAGCTGGGTAAGATCTGACTGTGGTGTTTACTCTCTCTAATATTTCTGACTTTCTCAGAGATCTATCTCTGAGTTTCACTTATTGGTGGGACAGATGAAGACACGACAAAACAGGTTTGGGATATAGAGAAATTGATCTTGAAGTGATGAAACTTTCTTTTGACTGTGTAGCTGTATAGTGCCAGGAGCTCTATGTAATCATGCTAGGGTATTTATATGAGTCTCACTAGATGCCCACAGCTAAGAGTGTATTTCTCTTCAATATCTTATTGATGTCTTATTTTCTATGACATGGAACAGTGTATATGAAGTTTTTTGTTGTTGCTCATTGTGCTTTGAGAAAGTTGAAGTATTAAAAGCTAAAAGAATCTGGTAAAGTTTTGTTTCTTCTCCATTTTATTAATTTTTTTACAAAAATATGTCTTTTTTATCCATGTATCTCCCTGCTCCCCCTCCCTTCCCTCCTCCTAATCCCCCCCCCCCCCCCGAGTTAGCCTTCAGGCTCCCTTCCTCCCCATCCCCCTATCCCCTCCACCAAAAGGGCAAGAAGTCCCAAGATGGGTCAGCTCTGCTCCAGGAAAGTCTGATTTTCTCATTCCAAAGTCAATGCTGGTCTGGGTGTTCCTCTGCAAGGAATGGGCTCCAAGGTGCCAGCCCATGCACAGGAACAGTCTGATCCTACCCCCCGAGGCTCCACATACTACCCATGCCAGTCAATAGTTGCATATCCTTGGAGGGCCTAGTTCCTTTTTCTGATAGATCTCCAGTGGCTGTTCTTGATTCCAGAGCTCCAATCAGCCATCACTATGGGAATTTTTCCCCTTGCTCATATAGACTCTCCTCCCCTGCTCAAAGCTGGTAAAAGTTTTAAGAAAGCAAATGAGTTGACAGTGATACAAAACTAGATAGTTTATCTGTGAGACTATATTTTATTGACTAAATAATTGTAATTTCACTTTGATTCATGACAACACATTTACATTCTTTTTAAAAATATATATTTTTATATAAAATATTTTATATAATGTATTTTTATATAATATTATATGTATATATATATTGTGTTTTAGGCAGTTTTTCATGTGACAGCTCTAGCTGTTCTGGAACTCACTTTGTAGATCAGGTTGGCCTTAAACTGAGAGATTCCCCTGCCCGCCTCCTGAGTGCTAGGATTTATGGCACATATCACTACCACTGAGCTTATATTTTTATAATTTTATTTTATGTACATTGGAGTTTTACCTGAATATATGTCAATATGAGTGTGTCAGATCTCCTGAAACTGAATTTAAAGATAGATGTGATCTTCCATGTGGGTGCTGGGAATTAAACTTGGGTCCTCTGGAAGAGCAGCCAGTGCTCTTAACCACTGAGCCATCTCCCCAGCCTGACAGCACATTTTTAATATACATACTGTTTTGTGTTTAAAATGCAGCTCAAATACCTTTGGAAAAATTTAGAAACAGTAAGTGCAAACCTACATGAGCAAACCCATAACTCAACTATTTGAGCTTTAAAGTACTTTTTTCCTTCATCCAATAAACTTTATGTGACTCTTACAATATTTAAAGTAAGTATTTTTTGGATTTCAAAATAATATCCCATTCATATGTTTTGAGTATGTTTACTTTACTCTTCAAAAATTTTATACATTTTTTAAATCAATTTTTCCTAATAATGGATATCTAAACCTTTTTGGTGTATGTTCTTGTTTTTGATACTGTAATGAGCCTCTCTGTAAACATCTTTAAACTGCCTATGTCTAATTGTTTTATATGTAAATTTCCATAAAGTTTGATGTTAGGAATTTTAGTATTCCTAGGTTGCTGAGTTGTAATCCTATAAATTGATAGCATATGCAAGTGTGACTTGTCAGATTCCAGAATAACTGTCCTAATAATTGCTCAGTTCCTAAATATGACAGCATATGTTTTTTTGAATCACTGTCACTCACATTGTCTATTTCAATTATTTTTTTCAATTAAGTGATTAGGAGAAAAGGGTATATGCTATTTAAAAGAAGTAAATTAACTTTAAAATTTGTTATGTATTATTGGTTGTGTATGTACATAGTGTGTGTGTGCCAGACTAGATGTCTAGTAGCCATGGAACAACTTGGTGATGTTGGTTTTCTATCCTTGCCATTACTACTGGTTCTGAGTACTGAACACAGGTCCTTAGGGTTGTGTAGCAAGGGCTTTCATTATTAAGCCATCTTGACAATCCTAAAAGTTAATAATTAGGAATAATCTGCATAATTCATTAATTTTCCTCTAGTGGTGAATAATCATTTTAGAAGTTGACTTCTTGGAGCTCTTTGTATTTATTAATGTCAATCTCTGTGCATATGTCAAAAATACCATACTCTAGTTATATCTAACTTTGCTTATGGTAGTTTCATTGCATATAATTAGTTCTTTATTATAATTAAAGCACATTGTTGTTTCTCTTATCAGTTCTGAGTTTGGTAACTTTCTCACCAATAATAGGATAGTACATTTTTAAAAGTCTAGATATCAAATTCATTTAATAATGTTTGTATATTTGTGTGTTAAGATAAAAATCGAAAAATCGGATTCTCCTGGTCTCTAAGTTATCAAATCACATGTTCAGAAAGTTGTTCTTAGCACCAGCTTGAAACCACTGGGCATATCTATGGAGAAGATCTACCCTGAATGTTTGTGGCACTATCCCATGAGCTGACTTCTGGTCTCAATAAAAATCAGAAAGCAGGCTGGGGACAAGCATTTCTGTTCCTACTTCATAAATACAGCTGCTATTGCTCTGTTGCCTCATACTATAGACATTGTTGATTTCCTGGCTTTGTATAGTGAACCCACTAAGAAGGATCCAGAGCTATAGATTTCTTAACATGAATAACCTTCAAATACTTTCACATAGCCTTTCTCATCTTGTCTGCTTTTTCTTTTAAGTTCCAGCTTGAAATCCTACTGGCATGACAAATACAATGTATTCAAAGAGAAGTTCTACAATATCATATGTCCTCATTTCCAATAACCCATGAATGATAATATTCTTTTTATAAGAATACAGATATAAAATAGCTAGGACCAGGCCTCAGGCCTACTGACTTTATTTTCTATAATTGTAACCATTTCTATGTTGTTGGTAAGTAATGTTCCAGATTTATGGCTAAAGACTCCATAGACGGTCTGCCTAGACTCTTGACTCCTTCCTTTAAATTTTATGGAGTCATCTTCATACTGTAAACTTCTCAATGACAAAGAAAGGGGAATAAGAAATCCTTGTCAAAAGGGCAGTAGTGCAGGAAGCCAAACAGTCAGACTTTTGTGGCTGATTTCTGCACTGTCTTTTAATGCAAAACTGTTTCATGTTACAAATACGTTGCAGATCCACAAGACCTTGCATTTGGATGGGATGGGGTTATTTTAAGAGTGATGGTTTATTTCCAGTGTTATATACTGGCCTTTAAAATATGTTCATATTCTTCAGTAATGTATGATTCAGTAAATAAATATATTTTCTAAAGTATCTCCTGTAGTTACAAGCTTGGAAAAATGGGAAGTGTGATTCTTGATAACTGAGTACCAAGTAGAATATCTAGATGAAATTGTCTTCTCTTATGTAACAAACAGTAACTACAGATAACTTCAATTGTTGTGGCTTTTGTTATACGTTCATGCCTACTTTTAGTTTAATATGTAAGATATATATCAAGAATATAATATACTAGAAAAGCACACTCCAATTTTTTAACTTTTAAGATACATAATTGCTCCACTATGAAGACTTAAATATGGATTGTCACTTTTGTAATTAATTCTTTTTGTTTCATCCTTCCTACTAATTGAAAATAGGCTTTCAATATAGAATGCTTTGAAATTGGATGAAGAGACAGAATTGGAAATGAACTTAATTAACTACAAACTGTCCAAATCAATCAGAGTTTGACAGGGCCTCGGTAACACACAGAGTTCATAATTCACTTGAAATCTGCTGTAATGCATATGCCCATAAATTGCTCAGAAGCCATGCTCACTGTGCACAAAATTTAGTGCCAGGTCACATGATGCTGCTTTGGGAGAAAATTGTTCTTTCAGCACATAAGACTATTTTGGAAAGATGCAGTTTACATTTTCATTTAAGCAACTAATGAACTTCTGGAAATAAATGCTTTGCTATTTGGCCCCAATTGAATTTGTCATCGAAATTTAGAAATTGAAAAATGTTTGTATTTCCAAGTGCTTCAGCATTATAAAGGAATGCAAGAACTGCCTGATTGGTCACAAGGCAGTAGAAAATCAGTCTCAGGATAAATTAAACACTTTAAATTTATAGATAAAAAGGATTGGGGGTTAGGAAATCTTATGACCCATGTCTATTATGAAAACACGTTTTTAATATTGTTAAAGCTGTTATTGGTATCTAGTAAGCAGTTTTACCTTACTTTCAAGAGATACATATTTTCATAACAAAGGAACATTTAATCTATATTTACAACAAATTATTCTTTGATGAGGAGATTAATTGGTACAGGTGTTTCAGCATAATATAGCCTGAGTGCACTGGACCCAAGTTGCCAAGAGACTAAAGAAAGATTGGCAGCCAGATCCAGGATTGCATGCACTGCAGTTTATTTGGACTTTGCTGACAAAAGCATTGTCCTTAGCATTAGTAATTCCAGTTTAATCCTTAAAATCTAGGTCAGAAGAGGTGGCATATACATATATATATATGGCATATTATATATATATATATATATATATATATATACATATATAAAAAAGTCAGGAAAAAGTTGGTGTTGTCCTAGCTAGAATGTGCATGATTTCTCTAAGTTTATTTATTTATCTAAGAATGTGCATATTTTATCTACAAAATAATATGTATATAGTTGACTCTAAATATCTACATCTGTAAATATATATGCTTATATAAGAATATATATATTATATATATTTGTGTGTGTGTGTGTGTGTGTGTGTGTGCATTAGTGAGGAAAATGCTGAAGTATTCCTAGCTAGAATTTTCATCGAGTCAGACACATGCCCTCAATAAGAGTCCTGTTATAAAACTCCATATTTTCCAATGGTTTTATCTACAATTTGCATGAAAAGTATGCGAGGAAAAACAGCCCGGCTTACTCTGTACCAGTTGTGGTGTAGCTCCATAAATATGGCTGAAGCAATCTTACATATGTTTTTTCTCATGCTGTGATTAACATTTCAAAGTCAGTGACTTATACTTTCTAAGCAGTTAAGAAATGTGAAAAGCCACCTATTATACCAACTTACTTTGACTATATAACACATAAATGTATTTAAAAGAGAAAGTAATGCATGTTATATACTTCTGATATTCAAGCCACAGAACACTAGTGCTTTGTAGCAGTTTACTCTGAAATTAAAACCTTTCACCTGAGAGAAAAGCTTGTTAAGACACAAGGTGTTAAGGGGAAGTTGAAACAGCAGCATATTATAAAGAAGCAGATTGTCAAGACACAGGATGCTAAACGGGATGATGTTCCAAGTGGCAGTGAAATGTTCCGTCTTTGGGGAAGCTCTTTAAGCTCAGGAAGTAAACAATTCAAAAATTTCAGGAAGTTACAGAAACTGACTTCACTATGCCCCTCCTTCCCCCAAAGTACATAATCAGTAAGGGCTGCTAATAGATGCTTTCAGAAAAGCTGAGCTGCCTGAAAGAGACATGTGAAAGCTGAGGTACCCTAAAGAGACAAGACATTTAAGCTACCTGAAATTGCCTTGGACCACCTGACTTGCCTGAAAGAACATTCTCCAATCTTCTGAGTTGCCCACAATTTGTTTAGCGAGCTCAAGGTTTCTAGGTTTCATGAGCTAGAAGCTTGTGCTGAGATGAGCTTTGATGATGCAGCTGTTTTCAACTCCTTCGTGCTCCTGTAAGTAACCCCTCATCCATGTTTATGTACATAATCCCAACAAACTCACTGATTCACCAAGTTGGACTTTGGTGGTATTTATGATTTGAATATGTTGTTGGTTTCCTATTTGGGGTGAATAGATGTATACTTGTATCTTCTCAGGAATAGTGTCACATAACACCTAAAAATTTATCATTTTTTTTTTGATTTTTATGCAAGAGATGCTGCAGCTTTTCAATGAGTTATGGTAAACTTTCACAAAGAGATAATATTGGAAGAAATAGAGGCAAGGGAATGAAAATTTTAATGTTTTCGCAAGGTTCACAGATAACTTACAAAGATTTATAGTAACTTACATCAATTATTTTTCAAGTGGTGCCATAAATGCTGGATTCTTGTCCATGTGAAAATGTGGAAACTCTGGAGCAGGGGACTTTGAGAAAGAGTAGGTGATGTGTAGAGAAAAATACCACTATACAAAGCTCAGGGAGAGAGAGAGAAGCAGCATTGGAGAAGATTTCATTGCACAGTAACGTATAGCTCTATTGTTTTTCTGTAATGAAAAATAATATAAATTTTCTCAAATTTTTGGCATATATTTTTCTTTTTACTGAGCTTATGATCTATTAATAATTGGGTACAAAAGAAAATCACACAAATGCATATTTATTTCATTTTTTAAAGTGGGATATTTTTATTAGCTCTGTTTTCAACTGATAATTAGAATAAAAGCATTCAGATGTGTGCCTAGAAAGTAATTATAATTTTCTTCTGAATTGTAGCAGTGAATGCTGCTTAAATTAAACCATACTTTAGGATATGAATTTGGGCTTAAAAAAAATAAAAACCAGGAGACTAATATATGCAATTGTCCAGATTCTAAGACACAAAATGATTTGAATTTGGAATTTAGTATACAACAAAATTATCTCTTAACAGAGTTCAGTTCACGAAGAATGGAAATAGAGGTATAAACCCAATAAAAATATTACCAGTACATTGAATATGAATAATCACCCTTATATGGAATTTAGATCTCAACTAAATAATGTGTTTTTCTGATTGCAGCAATGTGAATAAATCATTTCAGAGATTTATGTAGCAGTAAACAAAAATGTAGCACAGAAAATGTGAACAGCTGGATTGATACTACTAGAAAAGCAAACTTTTAACAATTAAATTGATATTTTATGAATTTTGTAAAACACCAATGAAAATTGATAATTAAGCACATTTAGATATGGGGACACTTTCTAAAGTGGTATGACTGTAACTTCCTGGATAATGCTTAGAAATGGCTACCAACCCCTCTGTCTCCTCTCACTATGTTTTAATGTCACTAATGGGGGGTAAGATAGAGACAATAGCAGCTACACATCTTTACATCTCAAATTGTTGACTTTGTGTTTCTTTGTATTCCTATGAGTTACTGTATCCAGAGAAGCCATGTTATGATGGTTAGAAATATAATTATTCTATTTTTGGAGCTGGGTACTATGTCTGCTCCAACAACTATACATGCTCAAAATGGAGGAAGTGTGCTTCCCAATGAAAATCCAAGGTACTTCTTTACGAAGTTACTGGATGCTGACTGTCAAAAATAATATATGTCCACTTTGAAGAGATTCAAAAATATGAATGGCTTACATCCAGCTGCATTGTCCAAAAGATATTTAGTATTGTATTGTGCCCTTCTCCTATCCGTAGGGCATTTGTTTCAAAAACACCATTAGACTCTAGAAATTATAGATAGTATCAAACTATATATATAATGTTTATGTAATAGATAAGTTTTGGTTAACAAATTAGATACAGTGGGAGAATAGTAATACTCAGAACAATTATAAAATACATTGTGAGGAGGATTATGTGGATATTCTTCCCTGCCCTTCTTCATCTCCCTGAACTGTATTTACATTTTATTCTCATGATTAATTGAGGTGTTGTAATGACTTTTTGGATTGCTTGATATGTGCAAGATCCTCAGAATCCCTTGTTTTGGGGCTTTGGGGTCAGTGATAAGTAAAATAAGGGCTATCTAAACACGAGGTCTGTTAGTCCATGGTACTGGATATGAAAATGGACAAGACTAATTGGTAGAGTGCACAGTGTCAATCCTCTGGACAAAGTCTGCTTTCATGATCTAGTTGGGATGAAACAAGACTTTTTTTCACACTACTTTGACCTACATGCATACCCTATAACTCACAAGATTTTTACTTTTTGAATTACCATTTAGTACATATTATCTGTTGTTGGGGTGGATGTCTGAAACTACATAAAGCAAAACTGCATGTTTAGGGGATGGGTATTATCTTTGAAGGAGAAAATTGCGTAAGTATCCATTAAGTGAATGCTTTTAAAACAGCTCTCATGTTACAGACTCAGCCCTTAGTCACGAAGATCGTAGAAGAGTGACATTACTTCCTTGTGTCATGTGCATCATGGCTTTTTACCATCTCAAGATAAATGTCATCATAAGACATTTCTAGATTCTGCTGTGTCTTGTCATAATGAAAGAGAAGCTACCCTGGGATAATTTATTACTGTTCTAGGTACTGGAAAACTAATTTGTGCTTACATTTCAAATTCAATTTAAAAAGTAACTTCTGCTAAGATAAAGAACTGTAGTAACAATTTTGTTTCACTAGAAATGTGTGTGAAGTATTTAGGAGGAGTACATGGTCTAAGGTAAAAATTCTGTCTTCCTGGTGTCATTCATAACTTTGGTCCTTAGGTGAGAAATGATCAAAGCGTAGTAAGATGCTGTGCATTCTTTATAAATTTAGACTGTTTTATGAACTTAGCCCTCTGGCATTATCACAGGCCCAAGACACCTTTTACAGCTTTTCTACAATTCTCGAAGATCTGATTTCTCCAGATTCACTTCAACCTTGAACTTTGTAGGTTGTTTTTCTCATTTCTTCTGTGCCTTTATTGATCGTGGTCTGGTAAGGGACAGTTCCGTTCCGTTCCCTAATCTGCTCTTGATCTCTTCTCATTTTTCAAGAAGCTGATGGTGGCCATCACTCTATTTCTACACAGCTGTTGTTTTAATTTTATTCAATTATTTCTCTATTTTTATTTTGAGTGTTTAAAACAACCTTTTCCTTTTTACTATGCTATTTCTGATTATACATTTGTCATTCACTTATTATTTTATGCCATTAAAAATGTCAAGGTTCATACATATTGTTGACTAGACTGCACCTATGTTTGTAAAGCAAATCTTAGGGTCATAGTGCTTATGGCTATGTTTGTGTAGCAATGGTTCTCAGTGAGTAGCTGTGAACGACTTCATATAGCTTGATCACAGATCAAATTACTCCAACTCTTTGCAGAAAAAGTTTGCATATTCCTGCTATAAAGTATTGTGTGTATTATTTTATAATTCATAATTAATTGGTGATATTTGAGCACGCATATTCTTTAGTTAGTGGTTCTAACATAGTCCAAGTGTTCCCTCATCACAAGAGCACCGATATCTGCCCTTATTCGGGTATTTAATTGTATTTTTGATTGTGATAGTGTGTGGCCACACAGTCACTCTTCTTATATCACATTATTTTGGCTTTAAGTTCCCTTTAGCTCTATACACAAGTGTTCTGGGGGAAAATGTTTTATATGCTATTTTATACAGATGCATTAGAAATATTATATTGGTTGTCGTTACAACCACCAAAAATATGCTTTAGAAAAAAATACCTGAGATGACAGAAATATTTCCATGATGAAAATCTTGGTTGTGATCATTTTGGTTACAGAAAACATTTTGTTTACTTCTGATATACAGCCTAAAATTCCCCCAACTCTTCTAGCTTGGATTACAGCGAGAGGAATACTTCCTCTTTGAAAGAGATGAAAAAATTCCTTGCCTAATATTTTACCTGCCAAAAAGTGGTTGGAGTTTATAACGTGAAACTTTGCTGTTCAAGTGCAACCTCAAAGACATGTATAAGAGACAGTTCTGAGTTCCTGAACATGATAAATTGCCTGGGCTGGGAGAGATTTTAATGCAACACGGATTTTACACCGAGAGAAAAAGCCTGCAATTTGTCTTCAGAATTTTCAAGTGCAGGTAATCCTTCCCTAACTATGATGGCAACACATCGCTAATTTGGAGAATATATGATAGACAACACACTGTAAAGTCAAGAGTCATGTCATAATTTAATGTTTGTCCATATTTTCTTTTTACTTACTTTTCCAAGTCACAGTTGCTCACTGAGCTCACTGAAAAGTAAAATAAAGAGAAAAAGAGACTCATTTCATCCTTTCTTGAGGGGATTAAGAGACAATGTGTACTATAAGTTATTCAGCAGACTTTCATGAGAATTGAGAAACCATGAACATTATTGAATTAAATAAATAGTATTTAGTTTAATAATCTAATAGAAGCAACTCGATTCTATACATTTTCTTAGATATTATTCTATTAACAATTAAATAGCCAGATTATGTCATTTCACCATTCTGCTAGCACATCTCAAAGTGCTAAAATGAGTAAGACCTTTGAAAATCATCTCTTGTCACCAAAAGTACCATCAGGTATGACCTTTATGGATCATTATTTAATAGACATTGAAAATAGAACCTCACAAATCAAAATTAGATGAAGGAGAGCCCTTTGAAAATAAAGACCCACCACCAATTTATTCTCCTGAAATTACATGCCAGTCTTCCAAAGCTGACAACTTCCAAACTGAATCAAATTTTCAGAAAATGAACACTTCCTTCATTACCAAGCCTCTGAGTTAATGGGGCTCACTCTTTTTATTTCTCCTTACATCCAACTGTTAGAAAACCTTGAAAAGTTCTCTTTTGGGTTCTTAATCATTCTATTTTAAAATGGCAAAGTTTGCTGGCCAAGCAGATTTTGTAAAATTCTTCCCTGATGCTATAAACTAATTGGATGTTTTAAATTTTAAATGAGAAATTATTAGCATTGTAATCAGGTAAAATTGTGAGTAGACTATACCCATACAGGTACCTGATGTGTCATGCTTCTGGGAAAGATGTGAACAATTAAGTTTTAAACCTTGACACTAAAGAGGTTTAGATTACAATGCTGTGCTTAAGAAATTTTAAAGTATTATAAAAAGAGAGAATTCTGGAAAGGCTATCCATGAAAAAAGAGACCTTTCACATATCTTGGCCAGAGGTCAAACATCAGTATTCCAAGATAGTAAATTTGCCATGTTTGGAAAGGTGTAGGAAATGAGTTATAAATCTCTAGTCCATTCCATTGAATAATTTCAGTAGAAAACACATGAATTTCAGAGGTGAAAACTAAATTACCTTTCTAGTAAATCACTGTAGAGAGCCAATTGAAAAGGAGGTTGACTCTCTTTCTCTCTCTCTCCCTCCCTCCTCTCTTTCTTTCTCTCTATCTCTCTGTGTGTGTCTGTGTGAATCTCTCTCTCTCTCTCTTTGTGTGTGTGTTTGTAATTTTATGTTTGATTTATTATTTAAGCATTTGTGGAGCTGAAGAGATTCCTAAGCAGTTATGAGTACTTGCTGTTCTTAAAGAGGACCCCAAGTGTTTGACTCCCAGAACCCATTTGGAAGCACACAACTCTTTGCACCTCTATTTCCAGGGCTTCTCCTGCCCAGGAGCTTCATTCAAGGTGAACACAGACAGATACAGGCAAAACAGTTTTATATATATATATATATATATATATATATATATATATACACATATACATATATACACACATATATATACACATATATACACACATATATATACATATATATAAAGAAAAATGTCTTAATTTGAATAGTTATTCAGTCTTCTGTGATTTTTCTTAGAATTATGTTATGCAACTTTTAAGTTAATGCATTAATAAATTTGTAACAACATTCAATACATATTATGTTAGTTTATGTTACATGTGTTTTTTATACGTCAAAAGTTTTTTGTAACATAAAACTTAGGCAAACATTAAAAGAATAGAGATAATAAATGAGGTTGTACTCAGAATTGTTCTTTAGAATATTCTTTAGAGACAACAGAGAAATCAAATGGTTTGGGAATATGAACAATACTTTCTCCATATTAAGACTTCATAAAGTAGTAGGAGTTTTTTCTTTGAAAGAAAATAAGTTTGTGGATGAAGAAGATAGATTTTAATCAAGGAATCAGTAAAAAAAGAAGTTACTTGGGAAGATGGGAACAGATAGGGAAAAATAGTCTCTACAGCATAAAATGGGGGATTCTCTTGAGTTTTTGCTGGGCTACTGGTATAATAAAAGGTGATCTTCCACTTCTGAGATATATTGTCAAGAAATAATTGTGAATACACACTTTCTAATCAGACCTCCAGTTTTTAAAGCAGTCTTTTTCATATTGTGTGTTTATTGTAATTTGTGGTGCTAAAGATTAGCAATCATAAGATAAAAATGGTCTCTGACTGCTGTAGTGAATTCTGACTAAATTAATGCATCTACAGCATATTGAGACTATGAGACAGTTGGTACTGAAAAAAAGAATATTTGTTTTATGGAGAAAAACAATTTATGTGCTAGTGGCATGATTGGTAAAGTAAAATAAACAATTACATTTCATGCATTTGTCACTGAACTTTGGGTTCCTAAAATATGCAGATCCTTTTGAATTTATCTCAATACCTTCAATATCTGTATCTACATATGATACTCAGCACAGGCTGAGTACCATTAGAGAAGAAGTTACAGCTGACATGTGGTTATAATACAGTGATATATATATATATATATATATATATATATATATATATCATATATATATCATATATATATATGAGTGTGTGTCTATGTGTCTGTGTGTCTAACAGTACTGCAATACTTCAGTGTGATCTGTGTTTTTCTCTTTAGTTCTGAACCCAATAGCCTATTTATTTTATTAGGTTACTTTATTGTTTCTGAGCCATTTCTTTGTTAACCAAGGACAGTAGTATTAAAAGAATATTATAAGAATTTAAAAAATAGTATGAAAATGTTTAGTAAACTCTCCTCTCTCCTATATGCATGGACATTTGATGTAATAACAAAAATGTTCTTCCCCATCTATTATTCCAGTTGTTATGACAAGAATGGGCAGCTGGAAGCTGTGGAGTAAAGGCAGGGTGAGAGCCTGGAGGGTTTTGGAAGAGAATACACTTTTGCCTTCCTCACACCATGAAGTAGGATTCATGGAGAAAGTAATATTCAAATGTGTGCTCTCTCTTTCCACTAGAACACTGATCTCAGCTGGGGGAACCCAAGCTCATGACCTAATTATCTCCCAAAGGTCCTAGTACTAAGTAACTTCACATTGAGTATCAGGATTCCAACATATGTGATAGACACACAGACATTCATTGCACAGCAAAAGATGATATAATTCTGAAGTCAACAAAATGGTGTTCATTAACTTAACTGTCTGCTTAATTAAAATGAATTAAGATAATACTTCAATCATTTTTGCTCAAAGATCACCTTAAATTAAAAAAAAAAATTTCAAATGAAAAAAATAGTTATCCTTCCTCTCATCAAGGGAGTCCTACCAGGGCTACAAATCACTAGTAAGGATAGGTTTCATGCCTAGCAGTAGCTGGCCAAGATATAACAAAATCAGTGGCATCTGAAAGGCTCTTTGTCTCCTAATGTTTGTCAAGACATTATTTTTATTTTATTTTATTACTATTCAGGTCTTTTGCTTATATCTTTTGGCTTCTGGTTTTCTGTTTTGATAAGAATCCAGCTGTGGATGAACATAAATGTCTATGTTTGTTGTGCTCTTCTTGGATCTTTTTCTTCTTTGTTAGTTTTATTCTATTTCAGTTTATTTGTTTATGCTTTATCTCCTTTATACATATAATACATATATACAAAATAACATACATAATATTCCCTTGATGCTGGTTTGTTTTCTAATGATAGTGAATAGATCCAACTGGGAAAGGAAGCAGATAAAAACTGGGAGGAATGAGGAAGTAAAACTACAATATATTGTAGGGAAATAAATATATTTTCAGTAAAAGAAAAAAAAATGTACACTATTACCTGAGTGTGCTGCTTAAGACTCCATAAAAATAACACTAAATTACTTAAAATAATAATGGAGAGAGTGGTACAGCCTTAATGTAGTTCCCCATGGTGATGTCTGGACTATATGAGATGTGATAAGTAGATATAAGCTAAATAGACAGAGATACATGATGATCATATGTTATTGTCAACTTCACACAATGTAGACCCATCTGAAGAAAAAAAAAAAAAAAAGAACTCAAGGATTGTTTAGTTCCCATTGGCTTGTGGGAATATCTGGGGAGAGCATCATCTTGATAGATAATTGATACAAGAGGGCTCTACCCACTGTGGGCAGTACCATTCAAAGGCAAGTGGATTTATTCGTTATTAGAAGCTGTCTGAATGATAAGCCAGAAAAGAAGCCAGTAAGGAGTAAGGAATGCAGTTGCTATTTTTAACTCTTTGGGAGCCCATGACCCAGCTTCCAAATAAATAAATAAACGGAGGCTTATTCTTACTTACGAATGCCTTGCCTTAGTTTGCTTTATTTCCAGCCAGATTTTCTAGCTTAAACTGACCCATTTCTCTTCTATGTTTTGCCTCTGGCCCTTTTACCTCTCTTTTTTCTATATTCTTTCTTCCCTTCTTGCTCCATGGCTGGTGGTGGCTAAGTGGCTGGCACCTGACATTCTCCTCTCCTCATTTTCTTGCTCCCCACCCCACTCTTTTGAGCCTAGATTTTTCCTCCTATTTATTCTCTCTGTCTGGCAGTCCTGCCGATCCCTTTCTCCTGCCTCCCTATTGGCTTTTTATTAGACCAACCATGTGTTTTAGATAGGCAAAGTAAATTGGCAAACAGATTTATAGAGTTAAACACATGTAACATAAAAGAATGGAACACATCTTTGCATTATTAAACAAATATTCCACAGCATAAAGGAATGTAACACATCTTAAACTAATACTCTACAACAAAAGAGTCTTTCTCCGTGACTCTAGCTTGCAGGTTCCTGCCTTGAGTTCGAGCTCTGAATTTCCTCAATAACAGGCTGTGACTGAGATGAATGAGATGTCACCCTCAAGTTACTGTTGGTCAATATTTTATTGTGGGAACATAAAAAAATCAAGCTGGAATGCTGGTGTGTGTGTGTGTGTGTGTGTGTGTGTGTGTGTAGACATATGAACATATATCAGTGTGTGCTGTACACTCTAGTGAATCACTGTTTGTTCTCATAGTCATTTGGCTACCTGTGAGCTGTGATTCACTGTGACTATTCAACAAAACAAGAGACATTGTATCAGCATGTTTCTAGCCTATAACAGTATCAAAATTAAAATTGTAAGGAGAGTTTCTGCTAAAGGCCTTTTGTTTTTGTGCCACTGTAATGTGGAACTATGGTAAGTCACAGCCTCCTGAAACCATGTAAACATGTATATAAACATATACACAATTATATGTGAAGGGATTTATGCAGTCATAGATTTGTATGTGTATATTCATAGGAGCTATAAGCTTTCTGAGGCCCATAGTCCGTAATAGTAAGATATCTGGTGCGACATTTTCATGTTAATATAACTACGCAATCAGTTATGAGTGTTGGGAACAGAGTGATTGCTTCAATCATGGGCTCAATCGAACAATGATGTAGAGGTTGGTTTTTATCCCTGAACTATCATGAAATAGTTAACTTTTATAGGCCCATTTTTTTTTCTATTGTTTCATTTAATTTTTTGTTTTCATTTAACATAGCAACCAACATTCCTCTCCATCTCCTCGTCCTACTCACTCCCTAGAGAGAGTAAGGCCTCCCATGGGGAGTCAACAAAGTCTGGCTTATCAAGTCGAGGAGGCAGGAACAAGCCCCTCTACTGTAGTCTGAGTTTCTGGCCTATCCAGCCTGTGGTCCAGACCCACAGACTTGCTGTCCCACAGAAATACACAGAGGCTTATATTAATTTTATGCCGATTGACCTATGGCCCAGGTATATAACTTGCTAACTCTTAATTCTTAAACTAACCCATAATTCTTACCTTGTTCAGCCATGCAGCTTCTCAGAGCAGTATTTCAACTTCTTTCTTCTGTATTTGCTGGCATCTCATCGTGGTGTCTCTATGTTGTCTCTCTGGCTTCTCTGCTCTCCTCTTCCTGATCCTAGAGTTTTCTTAGTCTGGTAGCCCCACCCACACTTCCTGTCTGCCTTCAGCCAGTCAATGTTTTTTATTAAACCAGTAAGCAGGACAGTTATTTACAATGTAACAGGATAATTCCACTACATTCTACTCTGAATCAAGGCTGAGCAAGGTGTTCTTCTATAGGGAATGGGTTCCAAAAAAACAGTTCATGCACTAAGAGTAAGTCCTGGTCCCATTGCCAGAAGCCCTACAAACTTCCCAAATTACACAACTGTTGTTCACATTCAGAGGGTCTAGTTACGTTCCATGCAGGTTCCCCAGTTTTCAGTCGAGGAAGCTCATTTCTTGTTTACAAAGTTAATTGGCAAATTATGAGGAGTTGCTGAGAATATTTCCTTACCACAATGACGAGTTTGGATCTCAAAGTACTCCCTACCTCCCTGTTGAATTCAAGTGCATTTTGGTATGTAAAGTTGAACCCTAGGCTAACAGCTTGAATATCTGCTCCTTCCTATTAGCTATCAGCCTGTAGGAACAAAAATGATAGGTTGGTGCTAAGTGGTGGATCTGATATTGAACGGTACATTGTAAACACAAGAGAGATAGAACTCTACTAGTGGCTCGTAGTTTATAAAATATCTCCCCCCCCAAAAAAAAATTATAGTTAATTTTAAAAATATATAGTACGGGTAAGAAAATATTCAGAAAAAATGTTATTCACTTAAATTGCACAATATGATCACAAGACACATCTTTAGTTTTTACCATCTTCAAATTTGGAAATCAGATATTTAAGATAGCTTGGCTTTTAAGTGGGCTCATAACATTTTCAAAGGGAGTACCAATCTTTTCCTAATCTGCATACCTCTTTCCAATTTCATTTTCTTCTTTCTTCCATCAAGAATTGCTGTGAGGCATACAAGAACAAAAACATGGATGAAATCTCTCAATATTTTGTATCTTTGAGAAAGAGAATGTCAGGGAAATATAATTGGTATTACTTAACAAACATATTTTATGTACTGTGAAAGACTACTATGTAAAATACATAATTAAAAATGACATTATGACAGAGGAATGCTCCAGTAGCTAAAGCTTCAACAATATCTTTGTGTGATTTATTTAATGTGTTGGTCTGTGAAGCAATTTTATAAGGGCTTTCTTTAAGGCTTATAGCTGGGCACTTCATTGTATGACACTATTATATAACAAGGTCTTTTTGAAGTGCTTATGATTAGATCTCTTTGTATATAAAAAGTCTTATAGGGAACTTTATTTCTAAGACCCTGGGCTACTTCAGGGTTCTAAAGCATTGTTTAGAGTTGATTGTGCAAGAGAGGTAAGTAGAACTATTTTAAAGGATTTGCTGGATTTAACCTGTTTCACCACATATAGGGTGGCTTTGAAACTATTTAAGCCTTAAAAACTGAGTCCTTTGAAAAGGTTTGAGATTTTGTAAATGTATGTGCTTGATGAAAATCTAAAAAGGTACCAAGCAATGAGATTAACAAAGACTATTCAAGTAGGCTGTGGTGATACCTCTATGTCTTTATAATAGGACTGTTCTCATAAGCTCCACTAAGGACCTGGTCTTGGCTGCTATCAGTTTTACATTTTTAGGCAAAGTCTGTACCCCACATATGTGTAAGATGCTTTTACTACTTTTTATATTTTATTAACAATTGGGTTATTAAACAGATAGCATACACTATTCTAGAAGTTACAATTTTCCGAACTGTGATGGGCACTGGCCAAATTAATGTTAGATGAATGGGTACCTATTTTATTTGGTAATATTTGATAGTAACAAGTTCTAAGCACCATGTGTCACATGAAGTGAATGACAGAAAGGTGGTATTTATTTGCAGAGGCACAAATATGAATAATGGAACTAAAGAATCTATAATAAGTTACTGCAGGTGGCAACTCCAGAGGAAGACAGTTCTATGTAAAAACATCCTCAATTAATGACAGATTTTTTAAAAGTATAGGAAAAATCTTTTGGCACATCTAACAACTTAAGTCACCAGGGCCATAAAAATATTGAGTATTTTAATATGCATTATACATTTTTAATTTTGTCTATTACCCTTGGAGTACTTTAAACTAATTTTTTTTTCAGAATAAAGAATTTCCATGCTATGTGAAGTGTTCTTCTGTACTTTGTAGGTTAATTCATTTTGAGCCAGGTTCTTATCCACAGGCAACATTCAGTTCCATGGGGTATGAGGCAAACATAATTTTGAACTGCTGTAGAATTAAGCACAGGATGGAAAAAGATACTTGAAGAGTGATCACATTTATGTCTTTGATAAAATAGAGCTATAATGTCTTTTCCATGGTTAGTAGTTATAGCTGTGAGAAGTGTACAAGGTTACAATATTCAAAATATACAGTGGTTACTATTCAAAGAGTATCTCCTTTGTAGAAACCAGGGCTATTACTCTTTCTTTGGAATGGAAGAAAAATAGGTGAGGTTTTTTTGTTTGTTTGTTTGTTTGTTTGTTTTTTGTTTGTTTGTTTGTTTTCAAGGCTAATACGTTATGGATCTGCGATCATGGGAGTTAGGGAGCCTCCATGTAGGCATGAGGAACCTGAGTCTGGTCAGTTATTTATATCCCTGCTAGGATTCAGGTGAGTAGTTTAATATGAAAGTCATCTGTTAGTCTAGAACTAATATCGTGAATGGCGAGATTCCTTATGCTTGACTTTTTGTAAATGTGAATGCTTATCCAGCAGAACAATTAGTAAGGGAAGACATTTAAACAGCAGTTTTTAAACCTCTGAAAATTCAAACAGTTCTTGCTTTGCTTTAATCAATCATTTTATGGTTTAAAAGTCCTTCTCATGATATGCAAAATAAAGCAAAATCAGCATCTGTCTTTGTTTATTTGTTTTTCATAAATGCTTTTCACTTCTCACATTAACGTAGGCCCAGATAAGACAAACAACATAGCCCCTGCTCAGATTCCATAAATGGAAATCCCACTCATAACAAGTCCCTTGACATATTTAACAGAAGAGGGGTCTGGAAACAGAGATTGTGTCCCTATGTTTCTAGTCAGATTTTGTAGCAAACCACACTGTCACAGCAACACTTGTTATCTTCTGTTCAGAAATCCTGTCTGAAGCTCATTAGAGTGACAGGATATTTCACAAGAAAGTTTAACATTGGTTCTTCGTCTTCACGCTTGTAAATTGAGAGGTAAATAGGTTCCCAAACCTAGACTCATCGTACTTGCCATTGTACACATGGTTTTGATCAGTCTTTGGTCAGTTCACACTGGTATGTAAAAGTTTTATTAGAACTATCATAAAGAATGTTATAAAGAAGCCAGTTGAACTCTGTCAAAGGTCAGCTTTAAAACATTAAAAATATAAGATAAATATTTCTAGGCCATCATGACTCAATCCGTGCCTGTTTCTTATACTTGGTGATTCTAGAATCCTCTGTAAATTCAAGAGCATTGCCCCTGGAGGGCTGATGTAGAAACATCACATATTGTTGTCCATGCAAATCCTGCCCAAATTACATTTTGCTTATCTCTTCCATTCTCCCATTTATCTCACTGCATAAGTTAAAAAAAAAATCACTGTGTGTGTGTGTGTGTGTGTGTGTGTGTGTCTGTCTGTCTGTCTGTCTGTCTGTCTGTCTGTCTGTCTGTCTTTGATCTCTTAACTACTGTGGTTGTCTCTATTTTTATTTCCCCTCTCTTTGCCCCTTTTCCAACAATACTTAAGTTCAGAAGTTTCTGACAGTTGAACCACCCACATCTTTTTTCTTTATCATTAAACAACATTTAATTGACTAATTTTACAGTGATTTGACGAGCTATTACAGAGAAAAAAAGTTGTATCTTCACTGAAGTAAATTGCTTTTGCAAGTAAAATTCCACCGAGCAAGGTGTTAAATGCATTATGCACACCACATCCTAAGTGTAAAATTTGTTTCTTCTCGTTTCTTATGACACTGTCTTGTGAAGGATGCTGGCAAGTGGTTGATTTTCTTTTGAACTTCAACATCCCCAAGGACATTCTTATTTTAGCAGTTCCAATTCTTTATGCAATTGACCTTCCAATAACACCTATTACAGAGCATTTCCACAAAATGAATTTCATTAAGAAAATATGTGCTTAAAGATGTGCTTATGTTTATGTTGGGTCGTTCACTAAAGATTTCTAAAGACAGCAGAATTATGTTTTTTTTTATTTTCAGTCTCAGACTACTGCTTACATGTCATTCTTTGAACAGTCTCTTGTTATTTTCATATTTAAAGGATTTTTCTTTCACTGAATATTTATACAAGAAGACTTTTAAAAATCCACTAACTCATATTACTTATGTTTTCATGCCACTTCATCAGGTTTTCATCTGAAGTAACAGATAATGGTATCCATGGTATCCTGGATTTTTTTTTTTTTTTTTAGTAATGGTGATTTAAATATACAATTTATTACTTTTCTCGAGCTTGTGGTATTTTTTTTTTCATGTAAACCATAGTGTTCACAGGATAAGAATGGTTTTATTTATTTATTTAATTAACAACCTTACACTGAATAGATGTGAATGAAATTACAGAAGTAAGGGTAAACACCAAGGGCTAAAGTTTCTATTTCCTTGTACTCCTGAGTTAAACTTCTGGAGCAGAAATTGCTCTAAAATGTGCTGTGAGCTGACCAAACATAGCAATATTTGGCCACACTTTGACATGTTTCTACATGTGAGTTAAAGAAAAGCAGAGTAAATTAACCACCTCTATCGTATTCACCTTATCTATAACAATTAAAATTTTGGTGCACAATGGGGATAAGTCTTATTAACTTGAGATAGTGTATAGTTTATTATATAATGTTCTTTGGCAAAAAAAAAACAAACAAAAAACAAAAAATGTCAACTTCAAGAAAGGACTAGAAAGATAGCTCAGAGGTTAGAAGCACTTACTGCTCTTCCAGAGACCAGAGTTAGGTTCTTAGTATCCAGTGGAGTTGCACACCAACTCTTGGAAATGCCAGGTTCTGGTATCATCAGACTCTGGCCTCCAAGATTTTATATTTATATTTCCATATCCATGTGGCACACACAGAAACACATGCACATAAATGAAAATAAAATAAGTTTTTTTTTTAAATATAGATTTAAAATATATCTTTTATAGTTGTGTGGTTGGGCAGCTTGTGGGGCCTTTTAGTGGGACCAGGATTTATCCCCAATGCATGAACTGGATTTTTGGAGCCTTTCCCTACAGAGGGACACCTTGCTCATCCTTGATATAGGAGGGAGGAGCTTGATCCTGCCTCAACCAGATAAGCCAGACTTATTTGACTTCCCATGGGAGGCCTTATTCTCTTTGAGGAGTGGATGGCTGGGGGTGTGGTGGGGTAGGGGGGATGGGGGGAAGCTGGAGAGTGGGTGGGAAGACCGGAGGAAATGGGAACTTCAGTTTGTGTGTCAAAAAATATTTTAAATAAATTTTTTTTAAATATGCCTTTTAAATGTAGACGAATAATATTTTAAATAACTATTTTGAACAGATATTAATTATGAATATTAATGCTCCAGATGCTAAATGTTTGGAATTTTTTGCATGCCTTCCTTTAGAAGTGGCCAATTTTGACTGTTTATTTCATGACACTTCTTTCACCTTCTTGAGTTTCTGTGATCAGGATATATCTATGGCAACCAAGGGAGGATAAAATAATAATAATAATAAAGGCCTTTATGTCCTTCTACTTCACTACCTCTAAGCCCAGCACCTTTAAGACATCTTTTTCAGAGGGAGGGATTAATTCTAACAATCAAAACCCACCAGTGGATGTGTCAAAGATAATCAAGCCTGGCATTTGTGTTACTCCAGCATCAATATGATACCTCTGTGTCCTAGGAAAATTAAACCATCATTGCGATTTCCAATACTGGTGTTTTTGCTTTATCTAAGGAATTGATTACTTTAATATCACAGAATGGAAAAATAAACTTCTTGTGGATCAATGGAGCAACACTCTCATGTGAGCCCCCTCCCTATCACCTGATAAATGCTCTTGATAAACGCTACTTTTGACTGCTTGCATGGCTGACAGTTTCTAACATGTAACATCTGAGCAGCTGTTGTTAATGTACCATTCCCTCTGAAATGTCCCGTATCCTTTTCCATCAGCAACAGCCTGGGTTCCTAATTATGGGTCATAATACAATTATTTTAATAGAGAACGTAAGCTAGAGAGTGATATAATGCTCTCTGGATCACACTCATACTTTGAAAGAAGCCAGAATTCTTGGTGGAAATGATTACCAAAGCCAGGGAAGTAAACACTGAGCATCTCCTCCAATAATTCATAACACATAAACTTGGCACAATAAAAAGGGAAAGCCGCACATTTAAGCTGAATCACCGATTCTTACTTATGGTATCATGTGACCTCATATTCTTTTGAGTTCTGCACATAAACATAAAACGTGTTTGTGCTAGGAAAAGTGTGTAAATTATCTAAGCATGTGCTTGTTTTAATTTTAATTGTCAGCTTTTATAAGTGTGCATGTTTCTTTTCCCACACAACTCAGTTTCATGGGATCAAAAATTGTGAAGCACAGTAGTACTAATTAAACAAATAAGAAACTTTTGTACCCACGGTATGAATGAACTCAAAAGGCCTCCACAGTGGACACACTACAACAGAAGAGGTCATCTATAATTCCTTAGCACTTCTAACAGTGGGTAGCCATTTTGAAGTGCAAAGTTTAAAAATAAAGTATAAACTAATTATTTCAAGACAGGGAGGATGCTGTAAGAAGGAGAAATATTCTGTGTCAAGTGAGTAGTCATGGTTCATTTTCACTTGTAGACTGTTCTAGGGCTGAGCTTTTGTGACAAGATTTATACTGAATTTAGTACTTGACCTCATGCATTTAGGGTACGTCATGTGAATGTCTACTACAGGCATGTATAAAACTATATTTGAAATACATATATATTTGGCATGCATCGTTTAATTAAATTTTTATATGTCCAAGAACTGAGTATTAGGATTGTACTATTTGAATTATATGGAGACCAAAAAGTCTGGAGAATGTAATAAGTTGTGCAGAATCAGAAATATACTGAGAACAGAATTAGAATCAGGCAGAAGATGAGCTCTGCACTTTATTATCATTGATGTTCTAAGATGCCAACAAAAATTCTATGTATAGGTGCAAAGGAAGACAACGTAATTCAAGGTGTGGAACTGGCCATTCATATGACATGAAAGAGGTTTGGAAACAGTTGATGAAGCAATTTATGCTGAGGGCACCTGATGGAATTAAGCTAAGAAATACTGATAAAGAGTGATTAGTAGTACATCATGGTATAGGCACTTCCTGTGCAGTCATTTATGTTTTAGCTCAGTGGTGTTTGATGTGCACGAACAGCCCAAACAGGGATCAGTAAGGGTATTTGGGACCAAGGGAAGATGTCTGCCTTTCATTCTAAAGAGAAACATTAGGGTTTTGTTGGTGGAATGCTACAATAAAATTAATCAGCATTAATCTATGTCAAGAGTTTACAATATATCATTTAGTGACTTGTTATTATTGATGGCTCTCTCTCCCTAGTGTGTGTGTGTGTGTGTGTGTGCGTGTGTGTGTGTGTGTGCGTGTGTGTGTGTGTGCGTGTGTGTGTTGCTGAGAGAAGGCATAGTTGATGAGAATTTATAAGAATTAATATGGGGAACAGCAATATTGCAAGCATTTAATGGACAATGCCTTGACTAACAATGGCAACACTGGGAATATGGATGGAGTAAATTGTATATGCGAATGGAAATGTTAGACTGAATTAAGAAATAAATACACTTTTAGCATAAGAATAATTTTTAGTTATAGTTTCAAATTTGCAAGAAAGAAGAGTTCAAAAATGTCAGGGGGGAAATTGGACACTGCACCATTCACAGCTGCCCTATGTATCAACTCCTCTTGAGCTTGAATTTGGGAACTATTGTACTTTCTCCTGGGAGTTTCGCTTGTTCTGGTCCTGATGCAGGATCACTACAACTTGGCTCTCAGAAAGGTCTCTGTTTGTTTGGAAAACTTATCTCACCTCAACAAATCAGGGAAAGAAGGTAAATAGGGCTGGGTTTCCCCAGTGGCTCTCAGGAAGCATTGTAACATGCAGAGCAGCTGGCAGGGGGGAGTGGAGCAACATTATTCTAATATGGGGAGCTTATTCTAATGAGCTGCATTCTCTAAAATCAGAATTGCTGATGTTGGCAGGAAATAAATTTAACTCCCCCGCACAAATAGATGCAAAGCGGAATTCTCTGATCCATTTCATTTTCCACAAGGTAATCAAGATTCATAAAACTCCGCTTTAGGATCAGGGCACCGGGGAGTCAATGTCCTTGAGGAAAACACAATCTTCTAATGAGAATTGCATTTCAATGGGGTTAATCTCACAGGATCTGATAAATGGACACAGTGGAATTGAATCTTATTTTATTTGGCTTCATTGTCCTTTCTGCCACACATTTCATTCAATACCAAGGTAATGGAATATGTAAAATGTGCATTGTTGGCTTCTGGACCAGAAAACAACCTAGAGACCTTAGTCAAAGAAACAGAACAAGTTGATAGCACACTATCTCCTTAGGTTATCAGTGTCTTCAAAACTATGCTCACTTCCTCACTTCTTAAGTTTCTCTTCTATGGCCCCAAATCGGATTAACCCTCCCTTATGTCCAGTTTCTCATTCCAAGCTTACCTAGTCTTCTTGCTCTTCCTTTCGTGCTTTCCACCCGCATTCCATTATCATCAATGGCTTCCCACATAACAACCTATTAAAAGGAGATTTGAGAGATAGGAGACGGGGCTAGGAAGTATGGGCACAGACATTTAAAATTTGCCTGTTTTAAAAACATGATATCCTAACTCTTCTGATGCAATCCATATAAATCCCAGAGTGCTTGTCTGGAGTGAGGAGGACTCAGAAGAAGTCTCGGGTCAACTTCATGCTGACTTGAAAGTCAAGATTCATGACCTTATGTAAGTCTGAAAGTTGGTATAAGACAAAACTTGCATCACTGAAATTAAAATAATTAATGGCTCACTTAAAAATATCCCCTTTCCATCTAGGAAAGGAAATCTCTTCAAAGTATCAGCTTTTCTTAAGTGTCTAACCCTGGGGACTTTAAGGAACCCCCCAAGTCCTGACATCTCTGATCAGACAGGCACAAGAAGAGAGCAGAGAGGAACTTCTTGTGAAGTAGGAATGGTAACTGTAGCTTGGTCGGTCCATACAAAGTATGAAAGTAAATAACGAAAGGCAGAATACATTAATTAAATACTGGGTATTGGAAATGTAATTTATTTTAGGTTGATATTTAAAGAATTGATCTGATGAGATGGTTGTGTTTGCCAATGTATTTCGAATTGTTTTTATCACTTACTCTTAGATAAAATATCAGAAGCCACTCAAGAGGAGATGCTACTACATTGAGAAGAAAATGTCAAATCCATTCTGTGGCCTGCAAGTTTCCTCATGAGTGAGTCTCAGTTAGTCTACAATAAGATTCCCCAGGAGTTCTGACTGAGTTGGTGTCAGGTTTGCTTTAGACATGAATAGTTTTCTGTGGTCAGTAAATGATATTTTATTAATTCTTTGAGAGTTTCACACATGTTACTTCTTTTTTAAACATAGCGTCTTATTATGTAGCCTTAAATTTGAGCTCTTACAGAGCTGAGATTACAGGGGTACAACTATGTGTTGTTTTGTTCTGTTGTTTGTGTTGTTTTGTAAACTACACAAACTACACAAACAATTAAGAAGGGAGATCCTCAGCTAAGAAATTGCTTCTATCCAACCAGCTTATTTATATCTATTTGGCTTTGTCCTGATTAATGGTTAACATAAAAGGGTCCAGTTTACAATGGGCTATACCAGCTCTGGGCAGATGTCCCTGGGTTGTTTAAGAACACTAGCTGAGCAAGCCATGGAAAGCAAGCCAGTGAGCAGCATTCCTATGTGGTCCTTTTTATGTTCCTGCTTCCAGGTTCCTTGATTGAGTTTCTGACCTGACTTCCATCAATTATAGAAGATGATGGTGTAGAACTTTAAGCCAAATAACCCCTCCAGTACCACCTACAGTTGCTTTTGGTTATGATATTTTGTCTCAGCAACTGAAAGCAAACTACGGCAATGGACTATGCCTGGCTGAAAGCATTTCATAAAACATATCCATACACTGAAGTTTAGATATTTCACTTACGATAACAGATTTCCCCAATTTCTCATTTTCTTCTTTTATTTTGGAGATTATGACATTATAATTAGACAATTTCTCCCATTACCTTCTCTTTTTCAAACCCTGCCATGAACACCTCATTGCTGTCTTTCAAATTTATGCCTCTTTTTTCATTAATTGTTATTACATGCATATATATATATATATATATTCCTGCATATAACCTGCTCATGTATGCTTTGAGAGCTGAGGTTTTGATATTAGATAAGTAGTTTAAGAGTTCCTAGGTGAGTGAAATGGGAATACTGGTATCCATGATAAAGACCCTTGTTTTTCTCTTTATTCTGTTATCTACTTATGCTATGCCTAGATCCTCTATTAGATTATGTCAAGTTTCCTGTACATAATAATTTGGTTTTAGTTGCTTTGTTTGGACTGTTCTGGCACTGATTATTCCATCCCCACACCTTTCAGTTTCTTGTAGACAGCTATGATTGGCTCATTTAAATTTGGATTCTCTAACAGAGTATTTTGTATGTATACCCAATCTAAGAATACAAGTAATTTGCACTATTCTTCATCCATTCCAACTCCAGGGATTTTTCTTATTGTTCTTTGTTTGTTTCTGGCAATGATTGGAAATCCTCATGTCATATTTTTCCTTCCTTACTGTTTTACAACCTACAGAGATTATTCAATAGCCTTACTGTAATAGTATTTACTGATAAACTTTTGTGTCTAAAACATGCCTGGTCCATAACAATATTTTCTTACAAAGTCAGTACATGAATGAGGGAGCAAGTAAATGAGATGTCAAATGAAGAAAAACTATGCATAGGAAAAATCTTTCTTGACCATGAATTATCGGTCAATAAATCGTAATGTTTGCCTTATATTAAAGAATGCATTTTATCTTCCTTCTTTTTAACAATAACCCCCCCCCCCCAAGCTTTCTTTTAAGTTTCTCAAGACAGTAACTGAAAAAGCTTTTGGATCAAGGAATATGAAGCACATGTGCCAATGACCAAAACAATTTTCTATCAGAAAATCCAATCACAGCTTCTTTAATCAGGACATAAATCTTTCAGACACACATCACAGACTGTACCACATCAGAGCAGGGCCTGCCATTTCTTTCTCACTCTGTGCTGGCCCCCCATCCATTTTGCAATTACATCCTATCAGTAGAAGAGGTTCAGCCCTGACTAGCTGAGAGAAAGTAATACCCTGAAAAAGCAGTTTTAAACATGATGAACTTGGTACTTTTAGTTTATCTCACTCTGCAATTTCAACTCTCATGGGATGCGATGAAATGGAATCAGGCAATGCCGATCAATAATCTGAATTTCTGCTGTAAAATGAATGGTGTAAAATAAACATTAAGACCGGGAGGATTGTCTTTGTTCTTTTTTTCCAACAAGAGTCTCATTTCTCCCAAGACTATGGATTTTAAGAATGATGATGACTGTAGATTATATTGTAGGCATTCTCTATTTTTGTATAATCCAAGAAGAGCATTAAATAAGAGGCTGAGCTTCCTCTGATCAAACATTTCATCAATTTCATAGACTTCTCAGAGAATGTCTGTTTGGGAAATAGCTGGACTTAGCCAGAGCTTTAGTCAAGATGATGAAAGTAGGCAAAAAGAAAGCTTGATTTGATAGCATCTTTTAGAATAAGTATGTACATGCCCATTAGTTATGATAATTTTTACAGGAAATGCCTAATTTTCATTTTGTATTACTTTTTGAAAGTTTAAGGATTTAGCATAGACAAAATCCATGAAAAATGAAGTGGAAAATAGATCACTATATTACACATGTGCGCGTGCGTGCGCGCGCGGCGCGCGCGCGCGCGCGCACACACACACACACACACACACACACATGAGAGGGGATGATGCAGAAGAGTGATTGCCCTGTTTTACTTGAGAATTTGCCAAGCATTTCTGATGAACAAGTAGATTCATATAAAAATAAGCAAGAGTTCTTATGGATTAATTTAAGTTTGATGAAACAGAATTCTACTTATCATTGACTTAAAATATTTACCATACACATGAAAATCAGAATGACCAAGTTAAAAATTGTATATTAAATGTGAACTCGAAGAGTTATAATGTGCCGTGGGATGGTGAGATGGTCCAGCAGAGAAAGACGCCTTCTGTCAAACCTTTAACCTGTTTCCCTCTGTAGATTCCACCTGGTGGAAGTGGAGAATTGATCCCCACAAGCTGTTTTCTGACCTCCACATGTGCGTGCATTGGAATATGCAGTGCCCCTCTCCCTGTATAAAGAAATAAATGTAATAAAAGCAATTTATTTAGAATTGTGCTAGGCTAAGCACTTTCTGAGGTTTTATGTATATTTGTGTTACTTAATAATTACAAAAATCATTTGAAGGTGCAGGGCCATGTATCTAGAACACAGACATCACTAAGTTCATAATGGCAGACCATAAGTGAATCTTTAGTCTATTTCTCATGCCCAATTTTCTACATATTAATTCTCTGTATGACTCATATACTTAATTGACTATTGAAAGTTTCTATAGTTAATTAGTTAAATGAAGCAAGATTAAAGGAAAGTCAAATATCCTAGGCAGGTATGCCTCCCATTTCCTATTGTCTCTAATCTCCACAGAGTTGTAGTGTCAGATATCTAAACAGTTTCTACTTTCCAGGATATATTGATTATGATTATATTTTGAGTTTTTATATACCATCTTATTTTAAGAGTTATGTATTTTTATTTTATATGTATGAGCACTCTGTTTTCACGTACATATGCGCACTGTGTGCACCCTTGGTACCTGTGGAGATCAGAAGAGCTCATTGAAGTGCAGGAACTAGATTTCCATACAGAGGGGATGAGTCTCCAGGCTGGTGCTGGCAGGAGTCATCTTTTTGGCTCCTAACAAATTTTCTTTAACTATTTCCGTCCCTTCCCTTCCTTGCTTTCTTGAATCCCTTCTTTCCTTCCGGCCTTCTGTCTTTCCTTCCTTATGTCCCTCCCTCGCTTCCACTCCTTCCCTTCATTTCTCCTTTGACTAGACATCATTATGTAACCCAGACTAGACTCACCCTCACTACCATTTTCCTGTTGTAAGTTTTTGGGTTCCAAGACACTGTAACAGCTTTAAGAAAGAAGGTGGAGATGCTGGAGGCCGACACTTTATATGCACTGTTCACATTTCATTTAACAAATTCCCAAGAAAGCAGTTAACCAAAAAATGTAAACAGTAGACCGTATAATAAATTCTGTCCCCCTCAGAAAAAAGATCTTATCAAATGTAAGATGTGTTAGTCTGATGACTGAAGGTTTCTGACATAATAAAAATCTCAAGGACTACAGTGAACCACAAATATTCAAAAGATAAAAAGTAATTAGTCCATAGCAAAACAATTATTTCTATTGTAAATAACTTAGAGTCAAAATGAGACCAAACAATCTGGCACAGTTAATGAGTGAATGATGTTAGTACAACCCAAAATGCAGTACTCAGGTTTTGCCAAAGTGATTGTTGAAAAGATCCTCCCTAAAGCAGGATGTGTTGTTGTAACAATAAAGCCTCATAGTCAGTGTCTTGGAAGAAAGTTATATGTTGCATGGGATTACTCCCCATCATGAACTTAGCTGAGCTGTCTTTAGTATGATCAATAAATCTGACAGAGATGTATGTGCCAATTTCTCCTAATCAATGCAAAGACAAATAAATATGTCAGAGTAACTCAACAACCGAAATAT
The DNA here is from genome assembly GCA_033318265.1 of Phyllotis vaccarum. Taxonomy (NCBI): domain Eukaryota; kingdom Metazoa; phylum Chordata; class Mammalia; order Rodentia; family Cricetidae; genus Phyllotis; species Phyllotis vaccarum. Next base: position 56,162,272 of record JARWLC010000016.1, read on the forward strand.
CCCCCTTTCTTGAGACTATAATCATAACTTATTTTTCAATACAATTTTTAATCCTATATCACCATCTTATTTTTGTCTTCAATTTTGTCATTTGGTGGGTAAGCATTAATATATATTACCAGAATGAATGATAAAATCTTATAGCTACAAAGTTATCATTTGGATTCTACATTTTTGACAGTCATCTTTAGGAAGATATTGAAGCCAGTTTAAACTGTGCCACATCAAAGCCCATAGAATCATTTCATTGCTAGATCCCTGTCAGTATTCAGTTACTTTTTTTATGTTATGTGTTAATATTGGGCTAATTCTCTCTCTCTCTCTCTCTCTCTCTCTCTCTCTCTCTCTCTCTCTCTCTCTCTCTCTCTCTCTCTCTCATAGGTAATGAGAAGAAGCAAATTTACTTTAATCCATTGTTTTTTAAAGCCTTTGCATACTTACAAATATATCAGTCCATATTGGGTGTCTCTTGGTCTAAATTGATATTTAAATCTTTCAGACAGCAGAGAACTAAGAGTTAATGAGATAACGGGTTATATTTACATTTGAAACTGCATATGATTTGGTCTTTCTTTAAAGTAAGTCCATGTTCTAATCTTGAAAACTTCAAGTTAAAAAGAAACAGATCAGATTGACAGCTGGGGAACCTGCATGAGACCAAACTAAGCCTAGGATGTGAGTTACAGCTGTGAAGCTTGTTTAATTTTTATTTGGGGCTCCTGGCAGTGGACTTAACCTGGGTACGTGAACTGGATTTTTAGAGCCCGTTCACTATGGCGGAATTGTCTTTCTCAGCCTTGTCCTGCCCCAATTTGGTATGCCAGCCCGTGTTGACCACTTAGGGAGACTGTAGGGATGGAAGTGGGGAATGGTGCAAGAAAGGGAGGGAGGGAAAACAGTGGTTGGTATATAAAATGAACAAAAAAGAGAAAAAGAAATAGGCTGAGTGTAGCTGTCTTACTTGCCTTTTAGTGGATTCTATTCTCAGTACTGGGGTTAGAAAACAAAGGAGGAAGTACTTCAATGTTATAGAAAGTTAACTGAGTAAAAATAATCAGTGAGGTCTGAGTAGATGTACACCATATTGGTTAAAGAGCATCACATATTTATGTGTTGAGTGTTGTCAAATGAGTCTACAGTAGTGGGCTGTAAGGTTTGACTGAGAGATTTAAAAGGTCTAATAACTTAGGCTTAGGTGTTGGCAGTCAGTAAGCCACCACTTCCCAGCCTTTAATCCTGGGGACTGCAGGCAACCTTGCTTTAATCATTTTGACCTGTCTTGAATTTTGTGTGAATGTTCATCACAAATATTGTTCGCTTAATGCTTCTCACTTCTTCAGCTTATTAAATGTATGTTTTAAAATAATAACTCATTAGTCTTAAAATATAATTTAATTTAATATTTATATATTAATATATATAAATTTAATTTAATATAAACATAAAGATGTTTGGGCTTGGGGGAATAGACTGGTTGCAGAGTACTCAAGGTCAAGGCTATGAGATTTGTTTTTTAGATCAAAGAGAAATTAAAATCATATTATGTTTTTTTCTTCTGAAAAAATTGTAATAAGGAATCTAAATGGAAAGAAAAATGATGTTTAGACAAAATGGAAAGGCCTAAGCTCATGAGCCCGGTCTTGGCCAACTAATGTGGGGCCAGTTGACGGAAAGGGCCGGAGATTCAGAACACTGTGGAGAATAGAACATGTCAAAATCAAAAACAGTTGGAGTATGTAAGGAGAAGGCACCGGAGATGAAGAATCGCTGAGTAACTACCAGAAAAATGCTCTGGTGGATCATCACATTTAAAGGACCAGGCAAGAACAGTTTTATACCTGAAAACACTGCCTTGTCTTCAGGGGTCGTGATAATTTGCTTGAAATTGCTTTGTTATTATTTTAAATATTTTTGCATGTTTGTTTATAGTATTGGGACATTCAAGGTAATAAGGATACTTAGTGAAGTAAACAAACATCACCATTATCTCCCAGTTGCTTATTTTGTAATTTAGCTTTTGCAGAATGTGCAGCAAAACCCTACTTCTTTAGCAAAGATTGTGGAAATCATTAATTTAAGTACGCAATGGCTCTCTTGTTTTAGCTAATTCATCTTGTTTATCTGCTTATTTGAAACTTCTGACATATATTTCTTCAGTTTCTCCATAACTAACCCCCCCCCCCACTAAAGACTGTTTTGTTCTAGATACGTCTGGATATGTCTGGATATTTGGGGCTCCATAAATAATTCAGATCATTCAACTTCTCTTGATGGCTTTTTACTTCAATTAGTATACAGTCCTCCAGCTTCATTCGCATTCTGGCAAATAGCAAAACTTTATTCTTTTTTAAAGATCAGATAATATTCTATTTTATATGCATATATATCCCCCAATATGTATGTGTATCTCATCTATATTTTATTCACTCTTCTAAAAATATCCAGGCTGTTCCCACATTGCCACCCTTAATATATATATTATATTATATAATACAGTGTATATGTGTGTGTGTGTGTGTGTGTGTGTGTGTGTGCCTGTATGACAGGAGAGTGAAGACCTCTCCTCTATAAAGTGATTTCATTTCTTTGGGTATATGTCCAGAAGGGTGATTCCTGGGTCACAGAACATTCTTATAGTAAATATCATTACTATAAGATATATTGCTTAAACAACCGTGTCTGTGGAAGATCTGTATGTTGCTACACTCACAATAAAAAATAATATATAACATTTAGGAGACAAAAATGTCTTTATCTCTCGTGGTTAACAGTATTTCTGCAACCTGGTGCTATGGAACCATCCAAGAACCCACAAATTTTTCCTGGCTAGGACTCCAAGCAATAGTGGAGTAGCAATACCTACAGGACCTCCCCTATAATCAAATGAATGACCACCCTAATTGTAATTATAGAACCTTCATCCAGCAATATATAGAGGCAGAAGCAGAGATCCACAGCTAAACACCAAGTTGAGCTCCTGGTCCAGCTGAAGAGAGAGAGAGAGGAGAGTGTACATGAGCATAGGGATCAGGATCATTAGGAGGAGACCCACAGAAATGGCTGACTTAAGCTCTTGAGAGCTCACTGACTCAGAAACAATCGCTGAGGAACCTTTGGGGAAAGGAACTAAACCCTCCAAGGATAGACAACTGTCAAAAGGCATGGGCAGTTTGTGGAGCTTCTTGCAGTAGGATCAGAGTTTATTCCTGTGCATGGGCTGACATCTTGGAGCCTTTCCCTACAGAGGAACACCTAACCAGCCTTAATACTGGGATCAGGGACTCGGACCTACCTCAACTGGATATGCCTGACTGAACTGACCCACTGTGAAATTCCTTACCTGATGTGGGAATGTCTTTCTATATGCTGTGAAATGAAGCCGAGGCAGTCACCTTAGAAGTAGGTACAAAATCAGGGCATAGTTAGGGAAAGGAGAGTGGCGTCATGGGACAGGATCCAGCTGACCATGAAGCGAGGTGTAACAAAACAGATAAGCTGTGGACCACATGGCAGAACAGATTAATGGAAAAGGGTTGAATTAAGATGAAAGACCTAACTAGCCATGTGCCTGAGCCATAGGCCAAACAGCAGGAAATCAATGTCTGTTTGTGTGATTATCTAGGGCTAGTTGGTCTGGGACTGCAGGACTGTGGGTCTGGACCACCAGCTGAACAGGCCAGAAACTGCCTACAACACTTACCTTCCTTGGGGAATGGATGGGGAGATGAGGTGGGGGGGGGGGGGGGCTGAGGGAGGACTGGGAGGAGGGAAGGGATGGAGAGCAGTGGATGATTTGGAAAAAAACAAAACAAAACAAAACAACTTTTTAAATAAATAAAAAATAAAAAGGAAAAAAAAACCCGCAATATTTCTGCAAACAAGATCATTACTCAGATAAAGTCTATTCTCTTTTATTAAGTGACCAAGAAAGAAAAAAGTTTAGAAAATGTGAATTTTCCAATACTGAGTTCAAACTAAAGGAAAAAGAAATCTGAAAAGATGAGGCAAAAGAAAACTTAGGAAATTCAGGCTAACCCATGTAGGAAACTACTTCATGTCCAAATAATAGAAATAAGTTCACTCTGCTTTTATCTCATACTGGCCGTTTCTGTTTATTTTATTTGTTTATCATATTGGGCATTGAATTAAGAAACGTAATGATCTAGTTTTAAAATGTATACAACATTGCCAATTCTTAGAGAACAAAGTATTGTTTATTTTCTGTATCTTTGAAAACAACCAGTAGACGTTAATATGAATGTACCTTTCTCTTTGCAAAATGTGAGTAGAATGTGTGGGAGAGGAGGCAGTTTTTCTAAGTGGCAGGTTTATAGTATGAGAGGATAGATATTAAGAAAATAAGTAAAAAAAAAAAACTGTCTAAAATATGCCTGAGATTAACCTCTCCTCTCTGACCTTGAATTGCATCATGTCCTACCTCTAGGGTCATTTTTTTTTTTTTTAACCATTATTATACTTCTTGTTTTTAATTCAAATTGTTTCTTTTAATTAGATATTTGTCCAGCATTTCACACATTACATTACTGGGATATTTTCATCATTGCTGCCCTGTTTTATGTGGTACATTCTACAATATCTTTCCCTTCAAAATGGAAACTGCAGCCTTCCCCTGCTTTCTCAGTACTGGCTTATGAATAATATGTGAATCTTTTTACTTCTCATAACATAGTCTCCAGATAGCTTCTTAAATATGTAATTCTTAGACACTGCAGCCCCAGGTCCCATTCTTCACCACCGTTTAGACACCTCTGTTTTTATTGTTTCCAAATCAATATAAACTTGATGATTTGATCAGCTAAAACACTAACAGCAACACAGTAGTGAGGGTTTAATTTTATTAACATTAAAACTACAGTTTCACTATGCTACAGACAGGTAGATCTTGGTTTCTTTAAGGTTTTGGACATCTAGGTTTACTCTGAGTATGATTATCTGATAAATAACTTGCACTTTTTTGTCTGAAATTTTTATGCTTTGAAGATAATAAAATGTTGTTAGGCATAATGAGATTTCAGACCCTTTCAGAACTATAACTCAAGAATTCCCCTTTACTAGAGAAAATGTACTTACAACTCAATTTATGCAAACATGGTGTTTATGTGGAGGGGAAAGTCACATTATTTTAAATTTCTTAATGCAGTTTTATAGTTTTTCACAATATATGTATATTATAATGTAAGAAATGTGCTTTGTATTGCATTAATATGGATTTTTGTCATGTTAGTATTATTATAATGTTTTGAAAAATAAGGTGTGTGGATAAAAGGTTTGAGATGAAACTCTGTGAAATTAGAAACTTGCAATATCTAATAGATGTGCAATTATCATCTCTAATCTTTTCAAATTTATTATATTTATTTATATAATACCCACTACTACTTTCAGTTAGGTAAGGCATAGGTCAGAATGTGACCCTAATGTCACCTTCCAAGATTTTTTTGTTTGTTTACTAATCTCCTATAAGCACTTTTATTGCTATGTCAGGTTTCAGAAACAATGCACTTGGTTCTAGAGTTTGTGGAGCTGCATCTCACAGAATCTCAGGAAAAAAAGTAATTATCATCCAGAGTCAGGACACTACCTCTCCACACACACACCCTGTCAGTGGCAGATCTCCAAAACCTAGCCAGCATTCTTGACCATGTTATTTCACATAAGTTCTCATATTTTTTTTTTTTTCACAAAGAACCCGTACCTTCATTCCAGCATAAAATGCAGATATTATTTATGTTAGCATAATGATGCAGAATTCTTTTTTAACAGAAAGTTATTTTGATGATAGGAGATTTTAACACTGAGGTCAAACTTTCACAAGTGACTGATAATTTTTACCAGTTACTGCTTAATCTTATCCTAAGCTTCTCAGTGGGTTTGAATATGGACACTTTTAAAAGTTTAATCTTTATTTCAGGTCATTATATCTCAAATAATATTTAAATGGAATCTGGGATTTAAATAGATGCATAAAGAGATTTTTATCTCAGTGGGCAAACTCTCCTCATCAAGTACTTTTTATCACTTACTTCTTTTTCCTGAAACTAGAAAGGATTCTTCTCCATTCTGTACAATTCTATTGTAGTTCACAATGTGCACCTCCATTCAATACAAAAAAGATAGCTTTAATACTAATTGTAATTTTTAATAGCATGATATTTATGTTACACTTCAGTGTTTCCAAAAGAATGAGTGTGATATTCAGTTCCTTTACCATGAGTGTGCTTGTCTAAAACATCAAGTCGCTTTGAACAACTAAATACTTGTATTACATGGGTATTAAATGCGATACACATTTTAGCTGTTTGGGTTACAGTATTTTGGCTAAAAAAAAAAAAAAAAACTGGAAATTTAAATCCTGAAACATAACAACTCCGCTAACAAATGATGATTTTGTTTACACGTTTAGTTTTGGAATTCAAAAGAAAACCCGTAAATATTGTTTGTGGAGGATGAGAAACGTAAGCGTCCTTGTTTTGAGCAGACACAAATGTTTTTGCCTTTGTGTGGGTCAAGACCTTGGCTTTGCCCTATTGTCTGTCCCTGTACCTATGCAGACTCACAGACATGCTGATCTTCCTGAGATCATTCAGGTCAGTGTGGGAGGGGAGGTGGGTACACATCTGCTGGGTAGAAGCAAAACAGAAATGGACCAGATGGCAGGAGTAAATGAGGGTGAAGAGCAGAAAGGAAAATTCCCCAAAGATGTACCAATGGCATTACCGCATCTGCCCAAAGACCGGAGGAGTGAAGAGCGCACAGCATGGTTCCTGGACATCTGATTGAGCCTCACAGTCAGGGACTAGTCTGCAGGACTGCATTCGAGTTGCTTAGGAAGCAGGGAGTGAATGGAACTGGGAGTTGGTCATGAGCATTTTGTCAGATTTCTTTTTGGAAACAGATCTCTGTCTTTGGAAACTACAAAGGTTTGCCAGTTATTAACAGACTTCTGCTTTGACCTCCACACAGTCTGGAATGAGAGCAATTTAAAGCAACATGTAAGCAATTTATTACCAGCTACAATAACAAACACTTGTCTCCAAACCTTTGACCTTTAAGAAGAAAAGACCGGCTTTATCACTATAAAGAAGAGGAAACATTTGGGGTTTAAATAAACACATCATTGATTTTTGTATCATTTACTTTATGGATCTGACTGATTATTTTACATACAAAAACTCACTGTACAAATGCCATCAAGTGACTGTTTTTTGTTAAACTTCTTAAGTACATGATTTTGTGTGGCTTGAAGATCATATAAAAATAGGTCTTCTACTAGTTTTTCTCTGTCGTAAGAGAGCCACTAATATTGAGAAGTATCTTCTTTTAGATAATTATATAGGCTTTTAAAAACATGTATTTTAGACATGAATTTATGAGAGACAGGAGAGCATCTGGGGGAAAAGAGAAAACGGAAGACATAAGCTAAAGCTATGTGGACATAAAATGATGCTACTCTTTTAGACTTTTCTGAATTTGATAGAAATAAATATAAAACATTATTTCATTCTGGATAAGTATGCTTGTGAAGAAAATTTAAAGCAGTTTTTGTTGTCTTAAAAATGATCAAAATTGGAAATGAACAAATTTAATGACAAGTTGAGTAAAATGACAAAGGACAACTTGCTCCTGGATCTAAGTCAGGAAGAGATGTCATTGCAGAACATGCCAAATTAGCTTTCGATACAGATTATTTACAGACATTTTTATCTTAAAAGGTGAGCACTGAGATATCATTCTCTTGTGTTGATTTGTAATGCCTCATTAGGATTTTCTCACAGCTAATACCCAAATCTGTATAATTCTAATTCGACAGAGATCACAACCCAAATCATTTTTGGCACGGAAATCTTCAAGATTCCATGGTGAAGAAGTAGACAGTGACAGAGTTTATGGGCACCTTCCAATTTTTCAGGTATTTTATTTACATATGTGATAAGGTGTTTCAAATTTTTAGTGATAACTAAGTAAAAACTTGTCTCTTTTCATCAGTCTAAAAAGTATCCTGTGTTGAATAGAACTGTATGATTTGTTCAGAAGAGACTGTAACATTTTTTAAGTACAGACGTTCTTCCTAATAAGGTTCAGTGTTTAATAAGTAGTTCATTAGAACCTATATACGGGTATAAAATATTTGTGCCTGTGATATTTTTTAATCTCACAATGCTCCTGAATGGAGAATATCATAAAATCACATGTATTCTTTACACATCTAGAGCAATTAAGTAAATTTCTTGGGTTCATGTAGCTAGGAAGTCACACAGCTGGGCTTGAAGCAAAGCAATCTGTCTTGAGAGCCATAATTTAACTGCTCTGTGATTTGCCTTCAACTTTGGACAGCCTTGGTCCTTAGAAAATGCCATGTGGCTATTCTGGATCTTTTCTTTTTACTGGTTGTATTTACCAACATTAATCTAAGAAGCACCATCAAAATTTATACAAATACCCTGTCAACATGATAATCACAGCCACACAAACAAATGACATATGCAAGGAAGACGTAAACTTTAGCTCCAAGCACTCATAAAGACCGATTCATAAACAGAAAGACTATAATTGACAGAGTAAGACTGTCTAATAGGTTGTCACAGAAACAGGAACATAGTGGGCCATCTTAATGAAAAACAGAATTTCTGAAAAATAAATAGCAACAAGCCTTGGCTATGGTAGATTGGCCAGAAGTGTTCAACTGCCATTCAAATTCAAATATTTTGTATAGCTAATTAAGTTTTAAGTTACTTACTTATGTCTTTGAGAGAAGGTAGAAGAGTTGAGAAAGAGGTGGGGGGGTGAATCAGAAGGAAAAAAAAAACAGAAAAAGTGGAAGACAACGTCAGAAGATCTTGTGAAAACCAGGCAAGCTATATCTTAATGTTAAACTATTTGCATAGTGACACCATCCTCCTCTGAACACATCTGATTGCTCTATACAAGTGACTCTCAAAAGTAGAATTCTCTGAGCAGAGGCTCAGCATTTTATAGGATCTCGATAGAGATGCAAGATTTTAGAAACCTATGCAATAGGCACTGAATCAGGGGCTCTGCAGCTGTAATTCAGGTATAAAATTGTAATATATGCTGAAGTTAGAGAAGCTCACATGTGAACCTTTACAAAAGTCTTCCGAACTCACAACCCTGGGTAAGTGGTACTTCAGGAAATTAAGAACCTGGTTTAATGTGCAGCAGCTGTCATAAAATAATATCTAAAACAAAAATTAAGAAGCTGAAGCTAGACTATAAGATGAGTAATTATATTCAGTAAACATTAGCCAAGAAACTATTTCTTCACTCTAGGAATCACTTTAAGAATAGCAAGAATTCACATTTGAGAGGCAGCTTCTTGTGCTCAGCCTAGGCCTTATATAACTTATAGTTGTGCAATCATCAAGATTTTTTAAAATGTATTTGCAACTGTGTTTAGAAATGTCCCTAAAGGGATCTTTCACTGGGGACTTTAGGATACATGTTACAGTCTAAAGGGTACATGAGGACGGTTCCTCTTCATGATTATTTCTACATGGTGAAGATGTTGACTTTGAGAAGGTAGGGTTGTTCTTTCAGAGGCTTGTGGGATGGAAAGCATTATCATTGAACCTAGAGATAGATTCTGATTTAAGAGTTTTAGAAATTCATTGCAGTGTAAGAACAATGCACATTCAGTTGGAAAACAATTGGAGAGAGTTTGGATTCTCTATTTTGATCTTATCCCAGGTTAGTAATATATAGTACTATCTTGTGATATTGGATAGCTCCCATTAGATATTTTCATCTCCTGATAGGTTTATCAGGGCATGGTCTTATCATAAACTGAGGGACAGATTTATCTGTGCTGATAAAGGTCTGCAAGGAGATCCAGAATCTATAAGAACCTACAGTAAGATGGAGATATTGAAGGGAAAGGCATGCCATATGCAGAAATAGACTCTAGATAAACTGCTTGAAAGCCATGGTATCTTCTTTTTGTAACAGTCTCTGATTTTCATCTAAAAGACCAATGAGAAATTCCACTTAAATTGACCTCTGTTTCTTCTCAGTCTGTGAACCCCTAGAAGCCCCATCATTCACTCCTAAGTCTAAACAATGCACTCTTGTCTGGACAGTAAGAACATCCTATTTACCAATGGCAGTTTTTAGTTTGGAGACTCAAAGGTTTTAAGTGCAATCCAATTATTCTTATGGACTTATGAGACAAGGAACAGGATTTTATCTTGGCAACCAACATGATCAGTGCTTTCCTTTTTCCCGATGAATAAGAGCTGTGAGTATAGTGTTTGAATTTTCAATCTTGGCATTTTAAGACAATGGTTTATTTTAGGCCAGAAATAACAAATGAAGGCACACAGATTAATAAAATAAACTTTGATGGATATTAAATACTTAGCCAAAGCTACAACTGAAATTTCAAACTCTACCTACATATATTAACACTGTAAATAAAGATAAATATTTCTTTCCTTTTTAATATGGCAAAGGTCAGAAGTAGATGTTGAATTCCCAGGAACTTGGGTTACAAATAGTTATAAGTCATCATGGTGATGCTAGGTACTGAACTGTGTTGTAAGAGGTTTCTGGCCCAGACTTTCTCACCTAGCCTCAAGATTTGAACCTGCAAACCCGCATATGCTTACATTAATTTTAGGCTGATCAGCCTAATGCCCAGGCATATAACTTGCTAATTCTTTACCTTTAAACTAACCCATGATTCTTTTCCTGTTTAGTCATGTGGCTCAGTTCCTTTTCTGAGAGCAGTATATTTGTCCTCTGCATCATCTGGCTTGTCTGGCATCTCTGGAGTCTCTGTGGCATTTCTGTTCTGTTCTTTCTGTTCTCAGAATTTTCTTAGTCTGGTAGCCCTACCCACACTTCCTGTATGCTTTTGGCCAATCAACACTTTTTATTAAACTCATAGGCAGGACAAATATTTACAATGTAACATCATAACCACTACATATCCCCTTTTATCTTTTTAAAACAAGAACCTCAAATCTAATTTCCTTTCATAATTTTTTTCACTATTATCTTTAACAATTTGTAACCAACACTGTAAGCAAAGACAAACATCCGTAATCCACTTTTTGGGAATATGGGCGTCATTCTCTAGGCTACTTCCTGCTGAATGGGGGTGTTGGCAATTCCATAGGAATCCAAAGAAAAATTTAGGATTATGGACAAGTCTTTAGTAGAATAGTTTTGAAGGCTGGGTCATCCTCAGCCAGACTCCTTGAAGTAGTTTTGAATACAGAGCTCAGAGGATACTTCAACAGAGGTTTCTGAAATGCTGAATCATCGGGGCCATCTATTTCCATTGGGGATTTTTCAGGGGGTCTTCCTTGATCAAGCCTTATTTTCATTAAAGAGGAATAAATCCATAACTTCTCATTTTCTGTGAAAATCAAAAGAAAACCTCTTCTCCAAAGTAGCATACATTTTCATTTCAATTTTAAAGTCAACTCATTTATGAAATATACAGGTTGGATTAATCCATCAGCATTTGTAATCAAATGGCTTTTAGCAGCTTTAATTACTTCATTTTCAGCCAAAAAACTTAAAGACAAGACTATAGCATACAGTATCCAGACACTCTTTGTAATTTCCGTTTTTATGTGGCTTACTATTTTTTACTCTATTTCTTTTTTAAGGACTTTTCTGTCCTTTTTCTTTTTTTCTTTTCTCTCTCAAGCCAGTGCATATATATATTTTTTTTAACATGCTCTAAACCACTTAGACCTCATAAAAACTGTCTTTATTGTATATCTCTTATCTCTTATCTTATTCCATTTCTGACCACACCTTTGCCTGGCTAGGGTGACTGACTCCACTCAGCTCCCTTGATTTCTTCTGTTTCTGTCCACACCTTTAATCTATCCAAGTGTGACTAAGGATTATAGATTTAACTAGGACAGCTGACCTCACCCAGCTCCCTCTATTTCTTTTCTGTTTCTGACTACACCTTTAATCTGCCAGGGTGTGGATTAGAGCTTGGGAGAATAGCTGGCTGGCTCCACCCAGCTCCTAGTCTAGCTTCATAGATTTTATCTTTTTAGCCCAGGTATTCTGGGGGAATTTTAGGGTCCAGATAATCACCAAGTAGAGCAATGCCACCTGCTGCTCATTAACTCCATTTAAGTATTTGGCAGCAGGGCCTATTAAAAGACTCACAAGTGATTTGCCTCTAAGGCTGAATCAGGAAGCTTCTCTTAAAAAAGCAAGCCTCAGTTTACCTCCAGCAAACAGAGCTGATCCAATAAAGCATCACCACTAAGAAGCTAACTTTGATTCTGTTCCCCGTTTTTGTCCTTATAAACAGAAACCTTAAATACATCACTTACAACTTTTTGCTTATATTAAGGGTCCTATGAGACTTCAGGAACAAGCTATTTTACACCTTAAGCTGCACTCCAAAGCCCGCCATTTTGTAGCCCAAAACCCACACCTCTTACCAGGGCATTTCTACCATGGCTCATGTGAAGGACACAACTCAGAAGCTGCTTTTAGCCTCATTTCTGTGCTCTAGACCATTTTTAAGCTTTCTATGGCTTTATTTGGGTATATTTTGCCCACATTGGACTGCCATTTGTAGTAAGAGGTTTCTGGCCTGAACTTTCGCACCTATCCTCAAGATTTGGACCTGCAGACCTGCAGACCCACAGATGGTTACATTAATTTTAGATTGATTGGCCTAAGGACCAGGCATATAACTTGCTAACTCTTTAACCTTAAACGAACCCATGACTCTTATCCTGATCAGCCATGTGGCTCAGTACCTTTTCTCAGAGCAGTATAGCTGTCCTCTGCATTTTCTGGCTTGTCTGGCAACTCTGGAGTCTCTATGGCATTTCTGCTGAGTTCTTCCTGTTTCCAGAGTTTTCTTAGTCTGGTAGCCCTGCCCACACTTCCTTTCTGCTTTTGGCCAGTCAAAACTTCTTATTAAACTCGTAGGTAGGACAATTATTTTCAAAGTAACATCATAAATCCACTACAGATCTTGGTCCTTTGCAAGAGGAGCCAATGAACTGAATCACTGGACCACCTCTACATACCCAACCTTCTTGATTTTCATAGCCAGTTCAGGTTATATTTTCCTATGTCTGAGAACACAAGAATCTTAATTTATAAATGAATAATTTTCTGTATTAAGAAACAATCAAATCACCAGGTGTATGGTTCAGAAGACACTCAATGTTGGCCTTCAAGAATCAAGAGAAGAAAACTGTCCTGCCATGTAGGTCATGAGGATGGCTGGCTATAAGATTTTGAACACAGCAATCTATTTGTGTTCATTAAGGATTCTTGAATAATATAGTATGGTGATATGCCCCACTGTTGATCTCAGTGGGATATGCAATGTCCCAGATCTGCAGTATTTAAAATTAAAAACAGTACTTTCCTAAGAATTAGTAAGAAGTATTGATCCTAAGGCAGGATCAATACTTGGCACTTTATTCCCCAAACTAAGAGCCATAACTGAGAAAAAAAACCCTCAATCCTAGTGTAGATAATTGCAAGAAAATGGCTGTAGGCCTTCTCAAGGCCCTTGACTTTCACTGTTTTGGATTACTGTGAAAACTCCTTTTAGCCATGATCTACAGTTCTCTACCTATCAACCATCTGTAATTCTCAGGTCAAACACTGGCAGGTATAATACATTGGGGAGATAGTGACCTCTAGGAAGTAATCCTTCACCAATCATGGGAAGACACTGAAGATAATTTTAAAAGGAGATATCTTGAGAGTCTATGCTGTATGCCTCCCAGAGATCCTCAGCAATGTTATCAAAACAATATCCTGCAGTGTAGCTGATACCACTCTGTTATTTTTATTTCTCTGCCCATTCAGATCTTAAGATTACCTCCCAACTGAATTCTTGAACCTAAACTATTTCTTAGTTCCTCATTTGATTTAGTGGTATTGTCAGAATCAAAAGAAATGATGTCTAGAACCAGAAAAAAAGTAACAAGGGATAAATATAATAGAACAAAAGCATAGTGTCTGTTAAAGAAAAGCCTAATAACTGAAATCATGAAGTTCAGAAACACATCCAAGTGCAGAAAAGCTGTGCTTGTAAATGAATGCTATTTACAGGAATAGCAGCGAGAGATTACTATACACAGTCACAGATTTCAGTAAAGCACGACCTTCCTCGACACAACAAACTATTCAATAGTTCTATGGTCTCACATAGTTCTATAGTCTATGTAATAAGTAGCTACTCTATTACTGTCATTGAAAGTGGCGACATGTCCACTCAAAAAGCCAACTGACTAACAATATTTTTCATAGATAAAGATGCTCACTTTCCAGTTGACAATAGTGAGTGAGTTATAATAAACTTAGGAAAACTTTGTTCAGAAATAAAGAACTGCCAAGAATCTCAGCCTGAAGTTTAATAACCTTCGAGCCACAATGTGTTTCTGGTAACTGGTTCTGCTGGTAATTATCTACAGAAGGAAGTAAAAGAGACAGGAGTTGCTGAATTTCTGCATTTTAGGAAGTTGGAATGAAAATCCCAGAGGAGTTATTATTATTATTTTCTTTAAAGTTCAAAGATACTTAAAACAGGCAGATATTTGAACACCCTTTCTCAGGAATAATAAGTTCAATTCTGCATGGGAAACAGTCACAATGGGATAATAATAAAGCTGAAAACAGGCAGAAGAAAATGCATCAGGCAGGAACATGATGCCCATAGGAAAAAATAATCTTTATCCAGCAACAGGACATTACCCAGTTCAATGTCTCCACCCTTCAACACTTTGTTAATATTTTACTTTAATTTCAAAATAAGGACAAATACCATATCCTGTGTCTACTGAACTAAAGAAGCGAGTATAATAAAATCTATTTTAGCGGCCAATGACCATTATACTTTCCACTCCATAATCCTATTATGTTCATTTTTTTTTGTTCCCTGCTCTCTCTTTAGGTTGGCACATTGATTTGAAATTCAATGAAAATCTCATTAAAAATATTTTTGGAGGCAGTCCAGAGAACAAGAAGGAAAGAATGACCCGCGGGTAGTCTAGAATACACTGGATATGAGGCTGCTCCACATCCACCCTTTCTTAACCCAGCTGCCCCTGGCCCTCTGTTTATGTACATCATTATTGCTGTGATTTGGATGACACAGCTGTCTCCTAAAAAAAACAATAGAGAATCTTAAGCTCCTAGATATCTACAGGACCATTTCCTTTAGTGATCAGCAATAAACTCCAAAAACTTTCCTAGTGACTGACTCTGACCCTGGGTGATTGTAGGCAAAGTGCCAAGTTGAAAGCTTGCTTCCTCTCAGTTCCAGCATGGAAAGCACAGTGTGTGTCTAATAGGTTGGTTGAATTAGCTTCATTCCATAACACACAATATGTGTATATATGGTAAAAATGATGACAGAACTTCAGTATAATTTCAAAACAAATACTCAGAAAATGATATTTTACTTAATTCTCATAGATTCTGTTGAGGGAAAGGTAACTGGTTTTTATTTTGTTATTTTGTTTTGTATTTTTTTTTTCACTTCCATAAACTGCAGTGTTGTAGTTTTGTGCTATTGATTCAATACAACTGTAAGAAAAACAACACACACACACAGATTTCAAAGCTAAATTCTTCAAGCCGAGGATGGGATTCCACTTGGGATTGTAGGAGGAAATGATAAGTTTACTAAACAATTATAGAGGAAATGTTTAAACTATTATACATTTTTCTTTTCTTTTAAGGTGTTGAAGCATAAAAAAGTTGTAAGAAGCTAAGTTCAGTTCATCATGGTTGAATTTATACTTTTCTAATCTTAGTAATTAATATTCACAAAATATGTATTATCATTAAGCAAGAAATTGGATTATTTTCTTAATTTATGACATTTTGAGTCAATAAAGGTAATGTTCCTGGATTACCACCTACTGTGAGAAGAACTTTAAGTCCTTGCCTTCAGTTAGTATGATCCCCTCGAAAAGAACCTTTGCAACACAACACATTCACATTCAAATGATGTCTCAAATGTATCTGAAAACTGTGATAAAGGAAATTAATATGCAAGTTTTGAGAAACAATGCTCTGAGTGAGTAAAAGTCAATATTCTCATATTCTGAGCCTAAGACAAAATAAATCACGATTCTATCTGGAGATGATGACGACTTAACTTAGTTTATTAGGGGTTGGAATCTTTCTCTTCAATGCCACTAAAACATTTTCAAAGAATGACAGTGTTGAGTGGAGAAAATAGCCTCAGGAAGTTATGGTTAAGTCAAGATTTTTTTCTTTTTATATTGATAAAGACTTCACACAATGTAAATGCTACATGTAAATTTCATTGTTAAAGTGCAGTGACCACAGTGTTCAGCGATGCTCTTGGTCAGTTAGCCTTAGCTTTCCTTCTGCCCTTTGCATCCCATGATTTATTTCCCCATCTCAAGTAAAACTTACTACTCTGTCAGTTTCAACACTTTTTTTATCTCATAGCATTTTAATACAAGACACGTTCTTTTTGAGCAAATATAAATTGTTATATTTATAGTAGATGTCATTTAGTATCTCCTGCCCTCTAAGAGATAATAGGGGATCATGATCTTCTAGATGTCTACATAACCATTTTCTTCAGTGATATGAAATAAGCTCCCTAGTCTTATTCTTATAGGGACTAGTTCTTTGTCATTTAATAGAAACATAATACTTCACTTTACTGTAATTTCTGTAATATTTCTTCCCATTCGATAGCTCTCCTCTCACACGCTTCTTATCTTCCCAGCTACTGAGTTCCAACCATATCAAGCATTATTATATTCATATTTGTTTACTGCTATTTCCAAGCGATCTGTGACTCTTGTTCTACTCTATAGGCTTTAGGCAATACTATAACTTTGTAGTTATTCCATTCATATATGTGTTTTTATTCCATGAATGAGGAAATTGACATCATAAAGAAAAATACCTCAAGGCCGTATTTCAATAAGAATTAAAGCTTAAATACTGATTTTCCTTCTAACAACTGCATGTGCCTTTGTTGGGCATAATAAGGTATATTAACAAAAGTGACACAATTTCTATGGCATGGGCAATTCTCTCTGTTTGGCTTTGCCACATCTTTCCCTTAGGTGAAATTCTTTACTTTCCATTGCCACATTCTAATCACTCAGTTGCTAGAAGCTCCACTGTTAGAGGGTTACTGCTTTTAGAAATAAGGAAAGGAGATCTGGGGCATAAAAATTTAAAACAGAATAGTATCACTTTTGCTAATATATGTCTGGTCAAATCAGTATATAATTTACGACTGGAATATAATTGGAAATACTTTTCTTAGAATCTTGAGTTAGTTGTCGGCACAGTATATAAGAGCAGGCTTATCTCAAAGGTCACTCTGGTGTTCCTTATCTGGTATTGAGACTGCTCATTTTCATATTTATTCTTGTTCTTGTGATGTCGTTCATTGTAACGATAGTGCCAAGGCAAGAAGACTTTGATACACAGCCTTGAAATGCATTAAGGGGTAGAAAAACCTCTTTTATTTTTTAAAATCTGTCTAGCTAAAGGTATTTTGTTTCAGAAAAAAAAAAAACACGTGACATATGAAAACATTTAGCTATCATTTCTTTTCTGTTTCAAAGTCAATTCTTCACATGAATTCCCTAATAAACACATTCCTTTATGTTTTTTTTGCATAAGATTGTATTTAGATTCTGTTACAATTGAAAAATCAAAATTTATACACAGTACTTACTAATATTCTGAGTCATACATTTGGGATAATTAAGTATCTTAATGTGAGCATATAAGGGCTTGTCTTCCATCATATAAAATATGTAGAATATTAATTTAAGTATATTTGTTAATAACACAATAAAAGGCTTAAAGAAGCCATAAGAAATACTGCATAGTACCAAAGAAATGCAATAACCTTTTCTCCAGAAGATGCTTCAGCTCAGATTGCTTAGCACCTAGGTTAGAATCTGCTTAGTGATAATAGGATAAGCACTTCACTAATGTGATTCTGAACGAACAATTTTCATATTAATGGCTTTCTCACTGTATTAATGAAAACACAATTTGCCACCATAATGGGGACAGCACTTAAATTAGATCAAAATTGCTAACACGAACGGGGCTGTTAATAAGGCAAAACTATTGTATATGCTAATGGTTCTCCTATTGTACTAACAATGTTCTTATATAAAAATTTGTATGACATTAGAAAGGATGGAGTTATGTTATTGATGGCTTGATAATGTCACTTACTGTTTGGGCAAACTGTCACTATCACACTATCACATTAACATTATGTACATATGCCAGCACCAGAGCAGAAGTCAAATGGAAAAATATGCTAGAAGTTAAAGGGCAGATAAGATATGTTTTATTCTACTATTTGTATAATCAAGGATTATAATAGCTTATAACAATTGAAGAAAAATAAAGTAGTGTACAAAGAAGAAAAAAATAAATGTTCGAGGACCAAGCATGCACTTTCACACTACCATAGATACATATTAAGTTGTCAAGGAATTCTTAACTAAATACCAGGTTAAATCAGGTATTCCCTCATAGGTCAGAGGTTGATATATTGAATGCTTCGTGCTCATCTAGTGGTGTTCTTGAGAGGTAATTGGACCATAAAGACTCTGACATAATTGATGGATTAATCTATTAATGGATTCAGGATTTGGTGAGTGAATTGAAGCTTATGGAAATTGTGGAAGGCAAGGTTTGATTACCTTCTATGGTCTATATATTGTTTCTGATTTGCTCTTTTCTTCTCTGTATATTAAAACCCAAAAGACAAGCATCACTGCCAGGTTATGACCTCTCCTTTCTCTACCATGTTTTTCTGCCCCATCATAACCCAAAATAACAGTCATATGGATCATGGTCTGAACTTTTGAAACTTTGCACCAAAATAAAGTTTTTCTTCTTTAAAATGTATTAAACAAGAATTTCCCCAATGATAAGAATCTAACAGAAAGATATTTATGAAACATTTGCATGTGGAGTTTGGCACATATAAAAAATAATAAAATGAACATACAAGAAATAAAGAAAAAAGAAAAATAAATTGAAGAACATATCAGAAGATGAATATGAAGTTAAGTGCCTGGTTCTGTTTGTCCTTGAACTCACAGAGATCCAGAGATTCTCTACCTCTCAAGTGCTAGGCATGAATACCATTCTGACCTTCATGTCTTAGCTCTGTCCTCTGATATTTCAAGTTATTTTTATTGAATACCCACCACAGATGAAACAGTTTCTCATGCTCATGGATTGGATTTACCAAAAGCAATTTACAGATTCGATGCAATTTCCATCAAAACTTCAACACAATATATATTTTACAGATCTTGCAAGGACAATACAAAACTTCATATGGAACATGAAAAAATAAAAAATAAAAACTTAGGAGAGATAAAACCATCTTGAACAACAGAAAGTTTTTGAAGGTATCATCATCC
Source organism: Phyllotis vaccarum (assembly GCA_033318265.1). Classification (NCBI taxonomy): domain Eukaryota; kingdom Metazoa; phylum Chordata; class Mammalia; order Rodentia; family Cricetidae; genus Phyllotis; species Phyllotis vaccarum. The sequence continues at coordinate 56,181,720 of JARWLC010000016.1, forward strand.
CTGATTTCAATCTGTACTGCAGAGAAATAGTAATAAAAGCCATATGGTATTGGCATAAATACAGACAGTTGGACCAATTGAATCAAATCAATGATTCAGATGTTAAGCCATATATCTAGGAACACTTGATTTTTGACAATGAATTCAGAAATAGGCAATAGAAAAAAGAAAACATCTTCAACAAATGGTGCTCTTATAACTGGATGTCAGCATATAAAAGAATGTAAATAGATCTATATTTATCACTTCCACAAAACTCAAGTCCAAGTGGATTAAAGAACTCAACATAAAACCAAGTATATTGAACCTGATCAAAGAGAAAGTATGGAGCAGCCTTAAGCACGTTGGCACAGAGACACCTGCTTCAACAGATCAGCAATTGCACAAATAGTCAGACCAACAATAAATAAACATAACACCATGAAACTGAAAGTTCTGTGAGGCAAAGGACACTGTCAAAAGGACAAAACAACAGCCTAAAGAATGGGAAAATATTTTACCAACCCCACATCTGACAGAGGGCTAAATTAAAAAGTATATACAGAACTCAACAAAATTAGCATCAGTGAACCAAATACAATTTAAAATTGAGTATGGATCCAAATAGAGAATTCACACACAAAAAAGGAATCTCAAATGACCAATAAAAACACTTTTTTCAAAAGCATTCAATATCATTCTGCCATCAGGAAAATATATATCAAAACTACTCTAAGATTCCATCTTACACCTTTCAGATGACTATGATTAAAAAACTCAAGTGACAGCTCATGCTGGATAAGATATAGGGACAGAGAGTACCCATTGCTTGTCTTAGTGCATATTTTTATAGCCATTTGGGAACTCAATATGGTGGTTTCTCAAATATTGAGAATTGACATATGTCAAGACCCAGCTTTTCGATGTCTGTATCTTTGGCCTATACCTGAAAGATGCTCTACCATTCCACAAAAACACCTGCTAAACAATTTTTCATCAAAGCTTTATTTATGATATTTAGAACTTGGAAATAGCATAGATGTTTCTCAACTAAATAATGGATTGTAAGGAAGTATGGTACATTCATTCAATGGAGTATTAAACAATGACGTCATGGAATTCGTCAGTAAACGGATGGAACCAGAAAAGGTCATCTTGTATGAGGTATTGCAAACCTAGAAAGAAAACATAGTATGTATTCACTTACATGTGGATAATAGTGGCAATTTAAAGAATAAATGTGCTACAAGTCATAGGGCCAAAGAGGCTAAATAACAAGAAGTGTGTGTGTGTGTGTATGTGTGTGTGTGTGAGAGTGAGAGTGAGAGAATGTGTGTGTGTGTGAGAGTGAGAGTGAGAGAAAGAGAGAGAGAGAGAGAGAGAGAGAGAGAGAGAGAGAGAGAGAGAGAGAGAGAGAGAAATTTCATTGTGAAGAGGAAAGAGAAGAGACATAACACGTGGGTGGAGTGGGTTATGGGTTATGGGAGGGGAAGGAGGAGTTGGGAACAGGGCAATTCAGATGGATTGAGAACAGAGAGAGAATACTGGAATTATGGGCATCTCTGGAATGAGGTAGAAACATAGTACTTTGTAAAATCCCAGGAGTCTATGAGTGTGATCTTAGCTTTGACTCTCAGCAATGTATAGGAGAATGCAGCCAGCTAGTCTGATGAATTTGCAGTTACCCTGTTCTGGGTAATGTGCTCAGGCATGCACACTATCAGCTTCCTGTTTGTTGAGCCAACTTGTAGTCTGCCTCTACACCTGGTGATTAGTGAGGCATGGTCATCAAAATGCTGAAGGCTAATGAGAAAAAGAGTATCCATCTGCCAATGGGTGGGAAATCGGGAGGGGATCTATAGGTTTACCTCATATCCATAATAAATGAGCCTGCTGTTTGCTTTTCACCCGAAAACAAAACAGAAGCAAACAAACAAAGGAAAGAGCATAGAAGATATCCAGTGCTGCTCTGTGCCCTTCACCCAATTCCAAAAGTAAAAGAAAGCTTCACATGTTTCACCACTACGGGGTCATATGGGTCATACATTTCTGCCAATAGGTAATGCCTGGTAGCTCTGTGCAGACTTAGCCTAATAGAGCTGCCAAAGGAGTCATTCCCATGGAAGTGAGGACTATATATACACACATGGCTGAAGTGTACTCACACCTTCAGTTAAACAAATATTTAATGGAAACTTTATGTTCTGTTCTAGATACAAGACCACGAGAACAACTTACATACATTCTGTAACCATTAATCCATTTTTTCATATCTTAGAGCCTCCTCATTTATTCACAATTTTATTTACCGTAGATCAACACTTCTCTAAATATATTAAATGGAACTTTTCAAAATAAATAGACACTAACTTTGACAATGATCTCAGTCATGTGATGAATTATAGCGATATCTTAGTCTATCCATCTTGGCATATTAGTCATTCCCTGATCTGGCATGTCCACACTGTCTCAGTATTCGTGCTAATGATGAGATTGGCATCATGAGATTGCAATGTTAGTGTTCAAGTAGCTTTAATGTAATAAAAGGGGTAATGGTATAGAAATAAGCCCGTATCATGAAACAAAGAACCATGCATTAATGTTGATATTATGTGGGAGCCTTGAAGGGAATATAAGAAAAGGATTAACAATACACAGGGCTCCATGCTATCTAAAGTTTACAACAGCCACTAGGTGGCTTGAATTATATTCTCCAAAGATAGTAGGGATTCTACCATGCAAGTGTAATAGCCAATGTTCAGCAGAGGAAGATTTAGCTCATTTTGAGTATGTTATTGTCAAAGCATTCTGTCTGAAAGTATTTCAAAGACTTTCTTCTTTTATTCTGGGCTTGAAGGAGGGGGGGGATGTTTTAAATATTCTTATTTCAAGTAGGTTCTTCCATAAGCAACTTATAACTGCCCAAGGATTCAAAGTGGACTGATTTTTAATATTTTACATCTTATAGCAGATTTTTAAAAAAGTACTACTTTTGTGTCAGAAGGACAGAGTAAATTGTGAATAACTGTTGTTTTTTTTAATCGCAGGCTACAGAGGCTTCTTATGATAAGAGAATTAGAAAGTATTTGTTTTAGCTCCATTTGTTTTAATGTATAATCATCACTAAATGAAGTTGGAACAGTTTTAACTAGTATTTATCTTCATTTCAGGGTGTTTTTACTTGACAAAGTTGAGGTACTATCATATAATAAAAAAGACACAAAATACTAGTGGGTAGAGAGCTGAGAACATTGGATGATTCATAAATTGAAAGAACAGAGTACAGCCATCCTTTGTCTAGATTATTATTTAACTGACAGATTGTATGTGGGGTTTTGGTTTTTTGCTTGTTTGTTGTGTGTGTGTGTGTATTTATGAGGGTTTGGACATGCCTGCGCTAAGGCATGCATGTAGTGTTCAGAGGGAATTTTGGATTTCTGTCTGTCTTTCTGCCATGTGAGTTCATGGAATAAATCTTAATAATCAGGCTTAATATAAAGTACCTATTTTGACTGAGTCATTGCACAAACTATGTACTTTATCTTTTCTTTGTAGACAGAGTGTCACCTACATCTGGCTGGTTTGGAACTTCCTATGTTATTAAGATGGCTTTATACTCCTAATCCTCCTGCCTCCACCTCTCAAGTTGATAGTAAACCAATGTTTATCGTGGGGAGATTAAGTTGTTGCATTGTAAATAATTGTCCACACCTATGAGTTTAATAAAAAGCGCTGATTGGCCAAAGGCAGACAGGAAGTGTGGGCGGGGCTACCAGACTAAGAAGACTCTAGGAACCAGCAGAACAGAGCAGATTACCAGAGAGAAGCCAGAAGAAACAGAGGACAACTATGCTGCTTTGAGGAAAGGTACCGAGCTGCATGGCTAAACAGGATGAGTCATGGGTTAGATTAAAGGTAAAAAGTTAGCAAGTTATATGCCTGGGCCTTAAGCTGATCAGCCTAAAACTATTATAAACATCTGTGTGTCTCTGTGGGTCTGTGGGTCTGCAGGCCTAAACCTTGAGGGTAGGCCCAAAAGCCCAGGCCAGAAACCTCCTACTACAGTTTATGAATGTAGGTAAATATATATTTTCAGATTATTTAAAATTATAATTTTATTTGCATAACCTATATTCATCATTTACTACATATCCTTATTATTCAAAGATTTATTACATTTTGATCATGGTGTGCTTTCATGAGTATGGGAATTTATGAAGGTCAGGGGCATTGGAATCCCTTGAAGTCAGAGTCAAAAGCAATTGTGAGCCTGACTTACAGAACTGAACCAGGTCCTCTGTAAGACCAACCCATCTCTCTTAAACACTGGTCCACCCCTCCAGCACCCACTTTTTTTAAATAAAATTTTGTCATTCATAGCTATGGAAAATAATTTTAGTGTTTTCTTAGTTCAAAGGAAAGATCGTGGTTGTTGACTTGACTCAGTAACTTGTACCAACTTACATAAAATATTTCTAACTTGGGAAATTGAATGCAATCTGTTTAATTGTGAAGTGATATAATGTAGCATAATCCTCAAAGCATGCATTTGAATATAGTGCATATATATTTGCATAGTAATGAATCCACAAAATAAAGGATATGGAATTAGGTGAAAGCTAAAAATGAAATAAGATATCGCTAGCAAGAAAACATGTGGCTGCATCACATTAAATTTAAATGGAAACTTCTTTTGAAACTCATTCCAAATGCATTTTTGTACTTAAGGAAAATAGTATTGGGTGAAAATATTTTCTAATCTTAGGGTGTGACAGATTGCATTATATTGCATATTATAGTGTTGACTGGAATAAAAATCAATAAATGTCTCAAATAATAATGCTTTTCATTAGTAAAGTTTGTTGTTTTATGAAGCCTTTTTTCTCAAGGAAAACAAAAGAAATGTATTCTCTAAACATTTATTCTTAGAAAGAAACTGCCACTGCTTTTTATAAGCATTACTTTATTTAATCTTTGCAACAAGATTTATGTTATCTCTGTAAGATAAAAAACAATCCTCAAGTTTTAGATGAGAAAAATCAGACAAGAAGAGATTAAATAACTTTCCCGATGTTGCACAGCTAGTAATTGCAGAGTGGTGGCTTTAATGCTAGTAATGTCACTTCAGAATCAGAGCCCAAGCCATCAAAGCATGTTGTCTCCGTGCTTTGCTCCTACACTGCCTTGATTCTCAGAAAAGGTTAGTCACACCGTGGCTTGCATTATAATACACTCATTGTGGTTTTAAACAATCTTTCTTTCCACACTATTAGGAAATAGAACATGCCATTTAAGGTGCCAAAACTTGGGGTCCTATCATGGCCAAAATAAATAATTTTCTTAGCAAGTGTAATTCTCTCTTCCTCAGAACTCAGTGTACAGTGACATCCTCCCCCAAAGCACCATTTTTGGGTTCTGAACATCAAGAATTGTTTTAAAGTGTGGAAAATACAGACTCTTAGTCTTCCAGAATCTTCCACAAGAACCTTATATTTTAGGATCCTGAGAAATGGCTCAGTCATTAAGGTTTCTTCTTGTTCTGTCAGAGAACCAGAGTCCAGTCCCTAGCACTTTTAATGAGTGACTCACAATTGCTGATAACTGCAGCTCCAGGGGATCTGATGCCTTCATCTATACATCAAGAGCACGGACACACCCATGGCATACACTAGTATGGCCAATATACATACACTCAAATAAGAAAAATAAATCTAAAAAAATCTTAAATTTTATTAGAACACAAAATACAGGAAAACTTTGTATTGCTGAATGACATCTAACCCTTAACGGGCTAGAATATTTTTTATTATTATTATTTGAATGTGGGGGATATTTCCAAATATAATAAAAACAGTCAGAGATATCAGAGGGATCTACTCACAGTCAGTCTAGGAGGATCAGACAGTGGTAACTCACACCTTTAATCCCAGCACAGGGAATATCCCGGGAGTAGTGAACTATGCCCTTAATCCAATCAGAGTTTGAGGTCATCTTAGTTTACAGAAGGAGTTCCAGGCTCCCAGGCAGGCAGTGGTGAAGAAAGTATTTAAGGCAGATACAGAAAAACAGAGCAGGCAGAAGAAGGCAGGAGGAGCAAGGCTGAGGAAGCTGGAAGACATCTGGGTGAGATCTGACTTGGTGTTTCTTCTCTGATATCTCTGCCTTTTTCCCAGAGATTTGGCCCTGAGTTTCCTTTATTGGTGCAACATTTGAAGATTTTTTTTTTTTTAAATATACCCACTACTGCCCCCCCCTCAAGTAATTTCCCTGTTTACCCCTACCTCACCCCACCCCATCCGTTCCTCAGAGAGGCTCAGGAATCCTGAGTGAGTCAATTCAGTCTGGCATATCCAGTTGAGGTAGGGACCAAGCCCATTTTCTCTGTATCAAGGCTAAGCAAGGTGTTCCTCTGAGGAAATGGGCTCCAAGAATCCAGTTCATGCACTAGGAATAAATTATGGTTTTACTGCCAGAGGCCCCATAAACTGTCCATGCCATTCAGCTGTCATCAGCATTCAAAGGGCCTAGTTCAGTCCCATGCAGGTTCCCCAGCTGTCACTTCAGAGTGAGCGAGCTCCTAATTGCTTGGGTCAGCTGTCTCTGTGAGTTTCCACATCATTATCTTGACCCCTTTACTTATATAATCCCTCCTCCCTGTCTTTGACTAGACTTGGAGCTCTACCCAGTGCTTAGCTGTGGATCTCTGCATCTGCTTCCATCAACTGCTGAATGAAAGTTATATAATGGCAATTAGGGTGACCCTCAATTTGATTTTAGGGTATGGTCAGTTTAGGCACCCTCTCCTCTATCTTAGCTGTAGTCATCTTTGTGAGTTCTTGGGTATTTTCCTTATACGAGGTTTCTCTATAACCCCACAATGGATCCTTTTATCAAGGTATCTATTTCATTTCTCTCCCTCTCTGCCCCTCCCCCAATTCTCTAATATTCTCTTCCACTTTCCTTTACCCCTCCCCACGATGGTCTTAATTTACTCAGAAGATTTCCTTTGTTTCCCTTTCCCAGAGGGGTCCATTCATAGATGTTTTTCTTAGCTTCCTCCTTGTTACCTAGATGCTCAGAGGTTATGGACTGTAGCCTGCTTACCCTTTGCTTTGCCTCTAAAATCCACTTGTGAGTGAGTACATGCAATGTTTGTCTTTCTGATTCTGTGTTGCCTCACTCAGGATATTTTTTTAGTTACATCCATTCGCCTCCAAAATTCAGAATGTCACTTTTTTTATTTTAATTTATTTAGATTTTTACAGTTTATTTGTATGGGTGCTTGGCACGCATGCATGTCTGTGTACAAATTGCATGCCTGGTTCTCACAGAGGCCAGAAGATGGTTTTAGATCTCCTGGGACTGGAGTTACAAATGGTTGTAGGCTGCTATGTAGGTGCTTGGAATCAAAACCGATCCTCATGAAAGACCAGCCGGTGCTTGTTTATTCATAAGCTGCTTTTCCTGCCCTATAAAAAGAAAAAAAAATTCTATGATAATTTTATTATTTTATTTATAAAACATGTCTTTTTAATGCATGTATCCCCTGCTCTCTTTCCCTTCCCTACTCCCAATTCCTCCCAGTCAGCTTTCTTCTAAAAGGGCAAGAAATCCTAAGGTGGCTCAGCTCAGCATGGCACATTCACTCCAGGCAACTCCGATTTCCTCATCCCAATATCAAGACTGGGTTTGGAGTTCCTATGTAGGGAATGGGCTCCAAGGTGCCAGCACACACACAAGAATACAGTCTGATCCCACCCCTCAAGGCTCAACATACTGTTCATGCCAGTCAACAGTTGCCTACCTTTGGAGGGCCTAGTTCCTTTTCCTGACAGATCTCTAGTGGCTGTTCTTGATTCAATGAGCTCCCCAAAGCTCCAGCCAGCCATCTGTTGGAATTTTCCTCATAATCCCTACCCCAGTGCTCATACAGACTCTCCTTCCCCTGCTCTCAGTTGGACCAGGAGCTCAGTCAAGTGCTAAGCCATGGACTGCTGCCTCCATCTCTATTCTTTGTTGGATGTAGGTTCTGTGATGATACTTAGTGTGGTTATTCATTTGATTCTACAGGAATTCTTGTTTAGGCACCCCTTCCACTATTGAATGACTAGCTAGGGACATCCTGTGAGTTCTTAGAGGTATCCCTAGCACCTGGTCTCTTTCCAACCCCACATTGGCTTCCTCTCCCAAGATATTCATCTCTCTTTTTTTTCTCCCTCTTTGTTGCTTCTCTCACTCAACCATCTCATTCTCTCATGATTTGTTCCCACCTCTTCTTGTTTGCAAACCATTATGACCCCAATTTTCTAAGGCGATCTTCTCTATTTTCTCTGCCTAGGGGAATCTATGATGTCTCTTTTTAGTTCCTTCTGAATCCAAGACGTTCAGGGGTTGTGGTTTGCAGCTTGGGTATTTTTTGTTTTCTGTAAAAATCCACTTATGACTGAGTATATCTCATGCCTATCTTTCTGAGCTTGTAATAACTCCCTTGCTCATGAGGATATTCTCCAAATCCATCCAGTTGCCTGAAAATTTTCCTGCTGAGTAGTACTCAATTGTGTAGGTTTACCACAGTTTGTTAATCCATTCTTTAGTTGAGGGTCATCTAGGTTCTTTCCAGGTTCTTGCTATTACGAATAATGCTGCTATGAACATAGTTGAACTAATGCCTTTGGGGTACGAATGTGCATCCTTTGGGTATATTCCCAATAGTGGTATTGCTGGATCTTTGGGGATATTGATTCCCAGTTTTCTGAGGAATAGTCAGACTGCATTCCAGAGTGGCTGTACAAAACACAGATGACAGCCTATGCTGGAGAGTATCCTGAACAAGGGTAACACTCTTCCATTGTTGGTGGGAATGTAAACTTGTACAGCCACTCTGGAATACAGTATGATGGCTCCTCTGAAAACTGAAAATCAATCTTCCCCAAGGATCCAGCAATACCACTATTGGGCATTTACTCAAAGGATGCACATTGTTATGCCAAAGGCATTAGCTCAACTATGTTCTTAGCAGCATTATTCATAATAGAAAGAACCAGAAACAACCTATATACCCCTCTTCTTAAGAGTGGATTACAAACTGTGGTACATCTACACAACGGAGTACTAAAAGCAGTTAAAAAAAAAAAAGACATTGTTAAATATGCAGGCAAATGGATGGATTTGGAGAATATCCTCCTGAACAAGGTATATCTCCTTAGTAAATTGGGATAAAAATGGGTAGCATTTATCTGATGACTAAAGATGCTGAGAAACTTTTTTAGGTATCTTTCAGTCATTTGTAATGCTTTTGCTGAAAATTCCATTTTTATCTCTGAATCCCATTTTTTAGTTGGGTTAGTTAGGTTTTTGGGCTCTAGTTTCTTGAGTTTTCTATATATTTTCGAGATCCTCCCTCTGTCAGATGTAGGGTTGGTGAAGATCTTTTCCCATTCCATGGGCTGTCATTTTGTCTTATTGACTGTGTCCTTTGCCTTACAGAAGCTTCTCAGTTTCAGGAGATACTACTTATCGATTGTTGTCCTTAGTGTCTGTGCTACTGGTGTTATATTTATGAAGTGGTCACCTGTGCCACCAATGCATTAGAGGGTATTTCCTACTTTTTTTTTTTTTTTTTTTTTTTATCAAGTTCAGTGTAGCTGGGTTTATGTTGAGGTCTTTGATCCACTTGGATTTGAGTTTTGTGTAGGGCAATAAGTTTGGAACTATTTGCATTATTTTGCGTATTAACATCCAGTTATGCCAACGCCATTTGTTGAAGATACTATCTTTTTTTCCACTGAATATTTTTGGCCTCTTTGTCAAATGAGGTGTTCATAGGTGTGTGGGTTAATGTTGGGGTCTTTGATTTTATTCCATTGATTCACAAGTCTGTTTTTATGTCAGTACCAGGCTGTGTTTATTACTGAGGCTCTATAGTATAGCTTGGAGTCAGGGATTCCTCCTGAAGTTCTTCTTTTGAGCAGGATTGTTTTGGCAGCCCTCGGCTTCTTGTTATTCCATATGAAGTTGAGTATTGCTCTTTGAAGGCCTGTAAAAAAATGTGTTGGGATTTTGATAGGAATTGCATTGAATCTGTAGATTGCATTTAGTAAAATTGCCATATTTACTATATTGATCCTACCTATCCAGGAGCATTAGAGATCTTTCCATTTTCTGATATCTTCTTCAATTTCTTTCTTTAATGACTTAAAGTTCTTAAGTGAAGGTCTTTCACTTCTTTTGTTAGAGTTACACCCAGATATTTGGTGTTATTTGTGACTATGTAAAGGGTGATGTTTCCCTGATATTTTTTTTAGGTCCTATTATCTTTTGTGTATAGAAGGGCTCTTGACTTTTTTGAGTTAATCTTGAATTCTGACACATTGATGAAGGGGTTTATCAGTGGTAGCAGTTTCCTGGTAGGACTTTTGGGATCATTTAAGTTTATTATCATACATCTGCAAATAACAAAAGTTTGATTTCTTCCTTTTCAATTTTTTATTTTAATTCCTTGATCTTCTTTTGTTGTCTTATTTCTTTAGCTAGAACTTCAAGTGATATACTGAATAGACGTAAAGACTGGACAGTCTTGTCTTGTTCCTGATTTAAGTGGAATTGCTTTGAATTTCTCTCTCTTTAATTTGATGTTGGCTGTTGACTTGCTGTATATTGCCTTTATTATGTTTAGGTATGTTCCTTGTATTCCTCATATCTTTAAGATCTTTATCATGAAGAGGTGATGGATTTTGCCAAAAAAATTTTCAACATCTAATAAGCTAAGCATGTGGTTCTGTTCTTTCTGGTTGTTTATATGGTGGATGACATTGACAGTTTTTCATATGTTGAGCCGTCCCTGCGTCTCTTGGATGAAACCTACTTGATCATGGTGAGTGATTTTTTTCTGTGTTTTTGAATTCAGTTTGCAAGTATTGTATTGAATATTTTTGCATCAAAAATCATGTGGGAGATTGGTCTGTAATTCTTTTTCTTTGTTGCATCTTTGTGTGGTTTGCGGATCAGTGTGACTGTACATTCATAACAAGAGTTTGGCAATGTTCCTTCTGTTTCTAGTATGTAAAACAACTTGAGAAGCATTTCTATTAGTTTTTCTTTGAAAATATGGTAGAATTCTGTACTAAAATCATGTTTCCCTAAGTCTTTTTCTTTTTCTTTTTTCTTTTTTTCCCAGCTGGTTCTATTTCCTTAGGGGTTATAGCCTATTTATGTTGTTAATCTGCTCTTTATTTAATTATGGTAAGTGGTACCTGTCCAGAAAGCTCTCTATTTATTTTAGGGTTTTCCAATTTTGTGGAGTACAGGTTTTTGAAGTATGACCTAATGATTCTCTGGATTTCCTCAGTATTTGTTGTTCTATCCCCCCTTTTCATTTCTGATTTTGGTAACTTGGATATTCTCTCTCTGCCTTTTGTTTAGTTTGGATAAGGGTTTGTCTATCTTGTTAAGTTTCTCAAAGAGCCAACTATTTGTTTCAATTCTTTGTATTATTACTTTGTTTCAAATTTATTCATTTATATTTAAAATTTGCTTCTAGCCTGAGTTTGATTATTTCCTGCAATCTACTCCTTCTTGGTGAGTTTACTTCTTTTTGTTCTAGAAGTTTCAGTGGTGCTGTTAAGCTGCTTGTGTGATATTTCTCAAAGTTCTTTATGTAGGCACTTAGTGCTATGAACTTTCCTCTTAGCACTGATTTCATTGGGTCCCATATGTTTGAATATGTTGTGGAGTCACTATCAATAAATTCTAGAAAGTCTTTAATTTCTTTCTTATTCCTTCTTTGGCCCAGGGGTAGTATAGTTGAGAGTTGTTCAGTTTCTATGACTTTTTAAGCTGTCTATAGTTTGTGTTGTTGTTGGACTGTAACTTTAGGCCATGGTTGTCCAATAAGATACAAGGGGTTATTTCCAACTTTTTTGTATCAATTTATAAATTGGTTTATGATTGAATATGTGGTAAATTTTAAAGAAATTTCCATGAATGTAGTATGAAGTTTCCGGCTCAGACGTTCGGGCCTAGCCTCAAGGATTATTATCCACAGACCCACTGAGACACACAGATGCTTACAATAGTTTTCAGCTGTAAGGCCTAGACCCAGGCATACAACTTGATAACTCTTTACCCTTATTCTAACCCATGACTCTTATCCTGTTCATCCATGCAGCTCGGTACCTTTTCTTAGAGCAGTATAGTTGTCCTCTGCATCTTCTGGCTTCACTCTGGCATTCTGCTCTGTGCTTCCTATTCTCAGAGTTTTCTTAGTCTGGTAGCCCCGCCCACACTTCCTACCTGCCTTTGGCCAATAAGTGCTTTTTATTAAACCAGTGGGTGGGACAATTATTTACAATGTAACAGCATAGTCTCCCACACATGACGGAGCTGCGAAGAAGGTATATTCCTTTATGTTTGGGTGGAAAGTTCTATATATATCTGCTAAGTCCATTTGAGTAAAAACATCAGTTATATTCCTTATATCTCTGGTTGACCTGCCCACTGGTGAAAGTAGGGTGTTGAGTTTTCCCACTCTTAGTATGTGGGATTTGATGTGCAATTTAAGCTTTGGTAATGTTTCTTTTACTTATGTGGATACTCTTTTATTTTTGATATAAATGATCAGGATTGAGATTTTATCTTGATGAATTTTTCCTGAGATAAATATGTAGATCTTCTGGCTCTCTTTTGATTGATTTTAGTTTGAAGTCTATTTTGTTACATATTAGGATAGCTATACCAGCTTGCTTCTTAAGTCCATTTGATTGGAAAGTCTTTTCCTAACCTTTTACTCTGAGGTTGAGAACTATACCTTATAGGTGAGCTATATTTCTTGTATAGTCTATTGAGTGTTTTGTAAGCTTAGAGTATCTTCATAGGCATATCCTTTTGTTTAGGTTGAGAAAATTTTCTTCTATGATTTTGTTGAATATATTGAATATATTTTCTGTGCTTTTCAGCTGGTATTCTTCTCCTTTTTCTATTCCTATCATTTTTAGGTTTAATCTTTTCATGGTGTCCTGTATTTCTAAGAAGTTTTTGTTATGACTTCTTTGACTTTAGTCTTTCTTTGACTGATGAACTTATTTCCTCTGTTGTATATTTCATGCCTTAGACTCTCTCTATATCTTTTGTATTCTTTTGGTCATGCTCGCATCTGTAGTTCCTGTTCATTTACTCAAATTTTCCATTTCCAGTGTTCCCACTGTCTTTGTCTTCTTTATTGCCTATATTTCAGTTTTTAAGTCTTTAACTATTTCCTTCACCTGTTTGATTACCTTTTCTTGGCTTTCTTTAAGGGATTTATTGATTTCTTCCAAATTTTTATTTGTCTTTTCCTCTATTTTTAAAGGGAGCTACTCATTTCCTCTTTAATTTTCTCTTTAAAGGCATATACATCTAAATAAAGTTATTTTTCATGTTGTTTCCCTATGACTCTTCTATATTGGGATGTTCAGTTCTTGCTGCTGAAGAACTGCTAGGTTCTACTAGTGTCATATTGCTCTTCATGTTATTGAATGTATTTTTGCACAGATGCCTACCCATCTCTTCCTCCAATTTACACAAGAATTTTCTGTGGTTTAGGGAGCTGTTATTTGTCCAATAGGTGTTCTTGGTGCAACTGGAGCTCTTGGAGAAATTGGAGCCAGTGAAGTAAGTCTGGGTCTCCAGGAGCAGCTGAGGTCTCCAGGGGACAGATGGACTTAGGGGATGAGTGGGGATTATAACTACAAGGTCTGATGAGGGGTGTCGATAGTCAGACTAGCCCATCAAGGTCCTGCTTGCTTATCTGCAGCTGGAGCTATGATGGATTTAGGGGCACAATTTGTGTCCCTTTGTCCAGTTCTGGAAGCTGACCTCTCTGGATTGCTGGGAGAAGGGAAACTCACCTCTTGTGAAGGAGCTTTTCAGAATCTGTGTCTCAGAAAGTCCTTTGGGCTAGGGTGTTCTTCTCTCCAAGTCAGTATAAGTCTTTGCTCTCTGTACCCACATTGGTTTTTGATATATTAGTTCATAAATCTTGAGAGGTAAAATAATGTTTCACTATGTAGCATGATTAGCCATTCTGGCTACATCTATCTCCTTAAACAACATCCGTGTAACCATCCATCCATTCATTCAGCAAATAATTATTTATCTACAGTGTGACAACAAAATTTTAAAAAATACCTTTATGGCAGTAAATAAAACAGAAAGGATTCTTATCTCCATAGAACGTACACTTTACTACTGGGTCTATAAACAGTAGAAAAATATACAGTCCATAGAATCAGACACCAATAAATACTAAAAAGGAAAAAAAGCCAATGGATGATATAATGGTGACAGAAAAGTGGCACTGCTATGTGCAAAGAGATATGGAATCTATCACAATTTCCATAAAATAACTTATCATTAACTATATCTAATTATTATTATAGATCTTGTGTGTAAGGATTTCAGACTTTGGACTTCTTGTCAAAATCTCATGAGTTTGAAGTCAAGCTTCCAGTAGGGTTTTGGTATTATATGAGAGACTAACAAACTGTTCTAGAATTCAAGATATTTTTTATTCATAATTAGATAGAGGGAGAAAGAGGACAGAGATAAAAATAGTTTACTGCTTATCCCTTAAAATTCTTTCATCATCTAGTAGCACACTCTTTTTGTCAGGTACCATGCATGGGTTAGGGGCAGGTCATAGGCTCCACACATGTTCAAGGAGGATCACCATATGGAGTATTTTGAACCTAAATAATCATAGAAGGGCTTGACTCTTTTGTGCAAAATTCTTTATGCTGAGGCTATTGTTGTAATTTGAAATTGCCAGGGTGCTAGGTTGATAAGTAAAAGTGAGGGTTATAGTACATGAAAGGGAAACTACTCAAACTGGATGTGGAGGGCAGAGTGTGGGTGACATTTGTGATGATTTGCTATTTTACTACAATGGAAGCATGAAGCCATTTGATGCTTCTTACTAGAGCTGTGTCTAGACATCTTACCATGGTAGGGCTAGCATTCTGGCTGCTAGTGCAGAATAAACTATAGGGGTCGTGAAGGAAAACAAAGAGGACTTTAGAAACTGCTAACAAACTACATTAGCAATGGGTGAAGTAAATATCTGATAATTGTATATTTCAAAATAGAGGATTTCTTGAGTGATTATGTATAGGACATAATATAAATTATCAGTGATTATATACCCTTTTAGTATTTAGTTATTTTTCTTTTATGTATATAGGCTTTGTGTATGTATGTGTACTACATGTATGAAGTTTCCACTAAGAACAGAAGAAGGCACCGAAACTAATGGATCTAGAGGTCCTCAAGGTTGTAACCTATCAATGTGGCTGCTTAGAACCAAATGCAAGTCCTCTGCAAGAGCAGCAGATGCTTTAATCGCTGAGAACTCTGTCTAATATCAAGACTTTCACACAGACCTTTTTTTCCAACCGTTTTCCATAATAACTTTTTCTATGATTTATAGCACATTGGTATCTTATGGTCTATGTACAAGTATTATTCACTATAGCAAGTTTTACATCAAAAAACAATTTTGTCATACTTTTAGGTCTACATTCTCAGAACCAAAGTCCCTTAATTAATCGGTTACGTATGTATAATTAAAGAAGAAAGCACTGGTTAAAATTACTGTTCATCACTAAAAGCTGCACTTGACAAACAGTTTTTAACCTTTTCCCAAATTTTAAATTTTTGTCTCAGAATTTTAAGTTATCATTTTATGATTCAGTATCTTAGTTCCTATGTTTCCTGTGCCTCTTAATTTCTCAGATTGTTCACCGGGTGCCGGATGAGATGGTATGGTTGGTTTGGGGTTCCAGTCTAATGGTTGGCCTTGGGCACATGTGGGAGAGGAAGCTACAGAAACAAAGTTGTTTTTGATGTATCCCACACATCCTGGGACTACTGTTTCCCACTGTAACATTAACTTCATCACCCTGCAAAGTTAGTGTTGCTACATGATAAGGCCACCTTCTTCACTTCTTTCTCATTGCGAATTCTTGAAAATTGTGTATATCTTATGTGTCTATGGGAGTTGTCAATATCCTACATTTACATATTAAGTCTCTAGTTCATTTATATTTGCAGGGATCTAGTGATATTTATTTTATATTTGTTCTGTATATATTTTTCCATATCAACCATACCATGTACTTTATAATTCAATACCACATTCTTGCTTTAGTTACTCAGGTTGTCATAGCCCAGACTATTTAGTAATACTTCAAATTTAATTCTGTGTTTCTCAGGCATAGGTCCAACTTTTTTGTTTGCTGACAGTTTCTTTACCTTTTGGACATTAAAAAATGTGTCAAAGTTTTCCTAATTTTTTTTAAATCGGGTCTTAGCTGTAGAATAATCATTTCTTAAGGAACCTTGGTCCCCCTTTTTATGGAGTAGTTTTAGATATGGGGATCCCTGATATTGTTTATGCTACAGCTACACAGTGTTTTAAAATAGACATGTTTATGCAATCTACATGTCCAATCACAAAGTTAATTAAATTCTGCATGATAAATCTTTCAAAGCACCTTGAATGTAGTAAGTACTGTGTAAACATGAAGTGAATTTGAGATTTAGTATTAATAATCTATGAAAATACTATCGCATGAGCATGAATGTTAATACGCATAAGAAGAAAGTAAAGCATGTGTCCAGAAAGGATCCTAGATTACATAGATGATATTTTTCATGTTGTTATAAAAAGAAAAAATTGGTTACCTATAGAATGAAATGAAATGGAAAGTTTTTATTTATAGGCATTTTCAATATACTTTAAAATTAAAATTATTATCTACGCCTCAGTATAGTATCAACATATGATACTTATTTTTGATATGGCTTTATATTATATAGCATATGAACATATTTATTACTATGAGAAAGGGCAAAGTCATATTCTAACAGATCATTCTTTACTATTATTGTTTTTGTTGTTACTATAATTAGGCTTTATATTATTTTATAATATGGACTGTCTTATTTATTTTTGTGTATCTAAATTCTGACTTTCCATATCATACCTTCTTTTGAATTAGATGGATGTAAATGTCTTCTCTAAAACAGGTGACTTTTTACTTAATACTAAAAGGAAATGTGAGTTTTGTGAAAAAAATAATTCCATTAACTTATGTCTTGGCTAGTTTTTATGTCAGGTTGACAAAACCTAGAACATCTGAGAGTAGGGAACCTCAGTTGAGAAAATACCTCATAAGATCGGGCTGTAGGCAAGTCTGTAAGGTATTTTCTTCATTAGTAACTGATGGGTGAGTTTCCAGCCCATTGAGGGTGGTACAAATCTTGGAACGGTGGTTCTGAGCTCTATAAGAAAGAAGGCTAAACATGTCATGAGAAAAAAGTCAGTAAAGAAGAGCCCTCCATAGTCTCTGCGTCAGCTCCAGTGTTCAGGTTCCTGCTTGGGGTGAGTTTTGTCTTCACTTCCCTCAACAGACTCTTATTCAGGAACTATAAACCAAATACACTCCTTCTTTTCTCTGTTGCTTTTGTACATGGCGTTTCACGACCCTAAATTACCCAATGAACTATCCAGAAGCCTCTGTCTTGAAATAACATACCAGAGAAATAATCAAGACAGAGACCTAAGGGACAGGAAGGTGTCAGTGGATAAAGCAGATAAAGATAAAGCAGATTATCCGCAAAAGAACTGGGGTTTGTGGTGATGAAGCTTTGGACTAGCAGCCAAATGTCTTCTAAGAAGGATATCAGACCTAGGAAACATCAATGTTTTGTGATAGAAACAAGCAGGCCTCCAAGATGTATTTCAGTGAATGAAAGCTAAGAAGAAACGTTTAAGAAGCTATTAGACACTTGTGGTTTTTGCCTGGAATGCTTCCATTCCCTTTGAGCATCCAGAGCCTGTCACTGATTGCAAAGTGCTATAAATTCCTCCTGGAGGTGATGTATCTGCCCATTAGACTCTGCTTTCAATGAACTCTTAACTCCTGAGTTCAGTAGCTATACCAGATCACCTATTAGCACCACAGACTTAGCTTATAAACCAGCATAATCCCTAAAATCTATGCAAAAAAAAAAGAACAATTTTATAATGGACACTCAATGCACAGTTTTAAAAATCAAAGATCAACTTTGATAAGAGAAACCTGAAATATAGATATCAATGAATAAAAAACAAATGCTCTTCACCATTTACAATAGCAACAAATGAGAACAAAAATCAGAGAAAATAAGAAAATACAAAATAAAATGATAGTACAAGCAGTTTCCAGAAATAATCTTCCAACAAGCCTACAGCTCAGTGACTAATGGGAACAACAAATGAAGCTAGACATACCTAACAATGGTTTAAAATTCAAATACATAGCACTGTAACGCAGATCCTGGAAATTTTATATTTCGGTGTAACAAAAGTACAAGTTATAGTTAATTAGTTTTAATTTGTTCAGATCTCTCTTTTTTCCTAAATCAAAAAAAAAGAAAAATATAGAAAATCCTCCCACTGATTTGGAGTCTATCTAAAAATACAATAGTGAAAATGGACATACTTAAAAAGAATGACAAAGAAGGAGAGGAATAGAGAAAGAGAAATGTAAATGGTCAAGAAAAACTATAGAAAAGTCACAGGAACTGTATAAAAGAAAGGTTGTGAAAAGCAGCCATACGTTATTATCAGCTATTTTGAAGTTTGTTTCCTGTTTTGAGAATAATATGAAAGTAGAGAGATACGATAATATTAACCATAGCTAATTTTTTTTTGGTGCCCTTACTGTGTAAGGAGTTTACTTGAAATACCTTCAATCTATTGTTCAACTTGCAGTTCTCTTTCCGTGAGAGTGGTACTCTCTTATTTAACAAGTAAGGGAGCTGGGAGGGAAGGCAGTGCTTGTCCCCCCCCAACACACACACACAGCCCCCCACTGTTCTTTCCATCCTTCACTCCTCTAGGTGGAAAGAGCATTCTGGTACATTGATATGCAGCCAGCTCTTACAGAGCTTCTGTATTCTAATTCCAGATCACAATTTCTTCCCCATCTGCAGTTTATGATAGTGCCCTAGTGCCGAATATATACATCCCAGGCAATGAATATACCATTTTAGTTTTAGATTTTTATAACTGAAGATTGCATCTAAAGTCTTTCTCAGTCAATTCCATTTTCCAGATTCTATCACAGACTGATTTCAGCTCAAATTCATAAGTACAGCCATTGTCTATTCTGCTGAGTCACTGACTTACCTCTGTCACTATTTATTGTAGCAAAATAGGTCATCAAATCAGACTTCTCACACTTATGTACTTTATTCCTTGTGCTTGCAAATTCTTTCCTATCCTTATGTGACCCTGGCATCCCTTAGCTTATCTACAATATATCTTATATTCTGCTCATATCTTTCTATGGTTCATTCACCTTTATCTGTTGTGGGCTGACCCTTGTTCCTCTAATGTTTATGGGCTACATTCTTTGTGCTTTTTCTTAAGAACTTGGAAAGTGACCTTTTGTAGAATGTGGATTCTAGCAGATATAACTAAGAAGTTTGCTGAATTATACTGAAATAAGAAGGACCCCAATTCTAGTGTGACCTGAGACCTTGTAGAAAGGATTTATGTCAGTCAGAACATTTTGTAAATATGAGTCATATTGATGCTAGCAACAAAATTCCTGACAGGAGTGTTCTGGAGTTGATGCTTCTCTTCCTGTCTTTCATGTGAGTCTGCCTAAGGGCAGATTTTTATTATTCTAAGTAAGTCACTTTTTACATTTTATTTGAACACACCCAGGGCCATCCAAGATGCCATTTAAGGTCATCTTTTTGTATTTCTCTTGTTAAGGCACATGAGAATAAATCACACATACCAGCAACCCATGCTAGACTTTATTAAACTGAGTGGGGGGTGAAGGGCGGGGGTGCTTATGAAGGCATGTGGAGCAAGTGGAGGAATTTACTTGGTCATGTCTGCTCACGTGTATGGATGAAAGGGGCATGCCTCCATCTGGGCGCCATGTTGAATATTGCATTCATCCTTTCACCAAGAATTCTAACATCTTTCCCTTATGTTTATTATAAAAGGGAAATGAAAGTTCTTGAGGGAGGGGAACAGAGTTACTGATTCTCCAGGCTGCTTCAGGGTGACTCAGATGGGCAGCGATTATTTTTCAGGGATGGGCAGGCTGTATCTTGAGGCAGCAGGTTGCAAAGTATGTCTTTGCTGGCTCCTGTGGAGCATTTGTTACAATTCAGGCAAATTTACGGTACAACTTAAGTTGATTTCCTGAAGCTCTGAAAAATTTTTGAGTTAGTGAGAGAGGCAAATTTTAGGTACCTTGGAAAGTAACAGTCTTATAATGGTATAGTGTTAGAATTCTGCTATTAGAAGTTTACAAGTTAATGTTAACGTTGTAGACAGTCACATGTAGAGAGGAGGAAAGAGCGGGAGGGATTCTGAAACATGGGGCATGCATAACTGTTCAGGCAAACCTTTTGTCTTTACCTGAAATGAGCCTTAAAGCAGCTGGGGATTTTTGTTTGTTTGTTTTTTGTTTTGTTTTTGTTTTTGTTTTTAAGACATTTATGGTTAGTCCCTGAGGGTCATCAATGATTTAGGCTGTTAGAATAAAGTTTGTGAATCTATGCTGTGTCTGGCAGTGGGTTAGAGGTTAAAAAATATCTTGGAGCATTTGTGTTTACCTGTTACCAATTTAATTGGTTTCAGTGGCCTCTGGACTTGTCTCTGGCTCTCTGAGTATGGTCCTGCAAGCTAGCTGGAAAGTTACTGAACACAAAGGCATCTGGGAGATGGGGCAAGGCTGCAATACCTTGGAGCATTCTTTTGTCTGTTGGTGACCAGTTTAGTTGGTTCAGTGACTTGCTTCTGGCTCTGGGGTGGTCCTGTGAGTTAGCTGGAAAGTTACTGAACACAAAAGCTTGTTGAAAAGGAAAACTCAGAGTGGAGATTGAGGAAAAACATGAAAATGGGGCTTTACTCTTCCAGAACTGGAGGCAAAGCTGCTGGTCCTGAGAGTGCAGAGCCTTGTTTGGGTAACTGTGTATGAGGAGTAATTGTCCTGGGGTTGGGGAGGGGTAAAGAGTTGAAGTTCCCGGAGAGGAAGCTCAGGGTGAGCATTGAGGTCTGAAAGGTGGGGGGTCATTAGCAGGATTCAGAGAAGAAATGAGTTTTTTCAGGATCTGGTTTTGCAGCTAGAGGTGGGTGGGAGAACAGGAAGCCAGAAGAGAAGATTTAGAGCCGAGACAGGAAAAGCTTGCATGTAGGGAAACTCTTTCCACCTGCGCATTTGCTGGCAAAAGTTAGAAAGCTCTTTAAATATCGGAGTCCATCGAGCCGTTAGCCAACCACTTTAAGTTATTATATCAGGGGTGCTTAGGACATTTCTTTGTGTAATAGTGGACAAGCTTGGTGGTGTCTAGGTAAGGCATTAAGCCAAGTGGCTCGCGAGTCTCAAGAATGCATCCTAGAGGTGAGGGTGGGTAACTATTTTTTTGTTGGGTAATTCCCCATTACTGAAGCTGGAGAGGTACGCGCAAGGGGGTGGCGGTGGGGTGTTCCACTGCTAAAATCAGGATCATCACTCAGATAAAGCTAGTCCTGAGTACACAAAGCTGACTATTACTAGGTACTCATCACTTCCTAGGATAGGTGTTAGGGCAAAGTGCAGGGACAGAGATGGGGCGGGGGGGGGGGGGAGGTCAGAAATGATTGTTAGGTGAGAAAGAACAGCCACAACCAGTGAAGATCCTGACTGGTGTAGTAGTCCTTGAAACTAGTGTGTTACCGGAAAGCCAGAGGGTCAACTGTCTTTTCCAAGGGCAATAATCCACACTTATGCCAACTGGAAGGGGAACGTATCAATCAAAGCCAATGGTGTGCAAATATGCCGAGACTGGGCAGATGGAAGGTGGTCTGCCTGGTAAGAACCCTGGCACAGCCCCACGCCCCCACCTCCACCCTGTGCCTATGAGTGCCTAGGCACAGGAAAGAGCCTGACCAAGTAGAGGCACCAAATGTTAGTGCATGCCAAAGTAGATCACAAATACCAGTAACCCACAGTACAGTTTAATAAACAGAAAAAACTCTCGCGGGAAATGTGCAGGAGGAGTGAGAGAACAAGACAGAGTTTTGACTTATAAGGGCACATGTAGCATATGGAGGAGTTTACATGGTCACGCCTTTTTATGCATATGGATGAAAGAGGTGTGCCCCGCACACAGCAGGTCTAGGCTGTTAGTCTCTCAGAGCCAAGTCCTTCCTCTAAGCTCTGCCATCAAGTCACACCCTCCTCTGAGCTCTGACTTGTCAAGCCCCATTTAAAGCAAGGTTCCAACATGCAACTCTCTCTCTGTCTTAGTATTATCT
Organism: Phyllotis vaccarum; assembly: GCA_033318265.1. NCBI lineage: Eukaryota > Metazoa > Chordata > Mammalia > Rodentia > Cricetidae > Phyllotis > Phyllotis vaccarum. The sequence goes on from JARWLC010000016.1 coordinate 56,204,041, forward strand.
CGGGAGCTCTCATTTCTTTTTCTTCCTTCTCTTTCTCTTTCTTCTTGATTTCTCTGCCATGACCATCACAATCCCTCTGTTAGTCATAATCATATTCATCTGACAATAAAGCTCTTTTCTACATAGAACAGCCTTTAAGAGTCTGCTATCCTCCACTGCCCTCTGCCACATTTCTGCATTTCCCCCTTCCCACTTACACCCATAGAAACCTGCTGCCAGATAACCGGATATATGCCATCAGGCCAATATGTGCACAAACCCCCAAATGGGCGCCATGTTGAATTCTGCATTTACCTATTGCACCAGGGCTCCAGACAATATATACTATTGTATATATGATGAGTTTATGAAAAAATAAGGCTTCACAATATTTAAATCACTCATTTGTAGCCCTACTGTTATAGATTTTAAGTCTCTATCACCTTTACTTTGATATGTAGACTCTTTTATCCATAATCTTTAAAAATTAAGACACATATTAAACCATTTCTTTAAAAACACCTTATACTACTCTCTCAGAATTTCTACGTTTACCAATATTGAAATATTTCTGAGTTACACAATCTACAGTTGTGCTAAACTTAATTTTTATAACAAGTTTTTATGATTCTGTGTAGGCTCAGCTAACAGACAAGGAAATTAGTAATACATATTTAAAGGTACCCTGCTCACACAATCATGAAAACAAGGACCTCAGGTGGGTCTTTTCAAATGATTACGCTGAGCCTGCTTGACAAAGATGCCTTTCATAACAAGGACTATATTTCATGTTTGATTACCTCTTCCTAGACTGATCATAACTCTGGAGAGAAAGGAGGTTCCACATAAAAGTCGGGGAGAATGTCATTGGCATTGTGCTTATTTCATCTGGAGAAATGTTAGTGTGATTAAACACAGAAAGCTTTTTATAGTTATAAATGCCTTTTCCTTCCACATAAAAGTCTGCAAATCTGATGCAATATCCATCATGCATTTCTATTTGATGAATATTTGTGTTGAAAACCTCTGAAGAAGTGTTTATTTTATTAAGAAAATTTGCTTGAAAAAAGTGAACTATTTGCTCCCAGAATAAATTTAATCCAAATAGCAAATCTCATCTTCTTTCTTTTCTCTCCTTTTTCTTTCTTTCTTTTATTTTTTTTTGCAAATAACAATCCTTTAAAAATATTTACTCTATGTCACAAGGGCTATTAAAATGTGTCATGGATATTTTTCTTTAGAAGGTCATCAATTGTATATTTTTATATTTACACAGAAAGGAGTGTTAATAATTTTGTTAGGAATATGGGTTTCTGTATACAAATATATATGAATAACTGAAATTATATTCTGTTCTAAACTAAGGGGCATCAACTATCTTATATGTTATTTATGAAAAGAAACATTTATTCATTCAACTTTTGTCTAAGGAAACTTTTTTTTAATTACTAGGGATGTGACTCCTACATAATCCCTAAGACATTTTTTAAGCCATCAGGAAATGTATTTCCATCTGATGTTAAGAAACCTCCAAACTTAATTACTGAAGATAGATGGGAATTTTTTTTGCTTATCTTTATTCTAGTGGGACTATACACCATTTGCATGTAGCCATGTAGGGTGAGTTCACTTCCGACACAGTCAATTATATAAGTCTATCAACAGCTATTTTATTATGGGAACAATAGAGACAGAAGGCTCTTACTCTCTGATGAATGTAGATTAGACAGAGGTCACCCTGACATACATAATTAGTTTTAGAATGTTAAATTAATAGGTAGTATGCCCCTAAGGCAACCATACATTTAGGCTGAAGCTGCAGGATCTGGAGTCCAGCCCTTGTATGCTGTTGTCAGCACTGACATGGCTTAATGCACTGCCTGTGAAGTGCCATAAGGTATTATGAAAAAGCTAAATGGCTGTAAAAACAAAATTTGCATAATACTATGGTCAGACTACACATATTTCCCTTCAGAAACATTTGTGCAGCTCAATTATTATGCAAATTCTTAAGAGGGTGTTGGCTAAACAGATAAATCTTGGAGTGCCTGAAATAGATCTTTTAACAAGGATTCAATAAGCAATCAATGGCAATACTTGGAATTATATTAAATTTCTGGTCTATGCTTTCTACAGATGTTAGCTTAAGAATAGGAAGGTGAAATGAAAGTCATTTTCCGGCTATAAATGTTTCCCTAGCCATATGTAGATGAAATAATACCCAGGAAGAACACATTCACATAAGAGGGAATAAAATTGTATCCCAACATTCCTATGCTTGAATCAATGAACTAATCATATTACTCTAGTGTGAGGGTTTTTAACCTGCTTAAACAGAGAAAAATATTATTTTTATAAAGAATAGTTATAAAATTATATAGACACATAAAAGTTAGCTTCAAGTAATCTAGAAATGTATCTGAAGCTTAATTTATGATATATGTTGTACTAAATTTTATTAATTATATTATTTATTGGTCCTGATTTTTGCACTTTTATGAGATTGTCACTAAACCATGCCATTTATTTTTCTATCTATTTTAATACACACAACACACTAGTAAGGTAGATTCTATTACTGAATTTTATTGATTAAAAAATGAAAGATAGTGCTTGAGAATTCTTCGTCATATACCTATACTCACAACCAGTAATGACAAAGCAATGACTATTGAGTACTATGTTTATATTCCAATGATTTTATATAAACTATATATATATACATATGTGTGTGTATGTATGTGTGTGTAGTAGATAAACACATATATAGATATAGATATAAATAGACAGATAGATATCGAGCATGACATATGCAAAAGATTGATTGAGGGCCCTCATTTTTAGCTTTGGATTAAATGATTATCCATCCTATTCATTTCAGTTTAAACATTGTCAGAGAAATTTAACTACCTCAACATCACACGATCACAGTACAAACACATATTTGGTTTCTACATTTGGCTTTGACATTGATTCCAGTTGATAAGCACCCTGTGAAAGCTTCAGAGCTTTTAAGCATGTTGTGAATACATCTGAGTAGTGTTTATGTAATTTAAAGTTGCTCTAAAGTATAATTTATAGAATGCCTACTACAGTTAGTGTTTTAATTAATCACAGTGTGTAGACAGAAGGTATCAAGGTCAGAGTCAGGTAAGTTTGAGGTTAGTTCAGTAGTTCAGTGATGAAAACCAAATCTCTGGTTATTTCCATCTTTCTAATCTAGTGATCTCTTTATCCTTCATCATATTTTACTCATGGAAAGAAGGAATTAATATTTATGGATCAATAAAATTGAATAGAAGATCTCAATATTAATCTACATACACACCTATGAACACTTGAATTTTGACAAACAGGACAAAAATATACAATGTTAAAAAGATAGTATCTTCAACATAACTGGATCTTGGTGTGTAGAAGAACGCAAATAGATTCATATCTATCACCCTGCACAAGACTCAAGTCCAAATGGACGTAAGACCTCAACATAAACCCAGTTACATTGAACTTGGTAGAAAAGAAAGTGAGAGATACCCTTGAACTCATTGGCATAGGCAATCACTTCCTAAATATAACACCAGTAGCACAGACACTAAGAAAAACAATTGATAAATGGGACCTCCTGAAACTGAGAAGCTTCTTTAAGCCAAAGGACACAGTCAATAAGACAAACTGACAGCCTACAGAATGGGAAAGGATCTTCACCAACCTTACCTCTGATAGAGGACTGATCTCTAAAATATAGAGAGAACTCAAGACACTAGAGGGCCCAAACCCAGACAATCCAATTAAAAATGGGGTTCAGAACTAAATAGGGAATTCTCAACAGAAGAATTTCAAATGACTGAAAGACACTTAAATAATTGGTCAACACCCTTAGCCATCAGGGAAATGCAAATCAAAACAACTCCGATAATATCTTACACCTGTTAGAATGACTAAGATCAAAAACACAGATGACAGCCTATTATGGAACAAGAGTGTAAACCTGTACAGCCACTCTGGAAATCAGTATGATAGTTTCTCAGAAAACTGGGAATCAATCTACCCAATGATTCAGCAATACCACAATCGGGCATATTCCCAAAAGAATCACAGTCTTACTTTAAGGGCATTAGCTCAACTATGTTCATAGTAACGTTATTAATACTAGCCAGAACCTGGAAACAACCTAGATGCCCCTCAACTGAAGAATGGATTTAAAATATGTGCCACATTTACACAATGGAGTACTACTCAGCAGAAAAAAAGACATCCTGAAATTTTCAGGCAAATGGATGGATCTGGAGAATATCATCCTGAGTGAGGTAACACAGACCTAGAAAAATAGACATGGTGTGTACTCACTCATAAGTGAATTTTAGACATAAAGCAAAGGATAACCAGGCTACAATCCACAAACCCAGAGCAGCAAGGTAACAAAAGGAAATTAAGAGAGACATCCATGGATGCCTTTGGGAAGTAGAAATAGAGATATCCTGAAAAATATGGGACCATACTGGGGAGAGAGCAATGGGAGGTGGAAAGAGATCATGAGAAAAGGAGATGGTTGTGTGGGAGGATCAACAGAGAGGGAGAACAGAGATACAGACATCTTGCTAGAGGAAGCCACTGTCAGGATAGAGAGAAACTTGGTGCTAGGGAAACATCAAACAACCCACAAGATGTCCCTGGCTAGGACTCCAAGCTATAGTGGAGAGGGTGCCTAAACAGGACTCCCCCTATAATCAAATGAACGACCCTCCTAATTGTCATTATAGAACCTTCATCCAGCAATGGATGGAGGCAGAAGCAGAGACTGATAGCTAAGCACTGGGTGGAGCTCTCGGTTCAGTTGAAGATAGAGCGGAGAAAGTTTATGAGAAAAGGGATCAGGATCATGAGGAGGAACTCACAGAGACAGCTGACCTATTGGGAGCTCACTGACTCTGAAATGATAGCTGAGGAACCTTCATGGGAAGGAATTAAATCCTTGGTATATGGATGACAGTCAAACTGTGTGGGCAGTTGTGTCACCTCTTGGAATAAGACTGGAGTTTATTCCTGGTAATGAACTGATATTTAGCAACTCATTCCCTACAGAGGAACACCTAACTCAGCTTTGATAATGAGACTGAGGGCCTGGGACCTACTTCAACTGGATATGCCACAGCAAACTAACTCACCTCACCTGACTCACCTTGACCTCCCTGGGGAATAGATGGGGGATGGGGAGGTGAGAGGCTGAGGGAGGACTGGGAGGAGGGAAGGGAGGGGGAACTGTCATGGATATCGGGGGGGGGGGGGAACTTTTTAAATCAAAAAAATAATAAAGGTTAATAAAAAAGTGTGCCCCTGCAGCATAGAGCTGTCAAATGATTTTTATAGCAGCATGCAAAACATATTTTTGATTTTTTTTTTTAAAAAAGGAAGAATAGGCCCCTATATTCTTCAGAGCAAATTTCTGAAATCTGTTTTAGAGACTCAGCTCTGCAAAGCCTGGATCTGGGTTGGATTTCCAGGTTTCTGATTGTGACATCAGGATTTAGCTATGCTGAGTTAGAGTTCGCAGAGGATAAAGTGATTGTGGCAAAAGGCTATGACTGAACAAAGTAGCTAAAGACTTAGGATTTCGGCTAAGTCTAGGGAGAGAGAATAAATGTGTACTGTAGGTATGCATACCTGCATGTGAGCACGTACATGGACAGATCACAGATTATCTGTGAATAAACACATGGATTTCCAAAGGAAATCATCAGTTGTTCCTAGCTACCAGTTATCTGCTGGCATAGCCAATATTTTATTTTATAGCAACAGCTTTAGAAGACAACATTGAAGACCCAGACATAATGGGAAAGATACATTTGATGGAGTCTTATAAAAATTATACTCTTACCTAATAATTCGTAGAGAAAATTAGCTAATAGCCTACCTATAACATCCTTTCCTTGTTTTTACTAATGGACTTGATGCCTATAAGTCTGACCACTGGAAAAAAAAAATTGTGGTTCCTCTGTTACAGCAGGCCTGGGTCCTGCTGGTCCAAGGAGAGTCAGGGTTCATAGTGTGGTGAAGCACATGGTGAATCTTGGCCATTTGTCATTTGTTCACTGGTTCAATTTATAGTTCTCATATTCATACCTAATAGCCCTTGATTTCCTTAAGCTGGTATCAACTGAAGAATTTCTGTTAAACTGCTGTTTGTGCTTATGAAAACAATGGTTCACTTTTCCTATAAATTCATAACTCTGGATTATGTCTTTCTCAAAAATGTAGTATTTTTTCCTTGCAGCTATGAAATTACACGCCTGTAAGAATCATTAAAGAAAAAATGTAATGAGAAGTCAAGTTTAAACATATTGGGTTTTCTTTTGTTGAGTTTTGTAGACATTTGGTTTTTGCTTTGATGTATCTCTTATTATGAAGTGCCACCCTTTTACGAAGATTTCTCTCTAGAGCATTGGACCCTGTTTATCTTTCACATAGACCTCAGTGGGCTCACAATCAGTGCTCAGTGCCTCTTTTGAAAACCTTCCCTTTCTCCATTAACGTATCATGTATTGCAGGAACATTTGGAAATGTCTAGTAAATTATCACAGTTTACAACCCACAGCTGTGTTTTGCTCCCAAATGCTTTGAAAGAAATTGTGAACGAGTTCAAACTACAAAGAGTAATTCTTACGACTACTAATAAAATGTACCTATTATTCAATAGGAAATCACCCAATTGAGGGTTCTCTTTTTCCTGTTCATAACTGAGCTCATTTTCTGTTTTATAGTTCCAAGAAACAAATGGAAAACTCTCACTGAGCCTTTTTTCTCTCTCTCTTTCTAAAATCTACACATTGCTAGTCTTCATCAGACTCAGTAGGCTGATGACAGGTAGAAAGAAATGGTAGACATTTAAATGATCCAAATTATAATTGGTAATTAGCTTCCAAATTATTTCTGTCTTTTTCAGTTAGAAGACACATTTTACAGTTATGTAATTATCAGAAAGAAACATAAATATTCCATTTTGGAACCAATTCCCATGTGGAAAAGAATCTTCAAGTATAGAAATTGCATTTCCATAAATACAATATAAATACAAATTCAAACATTTTACTGAGGTTGAAAGGAAGTTTCTTTTTAAATGTTAAGATTCTTATGAATAAGGGTTTTTACATTTTTGACATCAAAAAGTATCATTGGGATTTTATTGCTGGTTATATTTGAGTATCTCTATAGTAGGGAATGTGGGGTTTTTTTTTTTGTTGTTTCCATTATTTTCAGCTGCTACATACATTTTAATTTAAAAACAATCATAATACTAATTAAAACTTGTAATATTTTATAGAGAGCTCTTGAGAATTAATTAGGTAGGTCAAATTTTTCTGCTCTACTCATCTTCATGTCTTTAGCTTAGGGGAAATGAGTATGCCATTGACTGACACACCTATAAGTGACTCTCTTTGCTTTAAAGAAGGACCTACTGAAAGTCCTGATATGATTCCTAAGTGTTTAAGCTCCAACTTTACAGTGGAGGTATTGGGTGAGAACCTTGCAATGGAAAACAGAGAAAGATTCTGATAAATTACCTTATTTTGCTTGTATATTTCACATATAGTAGAAGGGGAGGAGATATCTACATGAAAAATATGACACACAGTATCCAAAGATAATTCATGACTGTATTTCTATTTCTAATTACAAGTCCAATGGGCACATCTTGGCAAACTCCTCTGCCTGCTTACTTCATTATTACAGGGTGTTAGAAAAATAAACCCAAGTTATTAACTTCTAATTTTAAAGGGAAAGTTTAAAAATTATACATGACCTTTTCTGGTTCTTATTAATTTAATATTTTCTGGTAATTTAGTGCACTGTTCTTTCTGCATGTGTTTGCAGAACAAAGGAGTCCTGTTAAAATACATGAAAAAAACAACATGGTCTTAACACACATCTTTGTGATAGGGATGAAAGCTGAATGCAATGTTGCTTTAGAAGGTTATAGATGGGTTTGATTATTAAATCTGATTTTTTTCTCTAGGTCTCTGAATGCACAGTAATTAGCTGATTTGTTTCTGAGTCTTCTTGCTTTTCCAGTTCACCTTATGTACTATCACGAAACATTGACAAACTATGTCTCATCTATATTTACATACTTTTGTATAGTTTTGCTAAAAGATCTATTGGATTTTACTTTAAAAAACTATAAATAGTTTTAAATTTAATTTGCAATTCTGAAAATCAAGTGTAGATTTGGAGAAAGTCTGTTTCAAGCAGACTTGAACACAACTTCAAGACACATAGAACTTCATTAAACATGAGCACTATGCACCCATTTGCTACCCAAACATGGCGTAGTGTCTTCAGGGTGCTTCTCTAATTACTTCAATTTCAAATAATTGTTCCATTGAATTGAACTACACTTTACTATATCAAGATGAAGATAAATTTTGTAATTAAGGGTAGAAGATGTTTGCCTACTACTCAGTCATTCACTCATCTCAGTTAAAATGGAGAAGTTTGTTTGTTTTACTAAAATTTAAAAATCATATATCAAAGGTAATATGGCACATATTAGAAGCTAATCAATATTTTAACACCATATTAGAACTAGTTCTTTGAACTGTCTGATATTTGTAAACTGCTCAGCTGTGCATGTTTATAAAGATGTGTATAGATTCCCCATGCTTTAAATGGCTATTATTATTCTTAGTCAAAACTTAATTCAAGTTTTGTTCAAAATAAATTTTTAGAGAAGGGTTTTTTTTTTTTGTTTTTTTTTTTTTTCCACTTCCTATGCCCTTTGCTCTCACCTCCTCAGCTGCCAATAATTACACGGTGGAAGTAAACTGAACACAGAAATATCAAAAATCTCAATGGTTCCTTTCTGGTTTTTTCCTCTTGCCCTGATTCCTTTAATCACATTTTTTTCCCAGTATAGGATAAAGTGTGGATCTCCTGTCCTTCAGTGAAAGTGGAAGTGATGTTGTTACTGGGCCTGAGACATTTGTTCCCTGTTTGCTCCTATACTAAGTTTGTTTCATGACTCCACAGCGTGAACATTGTTCCAATCCTTAGACTGAATTTTCTTGGAGCCCTTTTTCTGTTGCCGGAACAGAAGTAGCCTTAGAACGGTGGATTTATGTTTCCGTAATGAATATGGGTTAGTTCACAATCTCGTCCAAGTACATGTTCATATCATCTTTATGACCCACATAATACATCATGGAGCTGTGGGATGGTAGGAAACTAATTAACCTTTAATGAGATGAGGGCTCTGTAGGACAGTTGGCACAATAAGAGGTATGGAATTCCCAGAGTGGTACATTCACCTGGGCTCCATGCCACTGCAGATCTGCTTTCTGTTTGGAACTATCCTTCTTTTCAATATCTACTGAATTTATCAAGAAAATCAAAGAAAAATAAGTCACAGTTTTCCCCGAGGGAAGCTTATGCAACTACATTGCTATAAAAAGATATATATTTAAAAAGTGAATCTTTTAATATAGCTATCTCCAATATAGAGATATGATACACTTAGTTGGTTGGAGATCATTTTGCTTTAAAAGCTTTAATCATGCAGGTATGAAATTAAGGGAACACTCTCAAACCAATCAGTGGCATTAACATGCTCACTGTCCCCATAAGGGAACATGGCACATTTTTCAATACTGAAGGTTCATATTAAATCTCCATTGGAGATAAAGGTTCAGTGAGTTCTCCAAGCTTCTAGGATTCACATAATTTCCGAAATAACAGAGACAGGTTTCATTGTCTGACAAATGGACAAAAGAATAATGCACACAAAGTGTTTAGTAATGTTCTGAAAGTTGAGAGAGAAATCTCTTTGGGATTGTTTGACCTTCATTTTTATCATGTGAGCTGACAGTCTGGGAAGAAAATACAGAGCTCGTAAAACATCTCTCCTGGTATTGATCTTTCTGCTGAATCTGGACGAGCATTTTATCCAGTGGCACATTAACGTGGTAAACACTTTAGGCATTTATCTGGAAGAAAGTAATGATGTCATCCAGGCATCTCTACAGCCACCTGGTTCAATTTTTTACATATAAAAGGCACAACTCCATTTCCTTCTCCTTGCTCAAATAGGTTGAATTACAGCTGGATACTTTTCTTCCTTTGTATATTATATTGAAATATGACCAATTCTCCATTTGTGGAATGCATGCATATTACACACTGCATTATTAAGATGATTAAGGTTTTATTTTATATTTTATAGACAATATAATCTACAAAATAATAATATTATGTCACGACCCATAAAGTAAGCTCTTAATGCAAATTTCCTTTTGCATTTAGTTAATTACAGTGTCGTTTATGATCTATTTTTATGGGCTATAAGCCCAATAGTTTGTTTTTGTTATAAAACAAACACATTACTTTTAATAAATTTTGTTTAGAATATAAGTGGTGGAATAATATGGCAGGATTTCTTTATAATGGCAATGGAAAAAACAGTAACAAATTTAAACTACTTGTATGACATCTGAAATAAGTGGTAATCCTGGGATGAAATAATTTGTTGGTTCAGCAAAGAACCTGAAGAATCCATAATGCACTTCTTACAAACCATCACTATTATACACACACAGAATTTTTCCCATTTAGTGAAAACTCATGTTCTAAAGGAGACATGGGAAACAATATGATGTTTTCCTTTCTTAATACTTTTGGAGGTTCATGGACAAGAGAGGGGCTTATGCAAGCTAAAAAGGAAAGAGCTATTGAAACGTATGAATTTTGATCAGTGATAGCATACTCTGAAATGTGAATTTCTTTTCAAGCAGAATCAGAATCATATACAAAAACTTCTGAGTCACCATCGACTTAATGTTTCTTAGTTTTAAGGAGTAAGTTTCTAGAAATGATACCCTGGGACCAACCTGCAAGGGGAAAAAAGTGTATCTGGGAAAAGACCCCAGGGACTGACTTTTTTTGGAGAGCAAGCACCCAATTACTTCTAAAACAAGGATTCAGCATAGTTACACAGAAATGATAGAGTCCTCATCATTATAAAAGGTACCTTTCTACTGTGGACGTGGAATATTATTTATCTGTCAAGATAAAATTATGTCACATACTAAATCAATGGAGCTAGAAACAATCATCCTGTGTGAAATTGCTCAGACCCCAAAGACAAATAATACATAGTCTTCTTATGTGTAGGTATTAGTTTTTAGGATTTTAATTTGTATATGTTACAATCTGAATAACATTAGAAGAGAGGTACCGAGGAAGGTAGAGGGAGAGAAGATTTTCCAAGGAAATGGAAATAGAACATATGACTATGAAGAGTAAGGAAGTGAATAGAGTAATATTTAATGTCGGAGGAGATGGGAGCGCATGGGAAAGGAGGGGATATGGAGGGACAAGTAACACCAAGGGCCTTTTGAAAAGCCAGATGGAATCCCACTGCTGTAAAAGCTTCCTACTATATATGTGTGTGTGTGTGTGAGTGTGTGTGTGTGTGAGTGTGTGTGAGTGTGTGTGTGAGTGTGTGTGTGAGTGTGTGAGTGTGTGTGAGTGTGTGAGAGTGTGTGTGTGTGAGTGTGTGTGTGTGTGTGTGTGTGTGTGTGTGTGTGTGTGTGTGTGTGTGTGAAAGGAATTTAAATGGAGTCACCATATAGTGGGGTGGACAATGCTCTGACTGAATGTCTGAAAACACCGAGTAAAACCCTCATTGCCAGGAACAGAAGAAAAGTCTTGAATTCTTTCACGAATTTGGCACAAGAAAATGAGATTTTGCAGTCTATTTGCTTATACAACAATCCCTTTGTTGATGTTACTCGTGAGGACCTCTGCTGAGAGACAATGTCATTTTCATGGGAAGAACTGTGCATTTTGTATAAATCATGTACCATTTTCAGATAGAAAGATGAAATTTCCGTTTATATTCTGTGACATATTGCATTGCAATATTGCTTACAAATAAGCCTTCAAAGCCAAAAGCAATTTAAAGAAATATATTAAACTATATTTAAATGTACCCTCCAAACCCCCTAATCTTTTGTTTTACCCTAATTATTCCTTCAAGAGTTATTGGAAGTTTTTATCACTGTCCATTTTTCTCCTATATCTCAGGTATGATTAAGAGGTGATTAAATATTACTTCTTTTAGTATTGCTATCATTATGATGATTTTCTGTTGTGGCAAAAAACAGAGTCTGTAAGTTTGGACCCCGGGGGCATAATTGCTGGTATATTATACAAGTCCCAAAGCTGTCTTTGAATTAAATAAAATCTATAAAAAATAATGAATAGCATGAAAATCACTGTACTAATTATATATATATGTGTGTAATATAATTACATATATGTAGGCACAAAATATTTAAATTATTTCTGGTTTTACTTTGGTATGATGTATGAACATTTAGGGCATAATGAATGTGTGCTTGAATAATGAATATCTCACATTTTCTTTAACTCACATTTTTATCTGAGTATGCAAGCCTATTAGTTCTTTAGCTTAGCCTGCTCTGGTATCTCTATGTTATCGTGATTTCTATATCTATTTTATTTCTTTGATGGTATTGAGTGCGCATGTTTATGAGCTAGTGTGACTCTTACATGTCACCCTGCTGTACAGCACAGCACTACAATAGAACCTTTCTTCCTGTCTGACTGTAACATAGTACTATGACCAACATTTATCCACCTTTTTATTATGATGTCATCTCCCATCTCCACGCTCTTGTGGCCACTATTTTTTTTTTTTTTATATTCTAAGAGATCAACTTTTGTAAGCCCTATATAGTGATAGAAATTATTCAGCACCTGTGGCCACTTATATCTCTTAAATTCCTCTTAGTTCCATCCATGCTGTAAGATTTCTTTTGGGGGTGGGGACTGAGTAGTATCCTATTGAGTTATATATGAAACATATAAAAATGCCTTGTTCATCTGTAATTAGCTGTTTTGGTTATTTCCACACATAGATGACTGCAGATATCTCTTGTGCATCCTTCCTTTGGATATAATTAGTGTTATGGTGGTTAGGTCATATACTACTACTTTTGATTTTCTGATTATATACCATACTGTTTTCTACAGTGACCCCAACCATATGCATTCCATAGCAACAGTATATGAGTTCTCTTCTTTTATATTGTGTCTAAAATAGTTAGCTTTTGCCTTTTTAAAATAATAGTCATTCTGACTTGCATCAGGTGGTAACGTAGTGTGATTTTGATCACCACTCACATAATGAATAGGGACACTCAGCATTTTTCTCAAACTTCTTAACCAATTGCAAGTGATCTTTTGAGAAATGCCTACATAGGACTGTTGTCCATTTGTGTGTGTGAGTAACTGCTTATGGGTGTGTGTGCATGTGTGTGTGTGTGTGTGTGTGTGTGTGTGTGTGAGTGCATGTATAGGTGTGTGTGTGCGTATGTGTGTATGTGTATGTGTGAGTGCATGTATGTGTGCATGTGTGTGTGTGTATGTGTGTGTGCATGTGTGTGTATGTGTGTATGTGTGTGTATGTGTGTGTGCAGGCACATGCTTTGTGCACATGAATGTGGAACACAATAGTCAACTTTGGGTATCACTCTTCAGGAGCCAGCCATCGTGTTCTTTGAAACAATGTCTCTCCCTAGTTTGAAGTTCATTGAGTATAATACCCTTTCTGGTCAGAGATTCCCAGGATCCTCCAGGGCTCACTGCTTTCTCCAGGATCCCATGTTCAGATTATAAGCATCGCTACTATACTCAGCTTCTTGAAATGGGCTCTGGAGTGCAAATTCAGTTCCTTATGCCTGTATAGCAAGTCATTTACAAATTAATTTATTTTCATAACTCCCAGCTGTCCTTTTAAACACCAAATTGTTAGCTGGGTTCCTTATATATCTAAACATTAGCCTTTCTTGATACTCAGTGTGCATATATTTTTTCACAGGCTACAGATTGCCTGTTCATGCTGTTAATTATTTCCTTTGACCTGCAGAAGATTTGCAATTTGAAACTCTTCCAAATTTCTGTTTTTGCTTTTGTTTCTTGTGTTTTGGTGACCTTTGTCCAATCCAGTGTCCTGAGGCAGTTTGTTTGAGGTTTTCAATGTATTTTGAGCTGATATTTGTATTTGTTTCTAAAATGGGATCTGGTATCATTTTCTAGGCATGTGGACATGCAGTTTTTTCCAGTAGTGTTTATTGAAGACTGTGTTTCCCAACAAATATTCTGAAAATTCTTGATGAAATTCCACTTACTTCTGTTTTCTATTCTGTTTCATTCACCTGTGTATCTGTTTCATGTCAGTATTACCCTGTATTCTCTATTACTGCTTTGTAGTACATTATGAAGACAGTCAATGTTTCCCCCTTTGCTCTTTTTGTTCAAAAGTACTCTGCAAACAAGGGATGGGTTTTTAGAGAGTTACATATAATTTCAGGAGTCTCTTACCTAGTTTTGTTAAGAAAATTTGATGTGTATTGCATTGAATTTTAATTTTTTAAATTAATGTGAACATTTCAACAGTATTGTTGGTTCCCAGTCATGTTCTTTCCAGCTGTGTATATTCCATTTAATGTCTCCCTCAGTGTATCCACTAATATTATTATTCTTACTGTACCTAACTTTTACTTCTTTAGTTAAATTTCTTCTAAATATTTTGTGCTTTTATAAGTAGAATTTCCTTTCTTATTGTTCTCTCAAATGATTTAATATTGGAATAAAGATATGCTAATTTTACATGTTTGCTTTGTGTCCTGTAAATGTCTTCGATTTGTTTATTAATTTCAGTGATGTTGAGTCAAACCTATAGGGATTTCTCTACACAAGATTGCATTGTCTTCTATAATGAGTTGTCTTTATCTTTCTTAATTTGAATGCCCTTTGTTTTCCTTGCCTGGATGCTCAGCTAGGACTTTCAATATTGTATTAGCAACTGTGACAAAGAGGACATTTTTGTTTTTTCCCAATCATAAAAAAAATTTATTGTCCCCTATCAGAGTGATGGTAGCTTTGACTTGTTGTATATAACCCTTATATTTAGATATGTTTCTTTATTTCATAATTTTTGATATCTTTTATCTTGAAGGGAGATTGCTTTTTATCAGATGACCTTTCCACATATACTGAGAAAATCATGTTTTCTCCATACAGCTTTTGCACTGGATCTTATTTATTGGTTTGTCTGTGAAGAACTACCTTCAAAATCCTAAGATCAATCATATTTTATGATCACAAATTGTCTTGATTAATTGTGCTTTAATATTTCTTGAGGATTTTTGTAGACGTTCATTATTGATATTGGATGCATATCTTAATTAAGATTATATTTAATTTGTGCTTGTTGACCAGCCTGAGGACATGAACTCAATCTTCCAGGTACCCAGACTATAAAAGGATCCTTAAAGCTGTCCTTTGACAGCCCCCCCCCCCCACATAAGTGTTGTGTCACATGTATGCACATGACAGTGTGTGCACAGGCGTATTGCACACCCATATACACAACACACAAGAGGAAAACAAGATTAATACATGGGGAAATAATAAAACAATCCTAAAGCATTAAAATAATCTAGAACCAATCTACATCAACATGGTCTTGGCATATTCAACAGTAAATTTTTTTCATCAACTTCTATTATTTGGAAAAATTACTTTATCATTTTTCTGCATTCCTGGCTTGGAAGTATAAATACCATTAAATATAGTCCTGTTAGATTCAGAGTCCTAGGAATGTGAGTTCAAACTAACTTCTCTATTTTTTCCCGGTACAACTCACAAGCTTACACATAATACTGCTCACAATTCAGATATTTAATATTTCTTGTTGAAATGGGGTTTCTTGGTCCCGGGTGGCCAGAGGCCCAGACCCCATTGTGCCAGACCCCTTAGCTGCCCAACTGTCCACCGTTGCTGTTCAGGCCCCCAGAAATGACTCAAAGGCTTATATTAACTTCATGCTGTTTGGCCTATGGCTCAGGCACATTGCTAGCTAGCTCTTACATCTTAAATCAACCCATTTCTATTAATCTGTCTGCCAAGTGGCCCATGGCTCACCTGTGCTCCTTACATGTTGCTCCTTGGGTGGCTTGCTAGATCTCCCTGACTTCTATGGTGTCTGTCAGGGCCCAAAACAGCTCCTTTATTTAAAGATTGAAATTCACAGCATACAGAAAGGCATTCCCACATCAATTTCTTTACAACATCCTGTTTTTTTCCTGCTTTTGAGTTTCTGCTCTTGAAGCTTTCTCTGGCCAAGACCTACGGATAGTCTGTGTGTTCAAGTATCTCTCCAAGCATTCTGTCTCCTCTTAAAGTACCAGTTGGAAATAGTTTCTTCCTCATTTAAAACACTTTCCCAATGTGAATTTTATGTTCCCAATCACATATTTTGTATTCTTTTCTCTTAAACTAACTGACCATTCTATCCAAAAGACAGGTTATAAATGTCTTACCTGTTATAAGCAGGTACTTTGAGGTAAGGAATGAGCTTAACTCACCTTTTAGGTCCTTAAGCATATTGTTCACAAATGACTACAATGAGGAAATTTATAACATTCTCTGAATTGTCTCTGGGCACATTATAGAAAACTATTTTTAAAACTAGTCTTATGAGGGTATTATTAAGAAACTGTATATAGCTGAAAAATATGATTGGGCAAATTATAATTGGATATAGCGTCATAGGAGGTGGACGATAGAAATCAGACAACCAAGTCCACAATGAAAATAATTAAATATTACCTGTACCTTTCCAAAATTTCCATATTCATCATTAAAATATCTTCCATGTTGGCCATGGTAATGTTTGTCTTCATTCCCAGTATCCTCAAGGAAAAATCAGGCAGATCTGAGTGAGTTTGAGGTCAGTCAGATTGAACTGCAAAGACACTATACAGGAAATCAAACATATAAGTAAATAAAAATTCAAAATAAACAACAAAACAAAATATCTTTCTGTCTCCATACATTGATCTACTTTGTCTTGTGGTTTATTAAGCTGTTTTCCAGAATTTTCTATAAGCAGAATCACACAGGATGGCCTGTGTTTGACTTTGCTCAAGGGCAATGATTATGCCAAAACTGGAACATGTTGCTGCTGTGTTGATAAACATCTGGATTATTTTTATATTGCTAATATCACAAATAAAAAAATCTTATGAATTGTCATAGATGAGTCTTTACATGAACAAATATTTAAGATTTTCAGAGCTGGATCCTATGTCCCCTGTATGTTAGATTGCTGTGAAGAACTGTGCTCCGTGGTGGTTTGAACTATCAAGATTTCCACAGCAGTTTATGTGCTCTTGTGTCTTTTTACTTGTCAGTGGTTGGCATATGGTTAATCCACTGAAGAAAGTTAAACTATTCATACTGGTAGCTAATAGTATCTCATTGTATTTTTACTTTCTATTTCCTGAGAGATAAATGGCATTAACTATTTCTTCTGTGAATATGCATATAATTATTTGCCATGTACTGGATCTTAATAGTCTGTACACACATAAGCACACAGAACTACTGTAAATTATATATTAATTGCCTGACCAAATATTATCGAGAGTCAATCACAGAACAACATGTACCTAAGATTGGGAAAGTGATTTAATATACTGGGAGACTAAGTATGTAAAATGTCATCAAAGATGACACAAATCTTCAACAGAAAATTTTTACTTTACAGAGGAGGTGGGACAGAAAGGTAGGGGAAATGGAGGAAAGACAGGAGAGGTTTCGCTTTCAAGTTGCAATTCCCATTTTTTTATGAGACCAAACCACTTTTTAACCTGAGACATTAGAGGCAAATTATTTTTCTTGTTGACATAACTTAGGCTCACTTGTCTACAATAATTTGCCACCAAAGGTAACAAGAAATTTCTATATAATTTCTTAAAATATTCCCACTCAGTTGATGTAGGTTTTAGGGATTGAATAATGATTTTAGAGTTATTCAAATATTTATTCTTTGGTAAGATGCCACATTTAGCAAGTCTAATTGCACTGCATGTAAATAGACCATACTTTATTGTTTTCATTTCAAGCTCATAATAATAACCTCTGTACATAGTGTTTTCACAGGATTAATGGTTGGTTAGGGTTAATGGCTCTCAACTATGCCATGGGCCATCAACTCTTCTCAGTTAGCATCAATTCCCAGGAAATGCCTTGTACCTCAATCATTATGGCTTAATTAGGTCATTAAGAAGCTTCTGGTTAATTGCCACATTACAGGCATCAAGATATATGCAGGTGGCTGCAAAGACCAGGAGAATCATAGCAATCACAAACAGAAAATAACAACATATATATATATATACATATATATAGATGTTATATATATATTCATATATATATATGAATCTGTAGAACATAATACCTAGAAAATGCATGGTTCTATGTTTTGACATAATGATGTCTAAGGTATGTAATTTAATTTGAAATATCTTAAAGGAGAATTATAATCACATTAATATTTTATCAGGAAAACTGTATTTCTTATTTTACAAGGAACACAATGCAGAATTTCCCAATTGTTAAATAATAGTAGAACCTAAAATAGAAGAATTTCAAATATAAAAAAACTCATCAACCTGAGCTGATGGAGAAATATCCTCAAGTTGAGTAAAATGTTTCCTTCCTTGACCTCAAACCTCTTATTTGTAAATTGGGGAATTTATTAAAGTTTGGACTGTCTGTAGATATCACTTACTATAACTAGAACACATATTAAGCTAAGAATGTTTTAATTTAACATAAACAAACTGAGTTATACCTTGATTGACTTCAGGTTTTCTGTAACTGAAATCCATAAAATTTAGGTTTTCACAGATCGTCAACATTGAAATGATTATTTTTTTTTGTTATAAATCCTACAGATATTTAAACAGAGTGCTATGAAAAACTTGTTTTCATAAGTTTGGCTATCTATATGAACATTTTACATTTGTGGAAATAATGACCTTGTGATTTCTTAAAGTAGAAAACTGGCATCATCTCCACGACTGTTAATGAAACTGAAACTGTGGCCAAAAGCAATTTTTTAAGAAAGAATATTTCTAAACCAAGTTGGCCTATAAAACAGTAAGCAATAAAATTGTATTTATTCTGTACACAATTTTGCCAATACGCATATATATATAGTTCTTTAACCCCCTTTCTTCTGGAAGAGAATTGCACTAAGCGGAAAGCTACCAGTGTGAGTTTATAGCAAGAGTTTGAATTGAGAGGAGATTAGCTAGCATTTGCTTTCTGAACACAATATTATTAAAGTATTCTATATCAATTTTGCTATTTGAGAAAAAGTACCCAAATATATAGATAACAGCATAAAATATAAAAACAGGACAAAAGTTTGCTCATTAAATTAATATTAAAAATATTTTTATCACAGGGCATTATTCAAAATTGCAGACTTTTTTGTTATTGTTGTTGGTTTTTTTTGTTTTTGTTTTTCTAGACTGGGCTTCTCTGTGTAACAGACCTAGATGTCCCCGGACTAGGTTTGTAGAACAGACTGGCCTCAAATTCAGATATCCTCCTGTTTCTGCCTCCTGAGTAACGGGATTAAAGTTGTGTTACCACCTCCCCCAGCTGTGCTTTTTAAAAAAAATCATAAATTCAAATAACAACACATGAAAACCAATTCACAGAGTGAATCTTTAGTAATTTCTTTCAGTTAGAAACTAAGATATCTCCATTTTAAAACATACAGTAAACTTCTGTTCTATAATAGATATTCTAAATAAGTGCAGAAGGGAGAAAATAAAAGGCAGTGGATATTGAAAAGCTGGATTGCATTCTCTGAGAATGTTCTGAGCAGCACAGTTTATCCTTGATCTAGTCAAGCATCTCATGAGGTTTTGTTGTTGTTATTGGGTGTATGTTACCTGTAAATATTTTTTTTTTCTTATAAGAAAATTACACACATCTAAAAAGTTGATCATAAGAATGGATAATTTCGAGATTGGAGAGAGGACATTTATATGGGCAATACTCTGTTAATCTGTTAGTGTGACCATTAGGTCAAAGAATTACAATTTGCTTAAAACTCAAAGAAATGAGTTTTACATGTTCAATCTAGACTCTAGAGTCTAGAGAGTAGATGAGTATGAAGAGAAAACCAACTTACCTTGTTTTTTTTTTTTTTTTTGTATTTGTTCTGTTGTCAAAACTGCTTCCTTCCCCCCATAAATAAAGGCTGATGTTTGAAATGAAGAATAGAAAGGGGATATAATCTTTGCAGCCATACTGTATATTTTTAGTTATTCCTCACAAGATAGGTATTCTCTTGTTCAGCAGAATGTAGACCTGGAAGCATAATGGGGAGTGAACTGGAGAAGATTCTTGTTCTGATGAAGCTTCCATTCTAGTGGAAGACAGACTTGCAACAGGTAGGAAACCATACATTCTACATGGTCATATAGGGAAGTTAGATAATTTAGTTTTACAGGTGAAGGAAGAAGACTTTTGGGAAGAGCTGCCTTCTGAGATGAGCTTTTAATGAGACAGTGTCAGCTCCATGAATACAGAAGAAATGGCTTACACTTGGGCAACAATATGGTAATCGGAAGGCAAGTCTGGGTTAAGTATAGTTGGTAAGGTAGAGGAGTTGGCAAAGGGACAAGCTCAAACCACAGGGGACTTAGTCAAGCAGCTAAGAGATTGAGGTTCTATACCAAGTATATTAACATACTATGCCAAAATGGTGAACATTTAGTGCAGCATAATTATTAATAAGACTCTAAAAATCAGGACCAAGGCAGGAAATCCAGGTCTGGAATTTACTGCGATATAGTTCTTAGTATCAAGACACTGAATGTAAATTAAAAACATAAAGTACCTTCATATAAAGCTATGTTACTCCATGACACGATTACAACTATGTCCTCAAGTTTTCATTCAGACTTAAGAGACAGGAATCAGAGAAGATGGGATAGCAAGGCACTGTCCAGTACAGAAAACATAAGAATTAAAGTAGGTGTAGAGAACAATCTTCTGTTACATACCTTTTATGGAAACTATCCCCTTCTTACAGTTTATGTACTTACAAGCACAAATACCCTTTGCTTGACACTTATCATGCTTGCAGGCATGGAACAGCCAGCTGTCTGCCAAGACCACAACACAGTGGCTGTTCAGGTTGCAATCCCATATTGTTCTCCTCCATTCCCGAGAGGCTATTGATTGAGGGAAATTCTTAATTATCATCACCCACACATGATGAAGCAATCCAGCTTTTATACTACTTATGTTCAAATTATCAACGGATCTTCATAAAATTTTTATTCTTTAGTGCATGTACATATCACAATTATATTTGCCTTTTAAGATGATTACTGTATTTATTGTTATAAATGTGTCTATTCTGTCAATATTTTTCTACATTATATGAAAACTGAAACAACAGATCATGAAATAAACAAAAAAGCTCAATATTCAAAAGAATTTTACATTACTAATTCAGTTCCCCCCAACCTTTACCTTCATCCATTCTGGTTCCAGATAGTCACCCTGCGTTTTGACCCTCTGGTTAAGACTGACCTAGCCCCACTGAGAAATTGCTAATTGTACAAACTGAAAGGTTACTGATTAAAAATGGTCCTGAAAGACATGTTTTTCTCTTCCAAATGAAATGAAACTATGAAAATCCCACATATGGGCTAGAGAGATAGTTTTGCCTGCATTGACAGCTCTTTCAGAGGACCTCGGATTGATTTCCAGCATCCATATTTCAATTTACAACTGCCTATGACTTCAGTCCATGTGACCTGGACACCCACGTCTGGTCCCTTTCTAGGTGCCATAACCACATAATTACAAAAATCTATCTACCATCAGTCTATCTATCTATCTATCTATCTATCTATCTATCTATCTATCTATCTATCTATCTATCTATCTGTCTGTCTGTCTGTCTGTCTGTCTGTCTGTCTATCTGTCTGTCTGTCTGTCGGTCTGTCGGTCTATCATCTATCTATCAATCATTTATGTATCTATATCTATATAATATAATTGATAAAGGTAGATATAAATCTACCCATTTAATAAGTAGTGTTAGATGATAGGCAGATAAAATATTTTAAAACACATGTTTCTTATTATCTGCATTAGAAAACAGGATCAACCATCAGTTTGCAATACTGATGGGAATTAACAGAAAAAGGCTGAAAATTCATAGAGGTGATTGTTGAGTAACTAGAGTTCATTGTTGTAGATGGGCAAAGGAGGCAAGAAATCTGAAAGGATAAACAGAGGGCACTGCTGCTAGAACACAGAAGTGATCTTTCCATTGATTAAAAACTCTGCTCATCAAATGAGAGATATTTCAAGCTTGGTTTATTTGAGTACAGTTACAAGCATAATAAATATGCATATTAATAAATGTAGCTCATTCATGTAATGAGCTACAGTGTATGTTTTGAAAAGAATGAATAGAATTGACAGAAGAAAAAGTTGAGATTCTAAATGTCCTTAGTCTTGCAAATGGTTATCCTGGGCAGCTGTTTATCCCATGTTAAATTAACAAATAAACCATGTTCTGCACATCTAATAGTCTATAGCCAAGTATAGCTCCAATTTTAAATAATGTGCTCTTAACAAACAATGGTCTCTCTTACATTTCTTTGACCTCAAGAAAGTTTACTCCTATACATGATGAATGTGAGTTCTCCCTAAGTCAGATTGATTCTATCAATAAAATTATAACTCAGAGCATACAAAAAGTGTCTGCACCCTGCATCTTCAAACTTAGGAAGCTACCTCCTTAACAAAAATTTTTGCAATTATCATGTCCTGTGTACTGTAGCGGCAAGTACAACAAATATGGAAGCTGAATTGAAGAACCAGACTTTCTATTTTATCAGACAGCAGAGACTCTGAAATTTTTGATATTACTTTAAAGATTGTAGTACAGCTAGAAAAAAATAGTAAAGCTAGACACAATGGGCCAGTTTCTTTATAGTGGTATATCATTTATTCATATATTGCTTTCTATCACTTAGATTATTCATGTTCCACTGTTATCAGAAAATAATAGAGAGTTCTAAAAATCAAAAATCTGTGAATTCTAAATGGTGTCCTTTCATGATCTGAATAGCACAAATTTTACCTTCACCCACCACAAGATGTGTAGCATCATTTTGTCCAGTATGCCCACACAAACTGTGTATACTACTCATGTATTAGTACTCAGTTACTATGCCCACTGTTTTATAATTGCATCGCTCATGTGCAGGGCACAGTACTGTGAAAGGATGGGAGCTTCCATGGGAATCTTAAAACATAACCTTGAAAGTAAGGACATTCTCTATTTTTTAGAGCATTTGTTCTTAGTTGCTGCTTAGTACTGAAATGATTGATTTATCAACCTTCTTTTTAAAACAAAACAAAACAGAAGTTACTAATTCTGCTTACCCAGTAAATTTCACAAGAGACAATTTGTGTTTCCTCTATTGGACATTTGACAACTGTCTAAAGCTGTTTTGTTTGTTTCCAAAATCTACTCAAAACAATTGGGCAGAATCCAGAGATGCCTTTGGCATTCCATGAACAAAACAGTTTTTACTAAACACACAAAGTTATCAAGATAGAAATGTCCACAGAGCAGAGCTTAAAATGCTCCACATGAGCCAATTTATCATATTATAAAATGTGGAAAACCAGACATGAAAGATTCTCATCTCATAATGTTTTCATTTTGTTGGACATTGGTCAACTAGTGCATAGTCAAAGACTTGTCAACCTAACAACATTATAACATATAACAACATTATAATATATAGTATATATTATAATATATATATAAAGCAACTATATTTAAGATTCATGAGTCAGATCTTTTGCATAACTTCTTACTTTTTACTCTTATTTCCTGATCTTATAAAATATACTTTATAAATATACCACAGTCATACAAATTCCAACTTCCTATTTAGCTGTCTTCTTAACATAAAATGAAGTTCCAGTAAGTCTCTCAGCTCAGCTTTTATTGGCTCACAGTTTTAACTTCCTTCTGCTTCATAGCTCATGCATTTCCTCCTTGTATTCTCTACTGTGTATTATACCCCCCTCCCTTTTTTTGGGCTGAGACAAACTAAAGCTATGTAAGGACCTATGGTGCTAGCAGTTTTACTTTTGAATTCCTACAGAGATCTTACCAATGTCTACACTTCTCACCATCTCCTTCATATGGATTTGGAAGCCTGAAGATATGAGCAGAATATTGTCAAGTATTTAGTTATCTAAATAATTCAATATATAAATATTTAACAGCAAAACCCACCACTATTCATATATAACCCTGAATAATTAACTTGCTATTAATTCTATCCATATATTCTTAGAGGATTATTATCAATAACCTTCAAGATATTTTGATTTTCTAAAACCCATTATATCTACAAGATTTTCAATTTATTAAAAGCAAAAAAAGCTTCACTCTGCTCTTCAGGTGAGATGGTATCCATCTATTCACTTCACATTTGACCATTCACCAAAGCTTTCTCATCTACACAGTCTCTAGACATCATTTCCTACTACTTAATCTCTACCAGAGGTCTCATGATTCTATATCTGATCACAAGGAGAGCCTTCTCATTGTAGATCCCCAGCCATGCTCATCTCAAGACTGTCATATTCATAATTTATTTCCCATACTGTGACATAGTAATTGATTATGTCTGAAATTATGCATCAACTTTAGAAATACCTTCCTTAGTGAAATCATTCTTGTACAGCAAGGTACAACATTTAAAGTTATACTTTCTAGTTAGGACATCACGTAAATATTTTCAAAAATATTAGCATCATCACACTTTTAACTTTCATTCAATCTCATATTTCTTCCAGAAAATTCTTAAAGAATTATGAAATTTCAAATGTTTAAAAATTACCCTTCTCTCAGGATTTATTATTTGTACCACTAAGAGTATAATGATGTTTCAGTGTTAAGTAGTACTTGCTCTCTTCAGTTCATTTTTCTGTCATTATAAGATATTGTTGTGGGACTTAGATCTTAAACTATTTTAAAATTATTTTTTGAAAAGAATATTTTTATTACTAACCAGTGGCCAAATATTAGTAAACATACAATATGTATTTTAAGTTATGTAACATATAAAATGATGGTGTTAATAACATTCATTATATAAAGGAAGGAATGGATTGTTTATTTGGTGGGGAAAAAGAAAAAACTTTAAATATATAAAATTTTTTAATCTAGATACTCTAATTAAAATAAAAAAACCTTAGTTCTAGATTTAACAACTTAATATTTTCCTAGACAGTCTCAATTGGCATGGTCACAGGTTTCTTTGTTTTTCAGGAGAATAGATTTGTAAATAAATTGGTTTTTAATATATAGCAGGGATTTAATATTCTGTATATCAAAAAACAACTGTATGATTGTTTAGAAAAGAAGAAATAGCCGTGTTTTATTGTCTGCACAGAGTTCTCATCCTTTATATTCTGATACATAGCTGGATGGCAGCATATAAGCTGTAACAACCTTTATTAGTTTATTATTTTACCAATGGAGCTTAGGTCCACTCTTCATTAAGTACCTAAGTATCTAGAAATAAGAACTTAACTTTATTGATATAAACTCATGATTGAGACTTAAAATAAAATGTCAAACTAACCTCTAAAATATGTACTTTGAGACTGGCTCTTTTTTTCCCTTCACTGAGCATGTAGAGAAAAATTCTACATACTGAAACTAATACAGTGAGTTTGTGTCTCTTAGACATAGACATAGAAGTAGCTGCTAGACAACATGGTGGTACAACTGAACTGCTTGATTCACCATGGAACAGAGAAAGGCCTTGATCCTGTTGCTTTGCTTTTTTTGAACTCTTTTTATTTGACAATAAGCTGCATCCTAATGTTAATTTTTGCAGTATTCTGTCCATGCAGTTCTTCTAAAGCAATAAACATCAAAATATACCTACACTTGCAGAAATATTTGTCATTACACTAGACTTTAAGAAACAAATTACCATTCTAAAGAGATTGTGCTAATACAGGTTTATGAAATAGTGGATAAATAATCATGCTTGTCTACATGCCATTATATTATATTTCTTCAGAGATGGCAAATAAAAAGCTAACCACGATTCCAAATACCACACTCATCTTTAAGTCACCAGCTATGACTTTTGACTAAAGAAAATATCAAAACCAAAAGGCAAATAGATAATAAATGGAAAGGCTTAACAATTAGATGAGTTAGTTGATATTTAGAGTATTATTAGTCATTTTATGTCTCACTGATAAAATTATGCTCTGTCTTGTGTTGCATAACACATAGCATTCCAAATCTTTATTCATAATCTTTTATTGTGTTCTTATAGAAAATCTCAATATCCTTTTATTGGTACATGCATAGGCTTCTACTAAATACAAATTTTCATGGTGATATTAGCATTCATCAATAGTTAAATCCAAACAAAAGCTTGTATAGATATTATTGCATTGTTAAAATCACTGTAGCACTCAAGGTGTATACATTGCTTTGGAAAATATTTCATTATTGTTTATTTAAGGTCATGTCTTCATGGCCACTTTATGTTGATCTGTAATTAATGGGACAGCTACTTGATCTCTGAAATTTAGTTTATTTCTATGCAAATAAGTCTATGGCCACTGATCTATGAGCATTTGAAGCACAGAAAAGTTATGAGTTTCATCTGAATAATCCTACTACTATGTTTGACTATAGACAGGTAATTTATTAATGTTTGCTGAAATATAAGGTACATATGCTATTAATTTAAAATCAAAATTGGCAACCAAGATGTAGGGAAATTAATTTATAAAATTAAAACTTTCAGTGCAGTGTGTGTGTGTTTAGGTGAACTTTTTTTTCTGATTTATAACTATGTGCTACTTTTTCAAATATAAAAACACACTAATTAATTTAGATTCATAGTTTAATGGGCTTATGACTTAATAGTGACAGTGAATGACATGTGTTTTGATTTACTTACTAAAGTGTCTTGCTGGTGAAGGCTATGCATGAAGATATAAATTCAAAGATGTTTGACACTAAATTATTTATAATTGAGGACATAGAGGTCAACTCAAAATATAATTGTAAAAGAGGAGAAAATCAGTTTGGTTAAATGCTGCTTAAACACAACAATGTGCAAATACTACATAAAAGATATTTAACAGCCTGAAAAATACATTTAGTTAGGAATGCCCTGACAAGATTGTATGCATCATATGACTACATATAGGAGCAACTAATAGTAAAGATATATCGAATACATTTGAAGGACACAAAATCAGTATGTCATGGATATTTCCTTGGGGTAGCAAACATTATACTCTTTTTCTTTGCACCTTTGGCTCTTTAATATTTTGTATGATGATTCTATAGTTAACTTGTGATATTTTTTAAGTGTTAGTTCTGCAGGAAAACAGTGATTACTAGTGTAGTGAAAAGGGTTTATTTCCTGTGCATATGTAATTTACAAGTGTTCTATACCCAGTTTTTATAATCACTTTCTATTTGACTTGTGTATCCCACCAGTTATTAACCCTTCACCAAATTAAACGAGAATGTTGATATTAAGTGGATAAATTAGAGCCCTTTTCAAGGATACTAGAAAAGTCCATGTGAAAACGTAATAAGTCAGGCAACTGTTTTACCTTGTTTCAGTTCTGTTACAGGCCATAATATACCCGAATGCACAAGGCATAGCATGTTTCCTTAAAAGTAAATAGATACTGAATGGAAAAGGTCAACAATTAGATGAGTTGGTTGCTATTTTGAGTATTTTCAGTCATTTGTCATCTTACTGATGTTAAATTGAGAAGGAAAGAGAGAAGTTTCTCCAAAGTATACAAGACATTGAGAAAAGGTTCATGTAAAAGTTTGCATTTTACATTTATAGTGTTGAGGAATGTTTATCAGGAAAATCCTCCAGTGCAAAGCCTACATAGGGAGCTCATAAAGCATCGGGGCCTATGACGAAGCGGCCACTATCCTGACATCTGCATCCTATTTCTTTCAGGATAATTATGAATAAATAAAAGACACTCTGGTCTGTTGGTTTGTTTAGTGCTTCCTGTAGCACTACTTCCCTTAAAACCACAGCCATGATTATTAATGGATTATTCTCAAGCATGACCATATCAATTAGAGAAGCAAATTGGAAAAAAACAGGATGTAAATCAATCCTTCTTCACAGGGATATAAAAGAAACAATGCACATCCTCCCTGAAGTATTAGAAGCCAGATACAGTTTGCCTATTGGAAGCATATTTGAAATCAAACCAAAATCCAGTATAACACCAACTAAGCATGGAATACTGCTTGCTTTAGTTTTGGTTTTTCATAAGGTACACTGATAAATTTGAATAGAAAATTTTAATAATAAAAGTTTGAAACTGTAATTTCTGAATATTTGCTGCAATGTAATAGATAATTCATCATATAGAATGGGTTTGAGCCATTCATCAAACTTAAATTAGCTTTATTTAATATATATGCTTATTAACTCCAAATAACAAATTAAGTATACATGACTAATAGTCATCTCAAAATTGCAAAATTCTCTTTAGAATGTTAACAAGCTTTAAAAAGCCAATAAGAGTTTATCTGGGATTTTGTCAGAAAGGAATATGTTTTAATGATTCTTTTTCCCTCTATTTCTATTTTAAAATAAAAGTAAAATCCTATTTCCTGGTTGTACAATTGGAAATTTTCCATTTGGACCAAGACCAAAACTATCTCAGTGTTGTAGCCATCACCCTGAGCATTGTTGGCCTTCAGTCAATGTTAAATATTAATAGCAATAAAAACTTCCCTAAGCAAAGCTAGATGAAGAACAGAGCTTACCCAGATCAGGAAAGATCATTCACAACAGAAGACCTAGACCTTTGTAACCCTTACACAGCTGCTTCTTCTGGACTAGACTCCCACTAGACTGTGTTTGAAAGGTCTGTGTCAAATCAACAAGAAGGTCTAAAAACCCTTTAAGAAACAAGCTGAAACCCTTTAACATTAGAACTCTTGAATGCTAGATTTTAAAGATTTAATTTGCTTGCTTTTAGAAACAAAACTACAAACCTATTGTTTTAAATATTGTTCTGGCTTTTAAAATTTGTACAAATTCCTGAATTACTCTCAGACAGCAAAGGCATAGGTCAACTGGGACTGCAAGGCAACCTCCAAATGAGATTGAGATTCTATTCATTTCCTTCAGAAATTGGCTCTTGCATATTCTATAGCTTCTTTATAAAACGACATAGTGATGAAGATAGCAAGTCCCCTCCCTCACATGAAACTTTAGCAAAATCATGACTCTTAAAACTCTAGGATACTGGTTCGATTTGGCATTCATTTAAAAAGTTTTACAAAATGGACCCTTAGATGCTCTTTATAACAAGTATGAAACCAAATATAATAGTATATTCATACAAGCCTAAATTTATGTTATGGAAAAGTTAATTTTTTTCAATAATTATGTTGTCTTTTACATTTCTCTTAAATTTTATTCATTATATTTTTATATAATCCTTCACGAGGATGTTCTTTATAAGGATAGATGGGAAGCCCTGAAAAATTATGGTACAGTAGCTGTCCTTCACTTGTATTAACTCAACATGCCAATAACTTGCTTCTTAAATGGTAAATTCACTGCTGCATTTTCTGTTTAATTGGTTACAATTAGTATGTAAGCTTAATGTGACAACAAAACTCTAGGTCTGAAACCCTTAGTGGGCTAATTAAAGAGTGCTGTAGGGAGATAAAGATTATTACAATTGATCCATTGATTCAGGTTTTAGTGATCAACCAATATCAAGGAGGTAATGTCCTTCATAGTAGATATCTCTGTGTAAAAGGAACTTGGCACAAACTGAACATGACAAATACAAATACAAATGAGAAAAGAGAGTTGAACTATCAGTTGCATAGCATTTCTAATATGTATATTATATAATACATATAAAACATATAACACATATACATATATATATATGCATACACACACATATTCATGCTAGTTTGATTTAGTTGTTCCTGAAGATCAGATTTTCACATCAAGAACACTGTTTCAATGGCTGTTTCACACATTGGCTATGAAGCTATATCTTATTTATGGAAATGGTCACATTTAAGTCATTGTCCCTAGAGTGTGGCAAACTGGCAGCGCTATCTAGGTCCCATCCTTTGTACAGCCCCACATGCTGTTACAGGCTCTGAGCAGCTGCTGTGCAGAGACCAAGCAGGCTGCACAGAGAGAGAAGGCGGTCTCTCTGCCATCTGGTGATCAAAGATCCATTGGGGACTCATATTAGGTCACCAGCTTCTATGTCACCATATGGCAGGAACCTGGCCGGACACACTTATTCCATTTCTCATGGTGCTCTGGAGGCAGCATGTGGGGTGTGCGGTTGTACCCCTAGGTATGCATTCTTGGCCCTTTCAATCTATTCTCAACAGAGCAGCCAGTTTCATCTTTATAAAACATAAATCAGGTCATATAACACCCTAGCTTTCTCCCTGTATGAAATCCAAGCTCCTTTGGTTCCAAACTCTAATTTGGTTTCTTCCCAATTCTTCTTCCTCCCCCCACACACTTTCATAATGCACAATTGATCATTATACTGCAAAAGTGCTTCTGAGCTTCTCCCTGTACTTCGAAGAACCTGAGGATTTTATTCTTTTGTTATTATGAATTACTTTTACTTAAGTATACATGATATGTACTTAGTAATTGCTTCTGGTTTTTCTCTATTTTTTTTCTTCATCTCAACTCAAATGTCACCCCTCATAGGGCCTTCTATATCCAAGAGCATAAAGTGTCTTTTCATGTGTTTCTATTAAAAACTATAGCTTTGTATCTTAACATTCAGAGATGCATTATTCTCTGTTATTTTCCAGGTACTTGCACTGAAAAAAACCTATGAACCTTTTGGAAATTGGTATTCATCACTAACCATTTCCCTCAAAAGAGGTGTTCTTAATTTTTTTTAAACTTCCATGACTTCACTTAAAAAAAAAAAACCTGAATGCTATGAATGCTAGTATTTCTACAAAATTCTTAGATATGAGTTCTAATACCCAATATAAGTCTCTTCTGTAGCAGCTTGGGGTTTTAGGAAAGTGATATGATGATTGTAAGCAGAACCCTTCCCACCTCAATTAGTGGCCTTTTAAAAGATTTCCAAGGGCTCTCATCTGCCCTCCATCACAGAAGATACAGTAAGAAGTATGCTTATGACCAGGGATATGGCATTTTCAAAGCCTTGGTTTCAGACATTTTAGACGTCAGAGTGGCAAAAAAAAAAGCTTGATTTTGAATCTTCTTTGTCTATGATATATTTGATTTAATTTTATATTTTTATTTTAAATTTATTTTTAGAGCAGTCCAAATAGACCTTCCATTTCCTGATACTTTGTGGTAATGAAAAATAAAAATTCATGCATAGTTTTTGGCTATTACTTAGTCCCGTCCATATCATATAAGAAATTTCAAGTCCTACTTTTAATGAAGGAGTAGTCTATCAGTGATAACACTATGGACCTATGTATTGGTTATATGTGCATTAATTCATCTCCTTATCATGCATGAATCTCCATGGAAATGGAGACTAAAACTCAAAATGTTAAATATATACACATTTCTGTTCATTTACCTAATCCTGTTAGATCATCTGAAGCTAAGATTCAAACTTATCTATTTAACTAAGTGGACTGATTTTATCCTATATTTTGATATTTTATTATCAAACCAATAACATTAGGCAAAAATATGTGAAAATACATAAATCCACTTAAAAATGTCTTACCATGTTGATAAAATACATTTCATAAAATGATGCAGGAAGTAAGAAAAGCCTGATAATGTGAGCTCTATTGATGAGACCTACATGTTGAAAGGATAGCACCAACTCCCAAAAATCATGTATGACCTCCATATATAGTGTGGACATTTAAAAGAAAATGGTTCCAAAAGAGAGTGGCATTATTAAAAGGTGTAGCCTTGTTGAAGTAGGTACTGCCATTCTGGAGAAAGTGTGTTACTGAAGAATCAAAATTTGAGGTCTCTTTCGCTCAAGCATCACTCAGTGTGACACATCTACCAATTCCAGTTGCCTCATGATCTAAGACTTTCAGCTCCTTTTCCAGCAACATGTCTACCTGCGTGCTGCCATGTTTTACCATGATGATAATGGACTGAATTTCTGAAACTGTAAGCTGCCACCTCAATTAAATATTTTCCTTTACAAGAATTGTCATGGTCATGCTGTCTCTTCATAGCAATAGAAACCCTAAGAAATATGCCAACACATAAACACACACATACACACAGGGTTGAGGGAGAAAAAACAAACAATCTTTACGTAAAAGCATACCATAAAACCAAGAAGTTTTATCAAAGCAAAAATTACAAACACTACATGTACTAAAGCAGTGGTTCTCAACCTGTATAGGTTATGAACCCTTTGGCAAAATTGAATGACCCTTTCACAGAAGGTCACTTTCAGATATCCCCCATACCAGACTGTAGTAGTAGGGTTTCTCGGTCCCGGGCGGCTAGAGGCCCAGAGACCCACAGACCTGCTGCCCGGGTCCCCTTAGCCGCCCAGCCACCCGGGTCCTCAGAAACGACTCAGACACGTATATTAACTCCATGCTGTTTGGCCTATGGCTCAGGCACATTGCTAGCTAGCTCTTACATCTTAAATCAACCCATTTCTATTAATCTGTCGGCCACGTGGCCCGTGTGGCTCACCCGTGCTCCTTACATGTTGCTCCTTGGGTGGCTGGCTTGATCTGGCTGACTCCACCCTGCTTCTCCTACCTAAGCTCTGATTTCTCCTCCTACTTCTTCTATGGTGCCTGCCATGGCCCAAAACAGCTCCTTTATTTAAAGATTGAGATTCACAGCATACATAAACGCATTCCCACATCACCAGACATTTACATCATAATTCATAACAGTAACAAAATTACAGTTACAAAATTTTTTCATTAAACAATGAAAAAATGTTTATAGTTGGTGGTCACTAGAATATGAGCAACTGTATTAGATGTTTGAAGCATTAGGAAGGTTGAGATCTAATTTACTATATAATTTCCACAAGCTTTTAATTGCCTATAGTTTTTAAAATTGTTAGATCAGGTAAGTAAAGAGAGTTGAAATTAATAGTTCCAGAACCCTAAGCTCAATAAGTTTTGCTTAGTAAAATCATGTGCAAGTGATCATAAAGGCTGTGCTCAGTGTTAAGGGAATATTGCCCAACAACAGAGAATGATTAATTTATTGCAACTATCTATTCAATTATAAAATGTATATTGTTTCTTAGTTTTATTGATTATAATAACAAAAATAGCATTTGTCTATAATTTAATGTATTGCGTTATTATAAGTGAGAATGAGAAAATTTCCCTTGGGAAGGGATGGTTGAAAGTTCTCTGCCAGTAAATATTTGTTTTCCTATGTTATGAAGCCTCCAATTTTCCTGTAATTTTTAAGGTGGCTCTTCTAAATAAATTATTGTTAGATATATGTTAAGGAAAAAGAAAGCATAAGGAAAAATCAAGATAATTTTTAAAATCGTGTCAGAAAATTAAGAAAAAGAGACAGAAGTAGTTTGCTATACTATTTACAAGATCTTCTAACTATGTGTGATGATTGATACACATCATTAATCCTATGCCACGGGAGGCAGAAGCAGGTTGATCTCTGTGAGTTGAAGGCCAGCCAAATATACATAGATATATGGTATAAATAAATAGTGAATTCCAAGCCATCCAGAGCTACATAGTAAGACCTTATCTTAAAACAAAATAAAATAATCAAGAAAGAAGACAAAAATCTATAAAACAAAAAATAAGCCACAAATCTGCTACATTTAATTTTCAAATGATGGATCAAATAATCTTCATTCTTATAAACAGAAATCATTTAAAAGAAAACTCATTCAAACTAGAGGGTAGTTGAAAATCAAGTCATTAGGAAATCAGTGAAAACCCAGGCAGAAATTTCCAAACCCCATTATTTTAATACACCTGGAAATTATGAATTGAAAAATCTGAAAAATGTTTACTCAAGGGGGGGGATGGGTGAAGAATAGTGAGTTGGTAATGTGACATAATCTGATTATACTGTTCTTTGTATATTTGTCAAGGTTTTCTGCAGAAATAAAACTAGAAGGAACCTATGTACATACATGTGTAAGTGTGTGTGTATGTGTGTGAAGAGAATTTTTAAAATGACTTACAAGCTATGATTCAGCTAATACATATTGTCTTAAAATCAGAGAGACCAAGGAATAAGCCACAACTACTTCTCACCTAGCCAACTGTGTAGGCTGGATGTGGACAGAATGTTCAAGAATCCAGAAGTTGCTTACTCCATGAGACTGGATATCCACAGTGATCCTCAGTATATGCTAGAATCCCAAAGAAGTATACTATGGAATTTTGCTCTTGCACTTAGTAAATACTTGTCCCTTTTATTGGTTTAATTAAATGC
Organism: Phyllotis vaccarum; assembly: GCA_033318265.1. Lineage (NCBI taxonomy): Eukaryota > Metazoa > Chordata > Mammalia > Rodentia > Cricetidae > Phyllotis > Phyllotis vaccarum. Next base: position 56,238,459 of record JARWLC010000016.1, read on the forward strand.
TGATTGGCCAGAAGGCAGACAGGAAGTATGGGTGTGGATACCAGACTAAGAAACACTGGGAAGTAGAAGAGCAGGGTAGAGATACCAGGAAGATGCAGAGGAAAGATGAAAATGCTCTGAGAAAAGGTACTAAGCCACTTTGTTAATCACGAATTAGTTTAACAGTTATTGTCCAAGCAGCATGTAATTAGCATAAGACTTTGTGTGATTGTTTGGGACTATGGGTCTAGACTTCAGAGCTAGGCTGGGCCAGAAACTTCAGACTACAGAAGTAGGGTCTAATACCAGTGAAGGAACAGACTTGTTAGCAAGGGAAAGAGCAAAAGCTTTCTTTTTCCATGTCCTTCTTACATAGGCTTCTAGAAGAAGGTGTGGCACAGAGTAGAGGCGTGTCTTCCCACCTCAAAATCTGGATCAAAAATGTCTGTCTTCCTACCTCAAAGGTCCAGATTAGAAATGGACTTACTCATTTCAAACTAAGCCAAAAATCTCACTGGGGTGCCCCCATTTCTAGACTGTAGTTCATTCCAGATGTAGTCAAGTTGACAAACAAGAATATATTTTGTCAGCTTCAACCACTATAGACTTGACACAGATTTGTATCTCCTTATATTATGGATAATTTCCAAGTGGAATATTTGTTATGGCTTTGAGCAGGAGTGCTCCCCATTCTGGAACAAAAACTTATAGGTCTACAGAGCTTAACGTCACAGGAAACAGGAAGCAAACATTTTGCTAGTGAGTCACTAGGGTGATAGTGAATAAAATATTACCTATTCTCTGCCTCGATTACTGGATCCACAGATACTGACTCTGTGTACTATATGTTGGATGCTGATTCAAAGTATATTGTCTTCTGCAGAAACCCACCTCAGCCCTCCTCCAGGCTGCTGTCACCTAATTGGCACTGTAACTATGTCTTTAAGAGATCATTGCATCTTTCTATAAGACTAGCTGCTTCCAGATAGTGGGGAATATAGTAAGACCAGTAGATTCTAATATTGTGGGCCACTATCATGCTTCTCATCTACAATAAAGTGAGTTCCTTGGTCAGAAGCTGTACTATGTGGAATGCCATGGCAGTGAAAAAGGCATTCTGTAAGTCTACGGGTGGTGGTTTTAGCCAAAACATTACATACAGAAATGGAAAATCTATAACCAGAGCAAATATCTACCCAAGGAAAGATAAAACATTGTCCTTTCCATAAAGAAAATAGTCAACCCTCTACCAGGTCAGCTCACCAGCTGGTCACCCCAGTGAAAGCTGCCATATTTGAAGCTCAGAGTTGATCTCTATTCTTAGCAGATCTGGCTTTCAGTAGCAGCTGCCACCAGGTGAGCCTACATGAGTCAAAACGCATGTTGTTGAGTCCATGCAGAAGGCCAAGCTCTGACACCATGCTACTTTGTTCATGAGCCCATTGGGAAATGACAGGAATGGCTGAAAGAAGCAGATTCTTCACAGAGTAGGTCATCCTGTCTACCTGACTAGTGAACTCCTCTTCAGCTGATGTCACCTTTTAATAAGCGTTTACATGGGGCACAAGTATCTTCATATTCTTCACACACTTGGAGAGGCCTATCCACATACTTCTCCAAATGTCTTTTTGATCAGTTTTTCAATCATGCTCTTGCCAAGTTCCTGACCATCTAGCCAATTCATTTGCTACAGTCCATGAATCAGTAAATGAAAGACTGGCAGTTTCTTCTTCTAAACAAAATATATGACATATATACTGCCTGAAATTCTACCGACTGTGAAGTTTTCCCTTCACCAATGTTTTTTAGGTTTGTTCCAGAAAGGAGTTGTAATGCTGTAGCTGTCGACATCTAGATGGTGCCTGTATAATATGCAGAACCATTAGTAAGCCACGTGATATTCTTTTCTTTCTCGGTCAACTGATCATTGATGGCACTCCATGATCATGATGCTATAGGCTAATGCTTTGGCAGCAGTCAGCATTATAACAGGTATTTTAGAAACTTCATGTAATTTGCTTGTTCCTTCAGGGCCTGTATATCATGTATATACCATTTCCATTTGATAATATTTCTGTTTTATATATTTTACTTTATGACTTGGTGGGTCAGATAGTACCAAGCTCAGGTTACACAGTTAGTACCACAGGTCACATGGTACGTTTGTGGGCTATTGTCAAATGCTCAGTTTCTACTAGGTCACAATAGCAGACCAAGATCTGCCTTACAAAGGGAGAATAGTTGTCTTCACAAGATGTTCTCTTCTGTAATTCACCTAGAGATCTGCCACAGGTCTCAAACAACATCCGTGTCTGCCAATGATATTAAGTACCATCAGGCCTGCTCTATCATGTGATCATAATAAGAAAGCAGCTTTAATGTGTGGAAAAGCTTCCTCATGTTCTGTAAGTATGAGTTTGGGTTCCAGCATTTCCATCCTAGTCCCAAGATTCAGACACACTCACAGCCCTGCTACCGCTTAGCTCCAAATAATGACTCAGAGGCTTATATTAATTACGTGCTGATTGGCTCAGGCATATGGCTAGCTAGCACACTCAACCCACTTCCATTCATGTTTAGGCTTGTTACTTTTTCTCAGATCAGTATTCTGATCCTCTGTTGGTGTCTCTTATCTCCTCTTCCTCTTTGTTTCTGACCACACCTTTAATCTGCCAAAGTGTGGATAGGATTAAAGGTTTATCTAGAGTGGCTGACCCCATCCAACTCCCTCTATTTCTTTTTGCTTCTGATCATACCCTTAATCTGTTTAAGTGTGACAAGGTTTAAAGCTTGGCTAGGGTGGCTGACTGACTCCACCCCTCCTAGTCTAGCTTCATAGAGCATTTAGCTTTTTAGCAAATGTACTGGCAGGAGCCACAATTAACACTCAGGAAAATTTAAGAGCCCCCATTGCTACCAAGTACAGCACTGCTGCCCACTGCTCATGAACTTCATTTAAATATTTGGCAGCAGGGCCTCTTAAAAGACTCACAAATATTTTGTTGCTCACGCTGAGTCAGAAAGCCTCTCTGTAAAAATGCTGTGCTACTGCTTGCCTTCAGCAAGCAAAGCTGACCCAAGAAAGTACTGATATTACAAAGCCATCTTTGACTCTGTTCCCTTTTTGTATGTAAGAGCAGTAACCTTAAATCTGTCACATGCAGCTTGTTGCTTACATTGAGGCTTCTGTGAGACTTCAGGAAACAGCCTTATTCCAGCTTAGGCTGCATGCAGCAAACCCACCATTTAGTAATTCAAACCCACATGCCAGCTGTTTCTGTAGCATGACCCATGTCAGAGATACAACTAGAAAGGTGCTCTCTTTCTGTACTCTGGAACACTTTTTAAGCATTCTCCAGCTGTATGTGAGTATACATGCCCCACGTTGTGCACCACTTGTGGTTTGAAGTTTCTGGCCTATCTAGCCTCAAATTCCAGACCCACCTGCAGCTTCTCAAGCCCCCAAATGACTCGGATGCTTATATTAATTATTTGCTCTTTGGCCTATGGCTTAGGCATATTGATATCTAGCTCTTGCATCATAACTTAACCCATTACTCTTATCTTGTTTAGCCATGTGGCTTGGTACCTTTTCTTAGAGCAGCATTCTGGTCATTTTTCCTCTGTCTGCTGGTGTCTCTGTTGGTGTCTGTCCTGGTATCTCTCCATTGTTCTTCCTCTTTCCATAATTTTCTTGGTCTGGTAACCCTGTCCACACTTCCTGTCTGCCTTCTGGCCAATCAGCATTTTATTAAACCAGAAGGAGGAACAGATATTTACAATGTACCAGAACATAATCCCATAGCAATGTTACAAGCTCCCCCTCCCCCCCAAAATGCTAGCAGTTTTCCAAGTCATTTGGAATAAGGGCCAGAATACCACACCCAAGAAAAAGGAATGTGACTTTTCCAGAATCCAAATAGGTCTACTAAACATTTGGCCTTCTTCTTCACCATAAGATGCCTGTATCTTCCTACCCCATTCCACTGAACTCTTGAGCTAAAGTCTCCTGGAATTTTGCATCTTATGGGATTAATGAAGGGCATGTCTTTTGGTTATTCCTATTATGGAATTAGGTTTCACAAAAATTAACTATTTTGGCATTAAATTTTTCCTGATCCTTAAAATTTCTTCAACACTAAGCTAAGTGATATGAGGCATCCCAGCTCATTTTTAATAGACCGGTTTTTTGGCAAATGCTCAGCCAATCATTCAAACAAACTTTTGACAATCTTTTTTTTTTTTTTTTTTAACTGTATAAGCCTCCATATTTTCCACATTAAACCTAGAATCTCCAGTCAAAGGACACATATGAATAAACTCAGGCTGATCCAGTTTTATATTACTTCTACCATTATCCCACACACTCAATTAGTTGCCACAAATATTCCAAAGACTTCTATTTGAATAAATTAGCAAAGTCATTAAGCTCTTTAGAAGTTTAGTGCACCTCTTCAGGGACCAAATTTTCCAACTCTCTAGAGCTAGCTTTTTCTTAATTCTGGTTATAGTTCTGGAGGCAATTACTGGTGGGCAATGAGGGACTTCTGAACTTTCTTGCCTTGTATCTCCTCCAATAAAAGTCACTGTTGGTCTAGCAAACAATGAAGGATTAAATTCCTCAATTAAAGGTTAAAAAGCCAATATTTCAGGGGTTGTATGGTGTGGGTACATTTTCTGCTTAGGGTGGAGAGACTACTTCCTTGGGTGAAATACAGCTTTGAAAATCTGAGGATTAAAAGTTCTTTGCTTTAATGGGTCATCGCAAATGTCCCAATTCCAGGATACTGCTCTTTACCAAATAATGGCCTCACTTTACTTACTGACATCTTCTGAGTCTGGGACCGAAACTTTTGCTGTAATTTGACCAACTTCATAATGAGGCCTTGGGTTTGATTTTTTTAAAACTTGAGCCTTGTGTCTGATGGATAGAAGATTATTTTCCAGGGCACATTTAGGAAACTTTTAGACTATTTATGCATACCTGAAACTGGTCAATTATGTCACTAGGTTGAATGCTATCTTTTACCTTATTATGAGATGCAAAAAGTTCATGAATTTTATCATGAAATTCATTTTTGTCCTTTGTCAATATATCCAGAGATACTACAAGCAATGAATCATTTTCTTTATTTTTTTCACAAACTGTCTAAAATTTTATGTACAGAAATACCAAGTTCTTTGTCACTCACAACTGGTGAATCATGATAATCAAAATCGTTTGTAAAGTAGTTCACAGCATGGTCATTAATGCTCTCCAAGTTCACAGGAGAGGTTTAAGTAACTGAAGAAGGTCAGTATTGTAGGAGTTAGTGAACTGGAAAGCCTATATCAGATACGTGAAAGAGTCATCTTTATATTTCTATTGCTCCACAGCTACTTCTGGTACCAAAATCTGTACTAGTCAGGGTTCTCTATACAAACAGAACTTATAGAATGAGTCTCTCTCTCTCTCTCTCTCTCTCTCTCTCTCTCTCTCTCTCTCTCTCTATATATATATATATATATATATATATATATATATATATATATATATATATGTGTGTGTGTGTGTGTGTGTGTGTACATATGTATAATCATAAATATTATATTTTGATATTATAACATTAATATGAAATATTATATATGGGGATTTATAAAATATTATTTATTAGAAGAATTTATAGGCTGTGATTCAGCTAATTCAATAATAAACAATTGATGATTATGAATAGAAAGTTCAAGAATCCAGAAGTTTCTCATTCCATGAGACTGGATGTTTCAGATGGTCTTTAGTAGATGGTAGAATACCCAAGAAATAGGCTGTAATGCTAGTAAAGGCACATATTTACTAGAAAGGCAAAAGAAAGCAGGCAAAAAGCAAAATTTTCCTTTATTCATGATGTTCTTTACACAGGCTTCCAATAGCAAGAGGGGTCCAGATTTAAAGTATGTCATCCATTTCAAGATCTGGCTTAAGGGCCTGTGTCTTCCCACCTCAAGATCCAGATCAAAGACATATGTCTTCTTATCTCAAAGATCTTGGCTAGGAATAAATTTACTCATTTTTAACCATGCCAAAAATCTAAGAGATGTGACCTTCATTTCTAGATTGTAGTTCACTCCAGAGATAGTCAAGTTGACAACCAAGAATACCCTTCACACTTGGTATACTTGGGTATACCAGGCTTTACAAACCTTGAATACAAACTGAAGTTGAATTAAAAATTAATTGTAGGGGAAGATAAATGCCTCAGCATAAAATGCCTGGGCATTAAGAACATGTATTACTCTTCCAAGGACCTGAGTTCTGTCCTTCCCACCAAAATCAGACAGTGCACAGCCATCTATAACTCCAAGTAATACTATGACCTTTGCAACCTCCATGAATACCTGCACACTGGAAGCAATCCTTCAGAGACAAACAGAGGATGATGATGATAGTGATTGATGATGTGATTCTGAAGAACAAAAAGACCTTGGGCTTTTGAAGCCACTCTCACCACTGTATTATGCTTGATACTCAGATATTTATGCAAACTACTTTGAAAAGTCTCATTCTTGGACCTTGTCTTTACTTGGCTCAAGACTTGGCTAAGCTCACTTCCTAGGAGATCAGTGGCCAGTCAGTGTAGTGTAATATGCATGTTCCCAATAAAGTGTCTCAAAAATAAGTTAGAAAGTGATAGAAGATTATGCCTAATGTAGACCTCAGGTCTCTACCTATTATGTATAAATATGCAAATATTTTAAAAGGTTTTTATTGTAAGTAAATCAAATTTCTATGAAGTTATCTTTCAATTATTTGTTGGGACTCTATGAGATGATGATCCCAAATACTGGAAGGTAACGCTTTACTCTCATCAGGTGCTGAAAGAGAGCATGATAAAAGGTCAGCCTGAGTTAGAGTTCCTTGCAGAATATACAGCAGAAAAAGCAGAGAACCCTTTCTCCCAAATTAGGACTGGGATCCAAAGAAGTGATGAAGATCTTAAGTGTTAGTTACCATAATTTATCTCTTTAAAAATTGCATGTAATCTAACATAATTGAAAAGAGCTATAAGAAGTATATATTCATATCTTGTATATCTATAATATTTCTAAATCAAATTGGTTTGTGACTTCCATGATTAGTGTAAAACAGAGTAAATATTTTTACTGGATGAGTAGTAAGAATGTATCATTGCCTACCATTCTAATGACCTTTTTAATGAGTAGTTCCCAGTATTAACCTTTGGACAAGATTCTGAAATGTAGGTTTGTGTACCATTTCAGTATAACCACACTAGATGCCTAAGTACCCTGTCACAAGTACACATGCATTGTCATCCAGTTACATTATGTGTGAAGTAACACTATAATTTCCCAAAACATCTAATCTAGAAACCTAAAATCAGTCTTAATTGATTCATTCCCTACACGTCATTCTCATAGACTGCCAACCAGAAAAACTGATCAGGCATCACTCCTTATTTTAAAACTTAGTTCCAGTGGTTCTATTTGTTTGGAATGTGCCTATATACTTGATGTACATGTTGTTCATTCCATTCATCTTTTGCTTTGTGGCCAGAATTACTTCACTAATATATGCTTATCATATTATATATATATATATATATATATATATATATATATATATATATATATTAGTAGAGTCTAAAGCACTACATTTATATCTGATAGTTTCACATTTTCTTGTGAAACCTCTTAGATATACATTCTCTGAAATCCATGCATCTTACTCTAATACACAGTAGTGAGACAAAGCAAAACTAACTCTGTAAACTCTTGTAAAAGATTGTAACACCAGAAAACTATAAAGGAAATTTATAGGGTTTTTGTTGGGGGGGGGGAGAAGGTTAGTTACTTCAAATTCAGGTTAGGATTTACAGAATTATTTCTGCTTAAACCATTGAATTATAATGTCTAGCAATGCATGGTAAAGTGGAAGAATCTATTATTAAGTACACACAATACAGACACAGTTCTGCATGATAACTTGAGGTTTACTTTTTTGATAAATTGTTTTTTCTCACAAATAATGTACATATATGCAAATACATGCATATTGAATCTCTCTCTCTCTAACACACACACATACACATTGCACTATATCTTAATCTTTAAAATAAGGTAGAGATGTTGTCTAAAGGAAAAACTGATGAAGTAAATGCCAACTGAGTCCAATCCGAGCTACTGTTCTCTAGGAATGAGGCAATGAAAGTCGTAAATCTTTCTATTTAGAAACCACAAGAACTATGTATTGTTATACCCTGGTCACGAGACCCTTGAAGAGAACACCAGAAACATGAACTCTTTGAAATGCGTGAGCAAGGTTTATTGAAAAGCAGTAGAAGCCACAGCAGGGACATCACCAAGTACACTGTTGCAGCAGAGGCTGGAGGAGGTACCCGTCCCTCTGCAAGCTCAGTTTTTAAAAGCAAAAACCACAAAGTTACATCCATTAGGGGTCTCAGTATAGGTACAATTCTGGTTCAGCTCCTTTTTAGGGACTTTCCAGAATTCCTGTTATCTTAATTTTCTCTTTTTCTGGTTGTTTGTCAAACTTTTTTTTTTTTTTTAATATCTTCTGTGTGGGGACATTCTGTGTCTAATTAGTTGCTATCAGATGGCCCTAGGCCCATCTCCTGTGTTAGGACATTCTGACTTTGCACTTTCCTCCATAGTTTTGAGAATTCAAAACTCAGGCTTGTTTCAAACTGGGGGTAGGTGCTTGCTTAAAATGGAGGCACTTTCCTAGTTCTTCATTTCCCCTTTCTCATGTCTAATGGGATCCAATCATGGGTTTTGGACAGTTAGCTCGTAAGTATCCTCTTCTATGTCCCTTTTGGTTATAGCTGTATAGCCTTGGGTTCTCTGCACTATATGTGGGATTGTACCTAATTGCTCCCTCATATATTTGAGTAGATTATTTATGATGCAGGACCCAAGGGTGATGGCCAGGAAAAAGAGTATCAAGGGTCCCATGAGGGACAAGATTAGGGTAGTGAATGAGGGGGACTTGCAGTACAAGTTTTTGAACTAGCTCTGACTGGCTTCATGTTCTCTCTTTCTTTTAGCTAACCCTCTTAGTACCTTGGCCATTGATTTCTTTACAACTCTTGAGTGGTCCACATAGAAGCACTCCTTACCTAGCGCATAACCCTTTGTCTTTCAGAAAAAGGAGTTCTGGTTCTCTCCTTTCTGCAGGACCACCTCTGCTAGGGAAGACAAGGATACCTGAAGGTATGAAATGGAGTTTGCTAACCTTTCTATATCTTTATCAGTGGACAGGCAGAGGCTGGAATCGTGCTGTGCTGAGTGATGAGGGATGTGGCTCCTGTCCCTAAACCCACTAGGCTAGCCCCTAGAAGTATAAATAGAGTGAGTCTCTGAGTCTCAATCTTAGCCTGTGGAGAGTAGCATCTGTACCCCATTGGAAATCCTGGCTGAGTCAAAGTCCCTCCTGCCAGGTCACAGAGATCTACATATAGGTCCAGAAACCAAGTGTCCTTCAGGTCCATTGCAGAAGAGGAGGAGTTCACTATGATTCTACTTCCTCACTGATGAGAAGCCAATACTGGTTCCAGGGTGAGTGTGGGTTGTTCAGGTGGCTTATGCCACCAGGGGTTATCAGGAGCAGGAGCAATGCAGGTCTCATTTCTTTTTGTAGCAGAGCTTGCGTTTGGAGGAGTGTTTGGACGCCTCAAGATTTCATCCTGATGTTCTACCAGAAGGGTGAATGGGTCTGCCAGACAAGCATGGGAGTGCTGGACCCAGGTAGCAATGCCATATACCTTGAGAGCAGTGGATGTGATCAGGGTGACATCGAGTCCTTTTTACTTCAGTTCCAAGGTCTGGTGCTGGTGTCTATGGATCAGGAGCCAGTCTCCTGGTTTGAACCTATGGGAAGTTGGGGTAGAGGTAGCCTCATAAAAGGCACAAAATTTTGGCTATATGTCCTGATCGGTGAGTTGGAGCCTCCAAATAGCATCCAGAAGGTCCTGGTCATCCAGGGAGGTAACCAGCTTGGTCTGCAAGCTTGGTAAAATAATAGGTGGGGGGTTCTCATACATGATTTCAAAATGGGTTAGTCCTATCCCACTAATTGATAGGTCAAATTCCTCACCCTAAATATGAAAAAGGGGAAGAAGAGTCACCGAGTCCGTGCTAGGTCTCTTTTAAAGTTCTAGTTATCCTTTCTACCTGTCCTGTGCTCTGGGGTCTATAAGTGCCATGAAGTTTACAGTCAGTACCCAGTGCAGTTGCTACTCTCTGGCTTACCTGAGAATGAAAGTAGGGCTGTTGTCCACCTTTATTATAGCTGGAAAACTGTACCTGGGTAGGATCTTCTCTATCAGTTTCTTTGCCACCACATTCACGGTCTCATGCTTGGTCAGGCATGCTTCAGTCCATCCAGAGAAGGTGTTTAAAAACATTAACAGTTATTTATATCCAAATTTTCCTGACTTGATTTCAGTAAAACCTGCCTCCTAGTATTTACTTTGAATCCACCTTTGTCTGGCACCAGGATTGGAAGGGGTTGGCAAAGCATTAGTCATTTGACAGGCATGGCATTTGGATACTATTTCTTCAATGGCTTTGTTACCATTTTGTATTTTTATGCTGGCTGTCTTAGTAGATTTTGTATCCTTAGGATGCCCATTTGAGATGATGGGTGAATCTTTCTGAGTATCACCAGATCTGTTTCTCTTGGCAGAATGATCCACCCACCTGCTGTTCTCTACCAGTCTCCTATTATATGAGCCATTGGCCGGGTATGGATCCAGGCTAACTCAGCTGGAGTGTGTGGAGGAGTCTGAGGCAGACTACTAGCTCAGGGATCCATAAGACTGGGGATATCTTTAGAGTGGAAGCCACCCTTCTGGCTATCTGGTCTTCCAGAGGTTATTACCTGTTTGAATCTGCCCTGTTCCTTTCTGATGCCTCAGACAATGGACAATAGCCACTTTTGTGAGTTCCCATATAGCCTGCAGGAGTGCCAGAATCTCCTGTTTATTTTTGATCATCTTCCCTTCTGCTGTCAGCAAGTCTCTTTCCCTGTAGATGGCCTCGTGGATATGTGCAGTGGTGAAGATATATCTGCTCTCTGTAGATAATTAGTTCCTTCCCTTCCCCCAGTCTCCAAGCCTTAGTTAGGGCGATTACTGTCGTAAGTGGTTTCTGGCCCATACTTTCTGGCCTAGCCTCAAGGTTTAGGCCTGCAGACCCACAGACCTGCAGAGACACACAGATGCTTACACTAGTTTTAGGCTGATTGGTCTAATGCCCAAGCATATAACTTGCTAACTCTTTACCCTTAATCTAACCCATGACTCTTATCCTGTTCAGCCATACGGCTCGGTACCTTTTCTCAGAGCAGCATAGTTGTCCTCTGCTTCTTCTGGCTTCTCTCTGGCATTCTCTGGAGTCTCTGTGGCATTTCTGCTCTGTTCTTAGTCTGCTAGCCCCACCCACACTTTCTGTCTGCCTTTGGCCAATCAGTGCTTTTTATTAAACCAATGGGTGGGACAATTATTTACAATGGAACAACATAATCCTGCTCTTCAGATTACTTTTGCTCTTTGGGTGGATGTACCTGATTGTGGGGGTTCTGCCCAAATGACACTCAAAGTGGTGGTTACTGCTGTCCTTTTATGCCTCTGTCTGTCATATAACTGCTGCCTTCTAAAAACCAGGTTTCCTCTGGATCTGGCAATGGTGAGTCTAGCAGGTCTGGGCAGATGCAGTAGGCTTGAGCCAGTATCTCCACACAGTCATGATGCAGTTCCTCAAGATCAGAGTCCTGCAGCAGTGTGACTGCGTTAAGGGCTGCAGGCACCTGGAATGTTATTCTGGTGGGGGTGGGAAGTAGAGCCTGATGATGAGTCATCTGGCACTGTTCAGCCAGCTGTTGGGTGGCTGTTTCAGGCCTATCTCCAGGATATGCGGGGTAGCAATGGCTAAGTTTTTCCCAGAGTTAGTTTTCCAGCATCTTTGACCAGCATTACCACTGCAGGTATGATGCGCAGGCAGAGGGCCATCCTGCAGCCACAGGATCCAATTTCTTGGATAGATATGTCACAGGTCTCTTCCAGGGCCCTATGGTCTGAGCAAATGCTCCTTTCATTATCCCTTTATTCTCATCTATAAACAGGTAAAAGGGTTTGTTTTATTTCTGCTTCAAGGCATCAAATGTCCTCTGTCTTTCTTCCATCCATGTGAAGTTAGATGTGTTTTTTGGTGGTCTCTATATATAAAGACTTAGTCAGCTCAGTAAACCCCAGGATCCCACTGTGTTCAGGAATGTCCTCACCAACTTGACAGTCCTAGGAGCTGGTATTTTTAACATGGTCTCCTTGAGGGCATCTGAGAGTCATCTCTGACCTTCTTCAAAAATAGACCCAGGTACATCACCTATAACCTGTAGATCTGAGCCTTCTTGGCAGAGGCCCGATAACCCAAGTCTCCCAGGGCCCATAGCAAATTCTCAGTTCCTTTTCTACAGGTCTCTCTATTGACAGTTGCAACCAACAAGTCATTTACATAATGAAAAAAGCTTAGAGTGTTGGGTTCTGTACTCACTAAGATCCTCATGGAGGACCTCATCAAAGATGGTGGGAGAATTTTTAAATCTTTGGGGCAGTCTAGTCCAAGGCTACTGATTCCAATTTCTTAATCTTGTCATTCAAAGGCAAAGTATTGTTGACTCTTGGGGGCTGAAGAAGGCATCTTTCAGGTCCAGGACTCAGTACCATTACCAGTCCAAAGGCAAGGTGCTCAGTAGAATGTTATGTCTACCACCTTTTATTTACCTCTCTCAGGTCTTGCACTGGCTTAGCATGGGGCTTTTTGACCAGTAACAGTGGGGTGTTTCAGGCAGACTGAACCAGCTTCAGTACCCCAAGGGTTAATGACTTTTGTATGTGAGGGTTATTCCCTTCTTCACCTCTTGGGACATGAGGTACTGTTAGAATTTGACTGGGTTCACATCTGCCCGGACTTCCACATATATCAGAGGTCTGTACTTTGCTAGTCCCATGGCCCTGATCTCAGCCCATGCTAGAGGAAACCTTTGCAACCATTTCTCAATTTCTGGCTCAGGAGCCGCTGGCTTTTATGATGGACTCTATATTCCTCAGTTAGACTAGCAGTAATCAGCATCTGCACTCATTTCCCATTTTAATGTAACAACTGTGCCCCTTCACTGAGAAATGGATCTAGGCTTTCATTTTTGAAAAAAATGTTCCGGCCTAGTAGTGGGTAAGGGCACTCTGGAATAACTAGGAACAAATAGGTTACCTGTCCCGCTCCCAAATCCACTGTTCTTGGGGTAGTCCATGAATAAAATTTGGTACCTATGACCCCTTGTACCCAGGTTTTCCTGGTGGACATGGGTCCATTTGGAGTCAGCAGGACAGAATTCTGTCCCTGTGTCTACCATGAATCTTACTGGTTTCCCTTCCATTTTCAATGTTACCCTAGGCTCAAGGAGGGCATCTGAGCCCCATCCTCCACAGTCACTATCTTCTTCCAGGGTTGCAGAGAGCACATGGGTATTTGGGGATGTCCTCCCATTTTTCTGGGGATAGTCTCTTGCACAATGCCATTCTCCCTTGCAGTATGCACATTGGTTCTTCCCTACCTTAGACTTGGGTTGAAGCTGCTAGTTACCATGTTGGTATGGTCCGATAGGTCCAACTTTTGCCACCAGGAAGATCTCTTAAATTTCTCTCTATGTTGAGCCTGCTGTTTCTCTAAAATTCTGGCTATACTTTTCTCTTGTTTCTTTTCTCTTTTTTCTTCCTGCTGCATCTTTTCTTTCTCTTGCCTTTCTTTTATCTGCTCATCTGTCTCTCTCTTATGATAAACCTTTTCTGCCTCTGCCACTAGTTCCCTAAGGCTTTTCTCATCTAATCTTCCTAATGACTGTAACTTCTTAATATCTGGAGCCACCAGATTAATGTAGGCAAACATTATCATCTGAACCTTCTCTTTGATATCAAGATCATACGACATGTACTGCCAAAAGGCCTTGTTGCAATGGGGTTTCTTGGTCCCTGGTGGCCAGAGGCCCAGACCCCTTATCCACACGTCGCTGCTGTTCAGGGCCCCAGAAATGACTCAGACACTTATATTAACTTTATGCTGTTTGACCTATGGCTCAGACACATTGCTAGCTAGCTCCTACATCTTAAATCAACCCATTTCCATTAATCTGTCTGGCATGTGGCCCGTGGCTCACCTGTGTTCCTTACATGTTGCTCCTTGGGCGGCTTGCTCAATCTGTCTCTGACTCCACTCTTCCTTTCCTACCCATTCTGATTCCTCTGCCTACTTATTCTATGGTGCCTGTCAAGGGCCAAAACAGCTCCTTTATTTAAAGATTGAGATTCACAGCATACAGAAAGGCATTTCCACATCACCTCCCCCTTTCTGTCTAATCAAAAAGGAAGGTTTTAATTTTAACACAGTAAAATTACATATAATAAAATAGCTATCAAGCAAGAATTACAGTTACAATATCTAGTCTATTTGTATTTCACAAAATTAAAGAAAATACTCTATCATCTACCTTATCCTTATGAATCTAAAGTTTCATATCTAATATAACTTTTAAATGATTAAGAAAAACTGTACCTATAACTATCTAATCTTCAACTACATCAAAGACCACAGAAGGGTATATTTACCCAAGTAAACTGGAAGTGCAAGCTACTTCTAAAATCTAGGAATGACAGAGATGACACCTATCTGCCTGGACAGTCACCCAAAGTTCCTTTATAAAGTTGGGGCATCCATCTTCAGCCTACAGGCCCAGAGTCTCTTTTCATTTCAGTGAAGCAGGAAATCTGCTCTGCCCATTCATCAGTTGCTTCTCCTCGAGTCCTGAAGAATGTCTGACCATTTTTGTTTTGTTTTGTTTTTTTTTGTTTTTTGTTTTTTTATTTTTGCAAAGCAGGAACCTGAAAGACCATCTCAGCTTGTTCTGCCAAAGTTCAGAGGTCTCCTTCCTATGGAACCTGCATGTCTACTTTTAACAGCATACTGTCAAGCAGTCAGTATAAGAACAGGTTCTTGTCCAGTGGCTAACCATTGCCACAAAGAGAGTAGACTCCATATGGAGTTTCTTCGATGCCCATTTTTCTCTTGAAGTAAATTGGTTCTGCCAGGAGCAAATCTGTCTCACTGTCCAGAAAAGTCTAAGTTCTTAAAAGATTTTAAATGCCATATTCTGTAGGTCTTAGAAGTGTTTGAAGATTACCTATCTAATTGAATTATATCTTTGTATACATAAAATTCTAACTAACATGCATTTCTTAATTATACATTATAATTTTAAATCAGTTACATAAACATTATATCTTAAACAAGAGTAGAAAAATACATACAGCATGTGAATTGACCTTAAGTTTGTATCAATAAGCCAAAATCCATACCAATGTAAAACATTTCAAGATTAAGAGCTGATTCCCTGATCTAAGTAAATTTAATAATCTAATTTTTAAAAAAACATTCATATACCATATCCCCTTTTTCTTCTTAGAAAGAGATTGACTATGACCATTAACTATTTATAATGAAAACAAACATTTAGAAATAATATTTGGCAAATTTGGGCGTAGTTTTCCATTACTACTTCCTGCTGATTAAGGGGTGTTGAAAATCTCACAGGTTGTTGAGACTAGGTCATAATCTGCAGCCCTGAAGCTGATACGGCCATCTCTTTTTATCAGAGATTTTTTTCAGGGGTCTTGGTTGATGAAACCATATTTGCCTGGAAGCAATCCACAGGTTCTTATCTTCTTTGGAAACAAAAGCAGAACTCTTCCAAAGCAATAAATCCTTAGACACAAATTTCAAAATCAAAATACCTTTAAAATATATATTCTTGTTTAACTTAGTAGCCTTTGTATTTGCAATCCATTGTCTTTCTGCAGTTAGCTCATTAACAGTTAAAAAAATTAAAAGAAGACACAATAACAGCCAAAATCCAGATTTTGTGTCTATTTTCCATCTTTACATGGCTTATTATATTTTTATTACTCTATTTCTCCTTTTAAAGACTTTCTTTACCTTCTTTTTCTCTGAAGACTATGAATCTTTTACACACATTGTAACCCATTTACAGGTTTGTTTTTTAAATCTGAATCTGTTTTATTATGAATCTTTAATCATTTTCTAACTAGAAGAGCTTTTTAAAATACTCTCACTCTCTTGCCACATAGTTTTTGCAGATAAAGCTGAATCAGTAAGTTCTTTTAAAGGGACCGTGTCTCTGTTTGTGGCCAGCAAACAGAGCATACCCAAGAAAATGCTGCTACTAAGAAACCATCTTTGTTTCCTTTTGTTTAAAATAAACAGAAATCTAAAATCAATCACATGCTACTGAGTCTTCTGAGAGATTTCAGGAACTGGCCTGATTGCAGCTTACACTGCCTGCCACCAGTCTGCAGGTACCATTTGAAGGCAGCCTGAATGCCAAGCTTTCTTTGTACAATGACCTGCTTCATATATACAATTTGGAAGCTGCCTTCGCTCAGTTTTTGTGATCTGGAACCTTTTAAATCTTTCTTTAGCTTTAAGTGGATATTTGCCTCATGTTGGCAATAAGGTTTCTTTGTCCTGGGCAGCCAGAGGCCCAGACCCACAGACCTGCGTGTCAGACCAATTAGCCACCTGCTGTTGTTGCTCAGGCTCCCAGAAATGTCTCAGATGCTTATGTTAACTTTATGTTGTTTGGCCTATGGCTCAGGCACATTGCTAGCTAGCTCTTACATCTTAAATCAACCCATTTCTACTAACAGTCTGCCACATGGCCCGTGGCTCACTTGTGTTCCTTACATGTTGCTCCTTGGGTGACTTGCTTGATCTGCCTGACTCTGCCCTGCTTCTTTTACATATGCTCTGATTTCTTCTCTTATTTCTTCTATGGTGCCTGCCATGGCCCAATACAGCTCCTTTATTTAGAGATTGTTATTTACAGCATACAGAAAGGCATTCCCACATCACAAGGTTTATTGAAAAGCGTACAAGCCATGGAGGGGACATCACCAAGCATATCCTCCCCTCTGCAAGTTCAGGGCTTTTTGTTTTGTCTTGTTTTTATTTTTCCATTTTATTAGATTTTTTTAATAAAAAATGTCATTTATCTATGTATCCTCCTGCTCCCCCTCCCTTCCCTCCTCTCAATCCCTCCCAGTCAACCTTCAGCCTCCCACTTCCATCCTCCATCTACTCCCCTAAAGGGGCAAGAAGACCCAAGGTGGGTCAGCTCAGCGTGGCACATCCACTCCAGGCAACTCTGATTTCTTCATCCCAAAGCAAAGACTGGGTTAGGTGTTCCTCTGCAGGGAATGGGCTCCAATGTGCCACCCCCCACTCAGGAACACAGTCTGATCCCACCCCTTGAGGCTCGACATACTGCCCATGTCCCTACCCTTGGAGGAACTAGCTCCTTTTCCCAATAGATCTCCAGTGGCTGTTCCTGATTCAGTGAGCTCCCCGGAGCTCCAGCCACCCATCACTGGGAATTTTCCTCATAATCCCTATCTCCTTGCTCATGTAGACTCTCCTCCCCTGTTCTTATCTAGACCAGGAGCTCAACCCAGTGCTCAGCCATGGATCTCTGCCTCTGCCTCTACTCACTGTTGGATGTAGGTTCTGTGATGACACTTAGGGTGGTTATTCATTTGATTAAAGAGGAAGTCCTGCTCAGGCACCCCCTCCACTATTATTTGGAGACTTGGCCAGGGACATCCTATGAGTTCTTGGAGACCAACTAGCACCTGGTCTCTTTCCAACCCCACATTGGCTTCCTCTAGCTACATATCATCTCTATTTATTTCTTTTCTCCTCTCACTCAACCAGCTCATTCTTTCAAGATTTGTTCCCGACTCTTCTTCATTGCAATCTGTTATGACCCCAGTTTGCTAAGGTAATATTCTCTATTTCCTCTTCTTTAGGGGAATCTCTGGATGTCTCTTTTATGTTCCTTCTAATCCCAACCTATTCAGGGGTTGCAGTTGGTTGTTGTTTGTTGTCTAAAATTCACTTATGAGTGAGTACATCCCATGTCTATCTTTCTGAGCTTTTGATACCTCACTCAGAAGGATATTCTCCAAGTCCATTTATTTGACTGAAAATTTTAGGATGTCATTTTTTTTAAGCTGCTGAGTAGTACTCCATTGTATAGATATACCACAATTTGGTAATCCATTCTTCAGTTGAAGGGCATCTAGGTTGTTTCCAGGTTCTTACTATTACGAACAATGCTGCTATGAATATAGTTGAGATAATGCCTTTGGTATTGCTAGATCCTTAAGGAGATTGATTTCCTGTTTTCTGAGGAAACTCCATACTGCATTCAAAAATGGCTGTACAAGTTTACACTCCCATGAACAATGGAGGAGTGTTTCCCTTGTTCTGCATCCTCTCTATCATAGGCTGTCTTCTTTGTTTTTGACCTTAGATTTTAAAGGCAAAACCCACAAAGTTACATCAGTTAGGGTTCATAGTTTGGGTACAATTCTGGTTGTCTCATTTTTAGGGACTTTCCATAGTTCCTCAGTTATCTTATTTTTCAGTTTGTCTGGTTGTTTATCAAACCTTTTTTAATAGACTATCTCCAGTGTTTGTGACATTCTGACTTTGTACTTTTGTTAGTAGTTTTGAGAATCAGAATCTCAGGCTTGTCTGCAGCTGGGGGTAGGTGCTTGCTTAAAATGGAAGTGCTTCTCTGGTTCTTTGGTATATTGTATATTGCATGAATGCCCTTTAGGACAGAGTCTGGAATATTCCTCCCACTACCACTCACTTCCTAAACTTTATTTCAGATTAGATTATTTAGCTATGCAATGAACTTTTGAAATGCAATAAGTCTTTATTTATATGTCAAGTTCTGAATGGTCTCAGTATGGTATTACTCCTGTGGTTATGCTACAAATGGGACTGGGGATGAGGATCAGAGAACGTCATTAATAATCTCAGGACTTGAGATGCTGAAGCTCTATTGCTGTATTGTTCTCATGGTCCCTCTTATGTTACCAGATGATTTGAATTGATTAAAATCTTTGATTTTGATTTTATTGAGTTATTTGCTATTTGACATGTTCTGTTTGAGGTGATATTCCCTTGCTTAAAAAGTTTTAAGAGTTTTGAATATGAGTTTGATTAACAAGGTACTTAAGGAGAAAAATTAAGGCTAGCAATGTAAATATTTGAGAATTTCATATATGAGTACCATTTTAAATCATTGCTATCCCATCCTACCCTACCTCCAAATACTCTGGATTCCCTTTTACTTTCTCTCATATTGATCTCCGTTTTAATTAATATTGTCTCAAAATTTTCTGAGCTCACTTGGTGTTGCTCTTATGTACATAGACTTGGGGCTGACCCCTAGGGAATAGACAGTCTTATCAGTAGACTCCCCCCAGAAGAAAGCTGATTCTTTTTCTAGTAACATTGGTTCTCTGTAGTTCTTCCTCTAGCATGTGTTCTTTTGAGACTTCCCTCACCCATTTCAGCCAGTGTTCTCATTGTGCAGGTCTTATTGAGGTAAACATATTTTTGAGTGTTCACAGCTTTCCTCTCATGCCTAGAAGACATCATCTCACAGCAGAAATCCTGGTCCTTCAGCTCTTGACAGTCTTTGTGCATTCCAATTCCTTATACTTCCTTATACTTATGGGCCGAGCTCTAGATTATCAGCTGGTCTTGTGCATCTCACTGTCATCTACTGTGTGCATTTTGACCAGTCGTGGATACCTATAATTCTCTCCGTGTACTGCAAAGAGAGCCTTCTAGATGAAGGGTGAGAGCTACTCTTATTCATGAAATAGTAAGGACACAATTTTAGTCTTTGTGGTTGGGAAGAGACATTCCACTCCTGTACAAGTATTTATTGTTACCACAGAACATTGGGCAATGCATATTGATGTTTACACAAGCTAGGAAAGCATTGTTTTTGTTACATCTCAGTCTAGACACAATCAAATGCATTTTGGTCACATGATCTCCTTGTTTCTTATCAATTATACTTAGTTTAACCTGGGATATGGTTTTTGTTTTACTGTACAATCCCATGATTTTGTATTTTGTGACAGATATCTCTGCTTTACCTCAAAATGTGCTAATAAAAGTCATTTAAGTTTTAATTTAATTTAATTTAATTTAAGTCATTTAATTTAAGTTTTCTGTAGGTTAAACTATGAGTTTAACAGAAAAATGTGACAAAAAGAAAGTCAATCTCACAGGCTAGAGGTTCCCCAGATTATTACAGGGTATGGGGCCTTTAGATGGTTCTTCAAGTTCCCTTTTTCTCACTCATTTTTAATCTTTTTCCAAAATATTGTATCAATTATTTTAAAATTTTATAGAATGCATTTAATCATATTCCTCTTTTTCCCCCAACCACTTCCAGATTCACACCCCCTTATCTACCAACCCAAACTTGTGTGCATTTTTGATTAACCCACTTAGTCAAATTTGTGACTATGTACTTTCAGATGTTTTATTATCGACTGGAGTCTGGTCAGCCTACTAAGTTCCATATCCTTAAACAAAATTAATTCCCAACAGCTGCCTACTGCTAGTGGCTCTTTATCTGTGTATAGAATAGTGTTGTGGGATTCAGGTGTCAGCTGACAAGGTCAAGGGACATTTATACAGAGCACCGGGCCCCCCGACCTGAAGGGGGCGGGGGAAAAGCCCCATTAAAAAGGGTCTGCGGATACGACACGCTCTCTTCCTGGTTCCTGGCTGCTGGAGGGAGGCTCACGTGGTCCGTCCGTCTGCAGACTCTGGTCCCTGTTCAGGTGCTATTATACTCTGTTGCCTGTACCGTGAGTGTTGGTTTATATTCTAATAAATATCTATCTGGTATTGGTGTCCTTGTGGGTAAGTTACGCCTACATCTGGCGCCCAACGTCCCGGACCCACGGGCGGGCCCACGGGACGGGTTTAAATCACACTCAGGTCAGGTTTTGAGTGTGGGCAGGGCTTATCCAGCCCCGTGCGGATTTGGTTTTGAGCGGTGACCTCCAAACGGCTGGCTTACGCCATCAGTTTCCGAGGCTCCCGGTCTGGTTCAGCCGGCGCCAGCGGCGGCTCCAGGCCTCTCAACCAGCCGCACGGCCTCGGCCCCGCTGCCACGCGCGGTCGGTAGACCCCCCCCCACCCAGCACACGACCCGCGGCTAGCTGCCTAGCTGAAGGTAGACCCGGGCCGGTTGCAGCTGCCGCGCGCGGTCTGTAGCCCCGCCCCTCGACCAGCGGCGTAGCCGTTAGGCCCTGCTGCCTAGCTATCCGCTGCACGCGCGGTCGGTATCTCTGCCTTTCAACCAGTCGCGCGGCTGCGGCTCTGCTGCCTAGCTTAAAGGCTGACCCGGGCTGTCTGCCTGCTGCGCACGCGATCGGTAACTTCAACCCTCCCCCAGCGCGCGGCTCTCTGCCTAGCTAAACGGCTGAGACCCGGGCTGCTTGCTTCCGCCCCTAGCTGTACCGCTGCTCAGTTCATTTTAATTGAGTTTGAACTGCGGCTGCACGAGCGCCCTTCCCCCAACCTGGCTGGCTGAGTTTGACCCAAAAACTGCAGATTCAAGCAGCAGCTCCGCCCCTAACCCCTGTAACCTGGGACAATTGTGAATTACTCCTGTAGGTGAACAAAGATAACTAAAACCATTCTATCTTGTAATTAACATCCTGTCTTGACTTGTGAGAATTTGTTTTTTCCAAAGATTCTATTTTGTCTGCTGAGACCCTTTAACACCTAGGATCTGTGAATAGCGTGCTGAGTGTCTCTACATCGGCCATACAGCAGGGCACTAAACGTTATTGTGACACCTTCTGACCACACAGCGTCATTGCACCTGGATTGAGGTAATGGCTGACAACTATTCTTTTGAGGAATTTGGTATATATTTTTCCACGATGGTTGACAAGTTTTTAAATGAGTATCTTGAGGTATTCAGTACCCCAGTTTTACTATTTCTTGGTCTGTTTCTGTATGTTGTGTTCCACAATAGAAGGGTGATGACTGAGGTCACGAATCTGAACTTTCAATTACCATCCAAACTTGGTATTATAGAATCATCAAACGCTACACTGTCAGATGACGTTAAGCAGATGCAGACCTTAAATCAGCAGCTGTTGTCCAGGATATGTGAATTAGACTCTGCTATGTCTAAAACGATGGATATGCTACAAACTGGTTACAACAAGCTTTCACATAATGATAACACTGTACTAGAACAATATAAACTCTACGTAACTGATGAAAACAAGAAACTTATTGACCACATTAATAAACTGGATGAAAAAATCATTAATTATGTTAATGATGTAGATCTGAAAATTGCTAACTCGGCGAGGTCTTTAGACCTAGAACAATATAAACTCTACGTAACTGATGAGAACAAGAAACTTGTTGACCACATTAATAAAGTGGACGAGAAAATCATTAATTATGTTAATGATGTAGATCTCAAAATTGCTAACTCGGCGAGGTCTTTAGAAGAATCACTTCATCAAGAAAGTCAAACTTTGAGACAGATGGTATCCGAAATACAAGAATTTGTACCTGCAATGTCCAAATTCCAGGAATGGGAATCCGTAATGTCCAAAATCCAAGAATGGGAACCTATTATATGCAAAATGAAAGAATGTGAGGACCATATTGCAACACTACAAAAGGGCAATGATACATCTTATGCTCAGAACAGTTCAGGTCAACCCCCAATGGGGTGTTATGGTACTGGAAATACTTTACATAAAGTTGTAAACATCACGGGGATACCTCCTTCACCACCACTATTGTTCCCAGCTACTATTCAGACCAAGATGGCACCAGGGGGTTCCTCAGAATATGTAGAGTATAGTTATGAGCCACTACATATGAAAGACATCAAAGATTTTAAAGAGGCAATATCCATGTATGGTATTCACTCTACTTATGTAAAGCAGCTCCTGAATTCATGGTCTGCAAAAAACCGAATCCTCCCCTTCGATTGGATGCAGCTAACGGCTGCCGTCTTGGACCAAAGCCAAAATTTGCAGTGGAGAAGCTGGTTTAGAGAGGAAGCCAGGACCTTAGAACACCAAGGAAGAATTAGGGGTTTCTTTGCTTCTCAGGACCAAATCCTTGGTGAAGGAATGTTTGCTGACGTGAAGACTCAAACTACTTATGACGAACATACTTTATTGCTATGCCGTACGGCCGCACTTAATGCATGGGAAAAGATTTTAGACCCAGGTCAAAAAGTTGAGCATTATGCTAAGGTCAAACAAGGTTTGAAAGAGCCTTATACTGACTTTCTACACAGGCTTACCACGGCTGTAAATAGAGCAATATCAGATCCAGAAGCTAGAAAGCAAATAATACTTTCTCTGGCCTTTGATCATGCTAATCCGGAATGTAGAAGAATGCTTCTGCCTTTAAAAATCAGAGCCGCACCTCTAGAAGAATGGATTCAATATACAATCAATGCTGAACCTCTCCATAGTAATGACGACAATTGGGTAGACCAAGCCATTGATAAGGTAAGGAAGAGGAACCAAGGAATCACTTGTTTCAACTGTGGTAGACAAGGCCATGTAAGACGAAACTGTACACAAAGTACTTTTAGAAACGATGCCCAATCTAGGTTTAATTCGAACAGAAGGCCATTGCCTTCTGGATTATGCAGAAGATGTGGCAAGGGACGGCATTGGACCAATGAATGTAGATCTACCAGAGATAAAGAAGGCAACCCTCTGCCATCGGGAAACGCCTTTCGGGGCTTCCCCCGGGAAGCCCCCCAAAATCAGACTCCAAATTCGAGGATGGTGAGATCATATCCGGTTGTAGTAGAAGACCAGCATTCTCAAGACGAATAGAACACCCAATACCTGATCTTGAAAAACATACAATATCAGATTCAGAAACTCCAAAGAAAATTACGAAACGAATATTTTGGCAGACTTCGATAAATGAACAAAGACCAAAATTGGGTGTACTGATAGACAATATTTATATCCAAGGTTTAGTCGACACGGGGGCTGATGTTTCGATCATAACCCCACGGTCCTGGCATCCGAGATGGCCTTTACAGACAGTAGATATCCAATTTCTGGGTATTGGAACAATATCTCAGGTGAAACAGAGTGTGAGGTGGCTTGAATGCATAGGACCAGAAGGTCAGAAAGGACGGTTGAAGCCATATATGGCTGATATAGCAGTGAATCTGTGGGGTCGCGACCTCCTAATGCAATGGAATACCCAGATTAAAATCCCTCCTGGTTATGATGTCAGCCGGAGGCTCAACTATGTTTCCAAAAATGACAATAATTCACCAGCCATTCAAGTTGTACAAAAGAATCGCCCTCTTAATAAGACACTCACAGCACTGCCTTTAAAATGGTTAACGGAAAAGCCTATTTGGGTTCAACAATGGCCTTTGACAAAAGAAAAACTTCAGGCTTTGGAACAGTTGGTACAGGAGCAGTTACAGGCTCAGCATATTGAAGAATCAACCAGTCCGTGGAATTCTCCTGTTTTTGTTGTCAAGAAGAAATCTGGAAAATGGAGGATGGTGACAGATTTAAGAGCAATTAATAAGGTGATTCAACCTATGGGCTCCTTACAAACTGGTATTCCCCTGCCTTCTCTGCTACCTAAAGGATGGCCTATTACAGTTATTGACTTGAAAGATTGTTTTTTTACCATACCTTTACAGGAACAAGACAAAGAGAAATTTGCTTTTACAGTGCCTACTCTTAATAATTCAGGGCCAGCTAAGAGGTACCAATGGAGAGTCCTGCCCCAAGGAATGTTAAATAGTCCCACCTTATGCCAATATTTTGTACAACAACCACTAGAAATACTGCGCAAGCGCTTCCCACAATCTATCATTTACCATTATATGGATGATATTTTGTTGGCAGACCCAAACCCACAGACATTAGAAACATTGTTTGAAGAACTACAGAAAGTATTGCCTAATTGGGGACTGCAAATTGCTCCAGAAAAGGTACAGAGGGGAGATTCTATCAATTATTTAGGATATAAGATAGGTTTACAAAAAATTAGACCACAAAAGGTAAAATTAAATAGAGATAAATTGAAGACTCTTAACGATTTTCAAAAGCTACTAGGAGATATTGCTCATATACGGCCCATGATTGGTATAAAAAACTATGAACTAGTTAATTTATTCAAGACTTTAGAAGGTGACAAGGGTTTAAATAGTCCAAGAAAACTATCTGATGAGGCCGAGAAAGAATTAGAGTTGGTAGAAAGAAAACTTCAAGAAACACATGTGGATCGTGTGGATCCAGACCTGGAATGCATACTTGTTATTTTACCCTCAAGACAATCTCCAACAGGAATCTTAATGCAAAGAGAAAGCATCATATTAGAATGGATATTTCTGCCACATAGGCCAAGCAAAAAGATGAAGACATATATCGAAAAAATTGCTGATCTGATTTTTAAAGGTAAATTGAGACTCCGCCAATTGACTGGAAAGGACCCTGCAGAAATTGTTGTGCCTCTGACTAATGAAGAAATTGAACGATTATGGGCAAACAGTGAACCTTGGCAAAAGGCTTGCAGTGACTTTTTAGGAGAAATTAATAATAAATATCCCCAAAACAAGAGAATTCAATTTATAAAGGAAACTAATTGGATCTTTCCTCGTGTAGTACAAGATGAACCAATTTCTGGAGCCCCTATATTTTATACAGACGCAAACAATTTAGGGAAGGCTGGCTACAAGTCTGAAAACCTAACTAAAGTGGCTCAGAGCCCTTATAACTCTGTTCAAAAGTCAGAACTATATGCGATTATTATGGTGTTGTTGGATTTCACAGAACCTCTTAACTTAATTACTGACTCTCAATACGCAGAAAGAGTTGTTTCACATATTGAAACTGCTGACTTCATTCACGATGATACAGACTTGACCTTACTATTCATACAACTACAAGATATCATCAGAGGTAGGATACATCCTATGTACATAACACATATCAGGGCACACACGGGCCTCCCAGGCCCTCTAGCGCAGGGTAATGAGGAAATAGATCGGTTGCTAATAGGAAGCGTGCTAAAGGCCACAGAATTTCATGAAAAGCATCATGTTAACAGCAAAGGGCTGAAGAAGAGTTTTCCCATCACTTGGATTGAAGCAAAGGAAATACTAAAAAAAATGTGACACTTGCTCTTTCTATAACCAACCATCTTTACCTGCAGGAACTAATCCTAAGGGTACACACGGAAATGAGATATGGCAAATGGATGTGTTTCACTTTCCAGAATTCGGAAAGATGAAATATGTACATCATACTATTGACACCTATTCTGGAATGCAATGGGCGACTGCCCTGAGTTCAGAAAATGCTGATGCTGTACTTACTCACCTTTTGGAAGCCATGGCCGTATTGGGAATTCCCACTCAGATTAAGACTGACAATGCTCCAGCTTATGTCTCCCGAAAAATGAAGATAATTTTTGCATACTATGATATAAAGCATATTACAGGGATACCACACAATCCTACAGGACAGGCAGTCGTGGAGAGATCTCACCGCACATTAAAAGAGATGCTTTATAAACAAAAGAAAGAAATGAAAAAGCCCAGAGAGAGGTTGCATAGTGCCTTATTGACTTTAAATTTTCTTAATGCTGATGAAAAGGGAACTTCAGCTGCTGAGAGACATTGGGTAGTAGAAAAATCTTCTGAGTTAAATCAACCCATTTACTTCAAAGATGTGTTGACTTCCGAATGGAAGCCAGGGTATGCGCTTCGATGGGGTAGGGGTTTTGCTCTTGTTTCAACAGGGACAGAAAAGATATGGGTACCAACAAAACTAATAAAAGCCCGCTTCGAAAAGGAGTCTCTTCCTGAACAAGAAAAGTAACTGCTCATCCCTGACATGACAAACGGATGCGTGGTAAGGAAAACACACTTAACAAACCTGGGGCAGGGTCTCTCAGTTTTGTCTTTACAGGAAAATGGATACTAAACATTGAATAATTACTCACCTGCAATAGAAGACAGACTGAGGATTAAGGGATGTACAAGACGGACTACGAGACCAACTGATACACACATGCAATATTGGGTAATTCCTCAATTTTTACTGCTTTACATCTTGCATCTACATCTCAAAAAAAAAAAAAATGGTCCTGATTTGACTATTTATAAGGCTGGATTTGGATTGGGAACTTGTGGCTTTCTCCCTCTCTAAACCCAAGCATATTGGTAAAGGAATATGAAAAATTCTGTCTCACATCATAAAAGCCACCTGGTGTGAGACAGAAGGCAAAATATTTAGGGACCAATATTACTGTGACTTCATCTTAAACCTCGTTCTTCCCTGTTTCTGTACCTCTCAAACATCTCATTCTGTCTGCTTCCAGTCTCCTAAAGTCATGAAAGATATAAATATCTTTTGAATTTCTACAATGCTTAAGTTTTCCACTGTAAATAACATTTCCTCCTATCAGCTATCTACAAAGAATCTGAAACCGAGATGGGGCCTCCACCGGAACAACTCCTGCTAGAAAAACAAAAATAGAAGAAAGAGTATGAGAGAGAGAGAATAAGAGACAGATAGACAGACAGCAGAGACAAAAATAGAAAAATCAAGAACCTGGTGCGCACCAATCAATAATTGCTTTCAAGAATTAGATTATTCAAAAACAGCTGCAAGTTAGCTCCTTATGATTATCCTTCAGATCACACTGCTAATTAAGTTTCCAGATGGAGTTAACCACTATCCTAAAAATGGTTATAGATGTATGTGGTCAGTCCATTAAGAACTAACCATTGTTTTAGCTTTTACAGGATCCCAAGGAGATGCCATCGCCCTTAAGTCAGCAGGAAGCAACCTTATAAACGACTACGCCCCCTTTCCCAATAAGTTTTATGCTCCAAA
Organism: Phyllotis vaccarum; assembly: GCA_033318265.1. NCBI lineage: Eukaryota > Metazoa > Chordata > Mammalia > Rodentia > Cricetidae > Phyllotis > Phyllotis vaccarum. The sequence continues at coordinate 56,266,337 of JARWLC010000016.1, forward strand.
GGTTGTGGGTAAAACTGGGTAAAAGACAAAACTATAATATAGCATCAGAGATTTTTTTTTTTTTTTTTTTTTTTTTTTTTTTAGAAAAGAGGGGGAATAGATAGGATAGATAAAGGTAGACTGTTCTACCTACCTATACTTCATTTTAGCTAAATGTATGGGCTAAGCTAAAGACAATCTGCACTGTCATAGATATCTATATATTGATACTAATGCAAAATCATTTTATATGTTTAATTGTGATAATTTGTACATTGGTACAAAGTTTAATCTGAGATTGTTTTATGTAACCAAAGCAACTTGTACTTCGATATAAATCTGAATCTGTAACTATTATGTAAAGCTGAATCTAAAATTGCTATATTTTATGTATGCTCATACCTTTGTTTAAAATATTTGCACATCATTGTCATGTATACTATGCAATTACTACCTTCATTTAACTATACTAGATATAATGTATGATTGCACTAGTTATGATATATGCACAAGATGTTTTATATACCTCTGTTTAGATGATATATATGTATTTACATGTCTAAAATGCTGTGGACACTTTACCTGGTAAAATACCCCTGGCTAATGCTCGATAGTTCTACTAAGGGTCATTGTTCAGAGATTGTACATCCCTTATATAAGTATTCTAATTTTTAGTACAGGGTTTATTCCTTAAGACGATAAGATCTGCAGTCAACACTATTTAAGGTATCATATCCCAGTCATTTCAGATACAGGTTAGAATATCATAGATGGACAAGAATCTTCAACCGTTTCATAGACCCAGAGAATATGGCATTTAACATTTAAAATTTGGCCACGAGAGACACGACGACTCCTGGTGTCACTGCTCCCTTCACGAGATGGTGTTGAGCATCAAGGATACTCCATTGGAGTTGGTCCTTTTGGCAAAAAATGGCCGGTTGAGTAAGGAACTGTCCTTACCTTGATTGCTGACAGTACACACATGATGTCAAGCTGGATGAACAAATTGAGATAGAGACTGACGAAACCTGCCTAGACAGGATAAGACAGTCCCTTCAAAATTGTTCTGCTTGTAAAAAGATCTGTCAGATGCCATAGGCCTATAGCCAATCCGATAGATGCTCTAACGGTGCACAAATCCAGAGGTGATTGTCCAGGTAGCTGTGTTGCTGTCCTCTCCCAAATTTTGGAAGTAGCTGCTTCCATGTACTTCTGTCTTTCAGACAAATTTACCTTCCTTCTCAGGTCTTGAAGAGGTTGAAGAATAGATGTTTAAGGTTTCCACCCTAGTATCCCTTAGATAAGAACACTCAGGTGTTAGATTCTCACTTTCCCAGATTAACCCTTTAAAATAATCTATACACCCTACTATCTACCAATATTCTAAAACTATTAGATATACCTTATATAAGTTAGGCTTTGATTAGCAATTATACTTTGACCTCTCCTAGATGCTACCTCATAATAATTCTTACTGTATATAATCTTAGTTTAGAACCTTCTTAGTTAGACAAAGGGGGGAGATGTTGTGGGATTCAGGTGTCAGCTGACAAGGTCAAGGGACATTTATACAGAGCACCGGGCCCCCCGACCTGAAGGGGGCGGGGGAAAAGCCCCATTAAAAAGGGTCTGCGGATACGACACGCTCTCTTCCTGGTTCCTGGCTGCTGGAGGGAGGCTCACGTGGTCCGTCCGTCTGCAGACTCTGGTCCCTGTTCAGGTGCTATTATACTCTGTTGCCTGTACCGTGAGTGTTGGTTTATATTCTAATAAATATCTATCTGGTATTGGTGTCCTTGTGGGTAAGTTACACCTACAGAATAGCATGCTAATTTCTCCCCTGTATGATAGAACATTTTATAGCTGGAGCTTGCTCAGGTCTTGTTCATGCTGTCACACTTCTGAGTTCATAAAGACACTAGCCCTCTCTATATGCAATGTTATAGTCACTACCTCCAGCTGATCCTTGAATCTTGGCAGAAAAAAAAATTATTAATTATTATCCCTAATTACAGCACAAGGTATTAGTCCTACCATATGAAGTCAACTTTAAGCTGAATCATAAAGCTGTGATTCCTTGCAAAATTTTGTACCACTATTTCACCAGTAGGCATATTTTGCCTAAAAAGTTATTATTGTAGTTCTCAGGCTTCAGAGCTGTATAAAAATAATGGTTGTTTTTATTCTCTGGTAGACTCCGTAGCACCTCCTAGTACCATGAAAACTAGCCAGCAGGAATGAAACCTGAATTGATTTCTCCATATCGTTTGATTCAAATATATGGTACCTTCAGAAAAAGGGTCTTACTGTCAAATTATGGAAGGTATGTAAGATCAGTTCAATAGCCTGTAAGTTTTGAGCATCTATAGGGCCCCAGTGGCCAACAAGTTCAATAAAGGTAACCTAGTTATGGCAGTAGGAATTTTGTTATTCCATGGTGACCAGTAGGCACATCATCACCTCATTATAGAATAACATTGTGTAAACTTTTTTTACGTATAAATACCTATGTATTTCTGGAAACTACTACAATTGTAGATTTCCATATAACTTTTAATATTAGTTACTCCATGATGACACGCCCATATCCCATGCTATTTAGCTTCCTTATTCTATTACTCATCTCTCCCCTTTATGCAACATTTTACTCCATAGCCATAGAGTTTTAGAAACTTGTAAGGGTCCTTGAATGGAGGGCTTTCAAAGAAGAGCAATAAAACAGAATGCATTTCCTCAGATTCTATATTCTTATTGTCATTTCTGTATCTGTAGCAAAGCCTGAAAATGTCCAATGTTTCACCTCTGGCTGTTGACTGTCAGAGGAAGGTTATATTTCAAGTGGATCTCTGATGTTCATTTGTTCAGCTAAAGAAAAACTAAGAGTTGTACTAAATATACTTTTGTTGTTAGCAGATAGAAAGTCTACTCTATTTTGCCTCTTTTGAGCACTTTGACCAAGTTTCAGTAGTTAAATGCTACATTTAAGAAACAACTTTAAGAGGGCAAGTAGTTTTTGTGATCTTATTTAGCTGTGCATTAACTTTTTTTTTTTGATAAGGTCTTAAATTTTACTTAGAAGCTTTGCCTTTATGGGTCAAACTTCATAAAGTAACATCATAAAAATATTAAAAGGTATTAATCAATGTACGGTTTCTCTTTTATTTGTGCTTTCTTTCATATAAATTGTGGCAGAGTCATTTGTTTTAGCTAGCTTAGTGGAATTTCTATGAAAGCCTTTTATAATAAATAAAATAAATAACCAGAGCCTAGCAAAGTCACAATAAAAACATTAAATTTCCTGTCAATTCATAACTTTTTAGTCTTTTAGAATTTAGACAAAACTCTCTGCCTGACTTGACAGTCCCTACCTAATCCCTCCAGATTCTAGGAGCTTTACATCTTATCAGTCCAGCATTCAATAGAACATAAGCACACACACTGTAGACACAAATCCCAAATGCTTATAATTAGAAAGAATGGCGCATTTTCTGGGATGTGCATTCATGCCCCAGACTCTAACCAAATTAGTTGAAAAAAATAATATAATAAAATACTACTTAATATATATTCCTCTATGTTTCTCTCGACTACCTGATGTTTATACGGAGAGGGGCATTTGCATCCAAAAATTTTTACCTTACTTGCAGTAATTTATTTTGCCAAGTAAAAAATTATCTTTAATAAAATGAGGTGCACAGGACATGAACAAATATTTCTTAATTTCTTGACTATCTTCAGAGAAAAGTAAATTTAAATATATTTGACTATATTAGTAGCAATAAAAAGCTGTAAGTTTTTAATGAATAATTCCAAGACCAAAAATGCTTATTCCTTAGGAAAGCATGGGACTGTTAGTATGGAACAGCTCTCCTATCAATAAAGGTCAAAGACATTGCTATGTAATGTTAGTATTGATTGAATTTAAGAATTGAGTGTTAGAATAGGGTGCTCAGTGGAGTGGTCTGAGCCTGTAAAATCAATGGCATGTTCACCGCTGAGCTGGATTTGCCTACATCTGAAAGTGGAGGTCCTTACCTGTGTAGAATGGGCTTTAAATAACTTACTAAGCTGTGATGAAGTTGCAGCTATATAGCAAACTAGTGGGAGTCTCTTTTATTGTATTCTTTAATTTGGTTTCTCTGTGCACAGCACATAAATCCTCAAATGCTCCTTTGTAAGTTCCTGTTAGTTTTTTCAGACATTTAAAAGCTAACGGGAAGCTTTCTGATTAAGTTATATAACAGAATTTTTTCTTAAGCATATTTTTCAAATATTTCTCTTCTTTCTTATGCATACCACTTACATGTCTTCTGAAATTTCATAGACATAATGCCTGATTAAAAAGCTAACAAAGTATGAAATTGAAAACCACATATATGTGATTTATATTATTAAAAATTGTAATATATTATAGATTTATATATATTAGCTTTTATAGGAAATATTATTAATATTGGATTTTAAAAATTGTCTATGGTGTCAAATTCCTTTCTACAAAGTTATCACTTTACCACTGATCCACATCATTCATTAGGAAGATTTTTTATTATTCCCAAAAATTCTTCATTCTTTAAGGAAATATATGCTAATAAAACACAATAATTTGAACATTACATAGTGTTCTAAAATATAATAGTAAAATGTATAATATTAGAACATAATACATTGGTGCTGTATTAATATCTTTCTATATTTTAGGTGACAGTATATTTTGTTTCCTTATTTTATTGTATGTTTGCTTCATGTGTTGAGCATCTTCTGATAGGTATAGGCATCTTCTGGTAAGTGCGATTAAATATGTATGTGCATGTATGGAGGGCAAAAGAGCACCTTTGGTGTCATTCCTAAAGATACTGCCCTGCAGTTCTCCATGTAGGCTATGATGGCCAATCAGTGATTCCTAGGCATTTGCCTGTCTCTGCCTCCCCAACTCTGGGAGTACGAATGCATACCACCATGCCTGCTCTTTTATATGGGTTCTGGAATTCAAACTTAGTTTCTTATGCTTCTCCAAACACTTTACTGAATAAACTATCAGGCCAATCCACATTGTTCTCATTTGAAAAGCATAGCAGCCAGAATACCAGTGTTGAAAACCTTCTTGAGATTACATTCCTTCTCTGTCTCTATACTAGCCATGAATTCTATTTACTTATGGAAATAAAATGTCCTCAAAAATCCTCACCCCCAGTATTCAAAGCTTTCTAGCATTTCATGCTCTAACCTCTGGCCAACACTTCTCTGGCTCTCTACAATACACCTGTATTGCTTTTTCATAGAAGCACCTCTTATTCATTCTCCACTCTCACGGTGACCAATCCTACATTTTTAACCTATAAAACCATGCTTACCCTCTAAATGGACAGAATAAATACTACTTGGCAGAGAATTCTTCCAGTATTTTATGGAGAGGTGTTTCCTCCTCAGGATGCTGAACTTGCAGACGACATTATGTCTGCATCTTTGTTAAGTCACTGCTGTTTTGATTTTGTAGTTGTTTGTATTATCAGTCACTAATTTTTCTAAGAAAAATAAGTACATAATTGAGCTTCCTAGTTTTTACAATTTTGTGCCTAGAATGTCAAGAAAACATTCATAGAAAAATCTCTTTATTAATTAATGTTTTCTAATAGCAACAACATTTTAAAGTGCAAAACATAGGGTTAAGGACTTCATAGGCATCTAAGAAAAATAAAAGTCCACAAAGTTTCCTTGAGCCTAAGTCTGATGCACCTCTGTCCCTCTGAACTCTCACTAAATTTTTGGAATGTTCAACACAAAGAATAAATGTTTCTGTTATTCAAAGGGAATCCTATCACATGTTTATTGCTTCCTCAACTATTCAAACTTCCATTGCTTTTATTGTTGGAAGAACTGGAAAAGCATTTATGTCTATAAGAAAGATCATCAGTTTCTACTGTCATTCGCCAGCACACAGCCTAAGAAAGGGGAGGGAATTCCACTAACTGCCACTAACTGGTACCAGTGCTTAGAAAAACTGCTTGCAGACCTCATCCGTTTGCTCCCTCTGTAAGGAAATACTATGGTCAGACAATCAGAGAAGTCGGGAGAAACTGCCACACCTTCTGCTGTGCTATGCTTTAAATTCAAAGCTTCCATTTCATGGGCTGCTGCTGTTAAGAAGGGAGCTAGGGGAGCCACACTTATTTATTTCTATAATTAAAGAGATACCAAGTCATTGAAATATAATGCCCTTCTCTGACAGCCGCTATGATTGGATGTTAGCAATGCACCACATAGAAAAGGAAGTCACATAATCTTCAGGTGTTTTTCCTTTCCTCTCTCAGAGATGCCTCAAATTGACACTAATTTGATAGTCTCGAGTCCCAGAGCCCCTTGGATACTGAGAAGCGAATGTGAAGAAATTCTCCTTGCTGTCAGTCAGGAACTTTCTCTTTTCTTTGGGTGACAAAAGACACCTGACAGGAAGAGGAGATTCCTCAGTGCTCAGAGATGAGTGTGGAAACTAGATCAACAGATATCTGGTTGGAACTTTTATTTTATTTTATTTTTTTCTAATTGTAAAACCTGTCTTGATAAAGACGATGAGAATTTATGGAAAGATAGAAACCTTTAGTTGTTGTTGTCAAAGTCAGGTGGCCCAACAGAGAAACCCAGTTAAAATACAGATTTTGCTAGATGTTTTCTGCCCCTCACTTTATTCCCTCAACACAGAACTCAGGTATAAAAGGTGATAATGTGTAATTCTCTCCCTAGTTTGTCTTCTAATTGCCTAGAACTTCCCACAATTTTTTACAACGTATTTCTAACTCTTCATCCTAGAAACATTGCAAATGAGGGATAATGTGAGTCAAGCTAAAGAAAACAGCAATTCATAAATCATACTTTTCTTTAAAACAAAAGCTAACATGTCAGATAAAGGGCCTAATTTGATGTGTCCCTGGTGAATCATGTAGCCAGCCAGGAAGAAGCTACACATATTCAGTTTGGGTACCTTGGGAGAAACAGAACCATCACTAGCAGTAGATCAGATAGATCTAGCAGGTTTCAGCACATCCATCTATGCCCTACTTGAGTGGATCTCTCACACCATTAAGACCTGAACTTGATGCCTGTTGTCTCACGGTCCTAATGTTCTTCTGTCATTATCTAGAATTATCCCCATAGTTACACTTCAGGGATTCATATTTAGATTAAGGAGCTATCTTCTTACCTAGAGAGAAAAATAAGAGTCAAAATATTACCTGTCATTTATTTGCCACAGCCTAAAAAGTGGTTTTTTAAGTACTGAAAAAATCTAAACCAAAATAAATATAGTATATCATTACCAATTTAAATTTCCAATCAACTAGCTGGTAGGTGGTTTCCTTTAAAGATAAAATCTGAACCAAATACTTTTTATATTTCAGTGGTTCTCAGTCTATGGGTTGGGATCCCTTTTAGGGGATTAAATGATCTTTTCACATGGGTTGCATACCTTATATCCTGAATATCAGATATTGACATTATGATTCTTAACAGTAGCAAAATTATAGTTATGAAGTAGAAACAATAATGCTTTTATGGTTGTAGGTCACCACAAAATAAAGAATTGTATTAAAAGATTGCAGCATTAGGAAGGTTCAGAACCACTGATTTAGAAATATAAGCAATCATAGGTTGTTTACTTTGTGACTTTGTGACTTTCAGCACCCAGAAAACTTCATGATTTTAATTGTTTAGTGAACTTATAACTCACCCAGAACTCCAGGTTAGGATGGTAATTCCCATTCAGGAATTATTGTTATTTATAAGCTTCATAAAAGCTGATCAAGAGATGAGGGTCCTGCCTGTGAACAGATTAATGTTCCCATCATGGAAGATGATTAGTTATAGGGAGAATGGCCTTACAAAACCAAGCCTACTCTATTAGTCTCTTCCACCGTACTGTCCAGCCATCCTATATTGCCTTGGTGTGAGGTACCACCATGGCATGATAAGAACACCAACAACTTAATCTGGTGGTCCTCAGACTCTTGAGCTGTGAGAAACAAGTATTTTCTTTTATAATTTCCCAGTATGCTGTGTTCTGTTATAACAATGCAAAAAATGTATACTAAGACAAATTAATACACAAAACATTCCAAATCCCAGGCTGTACCTCTCAGATGTTAACAAAAGTTCACATGATCCAAACTAGCTGAGAGTCAGAAAACACTATGAACCTTTTCATTTCTCTACAACTTTTCTGCAAGTGAGTTTTTTTTTTAATTAATAACAAGTATTTGCATGTTTCTAAAACAAAACAATCCATGTTCAGCTCATATCATGGCCTCTTTTCAGCTCTTTGACCACTGATTTCTGAAGAAATTTATTATTTTATTAATTACCCAGAATTCCCCAGACACTCTCTGAGAAGAATGGATGAACATAAGATTGTTAGCACCACTTTGTTCCCCAAGAGATTAAAGACTACTGTCTTTGGTCAAAATAGCCCATTAATTTGGAACTGTGACTTAATGGTTGAGATGCTGTTGTTCAGCTCCCAGTACCCATTTCAGATATTATACAACCACTTGTAATTCCAACTACAGAGGATCTGATACTGTGATACTGTTCTCTTCTGGTCTCAGTGTGCAACCATACACATTTCTGGGCAGAGAAAGAGTGGGGGTAGGGAAGGGAGCATTTTCTTGTCTCCTAAGATTTTATTTACCCATAGAAAGGATGTTAAAAGTAATGAAATGATGTTCTTCCATCTCTCATAGGGAAGAATCATACTCATCATTCATCTATTCAACACATATTCATTGAAAATGTATGCCACACAAAGAAGTATGTAGACAGTCACAGTCCAGAGGGTAATAACAATCATTTTTGCTCAAATGCATGCTAGCGACCATGAGACAGGAAAAAAGTGAGAGTTGTTCCTCAGTTCTACATGAAAACTAAGAAAGCTACAGTGTATGTTTATTATTTTTATCATATTTACAGTAATCTGTTTGCACTAATATTTCAAAAAAGACAAAGTAATATAAACAAGAAACTTAAAAATACCATATAAAATCTCTTATTATTCATTCTTTATTTGAATCATATTCCTGTGCTCTGTTTTAATATTGATACAAAGTAGATGGCATTTTTGTTAAGTTTATGTATGTTGAAATAATAGAATGTTATTTATATTGTAATGTATCATTCTTTTTTCAGCAAAGGTAACCGATAGGGGCTTTCTTTGGCTTTTGTGTGCCTCATCTAATTACTCTCTTGTGCTGCTTTAATTTGAAAACAAGGCTTACATGAAACAATTTCTCACTGTGTAGGATCATAACAAATGAGATTTAGCTCAAAAACTATTCACCAAGAAGAAATTTGTAGTAGAAATCATTTAAAACATTTATATTCTTTACTGTTTTCTAATTTCATCTCTCTGATCACTACAATGAACTAAAATCAGGTTTCTTCCAAGAAAGAAATGTCATCCCTGACTCAAAACTTCCTCTGAAATGACAAATACAAGAAGGACCCACACTCAGTGAACAGTGTAGTGTGGCTGATAACAAAACATCTGCATCCGCTAAAGTGAACTTAGTTTCACATCTCTGGAACATCATTGCTAGGGCAACTCTCAGATGCTCACTAGGAATCAACCAGAAGAAGCAAAATGACAACAAGAAAGTAGGAAACTTGTATGGAAGAGGAAACTGCACTCTACGGTAATTAGCAATGTTTCCACTAAAGCAGGAGTAATGTGTAGGTCATACCCTGGGCATTGAAAGAAGTCAAATACAGCTGAAGCTTAAAATGCAAAGAGTTCAAGCACATAGGGAGAGAAGATGGTTGTGGAAGATGGTGGAAAGGGAGGAGGTTTGATAGATAATCCAGGGTTCAAGTTTGGGCAAGGTCATGGAGGATCTTAGAAAATGCTGTTATGAAACTTAAGAGTAAGTCTGACAAACAGTGACCCATGAGTGCTTTTGAACCAGCTCCTTACCCAGGCTTCTGAGAGGGCATTGAATGTCAATGAGGAAGGTGAAGTGGAGCCTTGGAAAAGAATAAAGTGATTCTTACAGCTACTGAAAATAAATGGGAAAGAAGCCTGACAATTGCCAAAATATTTGGGTAATAGAGTCCAGTAATTAGAAGATGAAGGAAGTAAAACATTAAGTATGTTTCCATAAAAAATGCTAAATTGGTGATAATTCATCTCCCTAAAAGACCTAAGACTAAAACACATATGGTCTCATATGAATTTTTCTATTTACATTATCTAATATGCAAGATATATAAACTGTATATAAGATAAACAGAAAACTCTTATTTCTATTATTAAATCCACCTTCATGAAATCAAGAACTAGAAGATGCCTGTAATAGAGGTAAAAGAATTATCATGTGAAAAAATTTACCCAATTCTTGACTTTGCAAATACTCACCCTCCTGTATAAATCAATTTAGCTAGTTAAGGAATGATTTGAATGTGCTAAAATGTACTCAATTTCAAGTATACTGTTTTAACAAATATATACACTCAGTAAGACCAAAATAAAGATACAAAATATTTCTATTACCACAAAATATTATTTGTCTATATAGCCAGTTTTATGTCTATCCTCTGCTCCAGATGGCCATTGATTTACTTTCTGCCAATATAAATTAGTTTTAGTTATTATTGAATTATATATAAACGGAATTGTGCATTCAAAACTTAGTTTGACTTTGTTTACTCAGTACAATGGTTTGGAGACTCATCCATACCATTACTTTGCATTTTGAGAAGTATCCTACTTCTGAAATACACCACAGAATGTGATTTTGCCCCCTCCTCTTGATGGACATTATAGCTGTCTGCAGTTTTGATATTGTGAATAAAGCTGCTAAAAACATCCATGTGCCAACTCTCCAAGCAGACATATGCTTTCAGCCTGTGATATTTAATTTGTTTCTTTTCAAAATTGCTCAGTTATGTGGTCTCTATTCAACTTTATTTTTAAGAAATACTGCAAAATTTCTCTGTAAAATTGCTGTACCATTTTCCATTTCTACTAGCTATATATAAGAGTTCAGGTGCTCTGTAACCTTGCCAACATCTGGTGTTATGTTTTTAAATTTTGACTCTACCCTTGGGTGTGCTCATTTTAGATGCAATTTGAATCCCATAGATGTTTTAAAATTTTAGACTTTTTGAAGTATTTATTGATTATTTCTGTAGTTTTTGAAAAGTGTTTAAACAAAGACTTTTCTCATTTCTATTTAACTCTTGATATTTGTCTTCCTAAATGCTGAAAGAATCTCATATCTATTCAGTTCTTCAGATATATAGATTGTCTCTGTTTTTGCCTCATATTTTTCTTGACTTTCTGTTTTTGAAGAATGTCTTTCAAAAGAAAAGTATTGATTTTGTTAAATCCCTCTGTATCAGTTTTCCTTCTTATGATTAATGCTTTTGGAGCTGTTTTCTTTTTTAAAGAAAGTCGAACTCATGCTGATTTTCATCTCCATTATTTTAAGCAGCCCCACTCATCTTTAAATCCATAACTTAGGTTAATTTTCACATGTTTGGAGGAAATGTGGAGGTTAATTTACATTTCCTTATTAGAAGACAGCTACAGCAGCATGGTTTGTTAACAAGCATGCCTACCTTTTGAATTACCCTGGAAGTTGTCACAAGCCACCTCCAATTGGGAATAATCTTAGAAGATCAAAGTTGCTTTAACATTTAGACATTAAGCATTGTCACCCAGTGTATAACCAAAATATAATTACAAAATAATTTCAATTGTCCAGAATATCTACTTACAAAATTAAAACTGATTTGCTATTAAAATAACTTTCAAAATGTAGAAATGCAACAGAATTTCTTCAGGCTGTTGAATTATTATAGCTGACATTATACTTAATGGACTGGTTATAATAGTTTTGATTTAGAATCCTCATGGTTATCTATGCACATAATCATGCCATTTGGGAATAAAGATACATACATTAATCCTTCTAAATTTGCATAGTCATTCTTCTTATTACCTCATTACACTTGCTGAAAACTTGAGTATAATGCTGATTACAAGTAGTGAAGAGACCTCCTGTCTTTTTCTAGTCTTGAATTGGAATGGGATTGGCACATGCATTTTTCTGGGCTGAATCTCAGTTGGTCGTGAAGTCTGATTGTTTTATACTGCTAGATTTAGTTTATCAATATTTTCCTATGCTTATCAATGATGTTTTAATCAAAATTTCCTCATGTTTCTCTGGCTTAGGTAACAAGTAGCTCTGTACACAAACACACACACACATACTATATATATATATATATATATATATATATATATATATGTATATATATTTAACACTTATTTATAACAACACACACATGCATATAAACACTTCACACTAGTATCTTCCTAACCCGGAGTTTTGTACTTTTGCTTAATGGAGATGAAGTTCGATTTGTCAGAAAGGATGAAAATTATAGACTGGTCTAGTTGATACTTGACTTCCTTCTCTTTCTTTGTCTCCTGTCTTTCCTCCTTCTCTCCAGTTGTTCATCTGTTCTGCCCTTCCTTACCTTTTTTTACTTTCATTTTAATTTTTTCTCCTGTATTCCAATTCTTTCGGTTCTTGAACTGAGAGTAGCCAGAGACTTTTGAATCTCTTCTGAGACACAATTCTTTGTTTCAAGTCTATGCCTTTGTTTTATGTAGTGTCCCTCAATTCTGCCTGGTTGGTGGTTTGATATCTGCTGGAGCAATCTGAGATTTAGACACCATTTACTGCTACCGCTCACAGCTCTCTGCATACTCTAAACTCAACTCACTCTTTTGGCAGCACATACAAGTGACTTGCTGATTTAGCTTTATCCCTATGCACCTCTCCCCATTTCAATATACAACTTCAGTGACCTTACATGCCTTCCTCCTGTTCCCTTGTCTTTCTTGAAACACAGAGGTTTGCTCTGGAAAATTTCTTCAGGCAGAATCTAGCTTAGGGTGTTAGAAAGAGACTTAGCATTTAAACATGTATATACTGCTCTTGCAGAGGACCAGAGAGGGGGTTCCAGCATCCAAGCTGAGCAGCTCATAAAATTTGATTTTTTTGTTTTTGCTTTCATAACTCTAGCTTTAAGTTATTCAATGACTTGTCTTATACTCACACAAACCTTCTCTACATACACAAATCATCACCATCCATCATCATCAAGAAAACTGGGGCCATTTTGGAAAATACCTCATTCAATTTACAAATTATTTATTAATGTGTGTGTGTGTGTGTGTGTGTGTGTGTGTGTGTGTGTGTGTCTACAGAAGTGCTGTGTTCAGGTACAGATATGTGGAGGTCAGCAGATAACTGCCTGGTTGACAAGTGCCTTTACCCACTGAACAATCTTACCAGCATAAATTCTTTCATTATTGATCTTTGAGGCACCTCACATTTATTGCCCCCCCCTTTTTAATTTTTCTAGTCTACTTATGTTTACAAAACAAGATGGATCTAAAAATCACTTCAATAAAATCATTAGCAGAATTCCATAAGTGCTTTTAGCACATACATTTTTATAATAGATATCTAAAAAGGCTAAGTTTTATCATTTTAAATTAATTTGAATTAGATTCAGTGAATTTTAATTTTTTACTCCTTACGTCCAATATTTTAAAAAATTGGTTATTCAGAATTATAAATAAAAATTATCTAATTCATTAATAGGTGATGTTTCTACTACACATGATAAGTTGAAGTTTAAATATTAAGTTACATATATTTTCCTAACTCTGGCTGCTGGCCAAATGTACCAGTAACTTTTAGAAAGTTAGAAACACTTTTACTGCAGTTAGAAACACTGCACAAATGAAGGCCTTTCTGGCAACAGCTAAGCTTTCACATAAGGTTCAGAAGAAGAAAATAACTGGCCCAACTCAGAGACTGAGAAGACCAACCAGCAGTACAAACACACTGCAGGGCTCTGGAGGAAGTCAGAGGAATAAAATAAATATCCTAGGTCAGAGGCAGCAGACCAACCTGAGTGGGAAATCCTACACACAGCCACCAAAACACACTGTAAGGAAGCTATCTTTATGTGAATTGTGTAACATGGTGAAGTCTCCTTTAAAAACAGCAAAAGAAAACTCTTCAACACACAACATCCCAAGGCATAGAGCTCAAATAGTTCCTTCTAGGAGATAATTTGTGTGGAGAGTTAATTGATAACCAAAGTAACGGTACACTAGGGCAAAAGTTAGGTGGTAGGTATAGTATGAATACACACCCAAAAAAGGTATACGAAGATTTCCATTGCCTGCTCTGGATAATAAAGTGATCTAGCTAACCAAGAAACAGGCAATATATCTATAATGAGAATGACACAGGGAGAAAAAAAAATGATTGTCTATATAAGGTGGTTGAGTCATGGAAGAAATAAAGGGCAATGATATGATATATTCTGGGTATGATACAAACCTTTCAATCATGATTCCATAGCAGCTAAGATTGCTTCCTTTAGATTCTGGTGGATTCTGGAAGAGGAAGAGTTATTGTCTTCCTCTTTGTATACATGGCTGAGCCCACCAGACCACCAGGTTTCAGTTGATAGTTCCAAACCCATAGATACACAGTTTATGGTGGTCTGAATAAGAATGCTCACACCCCAGACTCATATATTTAAATTCTTAATTCCCTGTTGATAGAACTGTTTTGTAAGAATTAAGAGGTGTGACCTTGTTGGAGGAGGTATGTCACTGATGGCAGGCTTTGAGAGTTCAAAAACAGTTACAGGGTATCTTTCTTTTTGCTTCACGGTTGAGGATCAAGATGTGAGCTCTCACCTGTTTCTCTGCTATCATGGCTTTCACCCTCTGAAAGTGTAAGTCAGATTAAACAAACTTCTTTACTTCTTTAGTAAACTGCCTTGGTCATTGTGTTTTAGCACAGCAATAAAAAAGTAACTAAGCCACAGGCTTAATCAAAAATCAAAACAAAAATTCATGACTATGAGAGATAAAGACTTGTACAGAAGTGGTGTTGATGAACATAGAAGGAAGATTGGAGAAGTTAGGAAGTAAGAATAACCAGAAGGTATTGTATATATGCTTGAGATGGTGAAAAATTTAATCATAATCATATATAATCAAGCATATACAAAAATGTCGAAGAAAAGAATAATATAAGACATTAAAGAAGTTGTTCTCAACTTTTCTGATGCTGTAACCCCTTTCATATAGTTCATTATGTTTGGTGAATCCTCCCCCCTCACCACACAAAATTATTTTGTTGCTACTTCTTAACTTTAATTTTGTTATTGTGATGAGTCATAAAGCAGATATCTGATATGCAAGATATATGATATGTGGCCCCCCAAAGGGGTTGCAACCCACTTGAGAACCACTGCTTTGTATATAAAATTAGGGGCTGGATACAGAACTCAGTGAGTAAATAGCTTCTTATACTGAATGAAGACCTGAGTTTCTATCTCTGGTAACCATTCAAACTTCAGGAGAGAGTGGTATGCATCTGTAACTCTAAAGGGGATAGGATCTATACGAACCCCCCCCCCCCCAATCTCATTCACATATGAGAAGGTATATATCCCAGTTGGTGGACTATTTAGAAAGGAATAGGAGGTGAAGCCTTGTTAAAAGAGGTCTGACCTTAGAGCTGGGTTTTGATGCTTGCTCTCTTTCTGCTTTCATCTTGTGGATAATATTTAATTTCTCAATTACTACTCCATTCCCATGTCTGCCCACCTTAATGCATGCTTCCTACCATGGGCTGACCATCTAAAATATCAAACAAGCCCCGAATAAAATGCTTCTTGTATAAGTTGTTTTGGCTGTGGTGTCTTTCGCTGCTATAAACAGTGACTATGGAGAACATCAGAGGCTAAAAACTGGTCTGACTTAGACAATTATGAACCTACAATTAAAAAAATGTATATAGAATTAAAAGGCAACATATGACACAATGTTTATATATGTGTATTTCAACTCAGAAAGTGGAATGATCTTTATTCATCCTTGCCTCCTCTAATCATAGAAGAATCCTGTGGGGTAAATCTCCTTATAGGAAATATCAGATTAAAAGCAATGAAAGACATAGGAACTGAAAACATCTTCTTGATAAGATCAGTCCTTCAGTGACAAAGCAAGCATTTCAAGGTTTTCCTTTTGGGCTGCACAAAGTCTTAACCTGTGCTAGTGTAACCAGACTTCTTTTCTGAAATCCTTTTACTTCAGAGACTAGGCTGTCATCTAGCTTACCACTGAAATCATGTAGTAACATTTCTCTATTTCTCCATCCCCTTGTTTTCCCTAGAGAGAATGTATTTCACATGTTCTTTGCATTCTTCACACTCAGTGACTAGTTGAGTCAAACTAGAGACTGATAATGTCTTGTAGTGAAGGAGAAAACAGGAGTATTTACGGGAGTATTTGTCTTTCATATTACGTGTCTGCAGAAACTCACAACATTGTCAATTTTCAAAAATGAAATACACAAATTGAACACCAAAGATTTATCTCATCCTGTATTGTCTTTGCCTTACCCTTTCTTCTTTTCATTTTTTTCTTCTCTTAATCCCAATAACCAAGGTGATCCTCTTCCATTTGTCTATAGTATTTTACAAAAGGGTTTGATTTTTTTTGTATGTTGTCCCATTGAGATGTTTGTAAATGTTACATTGTCTGCCACCTGACTGTTAATACTGTGCTATTTCTATTTGTTATTTTATTTTATTTTTTAAGATTTGTACTGTATGAGGTTTCTGGCCTGGATTTTCTGGCCTAGCCTCGAGGTTTGGACCTGAAGACCCACAGATCCAGAGACCCACAGACCTGTAGACCCACAGAGACACACAGACGCTTACACTAATTGTACGCTGATTGACCTGGGGTCCAGGCATGCAAGTTGCTAACTCTTTATCCTTAAACTAACCCATGTCTCTTATCCTGTTCAGCCTTGTGGCTCGGTACCTTTTCTCAGAGCAGCATAGTTGTCCTCAGCATCTTCTGGCTTCTCAGGTGTCTCTGTGGCTTCTCTCTCTGTTCTTACTGTTCCCAGAGTTTTATTAGTCTGGGAGCCCTGCACCCTGATTTGTTTTTAGTAGACTGGGATTAATAGTTTCTGTTTACTCACTTAGATTTTTTCTTTTAATTTTCAAAATTATAAAAAATTGCAGTATCTCTCCATTCCTTTCCTCCACCAAAATGTAATATATATTTATCGCTCCACACTGCCCTTAAAATTCATGACCTCTTCTTACACTGATTGTTATTGCACACATGTGTGAATATACATATATATTTTAGTCTGTATAATGTAATTGTCCATATATTTCCAAGGATGAACAATTGATTATGAAATAAATTGATGTGATATTTCCTGGAGAAAACCACCTCTCCAACTCTTAGCATTCCTTTGGTTCTTTGTGTCCAAGTGAGTCCTCATGGCCTTTATTCATCCAGTTTGGTGTGTCCATTGGTGTCATCCTTGTCTGGTTCACATTTGGCTAGCCATGTTGGCAAGATTTTAAGACTGTGGTTTCCAGTGTTACTAGAAGAAACAATCTTGCAGCAAACTCTCTAATCCCTGGTTCTTGCAATATTTCCTGGAAAAAAAAAGACTCAAAAATACATCAGAAAGGATGCAGAGCCATCCTTAGGCTAGAGGTGATGATCAGCCTTTGGAACTCATGAAACAGGTCTGAAGTGATTCACAAACTAGTAGAAACCTTGAAACACAGAGTAAGAGATACTCCCCTTCCCAAAATATGAGGTTTTGAGATGATTGACAAGTATAAAATTGCAAGCAAATTTTAGACAAGAGGCTGACATTCAGTTTTCTTTTCTCTTTGTAATGATAACCTGTAATTAGGTTCATTAATTGCAGCTGAAGTTGGAGGTTCTATATGCCATATGGTCAGCTGCTGATGCATGAATCTAGACAAAGTGAGAGGCGGTCAGCAGTGTAACTGGAGTTCATCAAAGGCCCTTAAAAATACGGATGCATAAACATGCTCATTTTAAGGAAGCAGGGGATAAATGAGGCATCTGAGTCTTAAAAAAGTCTAAACAGCGGTTATGCCTTAGTTATAAACTAGTCACACTATTGAGTGGATTTCATAAACAAATTTCATGTGCCCTGGATGTGGTTGTCCCTTGGAAAGACTAGTGAAAGTCCAAAGCATCATTGTAAAGGAAACCATTGTGATCTTTCCTTATATTTGGGATAGGGATGGTTTGCACAGGTTTGGGAGGTGCCTCTACATATGTGGAAGGTGGAGTATAACTTGCAGAACCAATTCTTTCCTTCCATCAAGTGGGTACTGGGATTGGAACTTGGGTCCTCAGTCATGACCACAAGTACCTTTGGTCATGGAGCCATTTCACTGACCCTATTATGTTATTGATGATAAAGTACTGATGTGAATTATTTTTTTGTTATCTATATTCCAAAAATAATTGTCAAATATCCATGTCTATGATGCTCAAGAAAGAATTATTTAACTGATTTTGAAGTATTTCTATGCATTTCAGAAACCAGTGAATACCACATTTTATTTTTCCTCTTCTTTACCAAATGCTGTCTGACACATCTTCTACTTAAAAATCAAAACTCACTCAAGAAACTGTATCATTCCCTTGGGCATGAATATCTGTAACAAATATACCACTACTTTGGTTGCAAAGAAAATTAAGAATGCATTAACTGTTTAGCATTTCATGAATGACAGTCTCTGTGCTTTAGCCTCCAAGGTAGAACAGAACAGGATTGTTGCTAATAGGCTTTAGAACTGATTGCTTTCCTAATGTGACATTGACAATGGTGATGTAAGCTTACTGCAGCCTTCTTTAAATAGGTCCATTCCTTGGTGTGATATCTGAGTAGTAAGACAGAACAAATGCCACCAGAAATGCTACCTTAATAGTCACTGTTCCAAAAGTGTAGGTAGCAGTTTTTCGTCAAAGAAAAATATTGGGGAAAGGAGAGATGGCTCAGCAGTTAAGAGCACCGCATAGGGATTGAAGTCTGGTTCCCAGCACACATATTATGTTTCAAACCAACTTGTCACTAAGCAGAAGGGATTTCTCTTCCTCTTCTGGCCTCTGCAGTTACCTATACTCACGTGCCTGTGCCTGTGCATGTGTGAGAGTGTACATGCTGGAGCTCAGGCACACATAAAACACTTTAAAAAGTAAAACAATATCTTTAAAAAGAAAATCTGTAGCTCTCTGACCTAGTCATTTCTAGAATTTTTCCCAAGGAATTAGAAATGTGAATAAGACTATTCTTTGAGTACAATTATAATTTTCAAAAAGAAGAGATTATACTTTGACAAGTGAAACCAATTAAAATAACTGTAGTAGCTTATGCTAGAAATACTGTAATAACAATAAAGTTTTTTAAGGCACATGTATATAAATGTATTGGCAATAAAAATTTGATAACCTGTATGTCATATAAATAACCAATATTTTTAATTTTTCTTCAGTATTATTTTCTCAAAGAACTAATTTTGTGACCTAAGTTTCCAGAAAAAAAAAACACCTGTATGTTCAAACTTTTACAAGATTGATTGACTCATTAGACCTTGTGATTGTGGAAAATGAAAAGTTGCAGATTCAGAGACAAATTATCTTGGGATAACATTAAAATAGTTTCTAGCTATTTTTTAATTTAAAAATTAGATTCTTAAATTATGTTTTATGTTATGACTATGTTTTCTTCAGAAATGTATGTATACCAAGTTTATCTTTGGTTTCTGAAGTGGTCAGAAAAGTACTTTACATATCCTGAAACTGTGGTTCTAGATATTCATTTGCTATCAATCAACCTACCCTTGTCAACTGCATTTGGAATGAGTGTCTTATAGACAACAACTTGTTATATAGTGCTTTACTCTATATAAATTTCTATCTTTGAGTTGAATGTTTATATAATTTATGCTTAAAATGATTTCTTATAAGAGATAAAATTTGAACTTCCCAGTTGTCTTCTCTCAGAATTTTAAAAAGTCTTCCACAGAGAGTTCCTGGCCATCTCTTCTGGTCTTTAAACTCTTCCTCCTCTGAGACTCTTCTTGGATGATTCTTCTTTGAGAGGAACATGGCAGTAGACAGGCAGACATGAGACTGAAACAGTAGCTGGTAGCTTACATCTGATCTGGGGGATAACTAGGAATAACCTGGATTTTTAAAACCTCAAACCCCACTCCCAGAGACACAATCCCTTTAATAAGGACTCTTCTCTATATTCTTCCCAATTAGTTCTACCAGCTGGGACCAAACATTCAAATATATGAATCTATAGGGCCAGTCTCATTCCAAATACCATGCATATGTTTGCATATTCACGTACAAAATCTTTCACATAATTCTAGCAGTCTATGAGAATAATCTTAAGAACTTTCTAATGATGTTGATATTTTAAACCCACAGATTGTCATCCAATTTGTTAGGTTTTACACAACATGATGTACTTTTTAAAACACAAGGTCAACCTCAAGCCAATAAGACTCTTACTCTTTATTTTCTGTGTAACTACTCCTGTATTTGCTTCTCACAAATTCATTTCAATGCCTACATCTACATTTCATCTCTGTATGCCTAGCCCATGTGCTAATCATTCTTATTAATGTTGACTAGAATTATCATAATAATGGCCTCCTAAATAGTCTCACTAATTTTTCCTTTGGGATTAATTCTGTGATGACAATGAGCAATAGCTACCATTTACTGATAATTTCTAACAAGCTAAGTGTGATTCTAGATATTTCACATTTAGATAACAATGACCTTGACATTGTATTTTCTTTCCCATATCATAGAGATAGACTCTGAAGCCATAAGAAGAAATGTATTATGTGTTTTTTAACAAAAGTGTATAAGCCATGAATGCTGATGAGATGCTTATGGAGTAAGTCCAATCTACCAAGTCTGATGACCATTTTTCTATCCATGGGACCCACTGTGGCAGAAGAGAAATAACTCCTGTAAGGTGACCTCTTACTACCACCACCTACACACACACACACACACACACACACACACACACACACACACACTCACACACACACACACACACACACTCACACAATGAATAAGTGATCCCAATCCATTCTGTATTCAAGTCTCTTCTTCTGAAATGCCCCTTTACCCATCAAATTCCCACTCTGTATGTTAGACTTTTCCATATTAAAATAACTGCTTTCTTAGGCCTCTCTAATATACAGCATGCTTATGACAAGAATTTTATCTCTTGCACTTAAAATTGTTCTACAGATTTTCCTGATGTAATTTAGTAAAGTTAGAATAATAGAAAATTTTACAATAGAAGATAGCTGATTAGAAATTTACGACAATTTTAAAAATTTCTTTTGATGTTTGTTTTTTTTTCTTTTGAGTCAGATATCTTTCATTTTTAAATTTTTAATTTGTTTATAATACCATTTTTAATAAAATATGAAATAAATGTCAATTTATTTGTAATAAGATCCAGTTTCACAAATTAGTTAGTGAAAACTAAATGATTTTTATTATTTAGCTGCCAAAATGAATCTTTTCATATGAGAAATGTCTTTGAGGGAATTAGATATAACTGATATATTTAATGTATTATAGGCATACAGAGATGTTAATTTAAGAATTTAAAACATAACTTATATTATTCTGATTATATATAGAACATGAACAGAGAAATGATTGACAGGTTATTTTTAAACTGCAGTCATTCTGTGTTTTAAAATTTTCAAGTAACATTTAATGTTTCAATGTTAAATGCAATTTTTTTAAAAACAGCATATTAATATAATTACATAAAGTCAGTACAAAGGCAAGCGTTCTAGAAAAATAATAACATCTCCTTTTCTTCTATTAGAGACACTGAGACAAGGACTCCAAGTCTTACTTTGAAGTCCAGACTGACCTTGAACTCATAGTGTTTCTTCTGGGTTAGTCTCCTAGGTGTTGTTATTTCAGATGTGTTGACATGCTCGGTTAAAGCAGTTCCATCTACACTTTTAAAGATCAAATAATGATGGTGATTGGGATAAGGAGACATTGTGAAGTACCTTAAATACTGGGGGCAGGGGACAGAAAAGATAAGTCAGGAAAAAAGCTAAAGAATCATCCATCATTTTGTCACACTTTATATTATTAAGACAAAGACAACCATAGCTTATGTTAGAATGTTTTAAATAATCTGTACCTATAACATGTTACTTGAGACTTGGTTATTTATAAATAACTGAAGTAAATTTATCTCATACCACCCAGAGGTTACAGTACAAAAATCAGACAAAAACATCTGGCAGGAACCATGTGATGAGTAATATTATGGTACAAAGGCAGAAAGGCAAGTGGTCACATCTCAGAAAGGCAGAAGAGGGAGCTAAGATTGATCATGCTTCTAAGATTCACTTAATCTGTAACCTTGTCCCATGGTAGTTAACTCCCCGGACAAAGGCTTTTATCCTAAGGATCTAATCAGCCTTAAAACTCTACCTGCCATCAATTCTTCATGCCAGTATACGGAGATAAATTTGAACTTGCTTTTAAGAGCGGGAGATAGGGCAATCATATTCAACTATTGGGAAAGTCTTGTTCTAACTAGCTAATATATTCTTGGGAAAATATACAGCAATGCAAAATCCCTTTGGGACTATCTCTGAACATAGTGTGTGAACAGTGGAGCAGTAGCTAAATCACAACAAGACTTCCTCCATAGATAACATGAGCATATCCACATCACTTAGAAGTGTATCTATTTTAATGGAAACAGCACAGTATCATTATTGAAAGAATAATATTTGAATGTAATACGTATGAATGCTAAAATGAGATTACAGAGATTACCAACAGAAAATAGAGTATAAACCATCAATTATAAAATGTTATCTAGTGATGTTCTAAATCCTTCTTGAGCCTCTGAGATGTTTTAGGCAGGTACATGATTCAGGTACACAAGGGATCTACATTCACCCTAACACAACAGTCTTCTAGTTTATTAAAACAAATGCAAGCTAGCCAGCACTTGTGAGACAGAGGCAGGTGGATCTTTTTGAGTTCCTGGACAACCTGGTCTACAGAGTAAATTCCAGAACAACCAAGGTTACACAGAGGAAGCCTGTCTTGAAAAATATCAAAATTAATATGTAGATAAATAATAAAAATAACAACAGACAAGGCCAGTATTAAGGACTACTATGAATAGAGAAGGTCTAGTGAAGTATGGAGCCGTAAACTGCATCCCATCATTGAGAACATAGAGAATGATTCTTCTATGTTTGTAATGTGATAGCTGAATGTGCCAGTAGATACTGATAATTCTAGGATCTGGGAGGCTGGAACAAGGATCTGGAGTAGGAAGCCCTCATACTACATAAGGAGAACACACACACACACACACACACACACACACACACACACACACTAGTGTATATGTCTATACTATGTACCCATATTTTATGGTGTACAGTGGAGTTTTATAGAATAACAAAGAATAACACACACACATCCCACTGTGTACTCATCTTTTATGCTATGCAGGGGAGTTTTATAGAGTCACAAAGAATACCACAATTAGGTCTTTCACTTGGAAATAGGAGCAACTGCAGATCATTGCATTAAAAAAAAAAGTCAGATTAGAAAGACAAATAGGTCATGTTTGATGTGGGGATTGTAGACTGTACAGAGATACATATTTGCAAATATGATATGAAAGCAGAAAATGGATTGTGGATGTAGAGTCAGTAGTGACAGAAAAGATATTTTTGTGAGCTTGAAAACTTCTATATCTCCCAATAAACTTTGAGCTTTCAATCTAACCAGAGGACGACACATGTATTTAAAATGAAACGTGAATCTCTATATTGTGCAATGACTGTTTCGGATGGTCCAGTTCAAAGTGGTAAAGTTGTGTTTATGAAGCAGAGGGGATGAAAAGGATGGAATAGAAGCTGGCTTCTGTCTGTGGTAACAAACTCTGTCTGTGGTGACAAACAGAGCTATAATGACCTCCTCGATGCTTAGCCGAGTTGTTGAGGGCCATATGCATGAGAAATGGCCCCAGATTGACATCCTGCCATTTTTCCCTTAGTTAAAATTTGGAGCACAGTCGTATCCCCATCCTAGACTGTCTGTTCTCTACTGTATCACTGATTTTCCCACTCTCCTTCAGAAGCCTTTTTCTGTACACTTAGGGTATGAGACACCTCTTAATCTACTGACATAAATCAGTTTTATGATTTTGTACCAATATATAAGTGGGCTAGGCTACGGAACTTTTTACAAGATTTAAAAAGTATCATTTTAACTTAATTTTTCTCACAAAAATGTAATCCTTTTTCCTATATACATATAAAACTATTGTATATGGCTAATGCATACATTAAAATTATCTAGAAATATAGTGAGAATAAGTGCAAATAATGACGTCTAATTAGCACTGTCATCAATTTTCAGTTTTATTTAGGGAATGCATAAAGTAACTATTCTCAAGGAGCACAAGTAGCTGAGGCATTACAACTATCTGTATAATATGAGGTTCATTTTTGGTTTTAAGCGCTCTGAGTCATATTTATGTTGACTGTACATCACAGCTGATGTGATGGATGTGAGTCAGGCCATGGGACACTGAGAAAATTGGAGAACAGCAGGTAGGTGCTAAGAAACTGAAAGAGATAAAGAAAAAAACTCAATATTAAATTCATAGGTATAGAAGACTAGAGGACTGAGTGGCTTGGGCACTTCTGACAATAAATAAGGGAGTGTAATTTGAGTAGAATCAGTTGTTTTTCATGTTTCAAACCATCTTGAAACAGTTAAAAAGTTAGGACTGCATATCAGTACTTAAAATGTCTTAAAATTATAATTCATTTTCACATTTTGAAAGTGCCTTCAGCACCAAAGATTGATACTCAGTAAATGCAGTCTGATTTAAACTAGAATGCACCTTGAAGCCCATTCCCTGCAGAGGAACACCCAACCCAGTCTTGACTTTGGGATGAGTAAATCGTACTTGCCTGAAGTGGATGGGGCACGCTGAACTGACCCACCTTGGGACTTCTTGCCCTTTTGGAGGATGGGATGGGGGAATGGGGAAAGGGGAGGCTGAAGGCTGACTGGGAGGGATGGGGAGGAGGAAAAGGAAGGGGAGCAGGGGGATACATGGATTAAAAAGACATTTCTTTATAAAAATATTAAAATGAAGGGAAAAAACTAGAACGCAAATTTGTAACTATATGGAACCATATATTATTTACACTCATTCACAATTTCTTTGTTTCATCAAAGTGTTGACTTAAATCTATCATATATAAAAAATACTTGAAGCCAAAGAGTAGCAGGGTTAGAAACTGAAACGTACTTCTTGTCTTTACAGAATTCTATTGGGTGATTGTAGCAGTGTGCACCAGGCCTGCACAGCTTCAAACCAGACTAGGTTATAGGAAGTATATATGGGACTCCACTCTTAACCAGGAAACTGTCTGCAACTGATACTGGCTGGAGAAGGAAAGGCTAGTGTTCTCCAATGGAGTCTCCCTGGATATGTTAACCACACTTCACGGTAGCCCCATACACATGAGTAGTTTGATCACAATTAAACTCAGTGGCACTTATTTGGTAAACTTTTTACTCCATTGTACTTAGTTCATTTGTTTTATTGGTCTTCTTCTTTTACATTTTAGTTTGGTTTCATGGGAAGTATGTGTGTGTGTTGTTTTTAGTTGTTTTTCAAGAGAAATATAAAGGCATGGAGGTAGTAGCGTAGGGAAGGTGGGGAGGTGGGGGAGGAGAAACCATGATCAGATACATTGTCTGAAAAATATTATTTTCAATTAAAATAAGATAAACTAAATTAAATTCCAATTTTATAAAAAATTCTGTTCAAGAGATAAGACACTAACACGATTTTATGTATTCTGCAGTGAAATTGTACAGGATAACGTGGATACTTAAGAGTATGCTAGAAAGAAATTCAAAAGAAGGAAAAGGGGAAACAGTATATGTAACCTGGAAGGAAAGGGTTAAGGGGGCTGAGTATGGCAATACCAAAGCACTTGCCTAGTATGTATGAGGTACTGGGGTGAATCCCAGAAACACACACACACACACAGACACACACACATAACATGCACACATATGCACACACATGCACACATACACACGTACACACACATAAACACACACATACATACACACACATACACACACATATACACACACACAAATGACACACACACACATACAACACACACACACACCCCTCAGAAAAATATATTGTCTAATATGGCTTCTAACAGGCTCATGGCTGGTGGAGGTCTCTGTAAGGGGAGGTCAAGCCTAAACAATAGCACAAAAGCAGGAGCAGTGCATTAGGATTCATGTGTGGGCTATTAGAAGGGAGAGTTACATTAGGGGCTGTGAGAGGTGGAAATGGGCAAAATACAGTCCATAGCACTTATTGAATGTTACTGCATATTAGGTCCTTCGCATAAGCTCTAATGAATATTTTGAGGTAGATATCAGCATATTCATTTTTAGGAAGAAAGAGAAAAAACATAAATTTTTCCAAATACAAGAAATTGTCACAGAAGCAAATACCATATTGGTTGTATATAGTAAAAGAAATGTTATGAAGAATAAATTTCAAGTAGCCAACAAAAATGAGAATATTAATGGGCAAATCAAGACAATATATATTTTTGTAAATTAAAGTTTATTTTTTAAAGAAGCCGGTGACTTCTTTAAAAAAAAATAATTTACAGAGTGAATTATATAATTCTAGACCAAGAAACGGCTTCAATGGATTTCATTCACAGTATTAGTACTGAATGCTGAAAAAGCAAAATTACTTCTATCTGAAGTAATCACATAGCTCATTTTATTTGATCTTTAAAGGGATTTCATCTATCTGGGAGATACAAAAATCTGCACTCAGGGTTTGCCTATCAGTGACTAAATAGGTAATATACTTTGATAAAGTCACTTAATTATCCTAAGAGAAAAAATAAGAAAATTACAGAGAATACAGAATATTAGACACATCTCATAGAGAAATAGACATTAGACGTGCATTATAGAAAGTAAAGGGCTTATCATTCTTTCCATCTGCATACTGATTGCAGGGCTCTGTCACTTTGGAAACCTGTTTCCGGTCCCTCTTTCCCTTACAGTCTCTTTCCCTTCCGATCCTTTCTTCATTTCTTCCCTCTTTTTAGTAATTTGAGTGTCAGTGGATCTTGTTATATGAATTATGGGAATTATAAAATAAAATTAAGGACCGTGGAAAGACATAAAGCATATGAAGGAGGAGCTTTATTTAAGTAATATGGTGATATTATAAATCAGGCATGAGGCTATGAAAAGCGTGGCCCTAGCACTTCAAATGCTAAGAAATGGTTAGGGGCACTCTTAGTTTTAGGCCAGCTAAGCATCTGAGAGTCTATCTCAAATCAAACAAAACAAGTAGAAATAAAAGAAATACTATATTCACCTTTCATGTGTCTGGAATAATGTCTCATTATCTTTACCTGCTGTGATAAGATACTGCCTCCATACATGTACATCAAGGGAAACGGATTTAATTGGAGACAGAGTCCCCAGGTTATTGTTCATCAATGCTAATTAATGATAGAGACAAATGTTTGAAGGACTGGCCATGATACATCCACAGACATATTGTGGAGTAATGAGTGCAAGTTACTGTTCAGCTCCCTTTATCTGTTTGCACGGTCCAGGATCCCCAAAACAGAACGCCACCCACAGCAAGAGACTTCCCACATCAATTAACACAACCAAAGTAACCCCCTTCAGTGATGCATAGATGCCTATTCCCCTGGTGCTTCTAGATTTCATGAAGATGACAGTTAACACTGTCCATGGCCCACATAAAAAAATAGGGTAAACTAGAATGTTTGTGTTTCATTTTAGTAACTATAATTAATTTTTTCTAAAATATAGACAAGTGATAACTTGTTACATTGTTTCAAGACAATGCTTTTGAAATTTGGTGAGTTTAATCTGCAATTATAGATATTCTGTGAGGATTCATGATATTATATAAGGTTACAACAGAAGTGGGCAATTTTTACATAATTCATGAAAGTTAAAGAAAATTGCAGCAGTGTCAGTCTCAAACAAAATCACTTCACTAGGGTCATCAATTTCCTTACACATTTCATTTGTCATCTGACAGCTGTAACGTCTCAACGTTATTTTAATCTAAAGGCAAAGGTTTTCTTTCTAGTTTATATTATAGCTTACCATTGTCAGTTTTCAAAACTATGTATAGAAAATCAGTACACAGGGAAAAGGCATCAATTCAAAGGGTAAATTAGTGCTTTATAATAGTTTTAGAGTCATAATGACAACATGATGTAAATTAAGCATTTTTAAAGTGTCTGACATTTTTTGGTATGGCCAAAAATGTGTAGGCTTGAATAGGCAGAAAAGAAGGGGCTTACTTCTGGTCAAGATTGTTAAAAGGACCAAATCTAGTCTCTTTCTTAAATATTTTAAAAATAGTATTTATTTAAAATGGTAGCCTTTCAAACTCTTGCTTTTATGAAACCCTGAATTGATCTTTGAGATATGATTAAACAACCAGGTAAGCTCTAGTTACCTCAAATTGTAAGACTGAGTGAGTTTCCAGGCCTGGAACAGGAAGAAGAAATTTAAATAACTCTTTGTGGACTCCTGAAATTTCAAAATGTAGACAACCATCCAGGGATAGGAGAGAGAGGAATGGATGGTGGGATGGAAGGAGGGAGGGAAGGGGAAGGAGGAGAGAGGGAGAGGAGAACTGAATAGAGACTGTATCTTTGTAAGCCAAAGAGTAATTGTGTAATGACAGGCCTGAGTATTATGGGCAAGATTACCAGAGACTGAGGAAGAACCACAGCAAAGGATTAGAACAAATGGACCTTAGTGATCATCCAAGGTTGGAAATGGTGGTTTTTCCACAGCAAATGCTGTAGTTCATGGAGCATTGGGTAAATTGTGCGGAAAGTACCTAAAATGACTAATGGGACCAAGTGGACTCAGATTGTTTTAATATTCCTTAATGGGTTTTCACATATGTGTGAAGAGGCCCAAACACTGTTTACAGGCCACTGAGGTAAATATAGGGAAAAGCACTCGCTGCCAAGCCTGATACCCAAGCCTGATACCCAGAGTCCATGCTGTCAAAGATAAATTGCTGAGTCCCACAAGCTATCCTCTGACTTCTACGCACACATCATGGCATACATATTCATGGGCATTCATCCAGTCACACGTACATTCATACACAGAGAGAATTATAGTTAGAAAAATTAAAAGAAAAAATTTGCTCAGTTGAATGCTACAAAAACTCTCCAATTCTCAAGAAATATTCAAGACTTCTTGTCATTTTTCCTCCCACTTTTTTCCTTTCCTTTTAACATTCTTTTCCTTTTTGAGAGAGCCTCCAGTATAACCCATATCAGCATAAAGCTTCAGTCCGCCTCAGATACCTCAGGCGCCAAGGCTGCTGCAAACATAGATGTACACCTGATGATTTTCCTCTTCAATAAAGATTCACAATTACAAACGAAAAAAAAGTCCAAGTCATACAAAGGCATTTTGAATGCAGAGGAATGAACTAAAATTAATTTTTGCAGAAAACCTCAACTCACAAAACATTTGAAAATTGAATGTTACTTGATGTATAATCTACGAATCAGAAAAGAAGTGAAAAGGTAGTTTGAAATTAGTAAAAATAAAATACAATATATCAGAGTTCATGGAGTGATATGAGAGTTATATAGAAAATGATCTCAAACCATTTTGCCTTCAACATCAAGACACTAGAAAAAGAGGAAAAGTAAACACACTTAAAATTAATAGAAGACAAAGTAAAAACTCAGAGTAGAAAACAGTAAGAAAGAGACAAAAAATATAAAAAGCTGTCAATGAAATCTCAAACAAGTTCTCTGAGATCAACATGATAATCAGAAGGATGTGATAGGAAAAAGAATGTGCAGATCACGAGTTTCTGCACAGAGAGCAATGGCATTATGACAGATTCCATAGGCATTAGATGTATAATAGAAAGCATTATGAATAATGTTACACTATTAAATGAACAATGGACATGAAATGGACTTGTTCTTCAAAAGAGAAAAAGTATAAAAGCTCAGTCAAGAAATGAATAGACCCAAGCCAATTAAAGGAATATTTAAAAATGCTCATTCAGGAGGCTGAGAGACAACTCAGTAGGTTATGTTTGCAATCCAATCATGACAATCCAAGTTCAGATTCTAAGAATGAAGGTAAAAATGTGGTTACAGAGGTCTCTTCCTTGAAGCCTAGTACTGATGAGGTGTAGCTAAAAGGATCACTTGAGCTTGCCTGCCACGTAATTTGGCTGAATCAGTGAGTGTTAGGTGATGTTAGAGACCCTCGTCCAAAGAGTAATGTGGAGAACAGTTTAAAACACACCTGATATTGTCATCTGTCCTCTATATGCATCCATATGTGGCTATGCAGTGGTGTGAGAACACTGCACACCACACACACACACACACACACACACACACACACACAAACACACACACACACACACACACACACTAACACACACACAAAATCATCCAATTAAATCACAAATCCTAGGCCTGGTACATAGGTCTGTCTCTAATCCTAGCTACTCACGAAGCCAAATGGGGAAGATTTCAAGTTCAAGAGCTGCCTAGGTTGAAGTTTGAGTTCAAGACCAATACTGGCAGCTCTGTGAGACCTTGTCTTAAAATAAAAACTGAAGAAAAATAGAGAGAGGGAAACAGAAGTCTGGAGATGTAGCTTTGTGGTAGAATCCCTGCGTAACATACTGGCAAGCCTAAACTCAATCACCATCCTCATCTAGCTATATTCCCCAATGTTATCAAGGAACATTAGTTTTCCACTTAGTTTTTCCTAACAGAATTGCCTTGTGTTTTTCAAAAATATGAATTACTTTATATAGAAGAAAGTCATTGACTAACAAACCTGTAAAAATTATAGGGACTGGGGAAATAATTTGTGGGTAAAACACTTTCTATGCAATTGTGGAGTCTTGAGTTCTAATCCCCTGTACGCACACAAAAATCAAGTATGGCCATGAATATTTCTAACCTCAAAACTGGTAGGGGAAAAGCTATGGCTGCCTGCCTAGCTCCAAATTCAGTGAAAGACCTCCTCTTGATGGGATGAAGCAGACTGTTCTGGAGCCTGGCACCCAGTGGTTTCCCTGGCTTCTATCCTTATGTACACACACAAGAGCAAGAAGCAGAGATATGACAGAGAGTCAAAGAGAGACAGAGATAGAAAGAGAGGGAAAGAGAGAAAGGCAGCAAACACTGAAAGAGAAAATAAAGCTAGAGGATTAGCCAACTCTGTACAAGACCTCTCATGAACTTCTAATAATGGAGGCCACATAGCCTTGGTATTACGAGAAATAAATAATAATGATAATAATAAAAAAAAAAACCTAGAGTCCAGAAACAGACCCAAACAAAAATGACCAACTGCTTTGTATAAAGCACAAAACAATACAGTAGATAAGATTTCTTAACTAAGTGAGGCTGAGGTACACTTCATACCATATATAAAGATCAGCTTGAAGTGAATTTTGAGTTTAAAAATAATCTAAAAATCTATGTTAAAAAATGTTACTGATCTATGAAACACTTTGTTACATACTAGAATTACTATCCTTCAGAACAGATGAACAGTTATCCTCAAATTCAAGCATTTCTTCAAGAAAAGACCTGTCTGTAGGTGATTGGGCAATACGGTAGATATTTTTAATTTTAAACTTCTACATATCTCTACTTGACTAAAAGTTGTGAGGCTAGAGAGGCACGGTAGGGCAAAATTGGGAGCTGCAATATGCTTAATACAGAATATACACTTACATGAACTTTAAAATAAAAATAATTGTGATTCTCATTTACTATCTGAGGGAGTTCATGAGGAAATCTGAAGACTAACCACAGACTTTCAGGAAATGTGTTCAAAGAACATCTGACATATATAACGAATGTATCTTGAACATCTAAATAAGAAAAGAAGGGCAAAGGAGTTGAGTGGGTCCTAAGTCACAATTGCTATGTAAGTAACAATCCAACTAAAGAAATAAGCTAGTGCTGACATTAGGCATGAGAAATCTATGAATTAAAAAGATGATATGGGCAGATCAAAGCCTTTGGGAGAGTTAAAACAAAAAGCTAAGCTGCCAAGTATTGGCAAGGATGTAGAAGGAATTTTCTTACTGCTGGAAAAAAAAAAAACTTGGCAGTTTCTTAAAATATAAATAGAAACTATTGTTATGATCCACCAATTCCAATCATGATTGTTTATGATGAGCAAAAGAAGCAAAAAATTATAGAGATTCTCTTGTTAGATTTGTTTTAATAGTAAAGCCTAAGTGTCCATTAGTAAGTGAATGAGAATGGACACTAGGGTATGTCTTTGAAGTTACTACCAATCAGGAATATAAAGAACACAACTCTTTGGCCAACTGTGCCTAAGACTTGTGCTGACTAGAAGACAGATGGACTATCAGCATCCAAAAACTATGTACAGCAACTCGTTCTCAAACCATTTAATAATGTAAACCTGGGTAGGGCAAGGTGGCTGAGACAGTGGAGATATTTGTGTGCAGCCTTGAGAACCCGAGTTCAATTCCAGATTCCACAAAGTGGCAGGAAAGAATCAACTACAGAGAATTCTTTTTTATCTCTCTATGAAATAAATTCACTTCTAAAACAAGGGTAGTCGAGATGACTAACGTAAGAACGACATTGGCTGTCAGAAGGATGACCTGAGTTTGACCTCCAGAAGCCAGAGAAAGGAGGATGGAAAAATACAGTTCCTTTGACATGTACTCTGTGGCATATGCACACACATGCACACACAAATAAACAAATAAATGTAAAGAAAATGTTAGTTCAAGTCCATCTGTTGTGACAGGAACCAGACAGGCTGCCTAAGACTATAAATGGCTTGGGTCACTGGGACTGAGGAAGAAGTAGCAGAAGAGTTTTGGGGTGGCATGAATGTATTTATCCTCTTGTCTATGATCATGGTAAAATGTATGGTAAAATTATGGTGATACTAAGTAAGTTTATGGTAAAATTATTGGAAGATTATGGTAATAAATTTAGTTGTACACTTGACAGAGGGTGGCTTATTTTATCTCTAAAATACTTTAACAAAGCTATTAGAATAGTTGGAATATTAACAATTTTGTATGGTCAGTTGTTATTTTTGAATTCATATATATGAATAAAAAGAATAGCTTATACCAACGCACATACATACACACACACACACACACACACACACACACACACATATACGGTCATATGTTTATACATACATATGGGCAGAATGAGATTTAGAAGATTTTTAAACTACTTTGTTATAAAATCATTAATAATTCATTTAATTATTGTATATATTATCAAGCATCTGTAATGTTTCAGGAATTCTCTTGTGAATTTTTATTTTCCTTGCTATTTTTTCTAACATGCAACACTTAACAACTAAGTACATACACACATACAATCTTAATTAATTCATCATTTGATTGATTATATTGTAAAATTATTTAAGTAAACTTAAAATACACAGAATGATAAAACACCATTTTTTAGGAAATAATTTGTTTTTCTACTTTGTCAGTTTTTAGTACAGTTCCTTAATGAGCTAGTGTACATATATTGAAAAGATTGTAGTCTGTAAGAGTGAAGCCACTTAAGATAGAATTTGTGATATTCCAGAGCAGTGGTTCTCAAGCTTGCTAATCCTGTGATGCTTGAATACATTTCCTCATGCTGTGGTGACCCCACCATAAAATTAATCCATTGCTACTTCATAACTGTAAGTTTGCTACTGTTATGATTCATAATGTAAATATATGATATTTCCAATGATCTTAGGCTACCCCATGAAAAGGTCATTTGATCCCCAAAGGTGTCACGATGCACAGGTTGAGAACTACTGTTCTACAGGCTGTCAAAAGAACAGAATCAGACCGAGGTGATTTGTTCTTTTTTTCTTAACAAAGATATTTAATAAAATATTTAACTCAGTTAGTTGACTTTAGGATATAGTTGCTAAGCATATCATGAATATTTTAAATATCATTAGAAGAACACATAATACTTGAAAACTTAGTGCCCAACCTAATCATCATTATCAACTAAATGAGCATCATAGCGAAAATGAATCTGTGATATAAAAGTATCATTTAGGATTGATCATGTTGCAGCCTTTTGTTTTCTGCACCTTGAACAACTGTGTGCATTAATCACCATCTACTGAAAACAGAAGATTCCATGGTGAGGATTAAGGGATTCATTAAACTATACATATGATGATAAAGTTGCTGGGGGATTTAACTCTTGTACATTGTAGATATCTGTCTTTCCTACTGATTGAACAAAACTCTGATTAGTCAGAAGGCAGACAGGAAGGGATATCAAACTAAGAAAACTCTGGAAAGATGAAGAACAGAGGAGAGTTGCCAAACAGATGCAGAGGAAAGAAGTCCAAATGCTTCTCTGAGAAAAGGTGCCAAGACACATGGCTAAACAAGGTAAGAAACATCGGACAGTTTAAGAGTAAGAGCTAGCAAGCAATATGTCTGAACCATAGACCAAACAGCACAAAATTAGCATAAACTTTTGTGTGATAATTTGGGACCAAGTAACTGTGGGCAGATTATTTGGGACTGTTGGTCAGAATCTAAGGCTAGGTGGGCCAGAAACTACATACTACAAATGGCAGTCCATAGTCGGACATATACACCCACCAAAGCCTTTGGAAGCTTAAAATGGGTTCTAGAACTCAGAAAAAAGAGCCAAAACCAGCTAATGAGTTGTGTTTCTCAAGTGGGCCATGGTACAGACACACTCCAGCATGGCATGGAAGCTTGAGCTACAAAATGTCAGGCTTTCAGAGGGCAGCTCAAACTGTAACAAGGCCAGTTCCTAAAGTCTCACAAGAGCTTTGGGGCAAGCATGAGCTGCTTATAATAGGTTTAAGGTTACTTCTCTTACAGACAAAAAGAGAACAGAGTCAAAGACGGCTTGTTTGAAGCAGCATTTTTCTAGGAGAGCTCTGTTTGCTGGAGGTAAACAGAGGTGTGGCCTTTGAAAGAGAAATCTCCTGACTCAGCTTTAGCAGTAAAAAAAACAAAAAAACAAAAAACAAAACAAAACAAAAAAAAAAAACATGTGGCTCACTGAAGAGGCTCTGCTGCCAAATACTTAAATGGATTTCATGAGCAGTGGGCAGCAGCCGTGTTGTACTTGGTGGCAATGCTGGCCCTAAAATTCCCCAGAGTAGTAATTGTGGCTCTTGCCAGTCCTTCTGCTAAAAAGCTAAACTCTCAGTGAAGCT
This sequence comes from Phyllotis vaccarum, assembly GCA_033318265.1. Taxonomy (NCBI): domain Eukaryota; kingdom Metazoa; phylum Chordata; class Mammalia; order Rodentia; family Cricetidae; genus Phyllotis; species Phyllotis vaccarum. The sequence continues at coordinate 56,301,672 of JARWLC010000016.1, forward strand.
AGAATAGGTATTGGGCGGAGCCAACCAGCCCACCCTAGCCAAGCCTTTAATCCTAGCCACACTATATATATTATATAAATATACTTAGGCTTGAGAGAGAAAAGAGAAAGGGGAAAGGATAAAGTCCTTTTTAAAAAAAGAGTAAAAAATAATAATTAGCCATATAACAATGGAAATTACAAAGAGTGTTTGCATACTGTGTGTTAGTGTCTTGTGTTTAAGATTTATGACTGCAAAGGAAGTTGTAAGGGCTGCTAAAGAACATCTGATTATAAATGATGCTGGATTAATTCAATCTATATATTTTTTAAATGAGTTGACTTTAAAATTAAAATCAAAAGATATGCTACTTTGGAGAAGAGGTTTTATTTTTATTTCCACAGATACTGATAGGCTGTGGATGTACTCCTGGTTAAAGAAAATCAAGTTTGATTGAGGAAGACCCCTGGAAAGTCTCTGATGCAAGCTGATGGCCCAGATGATTCTGCATTTCAGAGCAACTCCGTTGAAGTTTTCTCTGAGCTCTGCATCCAAAACAATTTCCAGGAGACTGGCTGAAATGGCAGCCTTACAGACTACTCCACTAAAGACTTGTCCATAATCCTAAATTTTGTTTTAGGTCCCCATGGGATTACCAGAGCCCCCATTAAGCAGAAAGTAGCCTATAGAACTATGCCCACATCCCCCTCAAATGTATTATGGGTGTTTGTATTTGTTTACAGTGTTGGTTACAAGTTATTAAAGATACTGGTGGAAAAACCTATACAAAGAAAATTAGATTTAGAGTTCTTATTTTAAAAAGGAAAAACGGGGGAAAATGCTTAGGGATTATGTTCTGGTACACTGTAAATATTTGTCCCTCCTACTAGTTTACTAAAACATTGATTGGCCTGAAGGAAGATTGGAAGTATGTGCAGGACTACCAGACTAAGAAAACTCTGAGAAGAGAAAGAACAGAGAACAGATGCAGAGTGAAAAAAAAATCAGAATGTTGCTCCGAGAAAAGGTACCAATCCACATCACTAAACTGATTCACGGAAAAGGATTGAGTTGTGAGAGCTAGCTAGAAATATACCTGAGCCATAGGCCGATCAGCATGTAATTAAAATAAGCTTCTTTGTGTTTCTTTGGGTATTTGAATCTGCTGATTCTGTCCTCAGGATTAGACAGGGCTAAGCAGCTGTGGGCAGGCCCAGAACTTGGGGCAGGCTAGGCCGGAAACTTCTTTCTATACAAAATCATTTTGTGTCATTTTAATACTCTGCTTATTTAGTAGATTAACAGCAGTAAGTTCTCCTCTAGGGCCCATGACCTGTCCAGCTATACAATGTTTGTCCTCATAATACTGCAAAGTATGTTTATTACCCAGTTATCTTTATTTTTTGTTGTGGATCAGGACTTAATCCAGTCAGAAAGCCATTGCTTTCTTTCCACTATTGACTAATGGTCACATCTTGCCAGACAAGTCTAGCTTTTAGTGTTTGGAAAGTAAGACTGATGATTCCTTTCCTTCCTTGGTGATGTGGTGAACAGCTCCCTGCACTATTAGAACTAGCTAGCGTGGAATGAAGATCCTAGGTCTGTAACAGCTCAACTTCATCAGGTTCTATGACTCAAGCTTGTATTGTATTATTAATAGGGCCATACTATCAAGTTCTTGGGGGAAACCAATGGTGCTGGTATATAATGCTTAGGGGTCTAAGGGAACTCAGTTGCAAATAATTCCAAAAGAGCTAACCAACTCCTGACACTGGGCACTTAAAATTTTATGCTGTTAGTAATAATATTACCACTTAGTATAACTGCAATTAAATAATGTAAGTGTGTATATACATGTATATATATGAAAATTAGTAGTAGGTTTTATTTTCTCAAAGTTCTTTCATGTTATTTAACCCTCTCCACATTCCTTCCTCAACCCTGCCAGTCTATCTCTTTCCTTAATTTAACTCTTTCTTTTACCTTAACATCATATACCAGAGCTATACGACCCCTCCTTTGAGAACTCCTTCACCATGGACTTTTACTAATTTTTTTGAACTTTATGGAAATTCTAAATGAAGTGTACACCTGAAGATTGAAAGCTAACATTCACAATTGGATAAAACATTTGACATTTGTCTTTCTGGATCTAAGTTTCCTAGCTCAGAATTTTTCCAGTTCCATCTGGTTACCTAGGAATTTAAATTTATTTTTTATTTTTTCCTCCTACTCTTTTGGTGGTTAGCACAGAATTAGCTTAATTAAGGTTATTGTTTAAAGATACTTTGTAAATAAAATAAAACAACCATACTCAATGACTATGTAAGTTAATGAATATATTTACAGTTAGAGTTGACATATAAAATAGAAACTATAAATGTTCACATTAAATTTATATCCTTATCTACCACCAAACCCCAAACTAATCTATGACACAATTAGAACATTTGGCTTTATATATGAACGCATTCCATTATTGATGCTTATTCCCTTTCCTTATATTTAGCATTTTTCTTGGTTTTCTTCATGTTATACTATGTCCACATGCACGTTTGTGTCCTTATATATTCTGCATTTGAGAGAGAATGACTTTTAACTTTTTGGGATCATGTAACCTTGCTTTATATAGATTACAAATCAGTTGATTTTCCTGAAAATTTTCTATCTTCATTTTTCTTAAGTGCTGAGTATTTCTTTCTTCTCCCCTCTGTATGTATAAAGGTAATTTTCATCTTCCATTTTTCTGTTTATGGACAATGAAGTTGACTCAAATTCTTTGATATAGTGAATAAAGCAGTAATTAAAACTGAGTAATATTTCTTCATGCAAATATACTACATTTTCATTATATACATATCAATTAAAAGACAAGTAGACTGATGTGTCTGTGTATTCCCTGACTATTAGGAATAGAGAAGGAAAGAGCATTGCTGGCAGGTATCTCTTTAGTAGGACATAGAGTCTTTTGGGAATCTACCCAAGAGTGATATAGCTGGATCATGATCTTTTGCTAGCTTTGTGACAACATCTGCATTGGTTTTCATATAAGTTATACTAGTTTCCTTTTCTACGATAAGTTAATAATGAATCCCCTTTCCTCAATATCATTTATCATATATTTTTATTTTTATACATAGTCATTCTGAGAAATATAAGACACAGTTTCAAAGTAGTTTTAATCTACCTTCCCCCAATGAATAAGAATGCTAACCTCCCCACCAACACTAAGAGATCATTGCATAAAGGGGGCTAGAAAGAGTCTAAGAATCAGGAGTTGTAGATGACTACAAGGGAACATTGTCCTCCAGGTGCAACAGGGCAGTTGGACATATGATCGCTCTATGCCTGTGACAGTGTATATAAGACCTGTACATGCTGAAGACAGATAAAAATAATAACAAAAAGACGGAAATGTGGACACAATCTGCCACCCATGGCTGAGGTTCTATTGGCAATGATAGCCACTGAACGAGAGTCAATTTCCAATAAGAGTATATCCTCTGGTAGATTGACCACACTCAAGTCTAAGAGTCCACTTCTAAGAGAGTTTGGGAAGCACAAACTGAACTTGATATGTTCAAAAAAGTGAAAGAAGAAAAGACCAAAAACAAAGTTGTGAAGGTATGATAAGGATGGTGTATCTAAGAGGAGCTGTGGAGACTGATGATGGTTAAACCACATCCTATAAAAGTAACTTTTAAAAAGTGTCTAAACTAATATCTATGTGTGCATAGACACCTTAGTCATTGGTCTCTATCTTCAGGAGTTCTGAGCTATGAAGGCAGAAGCCTTTGCATCCCCACATCAATAAGAAACACATCCAAGTTATCTATTCTGTGAAAATAAGATGGCTGGGGACGAAGGCTGTGAAATGATACCACACAACAGAATAATTTTAGAATTAACCAGAATGTTTGTAGATGCTCTAAAAGACCTTGCTATTAATTTGGCAGCTGCCTCATTTTATTAAAATCTGTCAGTGCTAGTTTTTAGTTCCTAAACATTTTATCAAAGAATGTTCAAGGGGGGAAATAATGAATAACATCTGTATTTTTGTTAAGGTTTGCTTATTTATGTACAAGGTGAAGATGGGAGTTTTGTTGTTTTTGTTTTGATTTGATCAAGGTTGAATTATGATGCAGAATAACATCATATGCAACCAGAAGTTTCTTCCTTCTTTCTGCTCTCAGGCCTTTCTCACAAAGTTTGGACAGAGCTTAGCTTTTTTCTAAATCTCTTAAACACTTTCAGTTGCTTTTACCTAGAAATGACAACAATTCAAATTTAAATATAAATTTATATTTTATATTGGATTCAAAGTAGGTAGCATGGTGTTCCGTTAGGCCACCAGAACATCATCAGTGAAGAGGTGAGGAAAAGAACCTGTCTCTCTTTTCTGTTTCCTTTTGCTTCCTGTATTTCTGATAGCGTTAGGAAGAGGGATGATTTATCAGAAGGCAGGAAAATCTAAGCTGTCTGGTATACCATAAACTGGTTCTCTCCTTGTCCAGATGAATGAAGAGCAGGGTCCTTTTGCAGGTTCTCAAGTCTTGTAATGCAAATACAGCTGAGTGTCGGAAACAGCAAATCACACAGGAAGTCTCTTCTGCCATTTTCTTCAGGATTTCTGGCCAGAGACACCAGAGCTCGCTGTGTGGAAGTTGGGGAGTCGCTGTCCCAGAAGACATGATTCCCACCTTGTCTCTTCCTTCTTCACTCTCCTCCTCATCTTCCTGCTGCTAATGAGTTTCCTTCCTCTTCCCCCAACTCCTCCTCTCACCAGGTGCACACCTTGCTATGGAAACATATACAAACTATCCTCGTTCTGAAAAGACATGGACAGGAGCAAATGGGCAAATTTCACAGCAGTAGCAAACTACTCATTTTGCTTCATTTGTATTTTGCCACTAGCTAAGCAGTCCGTTTATATCTGTATGGACTTCTCAGACAGAAAATTCCTTAAATACAGTGACTCTGATGTACTTCTTTCATACCCTGATTGCTTTCACACCATTGACTAGCTCCAGTCCCTACAGAGAGTATAATAGGTATCACTATTTTCCCAAGAAATATGTCACATATAAATTAACTTCTGTCTTCATTTTAACCTTTTATGTAATCTCGCTGAAATTGAAAGAACTTTGAACTAATTCCTTTATATAGGTCAGACTGTGAAATTTAAACTCTGAGAGTTGTGACCCAATTGAAACCTCCTATTTATCATCCAGACATGGCATGTCATTGTGTAACTATGAAACCTTACACAAAGCAATAATCAACAGACTCCTTTCTAACTAGAGGATACTTGTGATGTTTACCCTTGAGAAGCTATCCTGTATAGCCTCCTAAATTGTGCAGCAGATAGAGAAATTAAACAATTCATTCAACAAGTTTTAGTTGTTAAAGTTGCACAAAAATAGCTCCATCCTCAATGGAATGGGTCAGGTTTAATGAAAGTATACTCATAGCCATGAATTTAGATATAATAAAATCCTATCATATGAATAGTAGAAGGAACAGGTCTGGTCACAGTGAGGCAACATAATTAAGTGCCAAGAATCTCCATGAAGCTTGGTGATTACTTCACAGGATACATCCACGTCATCTCATGTTGTAGACTCCTCAATTTACCATTTTAATACATTCAAATTCCTGAAAAGGTTTTTGTCTCAAAGGGCTGAAAAACACAAGACAGGTTTCCTTCTCAACTGGATATAGATATTGCCAAGAATTCATCTTCCTCGATTAACTACTTTTTTTTCTATAGCCCATTGTCTCCTGGCAAGGCAGTCACTGGGAGATCTGACATATTCTGTCTAATAACATCTTGTGCAGGAGAGATTCCTTTCTTTCATAGTTTATCAAAGGGTGGTTCAGAAAGCTCTTTGAGTGTGTGGCTCTGTTACTGTATACAAGGGAATGGGGTGAGTGCAACCCTATGTGTACGCAGGGTGGATTAAATGCCACCTCAATTACTGAAAGTAATGATAACTCAAACACATCCGAAGAATGAGTAACACACAAAAGAAATTCTAAAGTTCTAGGTTTTACACCCCAAAGAGACAAAGAACATATGTAAAATTGTCAGCAATAACTAACTACTGCACATAAAATAAGTTTTTTAAAAATTTAAAAGATTTAGTAAATTTATTATACTATTGATTGAAATATAAAATATATTTAATTCCAATGGGCAAAACCAGAGAATATCCTTTTGTTTGAACATGTGTGGAGGTGCAATAAAGTGATGAGGCTTTTTTTGATACATTATATAAAGAAACATATAAAGATTAATGTATTCTTGCTGTGTTAAGAAGGAAAAACTTAGACTACAGTTTAGAACTTACAGGAAATTGATTTTTATATTAATCAATATTATAAAAATATTTGGTAACATTAACCAATTTCAAATAAGATCTATGGTCTCATAGCCAACACATTTCCTGCAATTTTCAAGGCAGTATTTCAAGTATTTTACTCAATGATTATAAGGCCAAGGTTATAGTAATAAATTTATCCTTAGTGTTCAAAATGATAATGCATGAGAAAAATGTGAACTTTTCTGCCTGTGTGTAGCAATTTTATTCAAATATAAACCTTTCCTTCCTTGAGGGAATAGAGAGATTCATAACTTACAAAGTTCAGGAGGCTTGTACAATCCACCAGGACCAACAATCTCAGGAAGCTACGAGGTTTACAAAGTGCCTCCCCAAATTTATACAAGCAGAAGCAATTGCAGATCAGAAAAGACAACAGATAAACTGAGCTCCTCCTAGAAAGAACAACAAAAAAGTCTCAGTGTTTATTCAAGCTAGACTTGAACGGAGTCTGCTTTGGTCTGTCATAGCACTTTATGGGGTGAAGAGACAGCAGTTTACCTCTAACAAGGAAAGTAGTAAAACATTGATTGTATGTGTTACCTACCAGTTGCTGTGTCAAAGTGTCCATCACTTTCCATCATGACAAATGACTTTCAAAATAAAATAAAAAAAGGTTTATGTTCCATTCTGGTTTCAGAGATTGCAATCCATAGTACTTTAACCAGCCCTTGGGGCCCTGAAGTGATGCTAAGTAAAATAGAAAAAAGATGTGGTGGAGAAGAAAGGAAACTGAGGGAGACACCCACCCACACATTCACACAGACTGGAGAAGCAAAGGACAGAGGGAGGGAGGGAGGGAGGGAGGGAGGGAGGGAGGGAGGGAGGGAGGGAGGGAGGGAGGGAGGAAAAGAAAGAAAGAAGGAAAGGCGATGAGAGAGAGACTATTAAAAGGCATACCTCAATTACTTCTGCCAACAAGGCCTCATTTCCTATTAGTTCCACCATCTCCGTCTGGGGCCAAGAAATGGTCTTTGGGGAATCTAAAACATAATGCTACCTGCCAAAAGTGTCCTCCTTTAGCTACATATAATGACAGAAATAATGATATATTTAAATCTAGGAGTACATATTTTCTCACTTATATTAGACTTCATGAAAATTTTATGCCCTTTTCAAACTTGTATTATTTTCTGTACTAAAATAAGAAAATTGCAAATTTGAAGTTAGCTTTATAGAAATGATTTTGAATACCTTAATTGTATTGATTTTTACCTCATTCAGAATGTAAACAATATTTAAAGGAATCAAAAACTTTATGAGGTTTTTAATGATGTTAATATTGATTCATTAATTAAAAATTTGAAAAGACTGAACTACGCACATCCTGTTCAGTAGGCATGACTTAATGTTCAATTATTAGCTTCATATGTTGTGCCAATTATTTAGTTATGGGTGATCATCCACTAATTTGACTTGTGGAGGATTTTTGAATATAGGAGTCCTGGAATGGACTGAAGAATAAAAACTAGATGTTCTTTAAATGTTTTAAAATTCAAATCTATTTTGCTTTTTTGTATATAAAAAATTCAACCTCAATAAAAATTCTATCTTACTTACTATAACATCTCAGAGAAATAATTTTAATGTATATCTGAGTATGTATATGTAGATACATATGTACTAATTATTAAAATTGGCAAGAAAGTATATTCTTATACAATTGCATAGGATGGGAGTATATAGAGAGAAAAAATAGGAAAATTTTAACTGGACTTGAATTGTAAGGACACCAGGATTTGTGCTATCCAGGAGAGAGAAATGTTTTTTGATATATACATATTTAAACTATGCAAACATATATGTACATACACACATTTATTTTAGAAACAAAATGAGTTCTGAGGACATTGAAATTGAAATATCCTATTAGAAAAATCAATAAAAGGATTGGTTTAGTCATAATTACAGCCAAGAAGCCATGTTTTAATCACATCAAATATATGTGAGCCTAGATTCTACATCCAAGGAAATCCCATTATAGTTTGACCCTGATTTATAAGACTATTGCCAATTACTCCAAATTTATAAATAATCAGACTTCATTTAAAAATATTTTATACATATTTTTAATTATGTTTATATATGTGTGGACATGTGCAGGTGAGCACAGAGCAATCAGAGGTTAGAAGAGAGCATTGAAATCCCTAGAGCTGGAGTTACAGGTGGTTGTGAGCCATCTGTCAGGGGTTATAGGAAATGTAGGTCTTCTGTAAGAGCAGTACATCCTTTTAGCCACTGAGTTACCTCTCCAGATTCCAGGTTTCCTTTGTAGAGTTGGTATTTGAACTTAAAAAAGTAGAACAAATTAAGTGAAAACTGAGCTAAAGATGAGTTTCATAAAAAATTATGGCAAAATAAATATGCCATAAAACAGGAGGGATAGCTAAAACCATTCACAGAAAACCAGAAAACTGAAAGTAAAATAAGTATTCAGATAACAGGAAAGAGCCAGCTGACTATAGTGAGAGACAACTGTCCCAAAGGATACCATGGAGAAAGAAAGGCCAGGCCTCTCTCTCATCCTTGGTAGTGTATCAGCTTTATAACTTCCCAGTTTCTGTTCATAGCAAGGTTACACATTCTTTACTCTCCTTTTTTCCTGCCTTATCATTTTCATTAAACTGTGATTTTTTGAAAATAGAACTGCTTGTCCATCTACACGAGAACATAAACGAGTAGCTGCAAGGATGACTGTATATTAGAGTTTACATTGCAATTCTTTTATTCACTTTGTGATGTCTAGCAGGTCGCTGAATGATCAGCGGTTCAGTTGCTTCATCCTTTCAAGTCAACTTCATTCAGCTACAGTTTATGTTAAATAAAATAATAAAACATACTTGTTTAGGTAGTAAGTGAAGAGAACTGTAAATATTTATTGGACCAATCATCACAATCAATGATAATTTCAATTATTCCAATCTAATTCTATCTATCTGTCTGTTTACCCATCTATCTAAGATATATAGATAGATGGGTAGATAGATAATAAGTAGATAAACGATAATAGATGCTTACTGCAGCAATGTATTAACTTATATATTATGTCTTTAATATAGGTTATATCAGTCTGTGTTTATGTTTATTTATCTTGGCGTGGTTATAGTCATATGTGTGAGGCTGTCTACAGGGATTAGAAGAGGGGATCAGATGTTCTGGAGGCGGTGTTATAGGCTGTTGACAGGCTGCTTGCTCTGGATACTGGAAATCAAACTGAAGTTCTCTGTAAGAGCAGTTTTGCTCTTAGCCACTGAGCCTTCTTTCTAGCCCTAGGCTTTCAGTATAACTTTCCTTTGAAAGATTGCTTGTCATTATGAGTCATCTATACCTACTCATGAGCACATGCATAAGCTTGTACACAGTACAAAAATGCAGCTCCATTTTATGGATAAAATTGGTGAAGATATTTTGTCAACTTGTGAAGAGCAGACATCTTAATTCTTTCAAAGTTTCTAGACATTTGATCTTTTTGATTTCTCTTACTTAGTATTCTTTTTAGTTTTTAATATACAAAATTGAACATTTTCGTTAATTGTGATATATTTAAAAATTTGCCCAATTTTTCAAATAAACAAATTACAGGTACATATGTCACCATGTGTATGTGCATATGCTTTTATTATGCCGTGTTTATTTATTTATTTGTTTGTTTTGTCTTTTGAACAGAGGAGCTCTGTGTAATAGTTCTAGCTGTCCTGTAATTCACTCTATTACTGGCTGGCATTTAACTCACAGAGAATTGAACTCATAGAGATTATTTGTGGTATTTTAAAGTCAATTAACTTAAGTATATTTTCTTGTATTATCTGATAATAAACTCATCCAGTAATCACGATATGTTTCTTGGTATTCTATGCTATCAGGAGTTACTGATAAAGAACATTACTGTATTATCCTCCCCCCCCCCTTTAGTTGACTTTGTCTTCTTTTTATTTCTTTGTAGGTTGGAAATCCGTTAGTTCAAAGCTGACTAGATACGTCTAAAATAAATGATGCTAATTATAATATATGAGTGCTTAATTTTTCAAGTGTTTATAAACATTTATTAAGAAGATAGTACAACTAACACGTAGGTGGGGAAAATCACAATTTTCTTTTTGTTCCATATTTTCTTCAATTTGAATTCCCAAGGTGAAGCTTTCTTGGTAATGTCATATTATATTCTTCATGGGAATGAAGATAAATCTTTTTCTAATATTATGTTAAACATTGTGGGACATAAGGAACAAGAATTTTTTTCAATATCCTTCTTTGATTTTGTTATGAAGATAATTTGGATGTCATTAAGTTAGTTAAATATTACTTCTTCCAAATTTACTCACTAAAATAAAGTGGGTGCTTTGATTATAATGGTGCATTGTTATCTTTGATTATTAAATTGATAGAATCACCTACTTAGGTCTGAAGTCTTTTAATCTATTTGTGGGAAGGTGTATGGCTACCATGATAATTTTCTTAATAGATACCTGGGTAGTTTTGGCATATGTATAACTCCATTTCTCAATTCATCTTATGAACTGAGAATAAAAAATATATTTCTTACAAGTTTTTCCAGAATCATGTGTTCTCATATTTTAATTTTTAAAGCAGGATTTGTCATTGAGGAAACATATACATAAAAAAGCAATATCTTTTAAAATATGATAATTGTAATTATGAGTAAGACCAAACCAATTTTGTTTGTGTTTCTATGTATACATGTGCTGTGGGATTATGTTTTGGTTCATTGTAAATATTTGTCCCTCCTACCGGTTTAATTAAAAAATTGATTGGCCAGAAGGCAGACAGGAAGTATGGGTGTGGCAACCAGGTTAAGAAAACTCTGGGAAGATGAAGAGAAGGGCAGAGACAACAGCAGGTACAGAGGAAAGAAGTTGAAGTTGAAGTTACTCTGAGAAAAGGTGACTAAGCCACTTGGCTAATCATGGGTTAATTTAAGAGTTAGCAAGGAATGTGTCTGAACCATAGGCCAAGCAGAATGTAATTAATATAAGCCTTTTGTGTGATTATTTGGGGCTAAGTGGTGTCTGGGCTGAGTGACTGAACCTTGTTGGGGCTAGGCTGAAAAGTTCAGGCCAGAAACTCATATTACAAATGACATTCAAAAATGGGGCATATATACACATGTAAAGACTTAGAAAGCTTAAAAGGGGCTTTAGAGCACAAAAAAGGATCCAAAAATAGCTTCTGAGTTGTGTCTCTCAAGTGGGCCATAGTACATACACACCCTGGCATGATGGAGAATTTGAGCTAAAAAATGTTGGGCTTTCAGAATGTATCTTAAGCTGCTACAAAGTCAGTTCCTGGAGTCTCACAGGAGCCTGCTGTAACCAACAAACTGCACTGATAGATTTAAGGTTTCTGTTTTTATAGACAAAAAGGGAACAGAGTCAAAGACAGCTTCTTAGTGGCAGCATTTTCTTGAGTCAGCCCTGTTTGATAGAAGCAAGCAGAGACATGGATTTTTTAAAGAGAGGCTTCCTGACTCAGAGTTAGGCACAAAATACTTGTGAGCCTTTTAAGAAGGCTCTGTTATCAAATACTTAAATGAAGTTATTGAGCAGCAGACAGCAGTGCTTTACTTGGTGATTATATGGACCCTAAAATTCCCCCAGAGTGATAATTGTGACGCCTATCAACACCTCTGCTAAAAAGTTTAACTCTCTATAAAGCTAGACTCCGTAGCCAGCCACCTAAGCCAAGCTTTTAACTCTAGCCACACCTTGGCAGATAAAAGGTGTAGACAGAAACAGAAAAAGAGAAAAGATAAGAGGTATATAGTAAGGGCAGATTTAAAAAAAATTAAGCCTTTAAAAGGTTTATAGTGTACTTAAAAATATTTGTAGACTTGAGAGCAAGAGAAAAGAAAAAGGCAAAAGGATAAAGTCCTTAAAAAAAGAAATAGAATAAAAAATAGTAAGCCCTGTAAGGATGGAAATTACAGAGAGTGTCTGAAAACTATGTTATTTTATGTCTTTAAAATTTTGACTGCAAATGAAGTAATAAAAGCTGGTAAAAGACATTTGATTATAAATGCTGCTGGACTAATCTGACCTGTATATTTTGTAAATGAGTTGGCTTTAAAATTGAAATAAAAAGATATGCTACTTTGGAGAAGAGGTTCTCTTTTTATTTCCACAAAAAATGAGAAGCTGTGGATTTATTCCTGGTTAAAAAAATAATACGGTTTGATTGATTTGATTGAAGACCCCCTAAAGTAGAAACCGATGGCGCAATTGATCCAACATCTCAGAGCAACTCTGTTGCATATTCCTCTGAGCTCTGCATGCAGAACAACTTCAAGGTGACTGTCTGAGATGACCCGGCCTTACAAAGTACTCCACTAAAGATTTGTCCATAATCATAAATTTTTCTTTGGATCCCCATAAGTTTACGAATGCCTCCATTCAACAGGAAGTAGCCTAGAGAACTATGCTCCCATTCTCAAGACATAGATTATGGATGTTTTCTTTGTTTACAGTGTTGGCTACAAGTTGTTACAGATAATGGTGGGAAAAAACTAGACAAAAGAAATTAGATTCAGATTTCTTGTTTTTAAAAGCAAAAAAAGTGAGGGAGGTATTGCTGTGGGATTATGTTCTGGTACAATGTAAATATTTGTCCCTCCTACTGGTTAAATTAAAATGCTGGCTCTAAAATTCTGGCTCTACAGAAGGCAGACAGGAATTTAGCCGGGTTACCAGACTAAGAAAACTCTAGGAAGATGAAGAGCAGGACAGATGCAGAGGAAAGAATTTGAAGTGCTGATCTGAGAAATGGTGTAGGCCAGTTGGCTAATCATTAAGAGGAAGAATTAGCAAGGAATATGTCTGAGCCATCAGCCAAGCAGAATGTAATTAATATAAGCCTTTGTATGATTATTTGGGACTAAGGGGCAGCTGGGCTAAGGGGCTGAACCTTGGGGCTAGGACAGAAAATCCAGGCCAGAAACTCATATTACATACATGTTCATTTGGTGTGTGTGTGTATCTGTGTTTTTGTATGTGTGTGTGTGTGTGTGTGTGTGTGTGTGTGTGTGAGAGAGAGAGAGAGAGAGAGAGAGAGAGAGAGAGAGAGAGAGAGAGAGAGAGAGAGAGTGTGCAGGTGCACTAGCCAGCTTCCTCTGCAGAATCCTTTATTTTCACCTTGTCTATTCTGGAATCGTGGACACATGCTCAGCATTTATAAAGTTTCAGAGATCTGAACTCCTATTCACATATTGTGGCATATTTGTTTAACTGTGAAAAGTTGTGTTATATTTGTTTATGTTGCAGAATATTTGTTTAACTATGTGAAGATGTGTCCCTGTTTTGTCTTGCCTGCCTAAGGCACCTGATTGGATTAACAAAAAGCTGACTGGCCAATAATGAGGGAGGAGGCATAGGCATGTCTTCCACACAGATAGTATAAATAGGAGGAGAAATTTAGGCTCCAGAGAAGAAAGAAAAGGGAAGAGAAAAAAGGGAGACACCAGGGGCCAGCCAGATATAGAGGAAGCAGGAAAGTAGGACCTGCAAAATGAAAGAAGGTAAAGAGCCCCAAGATGGATAGAAGACGGGTAGAAACAGGTTATAGTTCAGAAGAGCTAGTGGAACAAGCCTAAGCTAATTCTGAGCATTCATACTTAATAACAAGTCTCCACGTCAGTATTTGGGACCTGGTTGGCAGCACAAAGAAAATTCCAACTCATTGCATGGCCATCAATCTCTTTCACCCACTGAATTATTTCCTCAGTTTCCTTTTCTCTAAATCTTTATCTTTGTTTTAAAATTAGGTCATAAATCTATTCTTCATCTTGAATAACTGCTTACCTTTCCTTTCAGTTCAACCAAGCCAGTTTTGAGGGTAATAACTACCTCCAAGCAATATCTGAGGCCTTGTGTTCTTAACTAGTTACTTACAAGCATGATGTATCCATGAGTGGCCTAGAATAAGAAAAGTTTCCTGGTAAATACGGGATCCATTCAGTAAATTACACTGAAACTAATTGAGGGGTAGAGTTGGAATGATGGTTGCTATGTTTATGATATCAGGCATTCTTTATTTTTCCCATTTTCCACCGTTTTGTTTTTCCTTAGTGCCTTAAGTTATTTAGCCATCTCCACGATCATTTTCCATCAAGCTTTGTGAGTAGAATCAACATCTATTGAAGGTGATAGCAGCCTTCATTTCCAGGGTGTAACTTTTCAGAGGGAACATATTCTCACTGTTCCCTCTGTCTGAATTTTGGATATGGATTTGGTAACTGGAGCTTGAGGAACCATCTGGAACCACATTGAGAAGGATGGAGAGAACAGCCATCTCACCCTCACCCTTGCTCTTTGCTCTTATCAGCTCTGGCTTATTTAGCTCTGTCCACCATTTTCATGAGCTATGGCAACTTTATATTTTATTTTAGCAACTAAATTTTTCTAGTGTTAAGGATTCAGAGATATGTCTAATCCTAGAATAGTGTAAATTTATTTTCAGAAACTAATGTCTAAGATATACTGTTGTAGTTTTAAAAGTATTTCTCTGTGACTAAGAAGTATGTGCTCCAAATCTCTGTATCATCAATTTGATAGCTTTGTTTAACTTCTTAAAAACAAAACAAAAAAACTACTAACTTTTTAAGGCAGGTGCCTGCAGGCTATCACTAAATATTAGCCTATGTTTATTTATATTTCAGCACCTGCAAAAGACACAAGGAAACATGAGTTGGACGCTTAAGGTCACTCGCGTCACCAAACTCGGAGGAGAGTTGTGGAAAATCAGCGAAACCGTTTATTCCTTGTGTCCCTGCTTTTGCGCAAATGCTTTTCCAGACTCATTCATCAATTTCACTTCAGTTTATCTCAGTTTCTATTTTGGGCATCTATGAGATAGTGATGCTTTTTGTTTGTTTGCGTCTCCACAGACAACTCCCCCACCCCATACTCTCTCCAGGCAGTCCCTTAAGAATACTCAGACTATAGAAATCCATCTTCCACTACAACGGACACATTTATTTGGGCCTAAGATAGCTGATCTTTACTTTCCGAAGTTTAAAAAAAAATCCAGTTTCTTTAGCTATCAGAGACCATGTAGATTCTCTAAGTTTAAGGGTACTAGAAAACTACCCAAAATACTTTGTTGAAGGTGTCCACACAGTTAATGAAAAGAACTTCTAACCGTGAAAAACAAGGTCCTATGGTCCCCTCGAGGAGCCCAAACTTTATGATGCACACTCCTAGAAGGAAGAGCAAGCAGATTGCTATCCACCTTGCCCTCTCCCGGCTCTCCTAGCCCGCTCCTGCCTGCTGGGTTGCAGAACACTATCACTGCGGTGCTCTTCCAGCAAGGAATGCGCTGCAATGGTTTGGGGCTTTGTCTTATTCACAACACATTTATGTGCCTCAGCAGGGGGGAACTGCACAGTTGCCTGTCAGCCTGTCCTCTTTGACAGACTGCCTGCTTAAAAACCCGATTCAGAACTCTTAATTGAGAGAGAGAGAGAGAGAGAGAGAGAGAGAGAGAGAGAGAGAGAGAGAGAGAGAGAGAGAGAGAGAGAACGTAAAAGAGGAGGGAGGGGGAGGAGGAAGAGAGGATGCTCTCCGCACACTCATATATTAGGTCTCGGTGCAAAGGCGGAAGGCTGCAGAAGCCGCAGCAGCAGGGTTTAGGGCACAGATTCTAACTAGTGCGTCTGACTGCCGTGGTCAGGAGGACTTTGAAGAGGCAATCTATTTATGCACAGAACACTCTAGCTCTTCTAACACTGAGAGCGCAAACACCCCTTGTTCTCTCATTTAGAGACTTGCATCTTCTTGGCACTCAACACTTCCCAAGGCACTGCTACCACAGGTAAGATGCAGTTAAGCTTTCTCTATTCGTGACATCATTACACTTTGACACACTTTAAATGGTGAGTCCTTAATGCCTGATTTATGCTGAACTGATCCCCTCTTCATATTAATGTCTCTCCACACAAACAATTCACAAGACAAGCCGTTATTAAATGAGGGAAGAAAAATTAATTTCTCTTACTAGAAATCTACATGATTGCATTTCTGGGAGTTTCAGGTCCGCAGCTGGGACTCCGAACTCATGCTGTGATGTGCCATGTAAATCACAATGTCTGGTATTTCAAAAATCGACTTCATTGTCCACTATTATTTGAATATGCCACAGTCTTTTTCTGGCTACTACAGTGTGCTGTTCATGTGTTTGATAAGTAATGGAATCATCTCCTCTAACTTTTGAAATTTGCGCAACCAATGGTAAAACACCTAGGTTGTGGAGTTTGATCAAATCATTACGGTGTAGGCTAATTTCTTATTCAGGAACATTTTCACAGAGAGTCTTTGCTGAAGAGGTGATACCAAGAGTTCATATATACAGAATTAACAGGTAGCACACATAAGTTA
This sequence comes from Phyllotis vaccarum, assembly GCA_033318265.1. Taxonomy (NCBI): domain Eukaryota; kingdom Metazoa; phylum Chordata; class Mammalia; order Rodentia; family Cricetidae; genus Phyllotis; species Phyllotis vaccarum. Next base: position 56,318,416 of record JARWLC010000016.1, read on the forward strand.
ATGTCTGAGGCTACAAGAAAATGCAAAGTGCTGTGTTTCATATGCTGCATGATATCATTACGTCTCACTTTTTAAGTAAAAAGATGTTTGGTTTTGTAACTATTCATTTTCACCTGTCACTAATATTATTATTTTAAATAAAGCAATCTCTTGAGCAAGGTCAGTCGGTATTGCTGATATTTCTGAGAAAACTGTAATTACAGAAGCATATAAGAATGTGTTACAGGTCTAGAGAATATAAGAGTAATGTTGTCAACAGGTTTGTGAAATTTTTGTCTGCTCAGATAGGATAAGAGTGTTCTAAAATCACTTGTAGCTTGAATTGAATTGTTATCCCTTTCACCCCCCCAACTTGGAATTATAGTTATATTACTTTATATGATCAAGGGCTCAAAATGTGTAAATTAAATACAATGCCAATTTTCTTTGACCCTTTCTCAAATATGTGTATTTGTATGCAAATACATATGATATACCCCTTATCTTTCTTTATATGTTTAATGTTTTCTGTCAAGACTTCTGTATATAAATGTTGTTCCTAACCAAACTCTCCTATGTGAAGTATTCATATGCTCCTAATCTGGAATCATTACAGTGACAGTTAATGGCTTTAACTTTGGCATACAATAAAATGTGTAGCATAAGATTAAAACACATCCTGGCAGAGTACAGTAGAGTATTGTGAAAATAGGAGCATTTGCATGCAAAAAATGCATAATTCATTGGAAGACTTGTGAATCTTGTTCCTGTACATGAATTATTTCATTTTCCAATTTCACTTACAAAAGGTTTAAGTCCACAGGGAGTGTATGTAAAATACTCAATTGACTAAGGGTATAAAAATTAAAGGAGGGAAGAATTATTCCTGCAATGAGTTTTGTAGTACTGTTGGGGAGCTGGGATGACTGTAAAGTCTTTGAGAATCTTGCCTAGGGTACATTAAAAAATCAAGATAAAGTTGATGGGAGATATGTCACTGTATAAAATCATTTGGATGAAGAAAATGAATAAAGAGAAGGTATAGAGAAGTTTTCATACTGTAAAAGGCAGGATTTCCACAATAAACATGCAGGCAACTCTGTATTCTGTTTTTGGTTATTAGCAAGAAACATGTATGAGTTACATCTCTCAGTCATGAATAAAATACCACTAGCTAATAACAGTTTGAAAAATGAATGGTCTTTTAACTAATCCACCAAATTTGAAAATTTAGTTACCAAATTTTTAAGTTAGCTTGAAAAGTTCCAGAAGCTCTCTTATTAGATCATTTATTTATATATTATGTTTTGAAAGTTCATTATTGTTCATACTTATTTGATTTACATGAGTTATATAAATTTTACTTTCTAAGAAATAAACACACTCATCTATATAACACAAACTAGCATGTGTTATTCTTTGAAACTTTCAACATTAGTTTAAAGTTATATAGTATAGTTTTATTTTCTTCTGATAGATTATAAATGCATCAACTTTCTCTTTACAGTCATGAATGTAGTATGAATGACTTTTTGGTGTAAATACACATTATCACTCTAATTTTCTTTTTAAATTTCCAGACTGTTTAGTTTTTTTAATTCTGTAAAACCTTTTAAAATGTCCAGAATAGAATTAACTCATAATTAATATGATTTTTCAGGGACTTGAAGTCTCAGGATATTTCATTTAGAAATAAGGAAATACAATGAATGGAATCACTCCTGTTCAGTAAAGGCCACAGTGCTGGAACATGTGCTTATTCTTTCCAGTTTCAAGAGTCTTTGGGAGTGTTTGCCTCTGTGCCATTTAATACTTCACCAATTGGGTGCCTGTCTGAATCTTCAATGGGGTCAAGTCAGATGCTATGTCAACTATTGCACTGTTTTTACCATTGCTTTATTTCAGTAGGTGCTACCCAATATGATATTGAGGCAGAAATTAAGTCAATTTGAAGCAATGGCGGTAGTTAAAAGTTAAAGACTCCATATCTTTATTGTTTGAGAGAAATTTCAATTTTATCCTAAGCATGAATATATTTTATTGATTTCTGAATAGCTTGTTGAAGTAGATTATATTTTACTAATGTAGCAATAATATACTGAAATGTTTCTTGATTTGTAAAACTATAGCAATTTTATCTTGTTAGTTCTGGAGAAACACATGAGTCTTACTGGAATCATAGACAGTTATTCTGAAATTGCCCTGTGAAAATTAAAATTAAAATCTATAATCCTGTGTCAATAATACTGAAGCATGAGTAGACATCATTCCAAGTCAAAAATTCAAAAACAAGAAGCAGTAAAGAATAATGAGGGACCTCAGAAATAAAAACTTCTCATGAGGGAGCTAACTGGAAAGTAACACCTCCTTACACTGCCTGTAGATTGAGTCAAGTTTGGCTCTAAGAATTGTTTGGATTGAATTAACTGTACTTTTTTTCAGCTACTAAAAATAAAACATAAAAATTTTTCTGAATGAATAAGAAAATATCATGGCCAAGTCTTTATTTTTTGAAATTATCTATGCTTTGCATTTTAAAGGTCATTATACATGACACTGGAATAGTCAAATTCTTTAATTGGAAAAATATCCAAACTCTGCTCTTTTTACCAAATAATATTATTTCTATGTGCACATATAACTATCATTATGAATATACTAACAGGTGCAACCTACTTCAAGGAGTGCTGATACAGAAAAATCAGTTAATTAAATCAAAAGGAAAATTATAGAATTTATTATTTTTAAGTATATTTTTCTAAAAAGATAATCAAAACCGTTTGAAAAAGTTGTTCTAATTAAGTACATTGAAAATGATTTGTGCTAAGGACCACTTTGTTAAAAAGATGTTTTCTTCACCACCTATTACAACCCTAACCTAAACCCCAAGCAATGGGACATAGAAGTTTCAAGCCATAATTCATAAAAATATTTGTGATGTCAAAAACTGAACCAATACTTATTTGAAAACAGTACCAATTCATTTACCTTCCTACTATCCCTGCAAACTTGGAAAAGCATAGCAGTGTCTACATTGGCTTGGATTGATTACCTAATCACAATATAGCTAACATAGTACTTAATTATGCATACATGTAGAAAGGTTAGATTGTTTGTTCTGCAGTTTATAAAATGGTGGAGATTAAAGAGTCTTCCCTAATGTGAACTTTCTGTCTTAGATTAAAGGACTCCTGACATTTCAGTAAAGTTCTGTTTAAATTAGCTCTCTGTGTTTTTCTTTAATCTGCACAGGCAAATAGTAAATGCTTTAATGTCCTGCTTAGAAGGTAACAGATACCAATTAATTAGTGTCTGTTGGCAGGTACATACATTTTAATCCAAACCATAGGGTTCAGATAAAGAGGTTAATTCAGTTTCTACAAGATGGGATCAATACTCTCTTTTAAGTATTATAAGAAAACATACTAAACATTAGGCAATTATAAAGTGAAGGTCAATTCCCAGTCATGATTAAAAGATTACATTAGTGCCTATGTTCAGAGCATATAATTCTTCATATGCGTTTACTAAACTAAGTATGACTTGGCCTGGTCCTTTTGAAGACTTATATTATCAAGAAGACTGCTTACTTCATTGGACTGTAGATTATCATTGACATTTTTTCTTAATATGTTATAAAACTAGTTCTCATGTAATTCAATTTGTCATTAATATGTTCAGACTATAATCAAAATTTTTATGTTAAATGAAAGAAGATCATATAAAAGGCCTTTTATTAAGCTGCTTTACTTTGGAATACCATCTTTATGACCTTGTTTGCAACAGTAAATCCATAATCATATGTTCAGAATACATTCCCCATCATCTGCCAGCTATTGGATGCCAACACAATATCTTACTTTTTAAAAAATCCAGATCCTCTGAATGATGTTTCAGCTTCAACTACAAACATGTGTTGTGTCCAGATGTTCAAACACAGTCACTCCCTATAGGCTTACAGTTACAGGTGGGTTCAAAATTGCTATCTATGAATATACACATCAGAGTCTCAAGTTAAATTTAGAAACAGGCTGTGAAGTGCATAAAAATGATACAGGATCACAGTTAGCTGTTGAAATTTCTTGTTCAGTTGAGAATACATTTTCAGCCTCATTGTTATAGCACACACGGTACACTCAATAAAATTTAACAAAAGGGCACACAGAGATAGAGAGAGAGAGAGAGAGAGAGAGAGAGAGAGAGAGAGAGAGAGAGAGAGAGAGAGAGAGAGAGAGAGAGAGAGAGAGAGTATGTGTCAGGGAGTACACACATTGAGCATATCTAAATACTCTTTGCTTGGTAACTCTGGATTTTCAGTACATTATGAAGAATATCATTAGTCCAGTTGGAAAATTCTAGATCTTTAATTGTTTAAAATAGGTCATACTTTTAGTATTCTACAGTGACCAAGCTATAAAGAAATTAATTGATTAGAGAAATAATAACTTAATTGTTGAAATTTTATGTCAGCTTACATCAACTACAAACTGAGACTGTTTTTTTATGGAAAGCTATTACTTTATGTCTCATATATTTGTTGTGATTTCTTCAATAATTTTACTGTAAATATCACAAAGCCGATTGTACATATCAAACAGCGAAAATAGAAGAAAGATTTCTGAATAATGGTGTTGACATACGTAGGACCCTCCATAACTCAGTTCTTTCACATTGTACCTTTCACTTCTTCCTATTTTCTCTTTCTACCTTCCTTCAGAAGTCACATCACCAAGTCTGAAAAAGACAAGAAATCCATTGTAGACATTTTCTCAGTCTAAAATTTATTGCACATGTTGTCATCAGCTATTTCAAAAACAGAATTATTTTCTTTCCAGGCACAGCATTTTCACCATGCTAAACTAGTAAGTGTGAAAAGAAAGAAAAGAGAAAAGCAAAGAAAGAAAGTCTACCATTAGTGAGTGGTGCAGGTTTACCCCACATGGATGGGAAATGAAGTGTATTCCGGTTGCATGAGAAACAGGTTAAAAAAAAAAAAAAAAAAAAAAAAAAAAAAAAAAAGAACCAAAAGAACCAAAGTCTCCCCATCTCGAAAGAGCTTACCCTTGAGTAACAGGCTTCCAGTTCGATTTACTTAAAGAAACTTCTGTAGTTCTCTGGAATTTTACACCACCTTTCAGGTGAACCATGCAGTCTTGAATTAGTAAAACAAATATAAGGAGACAGTAAGTACATAATAAAATCACACAAAAAATGTGGGTGATAATCTCTTTTACAATTTACTATAAGGTGTGTACAAATCTATTGCTGAAAAGTTAAAATTCATCAAACCTCGTGCAGACACAGAGGGCACGCGATGGTACTCACCATCAGAGCCATAGAAAATACAAAGTGCATATTAAATCATAAATCTACAAGCTCTGTTGTAAATCATACTATACACCTGTAATTACTTTGAAATTCTTTCTGGTTAATATTGGGAAGGGTATAATTTCTCTTTGGATGTGACTCTGAGGCTTACCACCTATCAGGCCTGTTTACTCAAGATCCTAAAGCATCCCCTGATTTAAATGCATTTTAGCTTAGTCTATGACCATATGTACTTGAACTAATGGAGGATACACTCTTACAAATATAGGAAGAGGAATAGTTGTATGCACTGTAAGCTTCTATGCAAAGGTTATTCACATATGTTTAAGACAATAGATATAAAGTCATCTTTCTTATAGAATGATAAAGAAATATGGAGAAGTCAAACACACTTTTCTTACTGTTTTTCCTATTTAACTCTCTGAGTGAAGATGTTGAATAAAGAGCCACTAGTGTGTAATTTATAGAAATACTGCTTGATCAAAGAGAACATTTATAATAATTAGTAATTCCTGCTGTGGCATATGATGTTGCCTCTGATACATAATCTTTTACCATATGCCATTCTAGATATTTATATGCATAATCCACTTAAATTGTATGAAGTAAAAATTAATGACAATGCTTTAAAAATGAAAATACACTAACGCTTAAGTTAGTGTATTTTGCAAAGGGTTCCTCTAGTTTGAAAAAAATCAGAGCCAGAACTGAAAGACAGCACAGTTCTTCTTGTGCCTTTTAAACTCTGACAGTTAAGATTCAGTATTTAGTAAATTACTGTACAAGATTGCATACTTTTACTTAAAAATGTACAAAATACCTAATTGAAAAATGGAAATAAAGTATTTAAAAGGATTTAAGATGCAATGAATTTTAAATTTTGACTATAAATTTAATCATCTTGGATAGTTAATCTTTGCTGACAGCTATACTTCTTCATATGTATCTTTCTCATCATACAAGTATAATAAATATATATTTAGGAAATACTGACTAAAGAAATACAATCTTGACAAAGGAGAGGGTAAGAACTGGAAAGTTATGCATACTTAGTTTTGTTGACTACCTGTTATAATACTGTGGACATCAAATCCACCTATGATGTTTTTCTGTACCAAACTCATCACCACTCAGACAAATTATGACACCAATATTATAGAGGGTATTCTTTAGTGGAAAGACTTCCTACTCGGAGCTTCCCTCACTTCCCCTTAAAGATATGAATCAACTTTGATGAAAAAGCAATTAAAAAGAGGTTTAAGCTGATGCTACTTTGTGAAACATCTGACTAATGTTCCCCAGAACCATTGAGTCTATAAAAAGTGAGAGTGTTTTGAGAATTTGTAACATTACTAGATGAGACGTACACTGCAGTCCTAGGATAGGATATTACAAACTCAAAAGTCATGGACTAACTAAGTTTGGACTTAGTAATGCTTATAGCCAATACTTTATGAGTTCTAACAAAGAAACAATAGGGATGTAACGTTTAATAGTGGAACCGTACTGTGGGACTATGCTCTTATAAACTGTTAATATATATCATTGTAAATATTGGTTCAAAAATGCTGATTGGTCAAATAGCTAGACATGAAATCGAGGCGGGGCAACCAGACTAGGAGAATTCTAGGATGAGTCTCATCAGCAATGGTCCTAAAGCAAACATATAGGACAAATTTAACATTAAAACATTAAAATTTCCTTAGAAAAGTACAAATGTATTTAATTAGATAAATATAACTTCATGCCCACTTTAAGGTATTATAATTTGAATAGCAAGTAAAGTAAGCCTGAATCTCCAGTTTGATTAAATTAATACTAAGTTCCATCAAAGCAAATTTTTTTAGGTTATGCAAAATGACACATAGATCATAAAGATTGCAGTTCCACTTCAAACACATTCACCTCTAGCCATGTGTGTGTGTGTGTGTGTGTGTGTGTGTGTGTGTGTGTGTGTTTACACACACATGGGAATAGATAAAGACCTGAAGACAACCTTGGGTAACAGCTCTCAGAACTATCTACCTCAAACATCATTTTGTGTTTTAATTTTCTATTTTAGACAAGGGTTTCTTCCTAGTCTGGAACTCACCAAGTAGGCAACCTTGCTAGTGATTACCTGTGCATATTTTCCGTCCACTAGGCTTTCACATGCAGGACACCATACCTAACTTTTCCTACATAAGTTTAGTTGTTACGAGTTCAGGTATTTGTGCTCTTAAGGTAAGCACTTTCTGCCCTAAACACTTAGAAAAAAAAAAATCAAGTTGCAAGTTGTACTTCCTCTGGCCTATGTGGAATAGCTTCCCTAATGCTGTCTGGAGGTTTTCTTAATTACTGTGATTTTCAGGCCAGTCCTTTGCTAGCCTCAATGTTAAGATTCCATCTAAGTCTACCTTATTCATCAACTCATGTGTCACTCCACTAATTTAGAAAATTGCTCTTGTGTTCTTAAAGTAAGTGTAACACAAAATGCAATCTATCTACTCAGGATCTCATTGGTTCTCTGTAAAATTCCCAGCATCAATGATTACAAAGGCTCTGCCAAATAAGCACCTTTACAATGTCAAACTCAGAAATATTTGAAAGTCTTTGCTTTCTGACTCTGATTTTGTTCATAATACAAAGTGAATAGCGACATTTGTCTAAGGGTCACTCAGTATTGTTTTATCACAGGGTTTCCATTGATGAAAATTAATTTTATGAACCATTTTCAAGTTACGACATTCACCCACTGAAGGTATCACCCTGAATGGATATTGTAGAAATAGCTTTTGTGACTATAGACTTGAAAATTTGATCACACCGTTCCCTTCCTATTCGTGTTTAATTTTGTCTTGCTTTATAGTTTTTGCTCTTAAGGATCGTCAGAGAGAGAATGAAGAAAGCCGACTAGGCCAAAGACAGTGCTTTATTTCTGCAGGCTATTTCTTTTGTTTGGTGTTTCATAATTAAAGTCTGATTGATAAAGTAAAATATTTAAATGATAATGTTATTCGATAGTTATTTTTTTATTCCCTGAAAAAATGGGTTCATGTTGGCAAGCTATAGAGTTTTAAATTCAATAATTTAATGTGTTTAGCTGCTTGGAAAATGAATATAATGTTTTAAAAACTAATGAGATATGATTGACACTCTTACTTGAGAGGAACTGTTATAGCAAATTTCTACTAGTGGACTTAAGTATTTCTCTTGCTGTTCTAAATCAAAACTACCTTAGACAATATAAATCATTATATTTGACACCTGCCATCCTGACCTTTGAAGAACATCGTCACATAAAGCTACCAAACTAATTACAGATCAGAATGAAGGAAGATGCGATTTGTGAGTTTATTGGAGAAGAATAACCACAGAATGGATGAAGTACGGATGAAGAAATGGATGTAGTGATTAACCTGAATAAGGTTTGACTGATGAAGAGCAGTGTTGCTTGGCTAGCTAGAATGTACATTTACAAGGGTTTGTGAGGATTACAGTATATGTTACACCTAATAGTTATATGTCATGTAGAAAAGATAGTAACTGCAAGAGGCACAGGTTTAGTATGGGAAACTTTGCCCTGAGGATTAGAAAATTTTTGCCAATATCCTTAACAATTTACACACCTGTTTAGGTAACTATTCTCTTTTACATTCTGTCTTTTATCCCAAGTTACTTCACATGATAGCTTGCAAGTTTATATTTTAATGGCGTTTCCCCACACAGCTTTTCATAGTTTAGATGGCACATACATAAAAATTCTAATGATATTTGTGTCAGATGAAGCGCTTACATTGACAGAATGAACCCATGAGTCCAGCAGTTACCTGTGTCAAGCATTATGGTTCAGTGGTTTAACATATCACTTTATTTCTTTAAAACTCATGAGTTACTGTGCTTCCAATCTTACAAAAACAAAAGGTTTAATTATTTGCTCAAAGACATAAAGTGAATGCTCTCCTTGAATTTATACCAAAGTTCAACTAACTCCACAATCATGCCTTTTATTATTTTGAAGAACTAAAAATTAATTCCCCATGAGTATAAAAGTGCTTTCTATGTCCTAGGAAAATTAACAAATTAATCATTAAATAGCAATGGTGATTTACAACTTTTAAAACATAAAATAACCCACTAAACAGTAGTATCATTATCATTTAATATATTTTCACCAAATGCTACTTCTGTAATGAGAGAAGGTCATTGCTCCCTGCTTTGAAACGCTTACATAAGCATTGATAAGACTATCTAGGAAAAGAAGTCCCCATTTGTTTGCTATTAGACTACATACACAGACGCATGCACACACATATACATCATAGTAGTGGTGGAATTCCTTTTCCATGTTGTTGCTTTGGATCTCCATCCACTTTAGATGAGGGAAGGAAAATCAGAAGATGGAGTAGCCGAGGAGTTCAATTAAAGGGAGATTGAGCCAACTGAAGATCAATTCAAAATAAAGGCTAAAAGCACTGAGTAGATAATGTAAATCAATATCAAAGATGATGGGTCTGTGAGAGGTGTGAGTTTTCAAACTGCTTTTCAGGAAACTATTACATAAATTAATACCACCGCACTTCCTTCTAAGAAGGGGTCATCAGTTTGAGCTCCTTAGTCATCTTACCAACTTGAATCACACACATCCCAATCAATGTGTTGTTCGAAGCTTTCATTCAAGTGTTAGGACAAAATATCCTAAATACCTTCTGTGTGTAGTACACACCGTTACCTACCAGAAGTTCATTAGTAAGTCATTTACCTCAGTGATTTAGTTAACCCATAGTCAGCACACCCTCAGGAATCATTCAGTATTGAATGAATGGTTGAAAGTCACAGAAGAGAAAGGTCTATACACTGTGTCTGAAGACCAAAAACATATCTATACACTGATGTATCTGTATGAAGATCCAAAGTGCAAGGTCCTATAGCCACCATTTTCAGCCTGGATTTTAGAGAAGTATGTATTTCTAGTATTTCACAGGTATAATTTGAAGAAGGTAAAATGAAGTAACCTTTGTGTATTGTTTAAGAAAGCTCCCTCAAAAACAAAAACAAAAAACAAAAAAAAAACAACCCCCCCCCAAAAAAACCAAAAAACCAAAAAACAAAACAAAACAAAACCCCTTTTTGGGGGGAAATGAGGCTAGATTTCTAGTTACACATTCCTACCAGCTGTATTATACAATGAACAGGCCATAGTAATTGTATTCCAAATGGAATATTAATTATTTTGCCCCTATAATTTAGTGTGAGGAGGGAGTAGAAGAATGTGTAATTCTTGTAGTATCTGGGACCACACACATAAATGTCAGGAAGGCTGTATTTAGGCAGTGAGAATAGTTTTTAATGTTCAATAGGATGGAGTGATCAGCTGATCATGCCAATCATATATGAAGGAGTAAGATGTGCTCCCTCCTGCTCTGCATCTTAGAATTACGTGCTCATGTCTGTGCACAAATATACATATAGAAATATGCATCCTGTTTTAAATATGAATGCTTATAGCTATTTAATAACCCAAAATTTATGTTACCTCACTCCTTGGCATACATTGCAAAAACTAAAATCACTTTTGTTTTCACTGGTGAAAGGACATCATTTTTATTTTTTTCTTGAAGAATATCTTAGAGATCACTTTCTCATTTTTTAATATCATTATTCATAGAAGAATATCTATCATTTGTATGACTCCACTTTAGGCATTTGCGTGAAAAATTGTGAGTAAAGGAATAAAAGGTGTCTTTATAAAATCTTAAAGAACACAGAACAGAACTCTAAATAACAATGAACAGATATAAAAGAACAAGACCCAGCATCCTTCTGTTTGAAGTCAATGTGCAAGAGCCATGGGTTTTGTGGCTCCAGAAAACAGCATGTGCTTTCTTGTTGACATACACACATCAAACTCTATTTCATAAAAGAATGTGGAACAAAAATTTTCTCTAGCAGCATATTTATGAGATGGAGATTGTTGATATGAGTTCTGTCAATAGATAGGCCTAAGGTCGTTGTGCTGTTTCAAAATAGAATGAGTTTTTATGTATGTTGACTTTGTAGGTTTTAGCCTTTATAGCCATTTAAGAGAATATTTTTAATGGCAAAGCACAACTTTCCAGAAGGATGCTATCAGTGTCCAAATGTTTCATCTTGTGCTCATTTCTTTAGGCCTAGAGAGGCTATCAATAGTTCCTTTTGTATTCAGCTCTGGAACCATGCACTGTAAACAGCTTACAAATATTTCTCTCAAGCTCCAGGCTTTCTCTCATAATCTTGTGCCAGCTAAATCTCAGCATTGTATCACTCAATTGCTGGAAACTTTAAAACTCACCTTCACGTCCATACATGCCTTCTGTATTTTTATTAGTGGAAAAACTCCTGAAATTTTTAGAAGTTTCTCATATACTTGGTGAAATTGTTGTTGTTGTTTTTTTTTCCTTTAGTTATGATTGCTCCACTGATCCTATTGAAATGGTATGATTATAAAGAGAGGAAATTTTTAGAAACTATAAATAAGATTTGTTTTAAAGAAATTAAGGCATTTACTTCAAGGTTGAAGCAGTTTTCAAAATGTGTGAATGCATGGGGTGTGTGTGTGTGTGTGTGTGTGTGTGTGTTAGAGAGAGTAGAGGAGGGAGAGAGGGAGTGAAAGAGGAAGGGAAGGAGACAGAAATTGAAACCAAAGAGAAGCGATAATGAACTAGCTGGCTGGTCACTGAGGTTCCACATATCTCTTATCTGCTCCTGCCCAACAGCGTTGGCACAGCCCGGCCCTCACATATTGCCATGCTCAGGTCTTTATATTGGTGTTGGGAATTTGAACTGAGATCTTCATACTTGCATTGTAAGTAACCCACTGAGCCATCTTCCCAGCCCCAAAGTCTATAACAAAATGAAATACATATTTAATTTAAATATTAATTAATATTTAAATAAAAATACATTGTTTATATATTCTCTAAATAATTTAAATGATGCAGGACCAAATGTGAACTAGAAAAAAATAATAATAGTTTATTTGAATAAAATTATGATTAGTTAATACGTGTGTGGGACTATTGTGTAGTTAATTCTTGCTCTTACTAATTGCTCGAATACTGTGACCTCTATGTTCATTCCTCTAGACTGTGAGTTGATTGGTTGTTTCTGTTGATCTGTTTCAGCCATGGATGTTACACTGTTTTTTATTTATATGTCTCTAATCACTAGGTCAGTCAACAGCTGCCTGACTCACAATTGGGCATGATGAGATTATCTGATTTGGCTCTGCTTAGTTTCTTCTCCAGAAACCTACCCCAGACATCATCTCCCGGCAGCAGCCAGTAGTCAAAAGAACTATAAATATTCCCATGCTTTCTAAAGCTACTATAGTCATCTTTAATTTTAATAGTATAATTTTCCAGAGCACTTCATGTGGTCAACTCAGGTTCTATGTGAAAAGTCTCTACAATGTACTTAAATACCTAAAAGTCATTGGCTGTAGACATCAATGCATTACACTACTATGCCAAACTTACTACTATTGCAACATATGATTCTACATCTCCAAACTACAAATACTAAAGATGTTTATTTCTGCTGTCATAGTAATTCACTGAATCAAGCTAATATAGAGATTATTTCAATTAAAAATGATATATAACTTTGCTTTAGAAACCACTGATAAATTTCTATCATGTTGATACCAGCTAAATGAATCACAGGGAATATATCTTCTTGAACACTTTTCATCAATCAACAAAGATACCTTGTAAGCTTTGTTATCTTATAAGGTAAAGCATTACTGGAGATAATTGGTCATAAAGGACAAGTGCTCTGGGGTAGGTATCTTTACTCTAGGACCTACACCACCCCCCCATTCTGAAATGCTAATTGCTGTCCTGATAGTGTCATAAAGTGATGTGATGCCTCATAAGGTAAGTAGTTCTTGATGGATGCTTTCATGATGAGTTAAGCACATCATAAGCAAAACAAGAATGCTAGTTAACTTTTTTTTTTTTTTATCTCATTTAAGCCTCAATGATAAGGTTGTATCTGTCAACCAGAAAACCTGTCCTTACTTCTCCACATGTCTGTTGGGGCTTTGTTCTCCAACTTCCAAGCTTTAAGCAATTTTTAGAAAGCATTATTGGTTTTTAATAAAATAGTAACACCATTCTTTATTTTTTCTAATCTTTATATTTACATATTATTAAATGTATTGATTTGTTTATTTTGACCTTTTGATAATGAATGAGATTAAATGATTAAAGTCCTGAACAAAAAAATCGCACTAGCTCATTGCACAGGAGTTTCTACAGACTCTTTGGATGTTTCAATCCCAGGTCATGTGTTTTTAACTTTTTAATACTGAGTTATTTAAAGGATCTCACAACATTTTCCTAAACACAGAGTTCTGAAATCAGGTACCATTATCATTTTACATGCAAGAGCCAAAGCCTTGAAATCTGACCCAATGTTTCAGAACTGTGGTTTAGACAGCAAACCCTTTAGCTCTCTGATCATTAAAATCCACTGAAAGTTTCTTTTTTTCATGAACAAGTGGGCCCATGACATATTCAAATAAAGGCTAAAATGATACTCAAGAGAAGGTCTAGAATTTTATAATTGTTCTTTAATTTTTTTACACATTTCTTTCCCATAATTGTCTTCCATTGTAAACTGTTCCCCTGACTTTTTGAGAGGTATAAATGACACACTTTACTTTTCTGCAGGGGTTCTACAGTCACTCTTCTCTTGCCGAAACACACACACTCGAGCAAGCACAAGCACACACACCATCATGTAACACCACCTGTCATTAATTATTAAATCACACCACATAGATGTGCTTAGCAGTCTATGTTAAAACCAATTGCTGCCTCTAGTGCTGGAGACACCCCAATGATTTGTGTATTTCAATATTCTATCTTCCACCTGAATAACATTAAAAGAGCAAATATACCTTGAGTCTTGTAATTACACTTATTTAAAGTAACTCTTTTGGGTGGTCCCATAACAGACTTCTGCCACAGCTAAGACCTGTTTTAGCTTTATATTCTAACTTGGATTTTTATTTAGAAAATCTAAAAATAAAATAAAATAAATAAAAATAAAAAACCTCCATCTCTGACATATTTTATATGCTGAGTTTTGTTTTCCTTCTTTCAAATATCAGCATATTTTCAGTCTGTATTAATTATTCCGGCTCTTTGTGGCTAAACATTGATACAATAGAAAGATGATGGCAATTGTCCAATACTGCTTTAGTAAGGCAGCCCAAGCATGGAGAGTTCTAGCCACATTGTTATTTTCTTGTTAAGAGTAAAATGAACAGGGATGTAAACAAGGAAAGAGTTTTGCAATCCCTCTTCACCAGTGAAGAGAATGCCATGTAGACCATAAACTAAAAATTTCAATAAATAACCAGCAGTGTGCATCTGTCAGGGGAGAATTCATTGCTTATTAATCACAAACTTGGTTTATAACAGTTTATAGTTGTTTCAAAGCTCTAGATTCCAGCCCCCAAGTTAACAGCAGTTTTTTTCCCCCTAATTAAATTGGATTTCTTCCAGAATGCTTCAGCACAGTCACTGAGATTTATTATTCTTATTTTTTCCATGTGGAGAGAGTAGTATAAACAGCAAGTCTAAAGATTTTCCTTCAACCAACCTTAAACTTTTAACTGGAGAGTTCTTTTCTGTATTAATGTATTCCAGCCAGCTGACAAGATAATGCGCCTGTGATGTTCAGTATCTGATCTAACCTTTTGTCTTTGTCAGGAAAGGCAGGATTTTTCACAGAGATATCTGAGTTTAAAAGAATACATCTCATCACTTAAATAGTAGGGCAGGGAGTTTGGAATAGTATGGATAGTTATGTTCTGGTACACACACTTGCCTTTTAATTTGAGAGGTTTCATCTATAAAAGAATAAAAACACTAACTAAAACTGTGTTGCTATGTTTGAAAAGCTAAAATAAATAGGCTTTTATTCAGATGAATCTCAGCTTGTACCATCTTTAAGTTTTTGCCAGCTTCTGCCTTGATAGATTTTCTTTCATTATCACAAAAAGAATTAAAACATTTCCCAACTATAATTTTATCAGCCATAAGATCAGCTGCTGTTTTTCTTAAGCATGCTTGGCTTGTTCTCCTGATTAGTGATAATGTTTAATATTCAATTCTTATTAAAGTCTTATTTCAGAAGAAAACTAGTTACAATTTCATTTGCAATTTTAAGAGAAGCATTTTATTTTCATTCTTCCTGTGTTCTGGAAATCAGGAATTAAATAGTGATAAAATTCAAAGAGACACTGGTGTGAATGAGGCAGGATGCATAAGAACTGCACAGGGCCAAAGCAGAGGGGCAAGGCACACAGGGACACAAGCCCCCAACCCCTAACCAAGAAGCTACCTTCAATTTTCTGCTATTTGAAAAGAAATGCTAATTTTCTTCAATGGAATCTTCACCGGACACATAAACCACAATTAAGGTTAGACAACATGCCCAGTAGTAGATGGCCAACATGAAATCAACTCAGTGTTATTTTAATAAAATTTTCTCTTCTTGCTTTATTGGAGCATTTTTTTTTATCTTGCTGGTCTGGTTTTATTGTATGGAAATTGTTAAATTATTTTTCTAAAGTAACAAATAATAAAATGTGTTTGCTCAACTATATAACCAGCCCTTCTCTTCAGACTTTTTGTTCTGTTTGGCTTAACTATATCAAGGGAAAATGTTGAACTTAAGTAAGGCATTCTTATTCGAATAAAATTATCTGTATTTCACAGATTTTTGCCTTCTTATTTATTTATTTGTGTATGTGAAGTGTGTGTATGTGTGTGTGTGTGTGTGTGTGTGTGTGTGTGTGTGTAAAGACATGTTTCCACATTGTATATGTGGTAGTCAGAGGACAGATTGCAGAATTCGATCCTCTTCCACCTGTGGGTTTTGGGGGTCAAATTTAGGCTTGCCTGTCTTGGAGGCAAGCACATGCTGAGCCATCTTGCTGAACCTAAAGTTATGTTTCGTTCTGAAGCTGTCATTTATGGCAGTAAGATTCAAACGTGTCTAGACCAGTATATCACTAACTTGTGTACCCTTTAAGACTTTTTCATTTTGTAGCCATCACTAAAAATGAAGAGACCTGAACTACTTTTGAAAACAAGCAGAGATTGACTCGCCATGGCTATTTAAAATTTAGAAAATCTCTAGGAAAGGGATTAAACTATAAGCATAAAAATGAAAAGTCTGTATAATTGTTCACTATATCAACATACACTAACTTCTAACAGTTACCCTCTAGACCATCTAAGGAGGCAATAATGCATGAAATTCTACCAGTTTGAGGTTTGCATTGTTCTACTTGATCTTAAAATAGCTGTTGTAACTATAAGTTGTCTAAGTGGGTTGAGTTTTATATTCTCTTTCCCTTTAACTTTATAATAACAGAAATTACCGCATAGAGTTACAGAAAATCAATTTATTATAAGGTGAAAAATTCACTGTTCTTTAGATAAGATGATCATTTAAGAATGTTTATAAAGTACTGTCCCTAATAAAAACATTTTGTGGTCAAAGTTAATATTTTAAATTTAATAGAAATTATATATAAACTAATATAATTGAATAGTACAAAGTAATATTTGTAAAAATAGATGATGTAAAATTAATACAGACTTCAATATAATCAATTTCACAAAACCTGTTATCTTGTAATGCTTTGACTTTAAAATATGAATGACAGTGATGCAATTTTAATCACTAAGTTTTTACTAACTAGGAGAGGAGAAATTTCTATTCATGTCAGTATTCTGACCAAAAGGATATTACTCTTATCACTGTCAAAATATTATAAAATAAAGCATATGGTACATTTGATTTTCTATTTGCCCATTCAGACTATAATTTTATTTCTTTTGCAGAATATTTTAGCTCTGGAATTGCTCCTAACCTTTGAGTTGTTGATACCCTGGATAAGGAGGGCATTTTCATGCCATAATTACTCCGTGTGTAGTAACTAGGCAGCCCACCAGTTGACTCAATAACATAGGCCATGATAGAGGCCTGATGGTTTATAAATGCAAACATCCTGGTAATATGCCCATATTAAAACATCTCTGGAGGCTGCCAATCAAGGCCCCTTCATACTTAAACTGACAGGTCTTTCTCTCTAGAATCAACCGCAGTTTAGTGACCTCTTAGTTCTTGTGTTTTCTAAACTGTAATTCTTCCATAATTCCACCATGGGGAAGACAAGAATATAGACACCTTAAAGAGAAAATTTTGTTGTGTTGTGTGCTCAATATATTTCATACTCAACTGAGATTACAGTCACTGCACAGGGCTAAGGCCATTCTAATTTATTCTAACAAACCATTTTCATCTCATATTTTTGCTTCCCCCCCCATTCACCTTGTTCAATCAATATTCTCTACTGTTCTTTGAGGCAGAGGGAGAGGATACAGAGAATGAAGTTATCATGTGGTCCCTGCCACCAGAGAGGAAGGCACATTCCAGGTCTACCAGTTTATAAACATGAGAACTCCTCTTTCAATATTTTTAAAAAATTCAACCTCATATGATTTTATCATGACTCTTGTAATTCGGTTTGAAAGTTCTTAACTCTGTTTTAGATGTCCCATAAAACCCTCTAAGAGGATGCATTTGGATAGTGAAATGGGAAGAGTGTGTGGAAAAGTGAGGTTAAGTTTGAAGATTAACCCAAAAAGACACGACATATACATAGAAGTGCTTGTAAAACAATGCACTACTTGTTTTCTTGTTGTTTGAACTGTAAGAATATGACTTGTGATTATGAATATGTAGAATGACTAACCAATGGAGACTTGTTTTTTCTCCTAAGAAATCTCCCCAAGGTTATACAAGTGTTCCCTGTCAAAACTGGGGCTGAGTTTTCCCCTGCTGAGAACATAACTTTAGGCTCATTAAGTATTCCTCACCACCGATACACAGGCTAAACATAACTTTGGGAAATGAATCAAGGAGACTTCTAATGTAGGATTTTAATCAATGGCCAATTCATTAATAAAATATCATGGTACTCATTAGCAATATCAATCTGCCTGGCCTTGCTTGCCTTCATAGGCATTTCCTTATGTGAAACAGCTCTTTAGCCTGTTTATACTTGGTCCATCCTGTGCAACAAAACAGCTTCTACCTTCTCGGTGTAACTTTCAAATGACATAGCATGTGGGTTTGGGTTGAGCCAAACAGTGGAAACAGATGCACAGAAAGTGTTAGCTTTTTTTTCTTTCCTTCTAAGGAGAAACTTCAGGAAAATAACTTAGATGAATGGGAGAGGTTTCAGTAGATGGCCAAGTATAGCTTTACCAAAGAATCCTTGAATAAAAGGCCTGGTTTCCTAGCTAGGGTCTCCATACCATGAAAAACAAATATTAATTTATATTTTTTTTGCTAAAAGCAACTATATTAAGCAAATAATCAGTATGAAAGGAAAACCTATATTACAATCCTCTAAATGATTAAATATTTACTTGGAAACACATTATTTATTGTGTTAATTGGATGACTTGAAGATGAAAAGGTTAAGAATATTTGTTGTATATTATTTTCCAAAATGTTTTGTTTATTTATTTGTTGGATATGGTGTGGGGCTTGGTATATGACACTATTTCTCAATTGACTGTCTAAGTAAAAATGTCTGAAGATATTTCATGTGATAAATTGGTAAAAAATTCATTACTAGGGAACAGAGTTAATGAAAGATTTTCTGAGCAAGACTCTGTGTGGTAGAGTTTAATATGTATAAATTAAATCTTCTTCTTGGAAACATACTAATAAAAGCAATGAATTAAACATCAGGACCAAGATATTGAGGCTTATTAATATAGTATAACTCTATTTAGCAAATCCCAATTTGTTGGATGGTGATGATATCAGTAAAATCAATAACTATGAAAAAGTGCATCTAAAAAATACAAGTGTATATTATATTAAACTTTAAATTTTAATAAACATATAATAAAGTATTAAAAGTTGAAAATAAGAGAAACTTAATAATTCTGAAGAGGTATCATGATATTATGACAATCTTGGTTGTAGAAGAACACATTACTAATGTTAAATTACGAGTCAACTTTCGAGGCTTTAATTGGCAAGGATGAGTTCTCAGAAAGAAAAAAAAACTCATTTATCTTTTAAAATCTGAGATTGTAGATATTGTGTTTCAAAGCTATCTAGTAGCATCCAGTATGCTGGTATTGACTGTCAACATTGAAATGAACAGTTTCACGAAGCATTAGAGGCACAAGAGTGATAAATGTGTTGTTTTCCATTTTACTATCCATTCATCACAATCATTCTTTCTTATGCTAGAAGTTTTAATGAAAGGTACATTAGAATTTTGAGGGCCTTCTAAAAGTCAGGCATTGTTCTAGGTGACAGGGACACAGAGGTGACTGAGACAGCCATGTATTCAGATTATAAGTGTGTGTGTGTGGTTTTTTTAAAAGGTGACATATAAAGAACAATTAAATAAAATGATAAGTGACACAAAACAGTGTAATGAAATCTAGGATGTGTATAAGAGAGGATGATTTTTCTCTGAGCTGCAGGGCTATAAATACATGGGAATGACAAATCAAATCTTGTAGTTATAGATTTGCTTATTCCTATTTAATTGAGACTTAGGAAGACCAGATTGGAGAATTGATTTACCTACATAAGATGCTAATATATTACAAAAAAAAATTAAGTCATCTTTGGGCAAAGCTGAGACCCACAGTGATCTCCTTTTTCAAATAAATGCTTACATTCTGCTTTCTTGAACAATCTTGTAGCTACATTTTGGAAGGAGTGTTTTGAAATATTATCTGTTAGGTTACACACACGTGTGTAAACAATGTGTTAGTTCTAAAATAGTCAAGTTATAAAAGAACTTGGCTATTGTTTAATTTTTGTCACTATTGTTACTTAGACAGTGAATTTACTGTTAAAAACATTGAAAGTAAAGTAAAGCATCCCAAAAGCTGAATGAATGTGACAAAGGAAGTAAGCCAGAAAATGTCATTGGATTTTAATCTTAGAAATCTCTCTCTCTCTCTCTCTCTCTCTCTCTCTCTCTCTCTCTCTCTCTCTCTCTCTCTCTCTCTCTCTCTCTCCTCTTCTCTTCTCTTCTCTTTCTCTCCCAATACACACACACACACACACACACACGCACTACCAACACACACAGACAATACTAACAAATACACTGAAATGGGCATCGTTATTATTAAGAGGAGAAATCTGGGAATGGCCAGTGCCTGATTTCAGGGATTTCCTATGAATGTATTGCAAGGGCAAAAGTGGTCCACAGAGATTACTGTTTAAGAAGTCTAGTACTCAGGAAAAGGAGTGTTTCAGGGGGTGTGCATAATCATTCACCGTACTGAATCTCTTGGATACATTAATTTTTTTATCATCACTGAAAATGGAATGCTTCCATAACATTAATAATATCTCCTTGTATAATAGATATTTTTCATTAGTGAAGTATAAAATGATGGTGGGTCTGATATTGATGGTCTTTTGGATTTGATTAAGTACTTTTTCTCTCCATGGTAAATAATAATAACTAGTTTGGAAGCTGTTGGGCAAGATAATTAACCTCCAAGAACTTGAGTCTCTCTTTTTAAAATGGGAAAAGCATACAAGCAACTCATGCAGTTGTGGGGGCCAAATAAGATAAATTATGTAAAAGTGTTTTGTGAAATGCAGAGGGTTACAAACCTGTAGAGATATAATCATCATCATTGGCTAAAACAGGCTTTCTCATTGGATGCAAGAGATGGTGTACTCAAAAAAGGGAACTAGATTGATTGCTCTGAAATTAACTTAAAAAAAATCTATTCATTGAAATCCACCCTATAAAGTACAATGGAACACAGCAAAATAATATGTAAGATCTTCTCTAAGTACAAACGTTATAACTGAAATGTCAACATTTGCATGGAACCCACTAGTACAAACTATGAAGGTGTCCCATCATTAAAATTGCTCAAGTGCATCTTTACACAGTTACATAAAAACCCTGGACATCAAACTGCATTTGCTGTTGTATTTTCTGGGTGTGTAATCATGAAATGTACTAGACAGTATGTTTTCTAGTTTTCTGTACTGTCCGAAAAAGAGAGCTATCACTTAAGACAGTCTTTTTACTTGCCAGAATTTCATACTGCCTGAAGATGTAGTATAGACGATAAAGAATTTGACACCACAGCTTCCAGCATCACAGAGGACTGAATGATTGCAGGAACAAAAGGCAGAATTAGGAAACTTTTCTACGAGACAGCTCTGGTTTTTGACCTTAGGCAATACACTTAATCTCTCCTGCTCTGCATCTTTCTTAGTCTCCTAATCTGTAAAAGAGGATTCATGATTCTTGTCAACCATGTCTTGTTTCCAAGATATAATGCACATATTTCCATTGGTCAACACATAAAATGCATATTAACTTACACAAAAGATTTAGGATTCGGTTAAAATAATCACATGATGTTCCGCTGACTATTTTTCTGGGAAGCCATGGTTTTTTTGTTATTGTTATTGTTGTTGTTGTGTTGTTGGGTTTTTTTGTTGCTGTTGTTGTTTTATAAACACCTGCCCTGTCTTTAATAGGCTACATGTAGAAGAAGAGATGAGGCATACCATGAACTGACTGAGAATCTACAAAGCTGGGAAATATTAGACTCTGAATATAGAATAATGTGTGTAAATAACAGCAATGTAGCGGGGAAATGAAGTAAATACCAATTAAAATGAGATTAATGGTTTTATTATTGTCAGAGATGATTTTCAATGTCACATCTCTTCATCTCATCATAAACTCCTCAAAACATTCATCCACACTATCTTTCCATTTTAATATTACTTTCAGATGAGAGAGAAATAGGAATACCTCTTTGTCGGAATTGTTGGTAATAAAAGGTAAAGCTTATTTATACTTTTCTCAGTTGTCAAAAATATATTTATTCTTGTCATTTTGACATGTGATTATCCAGTATTGCTCTCTAAATTATAGACAACACTGGTATGTGCCAATAAACTTCTCAGCATGGACTTTTATGCAATTTGTTTAAAAAATAAATATTTTTATGATAGTCATTTTTGGTTCTTTGAATTTTTGAGGCAGGGTCTGAAATGCATAAGTTGACTGCTAACACTATGTAGCTGAAGATATTCTTGACTTTCTTCATCCTTTGCTTTCACTTCACAGACTGTGAGACTCTAGGCATGTCTGAGCAGTCCAGATTTTATTTTATGTCAGATATTGCATAACATTGATCATGGAGTTCCTAGATGAAACTTTATTTGGCATCTTTATATTCACTGTCTAATGATCTTCTCACTGCTAAAAATCTTCCCTAAACAGTCACTGTCAATAAGTCGTCTTCTACATCAACAGTCCTTTCAAGCTACACAGATTTACATAGAATAAATACAAAATTTGCTTTTTTAAAAAATGCCTGCTGTTAGTTCAATTCCCACTTCCTACAATAGCAGCCTTTACGACTCCTGCGAACTGAAGTCGGGATTCAAATAACCCTATGGATTATTTCAAGTTACAGAAACTGAAGCTGTGAAAAAAATAAAGCAATTTGTCTAGATTTACACAAATTTTAATGGGTAGGGCAAAGATTTTAAATGATATGTTACTAAACATGATTCTGTTCAGTCAGGCTAAGCACAGAGGGATGATGGGAGGGATGGATCCACATATGAACTATCATTTTCTCTCATATCCTCTATATGTTCAGTTCTCCTTTAACTTTTGGTTCTACTCATAGCCTTATGAAGAAGGCAAAGCTAGGTCTCTCATGGTCTTTTCAGTTTTTTTTTTTTTTTTTCAGAGTTGGAACTTAAATCAACAATGTCACTTGTAGGATGCTGATTCCAGGAACAGAACAGAACCAGAATGACTTAAAGCTGGTGTGTTGAGATGCAGTGCATTTTATATTGTAATGAGCAGGAGACACAGACGTTTTCTAAGAAGGCATATGACAGTTGGCTCGGGAACAGATAGGTGGGATGGTTAGTACAACCACAATAAAAATCGTACTTCCATTGGAAGTGAGGTATTCTTTCCTTTCGGTTGACATAAAATGATACCAAAAAGATGAGCTCCTTTGGTGGACTAGAAAAGACAATAGAAGAACCCTTAAGAACTGAGACACAGAAGAAACCTGTAGTGGTTTGGGGCCCTCATTAAGCTTCTTCTAATGCTACACTCTGGTTTCTTAGGGACCGGGCAGATTTCTCTTGATTAGCTCAGCTTTGGGTTTTTGTTGGTGTTTGTCTGCCTGTTGTTTTCAATAAGACATAGACCAGGATTCAGCAAATGGATTCGTTGCTACAAAGAGATATGTCCTCTAAAGCCTAGATTATTTGTCACTGAGCACTTAATTAAAAAAATGCAAAGAAAAACCATTGTCAATTCATTGCCACTTCATATAGTCAATATACATTTTTTTAAATTTTCTTTTCCTTGAGACATTTTTTCCTCTGTGGAATAGTTGGAATTAATCCTAGGCCTTCACACTGAGCCATATACACCCCACTCTTCCCAAACATAATTTTTTTTTAAAAAAAAGAAAATTACAAGATTCTCTTTAAGAAAAAGATTAAAATATCTGTGTTAAGTATACATAAGCCCTTTTCACCAGTTTTCTGACATAAATGTAATGTTCAGTTTAGTTAATATGCATCATATGGGTTAAGCAGATGTTCACAGATGTGTTGTGCAGAACACTAATCATGTGGTAGACAGTATAGAAATTCTTTCCTAATGTACAGCAAGCATGCCATTAACACATTCAGAGGGCTTAGTAACTATGTGATACTAGTTTTTCATCACTTATCTCCTAATTACTTGTTTTGTGGAATTTTACAGAGGTAGCATTCATCTAGAGAACAGGGGAGAAATTAGCTCTTCAAAAATTTCATGATCCCTGTGGTAAATCCTTGAATCCCTAATATCTTTGAAGATGCATACATATATTAAATATGTACACCCATATATTTTATTCATTAGGTTTTCAATTCATTAGAGACAGAAGAGAATTTTATTTATTTTTGACTTTTTCTCAACAACTTTTTCATTATCAAACTTCATTGGTTTACTAAATTGAATACAACTACAAAATAACCAAAAATAGGAAATAGAATGGGGCTGACAAAGGCTTCATCTGATTCAGAACTATCTATTTGAAATCGCTGGACTTTTGTGTGTGTAAGCAAATAGGCATATCATGACTTTACCAAGTGTTATGGAAGGTTCCAGAAAGTGGAAAGTAAAAAAAAAAAAAAAAAAAAAAAAAAAAAAAAAAAAAAAAAAAAAAAAAAAAAAGAGAAAGAGATTGGTCTTATAATTTCCTTCAAGGACATATACCCAGTGACGTAAGATTCCCACTGAGCCCCACCTCTTAAAAGATTCACTACCTCCTAAGAGCCACGCTGCTGACCAAGAATGTACATATGCCTATTTTGAAATAATGATAGCTCACATTAGTTCACATTTAAACTAGCCTGTGTCAAGAGTTTTCTTTGCGATAAACTTAAAAACACAGAACTCCAATCCTTTCAATATAATTGAGCTGTTAAAGATGAAAGAGTAGAAACTTCATCTCACAGAAGGAACTTGTGTGTCAAAAGAATTTAGAAAGTGACACAATCTTAGTGCAGAAGGAACAGTAGAAACATTAAGGAATTCCTGAAGAGAGTTCGGGACAATAGAACAATAGAATCTTAAGGGGTTGTTCTGTTGTGTGCACGTAAATATAAATAAAACTTTATTGTACGTAGGTGTTTGTCTGTCTATGTGCAAGGGCATGTATGTGCCACAGTGTGCATAAGGCTACTGGAGGACAACTTAAAGTAAGGCAGGAGTGGGGTTGGTTCCTTTTTTCCATGATGTGTGGAAGTTATGGAACTTAAGCCATCAGCCTTTGCAGCATGCACCCTTCCCCACTGAACTATATTGCAGTGCTAGAGTTGTAAGTTTAAGACTGAGTTTAATCTTTATTATCTGGAAAACTGTGGTCAGAACCTGTTCTTGATCTTGAAAGCTCAAATTAATGGATAAAATAAATAACTTCTAATTAACTTTGATTAATATCTCATTGAAATAGCTTTTGGGGAGAAGATTCTTCATCTCAATGATCACAAATACACACTTATAGCTAACAAGGAAAGATATATAATTTAATGCTAGGTCGTGGATTTTTTTTTCTATGCTTATTTGTGTGCTACAATCATGAATACATATCAAACACGTGGGTAAGAGCTGCAGGGAGGGAGAGAGAAAACTGTTTACATGACAAGCATATGTCTACGCTTCTAACATAGTAATATTTAATTATCTATAAAACTTACATCAATAGGGAATTCTTTAATTTTTAAAGCGTTTTTTTTTTTTAATTATGGATATGTGAGTGTCCGAGGTGGCCAGAATAGGATGTCAGATGCCATAGAACTGGAGTTAAGAGAGGTAGAAGGTATCAGCCTGTGGGTGCTGGTAACTGAATTCAGGTTCTCTGGAGGAGCAAGCACTCTCAATTGCTAAGCCATTTTCCTTACCTGTGCAAGTTATTTCATTTGAAAGTCTTAAAGAAAAATTCACTAATAGTCAGGGGTAGCAACATACCCACCAAAATCTTTTCTCTCTCTCTTTTTTTGAGTGAATTATTTATTTATTTAGAAAGGTTTTTTTTTCCTTCTATACCACTGCTCCCTGTCCCTTGCTTCCTCCCAGTCCCTCCCAGTCCCCCCTCAGCCTCCTCCCTTCCCATCCCCGCATCCATTACCCAAGGAGAGCAAGGAGTCCCAAGATGGGACAGTTCAGTTCGGCATATCCAGTTGAGGTAGGTCCAAGTTCCTCATCCCAGTATTACGGTGTTCCTCCGTAGGGAATGGACTCCAAGATGTCAGTTCATGCAGAACAGAGTCTGATCCTACTCCAAAGGGCTCCACAAAGTGCCCAGACTGTTTGACAGTCCTTTACCTTGGCGGGTTTAGTTCCTTTCCCTGAAGGTTCCCCAGTGGTTGTTTGTGATTCAGTGAGCTCCCAATAGTTCAGGTCAGCCATCTCTGTGGGTCTCCTCATGATTCTGATTCCTTTGCTCATATACTCTCTCTCCTCTCTCTCTTCAGCTGGATCTGGAACTCAATATGGTGCTTAGCTATAGATCACAGCTTTGTCGCCATCCATTACTAGATGAAGGTTCTATAATGACAATTAGGGTGGTCATTCATTTGATTATAGGGAAGTCCTGTTTAGGCACCCTCTCTACTATAGCTCGGAGTTCTAGCTAGGGACATCTTGTGGGTTTTTGGAGGTTTCCTTAGCACCAGATTTCTTTCTAACCCCACAGTGGCTTCCTCTATCAAGCTATGAATTTTTTCTTTCTTTCTTTTCCTTCTCTTTTGCTCCTCTTACTCAACTAGCTCTTCACATGATTTGTTCCAACTTCCCCTTGCTTGCTCCCAATTGTGATCCCAATTTACTCAGGAGATCTTCTTTATTTCCTCTTTTCCAGGGGGATCCATGAATGTCTCTCTTAAGTTTCTTCTGTTATCAAAATTTTGAGGGATTTTAACAAAGAGGCCAAAAATATACAAAGGGAAAAAGATAGTATCTTCAACAAATGGTGCTGGCATAACTGGATGGTGTATGAGGAAGAATGCAAATAGATCCGTATCTATCACCCTGCACAAAACTCACATGCAGGTGGATCAAAGACCTCAACATAAACCCAGCTACGCCGAACTTGATAGAAAAGAAAGGAAATACCAGATTTTTTATTTTAATCAATGTTGCAGTTTTAAAACAATCACATATATTCTCAGCTATGGATTACACAACTTAAAAAAATATTATTTCTAGTGAGTCAAGTGGCAATTTTGTTTTGAAAAAATAGTTTATTTGAATTTTAAGCTGACATCATGACGGTTAATAGGCTAATGAAAGATATACCTATTTTTATAATAATTCTAAAAGTCATTACTATTGCTGGTTTCAGATGACAGAGCTAGAAACCAGGAAGAAAAACATTAAATCAGTGTAGTAAAATTTTATTTTAAGTGCCTTCATATTCAGATAATGTGCATTGTCTCTTAAGACCTAAATCATCTGCTGAATCATTTCTATTAACTGAATGACACATTACTTTCTTAGAAAATAAGCATAGTCACATTGTTTTTGGACTATTTGTTTTGGACTTTTTTGGACTATTTCTATTTATTTGAATAATTCTACAAAATCTAAGATGCATTTTTATGGCTTACTCCAAATTGAATTTAAATCTGTTTAAAGAACACAAATTGAGAATGTGTTTTTCTAATCCACATTACACTGAGTAAGTAGATGTTATCCATCAAATGTTTAGAAGTTAAATTAGAATTTCTTTCTTGTTTGAGTGTTTCAGTATTGCTGTAGTTTCTGTCTTGGTAATGTCTTGTATGTGAGAAAGTCTGAAGCAAGGAGACTGAAGGAGAGTTGAAGAACTGGACATAGTATGTTGATGATGAGTTGCTATAAAACAAAACAAGCTCTCAAGTCAGAAGACATTTTACAAGCTCTGCTATAAAAGTAAGGAAGTCTATTCATTTGAAAGCAATCCTCCAGTGTAGGAAAAATGAATCCCCAGAATACATTGCACAATTACTTGGCTGCTGACCCAAAAAGGTTTTAGTGCATTTACAGAAGACTGCTGTAGGTGTCTTTTCTGTGTGCCACAATACACATCACATCCTAGAACCGACAGCCACAGCTTCATGCCTTACTTATGTATGTAAGCAACCCAGTATTTCTGGTATTGACAAACTGACCCTGGTAGATATCCCTGTCAGCAAGTTTACCTTCAAACAAGATGGGCAACACAGACTTTGTTGTGTCTACTGAGAGTTTGGCCCAGAACACACTGAGCACACTGACAATCTTTTCTAGCAATTTTCAATAATGCAATGCTTTGGGACTTAATATTGTAATTGCACTCTAGGCCTCAATTCATTTCTAATAAGATCCCCAGAAAAGTTGAAATCCTCATCTTACAGGTGCTTATATCCTCATCCCAAAGCTAAACTGTTAAATCAGCAGGATAGGTTGGAATGTAAATCTACAAAATCCAGAAAATGCAACACTCCTGTGCTCTGAGCAATTATCACTTCAACCTTTGCCTTAAACAGTTTTTTATTTGATTAGATAAAACTTTGACTCTGTCATCTCCCAATATTTACATAAAACAAGTTTCTTTTAATGAAAAAACAAAAGGGCATGTGTTTAAACTGTTTTTTTTTTTTAAGTAATTGCTAAATCTAAGTTTCTATATTTTATAAATTCAATGCGTCTTACAGGAACTTTGAATTTACAAATTTTATCTTAAGTAAATAATGATATAGGAGAAAATGTGGGCAAATGGTAGTAATACAGGAACAGAAAAGATTGTATTATTCTAAGTTTTCTTATACAACTACACCCCACTCAATAATGTATACATTAATGCTGGCATAAAAGTTTGGATACTTGGAAAGAATAAAACACCTAAGAATCTCTTATTGTACTTTATAGGTCAGAATTAAGCTGATGGGTAATATAGGATGGTTATTAGTTTTATTTTATAATCTCTTTAAGTAACTAACACTTCTGTCATTTCAAGTAAAAAAAAATCACAGTTGTTCCAAAATGTATATTTAGCATATGTAAATAGAGCCTAAAATATTTTAATTCATTAATGCAGTACACTAGTAGATATGCATATGTGTACATGCTTGTACATTTGTGGAAAATGAGGGAGTGATACTTTATTTACTCTCAAAGAACAGAAGCCAAAATTCATCCTCTAAACTTTTAGTATTAACATAAATATTACCCAGTAAAAGTGTTAGGATACACTTACAAAGCTCTCATTTGCAGTAATGGAGCTATATGCAAAACTGAACTTTTAAAAAAAAGAGAGGAAAGGAGATTCTCTGGTGAAATAATAATAAAAGAAATAGTTACTACTGCTTATCCTTCTCTGATTCTCTTTAGAGTGCTTTAGTGAAAAACTTCATTGTGTAATCATCTCCTGTGAAAACGCAATCATCATTAACTCCTCAGAGCACAGTCCTTTGTGATTATAGTGATATGTATACAACTTGTCCAGAAAGCCAAAGATTTTTTTTTTTTTCTGAAAAAAGGAATTGCGTGTAATAGGACCTACATTTTCTTAAAAATACAGATGGTAGAATCCCACTAACTGCTGGTAGAGTTCCACCAAAACTGGAGTTGAAATTGTATTCTCATCAGGCATTACATATTGAACAAGCATGGAAAGGCCAAGGTAGATAATATGTTCTTAAAAATTGCTGTGTAAGTTCTACAAGGCATTATATCTTTACTCATAAGTGCTAAGAGTACTATTTTACATAAATATTCCACAATATTGAATGTAAGATTTTTCTACCTATAATTAGAGCTCTGATTTACTTAGAGCAAGAATAATTACGGAATAATAATTAGAAGGTGTGCTTCATAGTTGCGAGAATATATATCCATTCACTTAGTTAAAAGCTAAAGAAACACATACTTGCTTAGAAGAAAGCAAGCAGTGAACATTTTCAGGTAACATACTACTTTTATAAATTTCATGTGATAAGTGTTTCATATATGTATATACAATTGTTGAATGCAGATTTAGTATACATAAATTATTTTAAAATGTACCTTTCATGTACCATTCTTTGAAATTTTTGATTTATAACCTAAAACAGGGAAGAATGACTGTTCAGGTCTTTCTTAAGATGAACTATTAAAATTTGTGTTGACACTCGAATATTTCTTAAGTTACATGAACAGGATATTTATTTTTGTAGCACATTTGGCTGTGTTTTTATATTTCATCCCTGCATGTACTTTACATGTTTTTCCTTTGATCTTGAAGAAAAACTGTACATTCAACATTGGATGATTACAGTTTTCTTCAAATCAAATGGGCATTTCTGTGCAGCAGCTAAAACCTAGAGTGTTCAGAGAAAACCAATATGCATGGGTTAGCCGTCTTGGGTAATGTTACCTTTCCTTTTTTTTTTTTTTTTTTTTCTGCTCCAGATGGAGCTCTGTGCACTAAAGGAAGCAGAGAAAACATACTATATTTTATTAGGCCATAAGTACAGAACTGTAAATGTTGCTGTGGTTTCCTGTAGGCAAACTCCTTGTTCTGAAACAAGAATGTAAGTTTTAGCAAGAAATTTCACAGTTGTTTCTATATTGCATAATACCTTAACCTTGATAATACAAGCTTGTTTGCTGTCGTTACATTATCACCGTTATATAGCCTTTATTTATTTTAAATGTTTCCAATATGTGTACCAAATGTTACCCTAATCCATTATGTAATTGTATAGGACTTCACAGTTTATCATCTATAGCTTTTCCCAATACAAAATTGGGGGGATTTGGAATGGACTATAGATTATATATCAATACAATCATTTCAATTTATAGTTCCTGACACTCAGTAATGTAATAGTATTTTTTAAAAGGCTAGATAAAGTAGCAGTTAAAAGGAAGTGCGGAACTGTTTATCAGCGTGTACCAGCTTGCCGTGAAGAGATGAAGAGGTATATATCCTAGTGTTCTGTTGCACTAAACAGAACCCATTGTTCTAAAGCTAAGAATGATAATGTGCTACATACTTTCAATGACAAAAGGGGGCTAGAAAGATGGCCCCACAGTTAAGAGCACTGGCTGCTTTTGTAGAGGACCCGAGAGTGGTTTCCCGCACCTATGTTACATATTGTAACTGCCTGCAATTCCATGTAAAGGAGATCCAACATATTCTGTGGTACCTGCAACACACTTGGTATATATACAGTCTAGCAGCACTCATACATGTACAGAAACAAAACAAATAAGATAAGATAAAGAAAGTAATGTATAATGTTTTCCCTACAAAGAAAAGATAAAAATGTTTGAAGAGACAGTTATTTTCCCTGTTTTGAACAAAATATTACCTGATATGTTATAAACATGTAGTTTTATGTCAGTTAATAATATCTTTAAAAATTCAAATTCCTTTAATAGTTTCTAATTAACCATTATATTTAATAATTTGATTACCCCACCAGCAATATTAAAAAAAATAAAACTTTCCCCTTTGATTGTTGATAAAATGAAGCACAATGTAGATGAAAACATTTAGTTCATACACTGCTTAGGTAATTGCTTAGGTAATATTTTTTAAAAATATGAATTTTTTATCTGCATTGTTTTCTGAGAAACAGCCAGTGCCTTCCCTTCATCTAATTATGTCTGATTCTATCTTAGGAACTTACTAGCAGCTTACTAGTTGCAAGTAAGGTTCTTACAATCATGGTGGCTTGGATGAGGAAAAAAGAGATATATCTGCGGAACCACATATAATATTTTAAAGTATTCTGCTAAATTAAATTTTTGTCTAATCAAAGACGTAGAAGACAGTAAGAAAAATGATAGGAAAAACCAAAGCCTTGTAGCATTCATCCCAGAATGCTCCTTCACTGTATTTGATTTGTTAGGGCTCACTAACATGTGATTAAGGCCTTGCTAAGACATATATTGCTATTATGTCATATTTAATTACACATTTCTAGCATTTAGGTCAACTTATGATGTTAGAGGCCCTAAGTTCCTAAATGAAGGCTCATCAAAACCTAACAATGTTGTTTTATGAGGAATATTTGAATTCTTTATAATATATAAAACATCAAGGTCCATTAGAGACTTAAACATAGGAGATAAACAAGCAGATTCTCTCTACACACTTTAATAAGTGTTGACAAGGATAATGATTTTTAAAGGACACAGATTTACTTAAACTTAAAAGCTACTATCAAATGTTGCCATAGTCCTCCAAATAGTTTTAATTCTCAAATAAAGCCAAATTGCCAACAAGTCTACTTCACAATGTCATGTAGAATGGCGCCCACCCAAACAAGGCACGATGAAGCTGAAGACCAAGTCAGCTGAACCTGCTCATGCTTTGTCCATAGAAAACAACACATTGTTCAATGGAAAGAGACAGAGACATCTTCTGACTTAACTAAAATTCAGCAAAGCCCTTTGGCATAAACGAAACCTTTGTTACAGGTACTCTATGACAACATCATTTCCCAGGTTCATTGTAATCATAATTTTCCACAAGACCACAGAAAGCTTCAAAAGTACTTTTAAGTCTTCCCTGAAAGAACAGACTTTTCTCAGTATTTCTTCAGTGGAAGCACATCCCTGCATTTGTGGCTGGAGTTTTCTTTGAAAGTGGTAGAGACACGCTTATTTTATCCCTTCTTTTTTCTTCTCCTTTTTTGCCACATAATGCTCTTTATTTTTTTTTTATTCCATGTTTTAAAGAATTTAATTGCTTTACGTCTAAAGCTGCGTTCTGAACAAATCCAGATGATTTGATTCTAGAATTTAAACATCTTTTATGTATGTAGGAAAATGCAAATGAGGGGATTGGTAGGCTTGTGTGACTTCAAAAGTGAAATAAGTCAGCAGCCATGAACACACACGATAAAATGAACAACAAAGGGAGCCAGTGAGAGAGCCAAAGCACTCTGTGCTAATTTGCCCTGGCAGAGAGGACGGGTTCTGGGATAATGAGATAGAATGCTAAAGTGTGAGGGCAGGATGGATCCTGACAGAACAGGGGTAAAAAATGTTCTGACAGTGAAAATTGGATTTTGAAGAACTGTCCTGAGGGAATATTGGAAAATCCATGTCACTGAGTACGTGTGCATGAAAGGATCAACTTCTCTAAGCTGTGTGGATGGTCCTGAGTTTGGG
Source organism: Phyllotis vaccarum (assembly GCA_033318265.1). NCBI lineage: Eukaryota > Metazoa > Chordata > Mammalia > Rodentia > Cricetidae > Phyllotis > Phyllotis vaccarum. The sequence goes on from JARWLC010000016.1 coordinate 56,351,507, forward strand.
GCTGTTCCCTAGAGAGAACATGGAGTGCCAGGTAGAACAATCTCATTTCTATTATTATTTTTAAACATTTCCAAACAACTTCACTGATTTTGAGGGAGTATACCTAGGAAAGTGAAACAAGATTTCTTGGAAAGCATTGAGAACCGCAATTGTTTGCTATGACTGTAGACCAAGAATAAAGGAAAACCATGACCAGAGCCACGAGTGTGGGGTGCCAGAGCATATGAGGGGGCATGCTGAGGTTGTCTTCCTTCAATGAGAGGACGGCACTTCTGCAGCGGTTCTGGCTTTCGCTAGTGTTGAGGATTATCTGAGAAGATCTTTTCATAGGTAATGATAAAGGCCAAAAGTCAACTCAGTTACCTCTAATTTCTACACACTAACAGAAATAACATATTTCTTGAAAGATTTGCCATATAATAATATAACTTTCTCTTTATGTTGAATCTTTAAAAATTGTTTAAAGCCTCTTCTAGCTCCTTTCTTTTCCCTTTAAAAACTGTTTTTGGTCCTTTGTCTTTAATAAATTTATTTATGTATTTTACATGCTGGCCAAAGTTTCCCCTCCCTACCTCCCCATAACCTCCCTCTGTTTCCAGCCCCCAGCCCACTCCTTCTCTGGTTCTGTTTAGGAAAGGGCAGTCTTCCATGAGTATCAACAGAAGTTGGCATATAAGTTTACAGGGAGACTAAGCATTTTCCCATGTATTAACTCTGTATTAGGATTTTCCCATGTATTAACTCTGTAACCCAGTATTAGGATCAGGGTCCCCAAAGCCAGTTAAAGAGTCAGAGACAATCTCTGTTCCCACTGTTAGGAGTCCCACAAGAGGTCCAAGCTACACAACTGTAACATATATGTATAGTGTTTGCATTGGTAATGATCACTTAAGGTCCAAGTCTGACTCATGTGTTTTAACTGTAGAGCCTAGCAGAAGATGCCTCAGTGTATCTAATAGACTCCTGAGGGAAAAAGGTGCTGTGAGAGTCAGGGACACCATTAGTGGCTGTGGGACACCAATGTGTCTTTTAACTACTCAAAGGAGCAGTTTTGACATTCTGAAATGGTGCTAATGTCCATTTAAAGTGGCTCCTGAAAACATTGCATAGAATAGCTGATTAGCACTTAGTTGAATTACAGAAACTAGTATATCCAAATTTAGACAATTTCCCTCACCAGGCCCCTGTGGGAGTTACTTAAAATGCATTGCATAAACTTTGCTCTCTGTTCTTCAGTTTTATTCATCTGAAAGTTGAGGAGTTGCGAAGAGAGAACATTGGAACATAAGCATTGTTCATATTCTTGTATCCATGCTTTAGTGACAATGTAAATAAAATGAAGAGGAGAATGGCTGGTCCGTATTGAAAGTTAAATGTGTGGGTTTTTTTGTTTTGTTTTTGTTTTGTTTTGTTTTGTTTTTAAATCTAGCAGCTGCATTCTTGAATTCTTTGGAGTCTTTAGTATGAGTGACTAGACAAGCAGTCAGGAGTGATTTGAGTAGCTTTCCCAAAAAATATCTCAACATAGAATATTTGGGCAAATGTTTTCTGTAATCCCAGCTTAGAATTTTTGGTGAATGCTTTGTCTGGAAAGGTCGTGCATAGGAAAAAAACAAAACTTATTCTTACTTTTAACATGTTGGGCCCCTAAGAAATGAAAGCAGACAGCACAAGAACTGACGGGAATCACATAATGAATAAATGACTGTTTTAGTTTTTATCACTAGCAGTCCATATAGATGGTCACTAAAGCCATTTCAGCATCATCAAAACTGTCTCGGGGATCACGAGACCTGCCAGTATTCGGCAGTCAGCCTCAGACAGTCTCATTTATGTGACTGCAACTTTCCAGAGTTTTAGTCATTATTCTAAAATCAGCTTTCCTATCTCAGTGATAAGCTACTCATCATGTAGCACTAGAGGGGATGCTAGCTCACGACAGTGAGAAGTAGAGCTGACCAGAGGACTCTGCAGTTCTGCAAGGTTGTAGAAGGCAGCACAGAAGTTAATGAAACCATAATGGATAAAGCATGGTGAGCATGAAGCTAGCCCTGGGTATTTGGTTTATATTAAGAGGATATTGTATCTTGACTTTTCTTTAGCAAATATGAGACAGATGTATGTTACTTGGCAGTTGATAAACACTCCAATAGCTTTCTTCTAAGAAGTTGTACGGGTTGGGATGACTAAACAAACAAGAACAGGTGTCCCAGACGTATAGATTCCCTTTAGACAAATAAATGGATAAAACAGGAAGGATAGTCATTCACCCAGTGTCCATTCTGGCCCAGACACTTTGATCAAATGCTATCAGTATTACACCTCTAATTTATGGATAAGATGCCTGTGATGATGATAAATTAAGCAACATTTCCAAAATTACTTAATGAGTAAGCTGAGACTTGAATTCATTTCCATTATGTTCTCAATTCCTTTTACATTTATTACAACATGTTCTAAAAAGGTCTTGAGAACACAGGTCAAGAAGTCTCATATTGACATTATTATAAATTGAGTTTTTGTGCTCTTGAGTCAATACCTTTCATGTCCCTAGTTCTCAGTGTGTACTTGGTGGCATCTTTTGTGTGATCAGGAGATGTTTATAGATCTGTGGGAGAAGAGGGGGAGGAGCAGCCAGTAGAAATTAGGAGAGGAGAATGGGAATGGAGCTCTATTTTCTAAGTGACTATTAGCCATCCATTGTTTCTGTTCATTTTGAAGGTGCCTGGACAGTCCATTCTATGAAGAGCAAAGAATTAACAGAGGTAGATTTTGAACATTTGGCTCCTTCTTTTGTATTGTGGGTATCTCATCCAGAAGCACACCAGGCATTTCAGCTCCCACATTTTAAATTAAATTTCCTTATTACTTTTTAAGTAGCCTGTCATGGATTATTGAGTATTTACTGTATGTTTATACTGTAATTCTCTGAAATGACATACAGTAATTACTTTAGCTTCTGCATCTTATGTCTAATTACTATAAATGTATGTAAAGAAGTAATTAAGTGGAAAATAAACTTTTCCCCTGATGTATTACAGATGAAGCAAACAATGCTAGCTTTCACCTCCCTCCTCTTTCTCTCTCTCTTTCTATCTCTCTCTCTACATCTCCCTCTCCCTCTCTTGATCTCACTCTCTGATTTTTGGTAATAATACACTCTTCTGTAAGCAGAGTGATTAGTAAGATTGTGAATAAATTGGGCTTCCTTACATGTTCAGCTAAGTTTTGCTGGTGGTAGCAGAATATCCTTAAACTTGAGCATTGTTAGGATGAACAAATCACAAGATACACCAGAACCCACTTTAAGAGATTATTAAGGGAATGAAAAGAAAAGTGTGGGCAGGCCTGAAGAGAAGCATGTGTGGGTGGAAAAGGGGGATGTGAATATGGGTGGAGTCCGCTTCTAAGCATGTGTATGGGGGGCTATTGTAGTCATTCTATGCATGCATATGGATGGTGTGCCACACTGCACATGTAAGGCTCTAGGATGACCAGATGCTTTTACTGACTGCTGAGGCACTAAGTGCCAGTGCCTGTGGTGACTCTGCTTTCTGCCTGAGTGCTAGCAGGGATGTAGATCCCAGGAAGTATCTGGAAGGTGTTGTAAATCTTAACAAACATAAGATGGGTTATCCATTTGTCCCTTGGCTGTATCCAAAAATTTAAGCTAGGCTGTCTCTGATCAAATATGTTTCTCCTCCATCTTACTGTTCTAACACAGGAAGAGAAAGTGTTTCAAGATACTTTGCTTAAAGCAGTCAAAAGAAAGAAATTTCATGTCTAATTGTTGAGAGAATCAACCCATGAAAGTGTCTGAAAAAGGAACAAAAGCCCTAACTGCATGTTGACAAATCATAATATGTCCTGCTGTTGTTGAAGAGAATTGAAAACCAGTAATTTTTCCATTTTTGGTGGTTATGTAAATTACTTAGAGCATAATGATAGAATAGGCTTGTATATGCTGGGAGAAAAACTACTATGGATGAAGGTCTACCTTAACATCAAAACGACTAATTTTATATTGGTTAGGTAATGCCACAAATAATCAAATAATATCCCATCCCCCACCCAGTAAAATCACTGCTGGGCAGGCTTAAAGCAAAACCTGAAATTAAAGACTCCATTATTCCTCTCATCCTTTCTAGGGCAGGTGAGCACAGAGGGGTATTTTCAACCACTGAGATAATCATAAAGGCAGACACAAAGAGCCCACTGCAATCTGGCTGCTGTAAAGTTTAAGCTGACCCAATCTTTTTCTGACCTTTTTATTTGCCAATTGGAAGAACACAGCATATGACCCTCAGCTGAGAAGCAGCTCTAGAGAGTTCTGGACAACCTGTGGTCATTCCCTGAGGAATAGAGTTTGAAAACGTTTCAGGTTTGTACTTTGTTTCCCATACCGAGCATCTGTGACATAATGGTTGGGTCTGAAGTGAACCCCACTCGACTGTTGGATGGAAACTAAACACCAGTATTTACTTCTCTTTTAGGTCTGATACTCACCCTAGACTGGTAGATTTGACATTGCAAGGTGTCCATAGTCTCAATTTATTAATCAATAGATCCATGTAAATGATGTCATTTTGTTGAAATGAAAGTAAATAAAATGAATACAGAAATGTGGAAAAACATATCCCTGTTGAGAAGAGACAATTGGCACCAGGGAAGAAAATATGTGGATACAGTATCCCTGATTGGAACCTTTATTTTAGATTTATAACTATTTCCTCTTTTGCAATATGCTGCATCTGTGAACTTTAGGAACAGCTACTCTTAGTTGTCTTCAGTCTCCATGCTGCTTCCTGAAGGAACTCTGAAATTCATTCTTGGAGCTCCAAAGCCTTTCAGAAATGTAGCTTAAAAACAAATATATCCTTTAGAATTAATCTAGTCACTCATTTTCCTGTTAACATGCTTCTTCTTTTATGCAAACAACAGACATTTTTACATGCTAAGCCCTGCTTATACTTTCCTTAAGGTCAATGGTTGGCAACTGACCTCTAAAATTGTTAACACTATATAATTTGTCTTTAAAAAGATTATTTCATGGACATAAGGAAGGACAGAGTTTCGCTAAAACCTCTTAACTTCAGCTTGTGAGGACACGGGTGCTAATGAGCTCTGTTATATAGGTTTGAAGACAATAGGATCATTAATGGTAAGTGTGCTCAACAAAATAGCTTACACTTTAGTGTCTGATGGAGAGCAATTGTGTGACTTTGAAGACCTTAAAATATATGAATGGCATTTGCTGAAGTCATCTTCATTAACCAGAAAACTCTCTTAGACCAAAAGTACCATCCATATCACTCTTCTTATACTTTTCTTGACTGGCATTTATTATGATGAATTATTTCTGGCGTCGTAAAGATGAGCAAACAATGATGAAATGACCTGTGCAGAATCATATAGTAACAGAAAGTGAGAGGAAGCAGATCTGAACCTAAGACAGTCTAGACTCATAACCACTGCAAACGATGGCACAGAGAACAAGTCCACAGATGCAGGACGGGAGGAACCGTGTTTGGGCTTAGTGACATGTTGACTGAAGATGTAACTGAACATGAGAAGCTGAAGAATATTTAATCTGTACCAACCCTATTATTTGGCCTATAGCTTAGGCTTAGCTCTCACATCTTAACTTATTTTTGTTAATCTATCTTGCTACGTGGCCTGTGGCTTATTTATTTATTTTTTATATCTTATTTTTTGGTGGCTGGATCATGTCTCTCCTTCTCTGTGCTATGGTTCATATCACATTTCAATTTAGAATACACTGATTTTGAGTGGTTTTGATGCCCTCGAACCAACATTATATTACAAATATGATCTACATGTGTGTGAAAAAATTTGGGTGTCATACAGTGACAACATTATGTCCCTAAAAACACAAATTCGTGAGCATTGCAGTTTTACAAGGATCAAAACTGATGGGTATACCTGAAAATTAGTGCTACAGACACAGTGTGTTATGGCATTTGAATAGGGAGCATTTTACATTTACCAAGAGTTGGTCATTAATGGAGTAGAACTTAGGAGGAAGGCTTAACAGATAATGAGAAATTTTAATTCAGTCCTGAGAGGTAGCTTTGGGGGAGACATGAAGACATGAAACATTGTCAGAGGTCAAAGATAAGTAATTCTATGAACAAGTGTTAAACAGTGGTGAAATCTGCAACAATGGCTGCAATTTTGCGGTGTCTCTTGGTCTCTATAAGGAATGATGTATTTTATTTTTCCATGTAAGAGTTATTCAAGAGACATGACCAGACAGCAGAAATTTATCCCTTCTGTTTTGTGAATGAAGCACACATATAGAGCTTATAGAACGGCTCTCACAAGTGCTACCTCCAGAGTCTACATCCAAACCTTAGAGAGAGGAGAGTTTTATTTAAATTGCATGCCTAACTCTTAGCATCTCAGAGACCTTTCTTACATATTCGAGAGAGCATTTCCCCTGTTCATTATAGACAATGAAGAAGGTGTCCATTGCCTTCTATGCTGGAAACCAGGAAACTACCCTCAAATCTGTTGAATTTGGATTCATGTCTTATCAGAATGTGGTCTACCAAGTCATGAGTATTTCCTGAGCACTGCCTTTCTTCCCGTGGAATTAAGTTCTAAATCCTTCAGAGCCAGCCACGTTTAGAGCCTGCAATGCAAAGGAGTCTGGGATCTGTGAATTTATCATTGCTATCTCTGGTTACAAGTGTCATTAAGAGGAACAAGAATGGGTATTTACAAGCCCATTTGAATCGAAAATTCATAATACCAATGTCTTACCATCCATATCCACACATATCATCATATCAACCTTGTATTGGGAAGGAGCTGTTTTTGTACAATAACTTCTACAGAATGGGTTTGGAATAAACAGTAAAGTACAGACACCAGGTTCCACCCTTTAAATTGAAAATCCATTCTTTCATTTTTTTCCACACTGAATTCCACCAAGCTTATCAACTGGCTTTCTAAAAATTACCTCCTAATCAAAGTTAACATACTAAACAAAAATATCTGCTTGGCATTCCTGGCCAAGAACATACAATTATCCAAGTCACAGGTAGTCACAATAAGATATTCACAATAGCTATTCACAGTAAATATTCACAATAAGTAATTCAAAGTGCTTAGAAAACAAAAGTATGCCACATGTCACCTAGTTCCAGACTAACCCAGCAAGAAGAGCTTTATTTAAATTGCGGAAGTTATTTGTACTCTCCTCAACTGGAGAATATTGTTTCTTACAGCTCAGCTAGAATCTTCGGGTCACTATACAAAAAATAGCAGAGTGACCCAGGCAGTGAGTAGGGGTGCAGCTAACTTAACTATGCCTGCATAATTGCTGGCAGAGAGCTGCATTCCTGCAATTAGGGCTCATCAGCCAGGCTGGCAGCATCCCAGGACAAAGGGAGTGCATGGCACGGAGCCTGTGGAGTATGCTAGAGTGCAGGGGCTGGGAGACATTGTCAAACTACTTTTCACTTGAGTTACAAGAGGAGCCATGGTGTGGAGCGTGTGGATAATTGCTTGTTTGCTGTTCACATTTGGAATCCGTGTACATAGACCCACTCTGTAAAATAGGAATCAAAAATCCAAAGCACCTGAGTGCTTCAACGCTACTCAGGGAACTGAAAGCTTGTTGGTGGCCATGAGGCAGAAAATGACAACTGTCACAGGAAAATGGATAGAATGGTCATTTCCCAAGAATGTACTATTTTTCAATTTTCTTGTAAGATAATAGAGACCCATTAAAACATGGTCACTGGAATAGAGGGAAAGGTACCATGACTTCGGGATGCTACTTAATTGCTGTGCGGAATAACTGAAAATGAGTTAATCAAAAGCACTTTGTTTGAGAGAGAGAATATGTGTGTGCAAAGAATGCACATTTTTGATTAAATGTTAAAACATCCCTTCACTTCTAAATCAGTGGCCTGTCTCAGTTGTGGTAAAGCAGCATCTCCAGACTCCTGTGTGGCTTCTGGGTGAGTGGCTTGACTAGAACAGGATATGTGGGATGTATCCTGGGACAACAGTAGGAAAGAACTTGCTGAAATTCTTAATTAAGAAAATTAAATTAAATTAATAAACAGTTGCTACCAAGTTTCTAATAGAGAACCACAAGAGAAATTTTATATGGTTCTTTTGTTCTGCTCTGTTCCTCTTGAAATAAATAAATGTACTTTTGCCATGTCATTACTAGTGACTTTTCCATCTACCTAATATGCTAAATTTGGTAATATGAGTGGTGGTACCAAGGTTTTATTTAACTTATGTTAACCCTTATCCTTTCCAAAAAGAAAGACCATGTTCCTGCATCCTTTCTCCTCAGAGATATAGTACTCTCATACATTTCAGGGATTAAACAAGTATCCTGCTTTGCATCTTCTGGATTTTTCATGCCATTTTTCTTCAAGAGGTACGTCTTATTATGGAAAATGGATTTTGTACATTCTTACCATATTTTCATCTTCCACTTTCACAATATGAAAGTATTTGTTTTGAGAAGATACAGTATATTGTGGGAACATGGGATAGGATCCAGGCAATTTCTTTAAGGTGAGTACAGTCTAGTTTGAACAAAAGGCAAATGAAGAAGTAATTCTATCCTTGGGGACAGAGAAAGAAACTAAGAGAGGGTGGTGAAGAGAAGTACTGAGCCTTGAGGCATGCTCTAAGAACTGCCAGTTGAAGTGAGTTTCAGATCCAGCCTAATTAGGATGATTAGGAGAGGATTGTTCATTCAAAACAATGATCAAATATGAAGATACACAGGCCAAAGGACAGTCACCTCTACCATTCTTTATGTGTTCTGCTGCAGCCAGAGGTCTTGTGGATGTTGAACAGATAGATTTAAATATTTGATAAATGATAAGTCAGGGAGGGTTTCAAATATCTCTGTGAGAATTTCTGTCAGGGAGATAATTAAAGATTCATTAAATAATATTCCCTTCACTCTCAATGGATGTTCATTCTGAAATACCAACCTACCCTACCATGGTTGTCTGGGTAAGGAAGGGTGTGTGTGTGTGTGTGTGTGTGTGTGTGTGTGTGTGTGTGTGTGTGTGTGTGTGTGTGTGTATTATAAGATAACTGCTTCAAAAGGAGCAGTCAGTGAGAGACTTAGGATAAAAACATAGTTAAACCTGTTACAGCTGAGCCGCCGGGAGCCTTTTGTCCGCTAATTCTAGAAGAATTAATTCTGGGAAGAAAACAGATGAAAAGCCATCACCCTGGGAAGCCTCCTTAGAAACCTGAGTACTTTATCTCAGATTTGAAACATGTTAGATCTGAGAGAAATGAGATTCTAAACAGAAACTTACATTTGACATTTTTAATTTTAAAAGATTTCTATAGGAAGCCAATGAGTTTTTAAAAATATATAGCAGTATGTTTGTTTTCAGTTTCAATACCTGTCACCACTGCTCTGCTCCTCTTTCATTGATCACCCACTTCTCATTCTGCTTTGTATCACTACATACTTTAAAGCAATTTTCTCCTCAGGAAGCATATATGCCTACTGGCCTCACTTTTAGTGATGCAAACATTGATCCTTGGTTCAAATAGCTATTGCCTGATACCTCTATTGATAAGTTGCCATCCATCTTGTGGTACTAATATTTCCTTTAGTTATAGGACTAATCTTTCGTTAGTGGCTGAAAACAGTAATTTTTCTATATTGCTTCTTCTATTATTGTTAGCTCAAATTGCTATAGGATGGCTTTCCTCATCATCTGTTGTTACTTTACTACTTTGAAAAATTCATACAAAGCATCTAGGAAACATGAACTGCTCCCTTTAATTGCCCACCAACCCCTTTTAAAAGAAAAGTGGCTGATGCATTGGCTATGTCCAAATGTAGATCAGTGGATTAGTGTTTTGATAAGATTGTTTGCAGCCTATAATTACTCCCTCCCGATCTGCCTCTGTCTTTTTTAGAGCATCATGAACTCATAGATTTTTATGCATTCAGTATGTTTCATTCAATTGCAGTCAGTCTTTTAATGCTTAAATTGTCCCATCGAAAGCCATTTTCCAGCTGGTTCCTGTGCACTTTTAACATAACCTTCTTAGTCTTTGAAATGTTTTTGCTTTTACGCCTCTCAAGATTTTCTAGGCTCATCTTCTGTAATGTTGCCCTAGCCTGAATTCAGCCATTTTTTTCACCCCCTAAGGAGCACTGTTTCTATATATTAGACAAAGATGGACTTGAGACATCTTTCTAGGCACTTTTAAGTGTTCTGTATTGCACATAAACAGGTTTAGAAATACTGTTCTTAGGTATTAGCTTAGCAATTTTTCCAAAAATAAAAGGATAAATATGTGCACACATTTAATTGCATTTTCTGCTTGTCTTATACAAAAATAGTTTGCTATATTTGGTATACTACCTCTTTGGTTTAATTAATTAAATTAATTTAATTAAATAACATATGGTTGAAATTATTCCACATATATATGAGAAAGATTTTATTTGTATTTATAGTTTGTTAGTAGTTTTATCTGTGGATACAAGCAGGCAAAAATTAATTTAGTGAGTTCCTTTCATACTGAATTGTTATCATTAATGTTTTTGATATTGCTAATAATGTTACTACAAATACGTAATACAAAATATGTAAATCATTTTGTTTATTTGTTCTTGTGGTATAAGTCTGGATAGACTTCCCAAGACGATTATACTGAAATGGTATTTTGTTATACAGTTTTCTTAGGGTTTTTTTTTTCATATTCTCCTCATTGAGGATTAGTCAATTTTTCATTTGTCCTCAAAGTATAAGCAATACTTTTTCCACACACACTCTCAAAGATGGCATACACTATCAATTGAATAGAATTGTAGATATCTGGCAGACTGGAAACAGGTTATCAAAGACTTTTTAAATCATGTTTTAGGTTTTTTTCAATATTGAGAAGGACATTAGGCATCTTTAAAATGTGCTAAGTGAAATTTGCATGCTGTATTTCTGAAAAACTATCAATAAATTGCAGGAAACAGGAACGGATAAAGGAAATAAGGCAGGTAAACTAAATACCATGGTGCCTCTATACTTGAAACTGACACTACCTACTCTGGGCATTTCCAAAGGAAAAAGAAGAACCTAACTCTCACCTCAAGTAGATTTCTAATGACAACCAACAGATGAAAAATTTCAAGTTATTGAAGGGTGGCATACGTAAAGAACAAGATCCCTTGTTGCAATTATCTAATCTCTCTTTCTCTTCCTCCTATTTTTCTTTTTAAATTTGACAACATGGTCAATCCTCTAAGTCCTTAGAGGCTATTCCCTTGTATTGTAGCTCTGCTTCTCATGTTCTCATGATTGGTTTCTCATTCATGTTTACTTCCTTTCCCCAATGCCACATTTTCTCTCCCCTTTACATTCTGCTCTGTTGATAGAAAGAACAGAATTGCTTTGTTGGCAAAGAAGAAATGGGGAAGGTAAACTAACCACTTTATAGAAATGGTAATGCTTCCTGCGAACCCTGTTATGAACTTGTGCCTCTGAATTTATGCACACTAGCAAAAACATCAATGTTCCCCATTATCATGATCTAGATAGTGCAGAAGTCTCCTTGTATTATTCTCATCATATAATTTATCCTTCTTTCAGTAAGAATGGGTCAATGAAATTGATTTATTGCTTTTCAATCCATTGGTCATCTCATGATCTAAATGTCAGAAAGAACGAAGACTATTTCATTCTTTTCAGCTTTGTGAGTTCAATACATACAAAGCTACACAGATGAAGGACAGTCTTTCATATTTAGGTACAGTCATTATGATATTGGAAGATATGATATACTGATGAAGATTTTTGTAGAAATAAAAATTGTTACATAATGTAAAGAGTAACAATTTAATGGTGACTAAAGTGATAAATAAGTCCAGAATAGTGTGATAGGTTAGAAATGTGGGATGATAAAGAAGCATTTATACCTCAGATGAAACCACATAAAAGAGTTCATCTGTCTAAGCCTTTGCTCTCTGTCTACAAGTAAAGATTCAGCAGGCTATTCACAGCATAGTGTTCTATAAGAATCGGAAACGAAAGTTTACCATTCTGTATACAAGAAGCTTAATAAATGTTAGTCGTGACTGTTACGTGGCTTAGAGAAGTTAAAAAACAATATGAGAGGAAAGGCCTTAAGGAAACTGATGGACTCAGTTATTAGCAAGTCTCAGGTGACTTTCCAAAGGGTGGGTCTGCCAATTAGAAAGGCAGGAAAGCAAACTGCAGCAAGTTAAGGGGGGGGGGAGGCAATAAATACTTGTCATAGAGAAATCAATGGAAGCAGGAATCAATACAGTCAAGGAAGTTCATCCATTCAAGCTATCAGACAGTGGAAATAAAATACTAAAGTAAAATGCTAAAGTGATCTGACAGGTTTTCGCCCCTTTAAGGCAAGGATTGGGCTGGAAAGCAGGGAGCATTTGACAGACAGGACCAAGGACAGGAGGACTAGCTGGTAGGAGTTGTGAGGGTGATCTAGGCTAATGCATGAGAGACAGGACGAAAGGGGAGGAGACCCATTTATATGAGAGTAACACGCCATCAGATTTATATTCTGATAGATCAAGGGCATTTTCTTACTAGACAAAGTAGCTTCCCATTATACTCAAAGGTAAAGGGCTAAAGAAATGACATGACTCAGACTAAAGGTTGTAGCAGGCTATGCACTAATGGATGAAACTCAAAACCGTAGGATGTGTTTAGATGTGACTTGAACAAATGATCTTAAGTAAAGATTAGGTTCCAGAAGGTCTTCTTCAAGGAATGTAACTTAACAGGTACTGTGTTCATTCAGGACCTTCATGGAAGTCCTAAATGATACTAGCATCAAATGTGTTTGTTAATTCTATTAAAGATATATCTAGGCAATAAAAAATAGTCTATTTCTAACTTTAATTAAAAAAATATAAACCTGACCCAGAATATAACGTTACATGTTTATTCTTCAGAAACTATTTTTTTCATAAAAAGATTTTATGAGAGGCTTAGATTATTGTTTTCTTTAATGCACAAGTCCTATTTTAAAAGCAATTATGAAATGCATTAGCAAGCAGATGTCCATTCTTTCAGGCTGTTGTGATGAGTCAAAACAAATCTGTCATAAAAATTGTATTAAACTGCATAATCTGCTCACTGAAGCAAGTAAAACATCCCAAACACAAACAATATCCAGAGGGTCATGATTTCAGCGGTTATAATGAGAGCCTTTGAACAATTTCATGTGGCTAAAAATGTGAGCCTCCTGGAATTAGATCATGTATGCAATTCTATTTACAATGGGGGAGGTTTTTTTTTTAACCTATCTGCTTCCCAGTTTTCTCATCTTTCAGATGGTAATAGTAACTCATAACCTCCAGGACCAGTGATGTAACAAACAGACGAGGAGAGCCTTGCTTCTTAAAAAGAGCTATGGGTTTGTCTTTGCCAGTCGTGTTTATTTTTACCCTAGGTCTCTGGTCTGTCTGGTCTCTGGTCCCTGGCCATCTGGGCAGGGCAGAGCATGGGCTCCCTCTCATGGAACCGGCCTCAAGCTAAGCCAAACATTGGACATGCTCTGTCCCATTGTTGTCCTGGCACATCTTATAGTCAAGGCTCCCAGTGGTGGGAAAGGGTGTATCTCTAACTCTTTATCTGCTCTTGAGACCCTCTTTCTTCTATTGGGTTACCTTGTCCAGCCTCTTTTAGGTCTTCTGCTCTGTCTTATTATATCTTGTTTTGTCCTATTTGGCTGCCATCTCTTAGAAGCCTGCTCATTTCTGAAGAGGAAGTGGAGGGGTAGTAGATCAGTAGTGTGTGGAAGCTAGGAGAAGAGTTGGGAGAGGAATCTGTGATCAGGATGTATTGTATGAGAGAAAAATCTGATTTAAATTGAATAAATAGGAAAAAAATTACTGTGGAAACGTACTTTATAGATACACATAGTATATATAAATGTGTGATTATATATTGTCTTAGTTCCTTTTGCTGTATTTCTTCCTGAAAATGTATTTTAAAGGAGAAAGTGTTTATTCAGATTACAGTTCTAGATGACAGTCAGTCCATCACAGTTGGGATGTCACATCATCAGGAACTTGAAAGAACTAGTCACATTATATTCATAGTTAAGAGAAGAAAGTGAGAGTTTAATGCATTCATTCTAATGCTCAACTCATTTGCTTTCTTCTCTTTTATACAAATCAGGATTCCCTGACTAGGGAATAGTGCCACCTTAAGGTGGGTGGCTCTTCCCTCACAATTAATGAAGATAATCTCCTAAAGCCTACCTAGAGCCCCATGCCCCCAGGTAAATCTAAATTGTGCCAGAGTGAAAATGAAAATAAGTCATTCATTATATATTCATAATTATACATATATCATCAGATATTAAAATATAGCTATTCACAGATTATTGCTCTAGGCATTGAGAGTAACTTAGGAAGGTAACAGAACCAACCATCCCCACAGCCTGGATGTAAACATGCATGAGAGTGTTTCTTTCTGAGCTTGCATGTTCAACTGTACTATAATTTGAGAAAACGCTCATCTAGGCATATTTTGGCTAATGCAAACCACAAAGAATGGAAACATCTCGAAACTGGATCCAAATTCAGATTTAGGTTTGTACATCTATTGCTTTAAATCGAAACCACCATGTTTCAATTGTTATAAGCAAGAACATTTACAGAAAAAAAGTATTTTTAAACCCAAATGGCAAATAACAAGGCTTTGGATTTTTTGTAAGGCCCCTTTCAAGTATGTGTAACCTGAATCCCCACTGTTTTAATGTTGTAAAGACAATTTAACCTTTAAGTGTTTCTTCTGCTTTAAGACTGTTTTGTTGAATTTTTTAACTTCCTGTGTAGATCTTTGCTTTAGAGTATTCATCTGCCAAACAGCATTCCTGTGGAGAGACACAGCCAAGATAGAAAAAAAAAAAAAAATCAGTAACCATTAGATATGAGTATTTTACTGCTAAAGCCCCGGAAGTCACAATCTTATCCAAGAGTCTGTAGCACCCACAAATTAATCTGATTTGCATGTCATTTAACCAGAGGATGGATTTGGATGGCTCTGGATCATCTCAAACAAAAATTAGATTAGCAGCCAGTTTAATCTGGTTTGATGAAAGAGAGGAAAGAGCATACATAGATAATTTTAAATTTAAAAGAATTAAAGAAATGTATAGATCACTCCTTAAATAAAAACAGTGATGCTCTGTCACAATGATATAATCCATTCTAAAAGTATATCCTCTAACTCAATTACATAATAGAAATTGAAATTCCTTTTTTTTTTTTCTTGATTAGGATAAAAATGTTGATCTCAAGGACTCTTCTAAATCTAAAACATCCATGAAATTAATCACTGGTCACTGTACTTAGAGTTCAAAATGAGTCAAAGAAGTAAATGGTCTGAAATGCTGACACACACACAGAAAAATTTTAATCAATTCATTTGGAATTTTTTTTATCTAAAAATGCTTAATAGTCCACTTTCAAACTTTTTTTTAAATAAAACAATTATTTCACTTGAAATCATTTTTCAAAATGATTACTTTTAGAACAATTCTATAGTGATTCCCTTCATAAACACCCTCATTTTTCTTCCCCACAAAGTCAGTATATATCAAAGAATTCATAGCCTGCCTTAGCAAGCAAATATAAAAACCACACTTGTTCAGAACCCCAAGTATTCTGTTTGAAGTGGAAACAACAGAGTGAAGACCTACTTCCTTTCTTAACTCAGCCTCAGAAGTCATGCAGTGTCTGACTCATTTGTTACTGAAGACAGCTGAGAGGCTGTGCTCTGCTTGAGTGGGGAGGGCTGGGCGGAGATAGTTCCCAACTTTCAGTGGAATGCTGTAAGATGGACATGTGGGACGGCATACATATCAGCTCAGCCTTCTTTGACAAACTGATACTGCAGAGCTCCCAAAATAAAAAAAATGATAAAAATATGAGAAGGTAGAATAAAATTACTCATTTAAAAATTTTATTTGTAACTGATAATTTCATATTTATGCAGAGCACTCATTACATGAAGGCTTGTACTTGTGGTTGTGTGGCTGTGCTCACTGTGTTTGGTAGAGCAAAGTAGTATAAAAGTTAAGCCCTCATTGTAGTTCTGAGTTTTTGCTCTTATATAGTAAACAAGCTTCATTATCATGCATGGTGACTTCACTTATGGACTCAAAACGGCCATTGTATGATACTAATGACGACAATCTTCCACAGTGAGACATGGGCAATTTACATAAGCTCTTGAAATCTAAATGTCCATAAAGTACTCTGGCATATATTTAAGGAGTAAATTGTGGCATATATTTAAGAGAAGTAGAATGATACTCAATACAGATCTTCTCTGTTTTATTTGTGAGTTAGGTGTTGAGGATGAAACCAGAGCTTATAAAATGAAAGCTCATGATGTACAACCATCTCCATCCAGAGCCAGTTAATGCACCTGAACTGCTGTGGGATTATGCTCTTTTACACTGTAAATAGTTGTCCTTCCTACTGGTTTAATAAGACGGTGATTAGCCAGAAAGAAAGTGTGGGCTTGGGTAGGACTACCAGATAAAGAAATCTCTGAGAACAAGAAGAGCAGATGCAGCGGAAAGAAGACGAGAACGCTGCTCTGAGAAAGGGCCCCAAGCCATGTGGCTAAACAAGAGTCATGGGTTAGTTTAAGAGTAAGAATTAGTAAGTAATCTGTCTGAGCCATAGGCTTTGTAACGAATATAAGCCTCTGTGTGGTTCTTTGGGAATAAGAGACTGTAGGTCTGGACCTTGGGCCTCGGATGAAAAAGAAACTTCCAAATACACTAAACAAATCTATGAAGTGTGACCATGTCAGACTGCCAGATTGATGATTCTACAGGTGAATTCAGAAGCCTTAGATCTAACGTGTTTTAACAGATAAATTAATGGAAATATTACAAAATACATTATGCAGAAATATACTTAGTGCATTTTTATTTGCATAGATATTTTATATTTGAGCATTTAAAAAATAAATATTTGGGGAACTAGATATTTTTGCTTTTATTCCACTTGCCTACCCCTTCTTTAGCAAAAGATGGTCTATACAGACTCAGCATTGTAGTAGGTTTCTGGCCCAGACTTTCTGGTCTATCCTCAAGGTTTAAACCCAGAGTCCCGCAGTCCCACCATCCCACAGAGTCACACAGATGCTTACAAAAGTTTAGGGCTGATCAGCCTAAGACCCAGGCATATAACTTGCTAGTTCTCTACCCTTCATCTAACCCATGACTCTTATCCTGTTCAGCCATGGGGCTCTGTACCTTTTCTCACAGCAGCATGGTTGTCCTTTGCTTCTTCCGGCTTCTTCTGGCATTCTGCTCTGTGCTTCCTGTTCTCAGAGTTTTCTTAGTCTGGTAGCCCCTCCCACACTTCCTGCCTGCCTTTGGCCAATCAGCGCTTTTTATTAAACCAGTGGGAGGGATAATTATTTGCAATGAAACAACACAATCAATCTCCCATATATCCCCTTTTCTCTTCTTAAAACAAAAAGAACTCCAAATCTAATATTCTTCCCCCCCCCCCTTATCTATAACAACTTATAAACAACACTGTAAATAAACACAAACATCCATAATCCATGTTTTGGGAATCTGGGCACTGTTCTCTAGGTTACTTCCTGCTGAATGGAGATCCTGGCAATCCCACAGGAATCCAAAGAAAAATGTAGGATTATGAACAAGTCTTTAGTGGAGTAATCTGTAAGGCTGGGTCACCACAGCAGTCTCCTTGAAATTGTTCTAGATAGAGAGCTCGGGAAACTTCACAGAGGTATTCTGAAATGCTGAATCATCTAGTTCATCCATTTCCATTGGAGATTTTTCAGGGGGTCTTCCTCTATCAAACTTTATGTTCTTTATCCAGGAAGAAATCCACAGTCTTTCATTTTCTGTGAAAATAAAAGGAAAACCTCTTCTCCAAAGTAGCATATCTTTGGATTTCAGTTTTAAAGTCAACTCATTTACAAAATATATAGGTTGAATTAAACCGACAGTATTTATAATTAACTGTCTTTTAGCAGCTTTTACTATTTCATTTTAAGTCAAGAAGCTTTTTTTTTTTGTGCAGAGCATGCATTACATGAGGCCTTGTATATTTGTGCAGAGCATGCATTAAATGAGGCCTTGTACTTGTGCTTGTGTGGCTGTGCTCATTAATTTTGAACAAGTGTGAGAGAACGTGAAATTACATGGATCCATCTAGAGAAGAACATGGCCAATCTGAAAAAACGGTGTTGAAGACAGAGATCTCAGGGTAACTTGTCTCATTGGTGGTTCCCTTACCTCCCACTAAGCATTCTTTATAAGTAGGGTTTTATTTTGATGTGACTATTAATGATTTACCTCCAGAGTGAGAAGGCCCTCCCATGATATATATATATATATATATATATATATATATACATATATATATTATCTTTCATACTACATCTTGGCTCTGTCAACTTTCCACCTTAAAAGACTTCTGGCTTACATAAAATTCAATAATATAATATTGAATAAATAAGGGCTCTGTGTGTTTGAAAACTAAATTATTCTTAACTTGCTTTAGAGTATAGAAAGAAAAAATGGGTAGATAAATGCATAAGCAAAATAAACTTGATTCCTATAGTTTTAATAGGGCTCTGGAGTTAATAAAGGAATATAAAAGTGTACTCATCACAAGAAGGTAGTAATTTATAATAATATTTTAGCAATCCACTCTGGTAATGTTAGTGAAGAAGAGAATATGTCTTTATTGTTTGTCCACTACTAAAATACCAAGTAATGAGATGCACATCACACTCGAATCAATCACTAAATCAAGCTTTTTATTTAAGATGTTTCCTCTTCTTCTCCTACCTGATGGGTATTTACAGAGACTGTCCAACAACCCCAGCAAGTGATTCTGATCCTCTGCTTAAAAAGCACCACTTCTAGAATTCTCCTATGCACTTTCAGCCATTGATACAGTCTTCCTTATACTGAGTGAGTCAAAATCTCTACATACAGCTTCCATTTATTTTACAAATTTTGTGTTCTTATCTGTTTCTAGGAGGCAATATTTAGAGGCCAGATACACTGGTGCATATCCTTCAGTGATGAGTCCTTTTGGTTAAACACCCAGAGTTTTTTGCTGGGTTCCAATTACACTATCTGGTTTTGTCATTGTGATAATGCTTCTTTGCAATGTGGTACTGTGGTCAAAACAGTTTGATACTACTCAAGTGATATGTGTGTTCTCCAGAAGGAGTGAAGCCTATGTGATGCATAAAAAGGATAATAATAATTATGCATAAATAGATAACACTGATTTCCTCCTCAATGTATTCTGTCTCCTATATTGAGAATTTCATGTTAATAGCAACTCACAGTAATTATATAATATTTTTGTACTATAGCAATGTCTCTATTATCCATAAGAGGAAGATTTTAAGTTCAGGGAAGTTAAGTGAAATCCCCTGTATTATGATGTATAAAATCACAAATAGTGCTAAGTTCAAACCTCCATTGGTAGAATACTTTCCTAGTATGAACAAACCCCTAAATTTGATTCCTAAAATTTTGTGGTTCTCACCTAGAAGCCCAGAACCTAGGAGACATAGGCAGGACATTCAGAGGTTCAAGGTCACCTTTGGCTCCATGGGGAGAATTTGAGGACCGTCTGGGTTACATGATGCATAGTATACAAACCAGTCAACAGCCAAGTAATTGGCATATTTGCCTCTGGGGAAAGGATGATATCTCTGTCATTTGCTATTCACTTAAACTTGGACTAGTTACTAGCTATCTCCTAAGGATTCATATATAGAAGGTAAGAACAAATGTTTTTTAAATTACAAGGCAATAAAGATAAATATTGCAATTTTACTATCTGGTATTATCATGGAATCTGTTTATAGCAATAAATAATTTGATCAAACAATTTTTAAAATGTGATTTGTTTTATAAAATTAACGCTGTATCATTTATCTTAAAAACTTCAGTCTGCAACAGCATTATCTCGAAGTTTCTTAAGGAACAATGACTGGTCTTTATCCTTTGGAGTTTCTGACTTTGTAGCTATAGTATGATGCTCAAGATCTATACTTCGAGTTTCAGAACGTATTTCCTGCTGTTGTTGATGACACTGTTATTATGACCACTGTAGATGCACTTTCGAAAGACGTGGAGGAAGATTTTGTAGACTTTGAAGAATATTGAGAGAAAACAGGGGCCTGGAAATGGAGATGGATAGAAGATATCTGCCTGACTGCTGAGTAGTCAGATACAGAAATAAAGGGGATTCACATGTTGGTCAAAAGATGTTAAATGTCTGTTAGAGCTTGGATATGAAGTATCCTCCTAAATTAAAATCTTAGTCCTCACTTGTGTTACCATTGGAAAATGAAAGTCACATGGGACTCTGTTTTTTTTTTCCCCCAGAATGCCATTTTTCTTTTCCTTCTCTTCTATTCCAAAAACAAAACAAAAACAGCTTTGCCTCTCCACCCCTAAACACTATGGTATACAGGCTCTTTATGGTCCAAGAAATAACAGAGCCACCTGACTATAAACTAAAATAAGCTAAAAATAAATCTTTCTTCCTTTATGCTTGTTTATGGAAGTTATTTTGTTTCAGTAACAGAACAAGAGAAAATAAGAACCATAGAATGACGTCTTTGCTATTATTAAACATGGCCACGGGTTTACCATTTTAGGGATTGGTGGAATTATTTAGAATGTAATTTAGACAAAAAAATACAGATATGAACTATAGAAAGCCAAACATAATGGACAGTGTTAGTGTGTGTTGATATGTTTTATATTTAATAAAATCAGCCTAGAAAATCAGTGGACAGAGCAATCTCTCCAGCCTATTATTATTATTGTTGTTGTTATTATTATTATTATTATTATTATTATTATTATTATTATTAGTTTGGTTTACTGTTTTTTTTGGTTTTTTTTTTTTTTTTTTTTTTTTTTTTTTTTTTTTTTTTTTTTTTTTTTTTTTTTTTTTTTTTGGTCAGAATTTTCTGTGTAACAGTTCTGATTGTCTTGGACTGATGTAGACCAGGCTAACCTCATACTCTCAGAGATTTTTTTGCCTCTGTCTTCCAAGTGCTGGGACTAACAGTGTGTGCTACCATTGCCTACACTGGAGAGTAAAATGCCTATAGAAAAGAGACAGTAGAGATGGTGGTCAAGAGATTCCAGGTGGAACTATGAAACATTTGGGGACTGGGTTAAAGATCCTGGATATCCTACGTTAGCAAAAGACTATGATACATTTTTTCTCTATCCTGGGACTTTGAAGAAGGTTGAGTTTATAGATGACAGACTAGGTGATCAAGTAGAAGAAACTGTATGGCAGCAGAACATTCAGATTATGGCATGGTTGTTCCTGTCTGCTTTTAGCCAAATTCATAGAATCTGAAGCAAAAGCAAAGCAGAAATGTTTTTAAGGGTTTTGTAGTTTATTGAGAAAAGACACATGTTCAAAGTTGCAGACAAGGAAAGAGTGATTGTTTAAAAAACAAAACAAAAATCCATAGCCAGTAGAACACAGCCAAATAATTTGCATAAGGATAGTATGAAAGATTCTTTGAAGATATTTCAGGAATTGATTAACACTTAAGGTATTAGCAATTGAGGGGAGAGCTATGGTGCATCTGTGTGCAAAGGCTCTCAAGAAGAAATATTTCTCTATCTTCAGCCATCCAACTACTCAGAGGTCAGTACAGTCTTTGTTTAAGAGTTGGTAGAAGCCCTTGAAGTCTGTACCTCTAGCTGGTTTTCAGGGCTAGACAGTGCAAAACTTGTGGGAAGAAATCCCAAAGTTGTCCATGGAGACTTCAAAGGAAAGGAGACTGGAAAATGAGCTGTAGGACCAGAAACCTTACAATGGTACTCCGGAAAGGAAAAATTGAATCTGTCAAATTGAAACTAAAGATAGAGTACATGCACCAAGAAGCTGAAGGTATCAGAAGTGAATGTTGTGTGCTGAGAAAAACTCGGGTTGTGAGCCTAGTGTGCACAAGAGAAAGGCTAGTGGGCTTCCGCTGGCAATGCAGCTGTTCATCCACCTTAGGGCTCGTGTCACATAAAAGGTGCTGCAAATGTTGGATGGGTGCCCCAGCACTTACATTTTACTTTGCTCAGTTCCAGTCCTTCCGGTCTCAGTATCCTTTTCTGTTTCCAGCCTTCATTCGAAAAGGAAACACGTTTCTCAGTGTTACTGACTGACCTTGGAAGTATGCAATGTTAGCTTGCTTCTGATTGTTGTAGGGGCTCAGACCTGAGAGATGGTCCGGAATCTTAGAAAAGATTTTTGAAGTTGTGTTTTTGAGAATTAGCTAAGTAATTAGTATTTATTTTCATTTACGGTCTTGTGGCCTACTACTCTGTGTTACATCCCCTGTTCTCTTTATAAAAATGCTATTGTATTTTTTATTTTGAAATAGGCTGGCCTGCAACTTCCTCCGTAGCCCAGGAAAGCTTACAATTGTGATCTCACTTGTTCAACCTCCAGAGAAGCTAGTATTTACAAGTTTGTGCCACAATGCCTGCACTGACTTTGAACTTTTAGCCAATGCAAGAGTGTTAACACAATGGGGAATTGTGGGAACTGAATGCAAGCAAGTTTAGCAAGAGGAATCTATATATTAGATCTGTTACATTACACCCTTGTAATACAAAATGCACATGTATTGAAGGCTTGATCTACAGTGATGTCACTATTTTGGAATGTTCTGCAAACTTTAGAATGGCTATAGATCATCAAGGTCTGTCTAGGGGCTTGTACCTCATTACAAGTTCCTCTCTATCTCCCTGTTCTCTACTTGCCATGAGGGACTTGTTGCACTAATAAAGGAAACTCAGGGCCAGATATCTGGGAAAGGTGGAGATATTAGAGAGAGAAAACACCACAGACTGCTCTCACCCAAGTGTCTTCCAGCTTCCTCAGCTTCGCTCCTCCTGGCTTCTTCCACACATATCTTCCTACACCTGCCTTAAATACTTTCTTCTCTTAGTTAAGGCGTGGCCAGACCACTGCCTGCCTGGGAGCCTGGAACTCTTTCTGTAAATTAAAATGACCTCAAACTCAGATTGGATTAAGGGCATAGGTCACCACTCCCAGGATACTCTCTGTGCTGGGATTAAAGGTGTGAGTTACCACTGTCTGATCATCCTAGACTGACTGTGGGTAGATCCCTCTGATATCTCGGAATGTTTTTATTATATTATAAAACATTCCCACAGGGACTGGCTTTGCATTCCTGCATCCTAATTCTCATGATTCTCTGCTTCACCTCAGCTCAGAAACAGCAGAGCAGACTATTGATAGAAATTTCTGAGACAGTTAGACAAAATAAATCTGTCTTTCCTTTAAGCTATTTAGGTTGAAAAAGGTTAATAGTGATAAAAGTTAGCTAACTTTCATGTTGCAGTCTGGTTTCTTGGTCCCGGTCAGCCAGAGGCCCAGAACCATAGACCTATAGCCCCAGGACCCTTCGCTGCCCTCCGCTACTGCTCAGGCCCCCAGAAATGACTCAGACGCTTATATTAACTTCATGCTGTTTGGCCTATGGCTCAGGCACATTGCTAGCTAGCTCTTACATCTTAAATCAACCCATTTCTATTAATCTGTCTGCCACATGGCCTGTGGCTCACCTGTGTTCCTTACATGTTGCTTCTTTAGGCTTCTGGCTCCTTCTGTTTCTGACTCCGCCCTTCCTTTCCTACCTATTTTGATTCTTCTGCCTAGTTTTTCTACGGTGCCTGTCATTAGCCAAAACAGCTCCTTTATTTAAAGATTGAGATTCACAGCATACAGAAGAACATTCCCACATCACTTTCCCTTTCTTTTATAGAAAATAAAGGGATACACTAACTTGTGATAATGAATAGTGACTAAGATAAGAACAGAGCAAAAAAAAAAATGTTAGCAGGTAGTTTAATTACATACAGATACAGTAGATATTTCATTCTTTTGACCAAGAAAACAGCACTGTCTCTGTAAATGAAATCAAATATGACTGAACCATGGGGGGAGCACATTTTCTGTTACAATAAATTCCAATGAATACACAACTATTGTCTTTGACTAATCCATGTAGTCTAGCACGGTTTGTTGTTCATTGAAATGGGTGTTGGGGTATGTGTGATTTAACACTTGTCTAGGCTTCATGAAGCTATTGAGTTGGCCCTTGCATTTCAGAAAAGAAACAAATGAATAAACAAAAAAGTAATTGGGCTTTCCAAGCATAAACAGTAATTTGGTCGTTAGTATCTACAGCAGAGACAACATATTCTCAGGTTTAAATGTGTTGTTAATTGTGCTAACACTTTTATATTTACTAGACTAAATCCTTTGAATATAGAGTGTTGACCAATGGAAATGAATCCTAGTCAGTGGGTTATTGGAGCAATATCTATGATCACCCTTAAAGGTGCCATGCTCTTTTACTAAAATAGAAACAAAGGCTTCAGAACAAAATAATTTCTAGAAAAACAGAAATAAGTAGTGCTAGTGGGCTGGCAGCAAAGTATTCATGTAGGCAAAGAAAGATAGTTGATAATTTAACTCTGAGACAGATAATTTAACATACAATTTTTACAGGTAGAATAAGTTGAAGATAAGATCTGAAATCAGACTAATATTTATAATATTTGTCATAAGAACTCCCAATGAGTGTGCATGTAAAAGTCAGAGGACAATTTTGCTGAGTTGGTTTTCCTCCATGCCCTTCATGTTGGTTCTTGGGGTTGAACCCATGTCACTATGCTGTGCTACAAAGTACTTTAACCTGCTGGCCATCTTGCTGGGTCTAGCAAAATTCTTTTAAAACTCCACTCAAGGAACTGAAAATACAAGTTATAACACATTAAAACCTTCTGAATTAGTTTGATACATCTCCATTCTTTTACAGAATTTCTATTGAAATTTCCACAACACCCGTTGTATGTCTAGAACAGATCTCATCTTGATAGATTAAGGGAAAAATCTAAGGTTTGAGCCTTTGATGTTTCATCTGATTTCATTGTTAGAGACTCAACACACATATCTAATTATAACAACTCTTAGTTGGAAAACATTTTGATGAAAATGATATCATGTAGAAGTCCAAAGTGATGATTATATCAACAATTAGCTGTAACCATGCCCTGTACAGACTAAACTATGTGCCTTGCAGTTGAATGATGAGGACTGAATATTGCCACAGCTGCAAGTGATGTTGGCAAAGCAGCTCCCTCAGTGTGCAGTCAGGTCTCCTGGTACTTCTTAAGCTGCCAGAGACAAGGGGTAACAGCTGAGCAGAAGGCAGTGTCTCAACATGATATAGTCATTATGAAAATGGTGCTCCCAATTCAAGTATGCCAGCTCACAATTTCACATCCTCTATAGAATGTGACTTTGGGGAAATGATGTGGGCATTGGAAACACAAGGGGGGAAATTGAAAACCCACAGGTCTTGTGTTTTGTGTTTCTTTTTGTAATGTCTCTTCCTTTGGCATCAGTGTTCCTAGCTGGTCCAAGACTGAGAAACACACAGCTGTAAAGTGAGTGGTCTTTCTGTGGCAGTAGGCTTTGCATAAATCAAACTGGTGACTCTCATGCCATATAAAACTTTTTGCAAAAAGGTCACATTCAAATTGAACAATCGCATGAGTTATTCTAAGCAAACCAAGAAACATCCAGTTGCTTGCGATAATGATTGCCTCATAGGTTTGTCACCTGTGGAAAAAAAATATGCACCCTGGGAAAATCATCATTATCACCTTATTTAGTGAAACAAACTAACATATAGCAGACAGATCTAAAGAGAACTTAATAATACTGTGTTAGAATTTTTTTGTTTGAATCTTCTCTTGACACTTGGGGGAAGTAGTAACATTGTACAGATTTGATGTCAAACTTTTGAAAAAAGTGGATGAATGTTCAACAAATTGTATAGGGTCTGAACAAATGACGGGAAAAACGAAGAATAAAGAAATTGAGAAAGGGGAGTGAGCTGGGAAAAAAAAAGTAGCAGTCAAATACCCAAATAATCAACATGCCCAGAACAATGGCTTTCGGTTTTTCTTCTGTTTCTTTTTCTTCCTTTCTGGTCCTCCTCCTCTCGGTCTGCCTCCTCCGACTCCTTTTTTTCTTCTTGGCTCTTTCTCACTTCAATAAGAATATCTAAATGTACAAAATTGTTTGGGGATAGGTTATCAAGAAATAGTCATTTTTAACCTATTTTTTTCCTGTGGAACTTGAAAGGAAAGTATTACAGATTAGGAAAAGAAGAAAACTCCATTACTTGCATGAGGAATTTTAAATCTTAGGAGGATGTCTTTAATCCTATTGGGAACAGCTTGGAAAAAGAAGGATTGAAGCAGAGGTCAAAAAACCAAAGAAAGGGTGTCAATGCAATTTGGTGTGCAAAAATATAGGAGACCAAAAACATGAAACTGAAAACAATCAGTATCACATAGCAGAAAAATCTATGCAGGATTCTAATATGGACCTTAGGAGAAACAGAAAGCAGTTGGCCATTCCAAATAAAATCTATGGCTAAAGTTTCCAACCATGATGACTTTGTCAATTCAGTTAAATCACACCGGATAAAAAAGATGGAAGGAAAAATTTGTGCTAGTCATCAGAAGTTTATATTTGTTCTTATAAAAAGCACTTTAAAATACTTGGATTTTAAATTTTTGAGAACCATAGAATTGCTTTATGACTCTTTGAACTAAAATACTTAGATAATTTATTTGCTTATGCTAGATATGTAAATCACTAAGTATTTAGCAATATTTAAAGATATGAACAATTCACCCAAGGCAACAAGTCTGTTATAAGTAGACTTGCTTATTTATCCCTGTCACTTATCTCTAGGAATTTGGGGTCAGAAACTTGGAGTCTTTTGGTTATTGATGCATTTTTGTTAATTTTGCTTATGCATCTGTACATGTGTCTGTGTGGGGTATGTGCACATAGGTCTACAGATGTCCTCGAAGGTACGATGTCATGCACCCTTGGAATTGAGTGAAAAACAGTCAGGGGCATCTCTTACCCCTATATGACTCCTGAGAACTTAACAAGGAACCACTTCAGAAAGAATAACTGCCGAAACATCTCTCTAGCTCAAAACTCTACTTATTTATTTATTTATTTTTACTTACTTATTTTTTCTGTGTATGGACTTTTTCAGTAAACATTTTTTTTTGTCTATTTCCTAAAGGAATCTTAGAGTCTGATTCTGTCTGGCATCAAACTTATGACCCCCTTGATTCAAAATCTCAACTACTAGGAATAAAGGCATGCTTTCATATGGGGCCAACAATTTTAAAAAGTGGGGAAATTTAAACATCCTACCATCCATCATTTTCAGATAGTTAAATTTAGCTTGCTTCAGAGCTTTTCAAATATCACAGAGTTTGGAATTACCATAGAGGTTGAGATATACAAGCTCATGAACATTTTATAAAATCTTCAGTGAAGTTTCAAGAGTAATTTTGATTATAAGGAGTTTTCAGCTCTACTGTACATTAGACTATATCATAACCTGTGACTCTAAGGCAGTTTACAACGTGTTCAAAAAATAGCATTTAAGAATCCTCTGCTTAACTTATGGAAGAAATTTGTGATAATGGATTCTTTCCTAGTTGAAAGTCTGTGGTAGAAATTCAGGTATTCTTAAATGTAAATTTACCTTAAAAAAATAAGTCACCTTTCCTTCTGCAACTGATGTCACAAAAATGCAGAGGAGAGCCACCAGGGAAGGGAACAGTACTGCAGAGTAGCTCAGTGTCTACGAAGGTGCTGGAATTCAAACCTAATGAATTGCACCACCTCTGAAAAAGCAAAAGGAAAATAAATGACTTTGTGGTCTTCCTCTAAGTTTTGGGGTCGCACTAACATTAGATTGCCTGCACCATCCACAAATTAGAATCTAATATAAACGTACGACAAGACAAATTAGTGTAGATGGACATCATGTTGTTCTAAAGGAGGCTGGCAAAGGACCCATCACTAATCTTGCAAGTTTGAAAACACTAGCTATTTTGTTAAAGCCTGTTGTTTCTGTGTAATTCAGCGACAGTTTAGCATTGGTCCCCACTGCTGGCCTTATGTTCCTGCATCTGCTGTGTGAAGCAAACATTTTTTCCCTTAAAGTAGCATCCACCATGATAATTGTTTTCATTCCCAGTTCGTGTTAAGCATAAGATGAGCACTTTGTCTTTCAAGGCATGTACAGGAACTCATTTGACTCTGGCAATGGCTGTCTTTTCCAGGGGAGTCAGAGTTTGTAGCTCTAAGACACTGAGATCACCTTCCATGGATAGTACTTGCCTCAACTGAATCTAATACATACTGAATTTATACAACGCTAAATGAAGTAGCTGGACTATGGAGTACACTCTATCAACTGGCACTTTCTTTAGTCTACATAGCAGGAGTGTACCTGGCTATAATGAAAATTAGTCCTTATTTCTCTGTGTGTCATTTAGGCACCGCTATTAAGAGACACCTGCCATACTTCTTTAAGTATTTTACTTTACTTGTGTGGGAACTATACCTGTGGACTATTTCATTCGAAGTTCTCACTTGATCAGCGAGCTGCTTTGTCTCTTTCTTTACTAGCAGGTAACTAAGAAGGTACTCTCATCTCGCCCCGGTAAGTCTAGTTTTGCTGTGCTGATGAAATATTAAATATGGCTTCAATCTTGTGACATTGGGTGAGATTTTCTTGATTGTACAAGTATCAGCACGTTGGAGAACAGTCTGTATGCTACTGGAAAAACACCACATCCAGCAGAAACTAGTCACAAGTAGTTTTACTCATCAATTAGGTTGATTGTTAACGCTGTCTAAGATTTCTAGTTGCTTAGCACCTGGTTTAGCTGCCCTTTTCTGTGAGGTCAGTGCCCTATTTGTGCTATATCCTGGTTACTTAGGTTTACTTCCTGGCCTCTAGGCTTTTTGTTCTTGTTAGTATATTAGTGTCTTGATCCTCTGATATTTATTGGCAGAAACAGAACATTATTATTAATGTGGGCAATCAGTTTCCTTTAGCTTCTTCTATACGCTTATTGCTTTGTCTACTCTACCCCACCTGTCCTTGTATCATCATTCTCTTATACTGAAGAAATACTTTATTGCGTGTCTTTTAATGTACGTTTGCATTTAACAGATTTTTATGTTCTTACCATTTCTTCCCCCTTTATCTTTCTCATCCATTCTTCCTTCCTTCCTTTCTTCCTCCTTCCTTTATTTTTCTCTTTTCTTCTATGCATGTGTTGTATATGTACTGTGTGTATAGTTGTGAGAGCCCCAGCGCACTCACCAAGACCAATAGAAGACTTCAAATATTCCATTTTATCTTATTTCTTTGAGACACATTATCTTGTTGAAGCATGAAAGAGGCTGGTAGCCACCCTTCTGTCTCCATCTCACACAAGGTTAATGTCAAAGGCACATGCATAATAATACCCAGGATTTTGAGTACTAGGGATTTGAACTTAGAACTTGATAATTGTGCAGTGAGTACTCTTAGATGTTGAGCCATCTTACCAGACCCTTCTGTAGGACTCTTGGTTTCCTCTTCTTACCTGAAGGACTAAGGATGATTTCACACTACAACAGTTACTTTCAGTAATTTCATTATGTTACTCTTACGTCTTCTTTTGCATATTCTTTTGTCTTGTAAAAACATTGGAACTATCATTGTTAAGGATAATGTATTTTCCTGTGGTCACTTTAAAAATACTATTATACATTCTTTCAAGGCGTCAGGTTTTACTATTATGTGATAACAGTAAATTTCTTCTCTTTTGTCAATAGCTATTAAAAATCACTGGCTTCAGCATTTCCTTCCTGGTCAATATTTCCCCCATACTTTTTGATCTTATATTTTATACAATCTGATGTTATTTTTCCTTCCGTTCTTGCTTTCTCCCTTCCCTTCCTCCCTTCTTTCTGTCACTGTGTCCCAATATTTTACTTCTTTTTTTAATGTTTCAAGCTACTTTCTCTAATCTTTTTTTTTTTTTTTTTTTTGATCTGCCAATCATCTGTGGGCCTATACAGACTAATTCACTGATCCTTTCATTGGAATCTTATACTTCGACTGAAACAATGCACTAAATTCACTGTCTCAGTTTAATTTTCTGCCTAAATTTTTATATTCGCATTAAATTACTGGTTAAAAAAAATTGTTTATCTTTCTCTAATGACTTTTATTTTAAATTCTATATGTATTATTCAACTTATTCATTTAGGTGGTCCGACTTTTCTACCACTAATTTTAGTCATTACTTCTTTTCTGTTGGCTAATTTTTTATTGAATTCTAAAATTAAAAACTGTTAGACATTATGATTTCTATCTTATTGAGGAGGTTTTGCATTCTTTTTGGAAGACTGTTAAAACAAAATTTACAATCAGCTTAAGATCGTGGAAGGCAATGTCAGTTTGTATGAGGTCTGCATTATATTTGCCTTGGGTTAATTGACAGTGGACCCATCCTTGATCTAAACTAAACGCCTGGCTCATATCTTTTGCCCCTCCTTTTGATTTTGTTTGTGGCCCTGCACAGCTCTCACTCTCTCTCTCTTGAACAATCAGTTTCTGTTTGTCCTGTGCCTTTTCACTCCGTCAGTCTTAGAAATCAGCAAATTGAGCATGAGAACAGCAATGAATAACATTGTGATGTTTCTCAGTTCTCTGAAATATCCACACTCCTTGCCTTGACATGTGTGTGTGTGTGTGTGTGTGTGTGCACGCACATGCTCCCTATCCCATCAACCCTCAGCCAGGAAGGACACAGGAATGCAAAGTGGAATAGGCTGCCAGAAGAACAATGCCTGACCTCCTCCAACTGGACCTCTCAGGCTTGGTTGTCTTGACTGTCTTCCAACAGTAAAATTAAAATCAAGACCTTATAGCTATCTTGAAGTTAGATGCCTAAGTCAGGCTACTCCATGGCAGCCAGAAAAGGAGTTTCCATCCTATTCAATAAACATAGACTCATATAAATTACTTATAAGGCATAACAGAGAGAAGAAGTAAAAGATTATTTTTAGATGGCTAAAACAGAAAGGCAAAATGGAAAACAAACCTCTGCACTATACTTGCAAGATCTTTGCACCTCTACATTCAGAATCGTGATAAGAATCAAAAGCAGCCTTCCTTGTGTTTCCTGTTGTCAGGCCTGACAATCATCTTTGCTCACCCTTAGCTCTGCATGGTTTGTGAAAATATATGAAAGGGACAAAAAGGAGAACACATGCAACTAGGAAAGAGTGTGATGTCTATTTTCCTACGTCCTGAATAAATAAATCTCCACACGTGTATAAAATAACTAGTTCAATTCCAAGGAGCACCTCCGGCACTGTCTTGTAAAACTACAGATAAAAATCAGTTG
Source organism: Phyllotis vaccarum (assembly GCA_033318265.1). Classification (NCBI taxonomy): domain Eukaryota; kingdom Metazoa; phylum Chordata; class Mammalia; order Rodentia; family Cricetidae; genus Phyllotis; species Phyllotis vaccarum. The sequence continues at coordinate 56,382,920 of JARWLC010000016.1, forward strand.
GTTGTTGGAAACTGTCCCACTTTTGAATAAGAAATTTATTGCTTTTTAGCATGAACTTCAGAAGTTAGTTATTTATATGATATAAGTAGTGAATAGCTCACTATAGCAGGAAATATATTAAATAAACAAAAAGAACAAATTTGAAGAAAGATAAAGAAAACATTTGATAGATCTGAAATTACACTTACTTGGATAAGGCTGCTGAACACACTTATTCTGTCTCCTCTAATGTACTCTGGAAACAGCTGAATGCCTTACCACTGGCCTGTAGAACTGAAGTGCCATTTCCTATTTAAAAGAATTAGAACTCCCTGGAGAATGCTTGCATCCAGTCTAGAGGAGGAAACACCAAAATCAGCCAGGAGCAAGTCATTCCAGAAGACCAGGAAGCAGTGGTGGTCTCTTAGGGCCTCTTCTAAACAACTGCGGAGTCAACTGGGAAAGGTTCCGATGATGATAATCTTCAACATTTACATATCAGAAAGATAATAGCTATAAAATGTTTAAATCTGCATAGTAGTAACAGCAGTAAATATAAAAACAAATAAAAGCCTAGTTCTGTCTTATAACTCACTAAAGAATAAAGACATTATTTGGCAAAGAGGCAAATAATAGGAGGGGAAATTTAGTATTTTTGTTACAGTTGATATATTTTATGTCTTAGAGTAGCCAAACAATAATAAAAAAAATTCTCTTGATGTAGATATAACATCAAATAATCACTGATGAATAAAATGACGGGGTTAGATATTGTTTTGTAATCTAAAATGGAATAGTTTACCTCAGCAATGATTATTAATGAAAGCTAAAATTAGGAAAATAAACTCACATTATTCACTTCTTAATGAAAACACACATAAATAAGTTTACATAAAAGGAAAGGAGCATTCTTTACCCTACAAAATCAAACTGGAATCTCTCATCTGTCTTCTGTATTGAGCATCATCACTAATGCAAAGAAAACAGATAGCCAGTAACCTTCTAAGAGTAGGATGTATCAAGATCTCTAGTGTGGACTTTGAGTGTGGTAGTGTGCATCTTTATTCCCAGAATTAAGAGGGCAGAGGAGAAGCAGGCCAATCCAGGCCTTCAAGAAGTACATAGTGAGATCATGTTTCTTTAAAAAGAAAGAGAGAATATCTAAGCTGTGTGAAGCTATATGGTGCAAATATTCCCCTTAATATAGCTCAAACTAACAAAGAAAGCCATAATCTACACATTATGAAATAATTTAGGAATACACCTAAAAAATTGATGTTGTTTGGTTCTTAATTCAAATAAACAAAAATATTAAAATATATTCATAGGAAAACTAAATAATAATGTACATTAAATATATACACATATATGAAGACATTGAGAAATTATTATTAAATTATTTAGGGATAGCATGCCATAAAGTTACATGAGTTTCATAAATTATTATATATATTTTTCAAATATGTAAGCTGACATATATATATATATAGATAAAATAAAAATTATTTGTTGTGATGATTTTTAATGTAGTCAGAAAAAATAGCAGGATGAAATTAAATAGCCTCACTTTGTTGGAGCTAAGTTTCCTCTTATCTCCATATTGGTCTTTAACTAAATCTGAAAGATCACTAAGATTCTGGTTTGATTTAGAAGTGTTTAGAGACTTGCTGTGAAATTCTTACTATCAAATACAAACAGAGGAAGAAAAAGACCATATTTGATAGTACATTGTGTGTTAAGCAGCAGAAAGTATATCTTAAAAAAAGATTTTAACTGCACCAATATTTTTGGTGTTTGTTTTGTACTGTTTTTATAAAAAAAAAAAAGGGGGGGGGGACCTCTTAAAATCCTTTCTCCAAAATTCTTGACATTTATCACTCCTCTTATGGTTTTCAGAAAACAGTATTTATGTTGTCTGTGTGATCAAGGTCAATAAGCATGGGCAATGTTTAACCTGAAGGGGGGAGACCCACTTAGGATGCTATGCTACCCACAAATACTCTAATGGGGATCAATCACACCCAATTAAAACTGCAAGAACTATGAATCTTTAATAGGTTCACCATGGGATAATCCAGCTGTTAAGTTCTCTTTATACTGGTGCTCAGAGAAATTCAGACTTAAAATGAATCATCTCCATGACTTCATTTTGAATGAAGCTTTTTTTTGTTGATTTTTTTAAAATTATTTTTTTAAATTGCTGTTTGAAGCACAGAGGGGATGGTAATTTTCATAGAATAACACTCCTGGGTGTGTATTGAAAATGTCTATCTATATGCTGCTTGTTTGAAGCATTGTTTACATTAAATATTATATTTTTTCTAAAATAAGTAAAGACTCTAAACAAACGTAAACACCTGGGTGGCTCTTTTCCCTTCTTCCACTTAACCCAGCCTTCATTGACTCTCATCTGATCCTAGGTCACAATGGGAACTGTTCTTTATCTCTTTACGAGTAAATGTACACCTGGATAAGTGACCCGAGCCATCTTTACCTTTATCTCTGTGATGCAATGGTCAAGAGAGCTAGCTGACAGCAGCACAGGACGCCTGACCTGACATTTTCTAGTTAAGCAACATCAGCAATTCCCCAGCTCTCCTCCTCATCTCCGAAATCCCAGAAGCATCTTTGCTGTGTATGTCTGCTAAAGGTTAAACGAGATTTACATATGCTGCATTTCAGACAGAGCCAGTTCAGGATGGCCTTTTAGCTGCCGCCTACTGATAGTGGTGTGAAAATACAGACATCCTTCGTTGTGAGGCTGAGAGACATGATTAACAAAGGCCATTATTAGGAGGATATTCTTCTTCTTTCAGCTTTCCTAGGGCAAGTCAGCTGCTTGCCTAGTGTGAGTGCTAATAGTGTGAAGGGCGTGAACATGTGGGTGTCTAGGAAGATGACTGCATGTGGCAATAAAGATGTATCTGTGTATTACTGCTTTTGAAATACTCTGAGAGAATGGCATGGGGAGGAAAAAGTTCTATTAAGATCTTTTTTCTTTCTTTCTTTCTTTCTTTTTTTTTTTTTTTTGGTGAGACTGTTTGCTTCTATTTATTTTTAGGTCTGATCAACATCTGAAATCAACTTTTCAGTGTTAAAAAGAACAGTCAAGGAGCTCTGCTGGAAATATTTGGCAGAACCCCAGCCAGCAGCCTCATCTTCACTGAAATTTTCTCTGCATTGCTAATTTTATCCATGAATATCTATTTAAGAAGATTTTCTCTCAGCTTTTCTTTTCACTGTGTCGCATATTTTTGTAATATAATTATGCTTATATAATGGGTTTAAATAAGTCATTAAGATACACAAACTTAATGCATAATTAATTGATGTGATTACAATAAATAATGAGCACACAAAATACATGTTTATGTAAAAGCATATTTCAGCTCATAAGCACTGTGAACACTAGAGTTTGGTTAGCAGAGAGCAGTTGTCCCTTGCCAATGCCTGCAATCAGAGGCAAGATGTAGCAAATGAAAAACACTTCTATTTTCATTCTATAAATATAAAAACTAATCACTTTTGTAGATAACCCATAATTTATCAGGATGTTTAAAAAATGCAGGATGATGCTTTGCCTTCAAATAATACCCTTACTTTAGCCTGAGATAATTAGCAAATTCAAAACTAGTTGGGAACTTTCCTAAGCATTATATTCTAATGGTTTACCACAAATTTGTATTGTATTGGTCTTTATTTGAGACTGAGAAGGTAGCTTTTTTACTTATAGATAATTCCCTTTTTTGATAAGCTAATAAGTACACTGAGTAAGAACTAGCTATGAACTCAGTAATTCTATTGATCTCCAGGTTGACTGGGCTGATCTGGTTGTCTAGGTGAGCATCCCCTTCCTTCCCTGTCCTCTTTAAGATGCATTTTGAGTTGAAAGAAGGCCAGCTTCCCCAACAGAGAAGGACCTATCTTTCGTGAAGGGTGTGTGAGTAGCTGTATTTTCCCCTCAGAACCCCAAACATCTCTATATTCATTCTTTTTAAGGCTTTTGTCTGGACATAAACTCACCATGAAGACACACTGCCAGAAATGTTTCTCCTCTTCCACATTGTGTATCCTGGTGACAGAAATCAGGCTTGGTAGTGATTTTTTTATAACCTGCTGATCCATCTTACTGGCCTTATATTTGTTATTTAATTCATTAATCTATTCAAGAATCTAATAGGTATATTGTCAATCCCCCCCCCCACACACACACACAAAACACGCACAAGTGCATTGCCACCCTTTGTTTGGCTTCATAATTGGGCTATCATGTCAGAGCATTTATTCATAATACTATTTTCATATGTGAATTATTTCAAATGTAATGAGTGAGATACTTAATATATTAAATTAAAAATATATTGAATTCTAAGCGTAAAAATAACCTTTAAAAGGTACATCAGAACACATATTTAAAATTCTTAAATTCCAATAAGATAGCATCTAGATACTAGGCAAATGGACTTTTTGGTAGTTTCTCTGGGCTTAAAACTTTATGGAAATCAAAGTCATTATAAGAGAAAACAAACAAACAAACAAACAAACAGAAACAGAAAAAAAAGAACAAAACTCCAAAACAAAATCAAACCAAGCAAAACAAAATAAACTAAAAACAAACAAAACCAAACATGCTTAGATGACTCAGATTTTCCTATGCCAATCTGAAATATCTCATGCTATGCTGATAAGCTATAAACTATTTTCTGATTGAAAATATGGTGTACCTGAGACTTTAAAAGTCTTTGTAAAAGCCCTGGATATATATTCAATTTCCACTGGGAAGATCATTGTTTTATTGGTAAAAATAATAGATTTAAATTTAGGTCAAGATGCCTGTTGGTAAAACTAAAACAATGGCCTCCTATTCTGTCCCATCTGAAATCATATGACCGGAATCAACCCTGCATACTTACCAAGCTTTTCCCACACTTACTAAATTAATTCTTTATATCCACAATGCTATGTCTTTCCTACCATAAGAAATTCAGTCACTCATGTGTCTATCTGGACTTTTTTCCTCTAATCAAATATTATATTGCGCCTCTCTAGAACACATTTCTCTATATATCACCTTTTCCTGAGTCCTTAGTTTACACATAATTGTCATGAACATGTGTTAATACACAACTAAGAAATAAAGGAAATGGTTTGCCATATAGTATTTAGAAATAGGCTTAAAGAATATTATAAAATACATTTTATTATATTGCTAGATAGCTAGGTAAAAATGGAACCATCACAACATCCTGGCAGAGTGGCATTCGGAACACTTATTAAATGTTCTGTTTGCTTTCCCTGTTTTATAAAAAGAAGGATAGATGATGTCTTAGTCAAGGTTTCTATTGCTGCCAAGAGATACCTTGACCAAGTTGGAGAAAAAAGAATTTATTTGGCTTACATCTCCACATTGCTGTTCATTATCGAGGGAAGTCAAGTCAGAAACTCAAACAGGGCAGGAAGCTGGAGGCAGGAGCTGAGGCAGAGGAAAGGTGATACTTTATGGTTTGCTCCACATGGCTTGTTCAGCCTGCTTTCCTCTACAACCTAAGACCACCAGCCCAGGAATGGCATCACCCATAATGAGCAAGGCCCTGCCTCATCAACCACTAGTTATGAAAATGTCGTACAATCCTTATGGAAGCATTTTATCAATTGAGTTTCCCTCTTTTCAGATAACTCTAGTTTTGTGTCAAGTTAAAATAACACTAGCTAGTACAGATGATAATAGAGCGAGCTGGGGGTGAGGTCAATGGTAGAATGTCTGCTCATTGCGTATAAGATACCAAGTCCAATCCCTACAAATAATAAAACATGATGATTATCTTAATAATACCCACATGGTGGGCTTATACCTGCCTATTCATAAAGGCACACTAATTTTTAGTTTTATTAATAGCATTCATGATATAAAAATATTTGATAACTAGTATATATAGGTATTTGTATGCTGGTATGTAAAGGTCCTTATTAAGGGCCCCATCTTCTTTGGGTGTTATTTATGCATGTGAAAGCTGAAACTTGGAACAGAAATACAAATTTTAAAATTCCTAAGTTTCCAGAAATGCCTCAGAAGTACATAAATGGGGACCACAGTTGAGGCTATAAGCGTACTGAGGTTCATTGTAGTGACTGATGCCTTCTAAACAAACCCAGGCATGCACACTGAGCTCTTAGCAACTCCTTTCTGTGTATTCAGTTACTACATGCTCTTGTACATTACAAATATTTGTCACTATAAATATTGGTTTAATAGAATGCTAATTGACTGGAAGTTAGACAGGAAGTAGAGGCTAGGCAACCAGAGTAGGAGAATTCTAGGAAGCAGAAGAGCAGAACAGCAGATGCCAACCAGATTCAAGAGAGGAAAGACAAGAAAAGGTATCAGGTCACATGGATAAACATGGATAAGAATCATGGGTTAATTTTAGAGTAAAAGTTAGAAAGTAATAAGCCTGAGCCATAGGTAAAACAGTTTATAATCAATATAAGCTTCTATGTGATTATTTAGGACTAAATGGTTTTAGGACTGGCCAGTCAGGACAGAGAAGCTTCTGACTATGGAGTTCACAATCTTGACTATTTAGCAACTAGCTTGAGCATACCTAATACTCCTGGTGTATAAGTAACAATTATATTCTGTTATATTTACTAAATTCCATAACTACTTCAAAGCAGAACAGATATCTGTTTAAAGAATGAAATTCACACATATAAACTGAAACTTTATATAACATTTATCCTTAGTAATTTATAACTTAAATTCCAATCCCATTCAGGCTTATAAAATAACAGCCCTATATCGCTATCTCTATTAAGGTAGTTTTTCCAAAATACTGAAAGTAATGGAGGATAGCCAAGTCAGTGAATGCATCCTGGCTTGCATAGTGTCACATTGGTACATGCTGAGCCCTCGCAGTGATAAGAGATAATCTAGGGAGAAAAAAAATACCAAAAACCTCTGGATGGAAATGCATTGTTTCTGCTTCAATGCATTTGTGCCCTGGGATAACCAGAAATAATTATTGAAACAAGCCTCTTGTTAATAATAATTACACTTCATTCTATGAAAACAAGAACAAACAGTAATTATCTATAATTTCTCATTTGCAAAACACTCTCATTATGCTAAGACTCCTTGTCTGTGTTTGATAGTATGTTATGCGTGATGGAAAAACTCTATAATTTTTTTTTTTTAATGTTGAAACTATCCTGGGCTAAGTTTGATCAATATAATACAAAATTAAATAGTTTCTGCTTTAAAATGAAATGCTTTCTTTGAGCAGCATAAGTTTTATGGAAAAAATAACAATTAGGCTTATTTTAAAGAAGATATGCATATCAACCAAAATGCATACAAATTATCTTTATATCAGCAAAAACTGAACAAAGAAAAGAGAAATGGAGATCACCTAGGCAGTTAAGGAAGCAGTATGTAAGAAAGTAGGAAGTGTTTTATCTGGATGAGCCTCTATGTTAGTATGTTACTCTTATTCTTGTCTGTTTTGTCTCAATACACGTGTTCTTCATTAGAAAATAATTACTTCATATTACATCATATTTCTTCACCTGCTTTACTACATTTTTATCACAGAATAAACAGTCACTGTGGGGTGGAGGAGGTTAATTTCTTTTTACTTCAACTCTTTACTAACAAATAGAAACTAGTGCTCTTAATAATAGCTTTTCAAGTTTCAACATTGTTGGCTGTTTATGAAATAACTGACTGATCATCTGACTTGTAGCCTCACCATCTAAAGCTTTTGTCTCCCATAAAATGAGAGAAGATAATGATACCCAACGCCCATGGTTTCTGAGTTACTTGAATGAAATGATGCGTGCGATATATTCAATGTATAGCCTGGCATAGCATTAAGGTCTCAATGTACACCAACAACTGGTAACTTCACTTGTGTCGTTGTAGAGTTGAAGAGAAATAATGATGCTTAAAATTTAAAAAATGCAAAATAATATCTGTGTGCCCCATTTGAAGCCTAGTAAGGCCTTTCAAGAAGATCAGTTTTTCTAAGTTGCACTCAATACATGCATAGTCTGAGTGAGGAAGAAACCAGCATGCTACTGAAATATAGGTACAGGTTTCCATATAATTGCTACATTGTCTTGTTGGGAAATTAGCTATTTTTCATGTTCTATACAATATTGATGCTGTTTTGATAGCATAAAAATTAATAACGTTATATATTTCATTTACAAATTAATTGTGTTTGGTCTCTCTTTGCAATTGAATTACCAGAGCAATTTTATAGTTTATCAAACTAATTTGCATTAATGTTCAGTCTTCATCATCATGTTGGAATGGTTGGTTGTTCAGAATAAAACCTACTAAGTCAATTCTCTAAAGAATTGTGTCTAGCAAATACTTGAAAATAAGTTCAACCTCTATATCCATTAGGAAATAAACATTGAAGCTATTCGAGATTCTATTTTATTTGAGTAAGAATGACTTTCACCAAGTAAATAGTCATTGCTAATGTTGGTGAGGATGTGGGCATACAGAATCCCTTTTATATTGCTGCTTGGTATTTAAACTGATACAGCCACCATGGAAAGTAGAATAGTCTCTGACCCAACTATACCAGTCCTGGGTATGTGTACTCAAAGAACCTTACTTGTAAGCTTATTACTGCATTATTCACAACAGCTGGAAAAGAGAACTAGCCTAGCTGTTATCCAAGAGATGACTATACAAAGAAAACCAATAATACAGTTATATTTAACTGGAAAAATAATGAAACGATGAGGGTTTTAGGGAAATGGATAGAACTGGAGATGACAGAGTAAATAAACCAGAGTCAAAAATGAAATGGCCATATTATTTTGTCTTATGTATAATCCATTTTAAATTGAAAACTACTTATATATAAGACTTATACAAGAAAGGAAATATAGTTAACTCAGAGCCTGTCATTTAATTATTTAAATAGGCTATAGATGAAAGACATGGATTAAAATTGAGCTAGGAGGCACACATGCTTTACCTCAGTTGGTGGGAAGCTGTGTCTTAGCTGAACTCTCAGAGAGTTTATAAAGTCACATGTTTTCAAGAGTTAAAGTCCAGTATTCTATGAATTCCTAAAAACATCCCATTCTCTAGTAATTAAATATGCTATACACATGTCTATAAAAAACATTTAATTAGTTATTAGCATATATAGATGTTTACCAAATATTATTATTTAACTTGTTTACCCCCCCAACCAAAGTTACAATAACAAGTAACTAATTTTCTTCTTATAAAGTTATATAATGCATAAGCAACAATTTTCACTTCTGAAATGATTTCTGAATTTGTAAGCAGAGAATATGGATTTGGCATTTCTTTAAAGATTGTTTTTGTGATCAGTCAAAAAGAACAAAGCAAGTCTTTCATAAAATGTATCCGTCTCATTTCATTAACTGATTCTCAGAAATACACCTATGATTTTCATTGTTTATCAATCTACACAGGATTAAGAAAAAAAAATTTGTAAATATTTCCCACAATTAACCGATCTGCAAACAGTGTTTTAGCTTCTACTTTTGGAGCTGATTATTAGCATGAATTTTTCCTCTAATATCTAAATCTACCTAAAATGAGCTGATGAAATATGCTGACAGGCCAACCTCGCAGAAGCCATCATCAGATGTTTCCACTCAATTAAGAAGCTAACTATATTATTACCATTTCAAATGGAGAAACATTTGAAATATTTAGAATTCCCGAGATGAGTCTCATTCTCTGGTCATCATCTTGCTTATACCAGTTGTAATAGAGAATTTAACCCATCCTTGCACTGCTATCTAACAAATCCCATTTTCCTAATAAAATTACAATGTAATCAGAAAATTACTGTCTGGTGTCTCCTCTTCAAAGATACAGCCTATTTGTTTTTGTGGGAGAAAGTAGTTGTCTTTAATCAAACATAGCTTATCTTCTAAAGTGACAGTGTTGTCGTCCCTCATGCTGAACACTGTCTCTTCTCACCTGAGGTTAAATAGATGAAACCAGGAATCCTTGGTGCTGGCCAGCAATGTCAAGAGGAAGAATAATACCCGTGTAGAATAAAAACAGCTTGAGTATTGCCACAGGCATACTGGAGAGGGAATGTGCATGGTAGAGCATGTTGGCATGCTGCATAGGGCAAAAGTGTATTGTTGGATGACACTGCTTTCACTTAACTGAAAATATTTTAAATACAGCTGTCTGGAAACATAGTATAAATACCCTCAAAAAGTGTAGGTTGTGTACTTAGCCAAGGCCCAGTGTCCTATTTCTTTTATCTCCAGCTAGTTAGGTATTGATATCATTGTCCACTTGCCTTTATGACCTTGAATCAAGCTATGGACCAGAGTGCTGATGAGCTGAACTGTTGCTGCTGAAGGAAATGAAGAGATGGTGAGGAATTTGGTGTATGATGTTGACAGCATAACCAATGTTTTCTACTAACACGAAACTGAAAATGAAGTGTTTGGTGCTTGTACCTCACATGTATTAAAGGGTTTTAAGAACAACAACCAAAAAAAAGAAAAAAAAATAGAACCTAAATTGCACAAGCCTTTACCCTGCACAGGTGCTTTTTAAATGCTTCCTATTAACAGAAGTACTTCATTGGAGAGAAGTACTTTTTTCAATAAATTGATGAATGAACAAACACTAATGATTCCAGTATCTATTTTTTTTCTCTGTTATCCATTTGCCTGTCTTCTAAACATGTTTATGAGGATGCTCTCACTTTTAATTATGGATATTCATTTTCAATATAAAAGGGGAAGAATTTCTCTAGGAAAACAGTATTTTTAACAAAGCCAACTTTGTATATCTTACTCATTTTCTTAACCTAAGCAGTTTCTCATTTAAGAAAAAAAAATTGTAAATCCTCAGTAAAAGCCTGGTAGGTGTTTGGAAATCTCAGTATCTTAGTTATTCTATGGATTCCTTGTAGAGATAGTGACATGTGAAGTTAATTTAAGATATACAGTAGTGAGCATGCACACATGAAAATATTGTGCATGGCGGCAATTATCCTGCAACTAATTTGCTTTTAGAGCATTCTGCCTTAAGGCTAACACACAGTCTAAGTTTGTTGAATCTTAATTAAACTTTTCTCTCAAAATTAACTTGCTATTCTGGCAAAAAAAAAAAAAAAAATCTCCTCAGTCTCATGAATACTTACATTAAAAGGCAGGGTGTTTGGAATACCTTAAGAGAAATACACTTAAGCTTTCACATAAGTGTCGGCTAGGAGCTGACAGCTCAGGTATGAAATCATGCCCACCTGTCTATATTTCCTAGAGAAAGATGGCCCTGTTATTTGGCATCTGAATTCAGATGCCAGAATAGTGTGGTGTAATTAATAAAATAATGTCAATTTGAGTGGCCCAAGTATACTCTACTGCATTGTTGCTGTTTTCGAATTGGCTTTAGTTCTTTTACTATAAATCACATAATTTTACTAGCTGTCCAAGTGCTCAAAGGCATTGACCAGAACTACAGGGTCCCATTGTTTCTCAATTGTGTCAGAGCTGAGACAGTAGCTTTTAGAATTACAGGTACAAATCTTTGTTTCAGATCGTACATCTGACATCAGTTCAATTATGCAACTTCCACTGGGAATGATTCACCATAACATCTTTTAGCCTCTAAAATTTAGCTTAGAGAGGTTACAAAATTCATGCTATATAAATCTTGCTTAAGCAGATAAATTAGTTAATTAACTAATCAATAAAATCTCTCTCCTTTCATCTCTTTATTTTTACTAGCTCTCTATCATCCAATCCATCTATGCATCTATCCATCTTTCTAACCATCTCCCTAATATCTATCTATCCAACCATCCATACCTATCTATCTATCTATCTATCTATCTATCTATCTATCTATCTATCTATCTATCTATCTATCTATATTATCATATCCAGTGATATTCAAAATGAGAATATTGATTATTGTGTCTAAGAGTTACTGCTAATACTTTTCCCCTGAATAATCAATACAAGTACTGTATGAAATTCCAATAATATCTCCAAAGAGATTTTAAAGATGTAATAATGATTATTAAATTTATTTGAAAATAAAAAGTCAGAAAAGTATATGTTATTGACATTACATCAAATACACACTTGATAAAATCTTGACAAGATCAGAATCAGGTGTGAATAGTTGTGTATATGGATATGCTTGCTCTCAGATATTAACTTTGTTTTAATATCCTTAAAGAAACTTTTAAGTTATTACAATAAAGTTTGGCTTCTATCAAGAGTTATAGAATCTCAGGAGATAAGTGTCTTAACAGTTTTTTTTTTTTTTTCACTGATAGTTCTGCTCTGATTCCCCCACCCACATATGCTTCTTCTGGTATTTTAAAAAATGAATTGTTGTATAACATTTTTCATATGCAGTAGCTTGCTGAGTTTGTCAGGTATTTCTTTTTAATAACTTCAAGGTGAGATCTTATTTCCAAAAAGTGAAGGCTTTCCAACCTGATTCCACTTCTTATAAGGATTAAAAACCAAAATTCAGAACAAACATACAAATGATTAAACAATTAAGATAAAGAAAACTGTTTCTTCTTATTCCTTCAGGTCAATGAGATTTTTCACTTGTGAGTGTTAAATATATGTGTGATTGAAACCTCATTGTTATAACTAGGATACACATATATACATACACATTTAGATAGATATATAAACAATATATTCTAGGAATCATTTTTAAGTGAAGGATTTTATAAGATATTCTTCAACTCATATCAGATGGTGTTCTGGGTAGGATTCCCTAGAGGTACAGAATCTATTAAATGATTATTTATATTACAGAGGACTTAAATAGAGTGCTTTACATAATACAGACCAGGTAGTCCAGTGATGGCTGTCTACATGCTGGAGAGGTGTAGGGGTATAGTGTTGTCTCATGGTAAATAATTGTCCCACCCACTGGTCTAATAAAAAAAAAGCTGATTGGCCAAAGGCAGGCAGGAAGTGTAGGTGGGGCTACCAGACTAAAAACTCTGAGAACAGACCACCAGAAAGAATTCCAGAGAGAGGCCCGGAAGAAGCAGAGGACAACTATGCTGCCCTAAGAAAAGGTACCGAACCACATGGCTGAACAGAACAAGAGACATGGGTTAGGTGAAGGGTAGAGAGCTAGCAAGTGATATGCCTGGGCCTGAGGCTGATCAGCCTAAAACTAATGAAAGCGTCTGTGTGTCTCTGTAGGACTGTGGGACTGCGGGACTGCGGGTCTGCGGGTCTGCGGGTCTCTGGGTCTGCGGATCTGCGGGTCTGCGGGCCTAGACCTTGAGGATAGGCCAGAAAGTCGGGGCCAGAAACTTTGTACTACAGAGAGGCAAGGAAGACAGCAGGCCCTGAGGCTGCATACCTCAGCAGAGATAATTTGGTGCCAGAGGACTGGAGGATTCCTAAAGAGCTGCTGCTGACCTTAATCCAGTAAGGAAGGGGAAAAAAAGTTGTGTTGCAATCTCATAAAATGATTGGCAGCTGTTGCAGCTATGGAGTAGATCCAGTCAGCAGCAAGGAGCAAAGGCAGGCAGGCAAAGCAGCCCTGCTTTCTATTCAGACCTCTTTATACCTGGGTAGGCTCTGGGGGGTACTGTTCACCCAAAGAGAGGCTTTTGTCCCATTTTGCTAATGCTTCCAAGTGATACTCTCATAGACCAGTTGGAGGCTTGTCTTTTAGCTAATCCCAGATCAAACCAAGCTTTTAACCATGGTAATGAGGCAGACTTTTTCTATATATTTTAATAAAGTGATCAATATATAAAATTGACCTGAAATTATACATCCTTGCAATTTAGTAAAAAAATCTTCTTTAGCATCATAATGAATACATTGACTAATTTAATATACTAAATTTCTTGGGATTGTGTGTGTGCCCATGTTTAACATTATTAATAGTCCAAAACCTATAGATTTGGTGATTTCTCAGACTTTCATTTTAGTATTATTGTTAGGATACAAAACAGACTGGGAATTTTATTTTTGCTTTGAATGTTCAAAAAGCCTAACATACAAAAAAAGTCATTCATTATTTGTTTTTGAAAGCTCAAAAGAACTGAGTTATAAAACTGCTTACACTTTAGGCTATTTTGCAAGTTTGCCTAGACTACTCTTCTTCTTTTTTTTTTTTCTTTCTCTGCTTATTGATCTATTCCATGCTCTGTTTCTTGGTGTTTTATTTCTTTTATGTGTTTTGGATTTCCACAGACGTCAGCCTGATCTTTCTCTTTGGAACTAAGAAGTGTAAAGCTTGCATTGCAAAATTTGTCCTTTCTTTTTGCTTTTCTTACCTCTCCTGTTAGATCTCATCCTCATAGAGCACAGACATTAACAGTGACCAATTCTTACCACCATGTCAGCAGAAACTATCATTGGCAATCATCCAGGTTATATCCATGATAGGAAGGTGGTTAAAAACTAATGTTATCAACACTTAAATGGTGTTTTATGCATATTTGATGTTTTAGTTTTGTTTTCTATTGTTGTGAAGAGACACTGTAACTGTGGCAACATTTATAAAGGAAAATATTTAATTGGGAATGGCTTATAGTTCAGATATTTAGTTCATTATTTTTATGATAGGAAACATGGCAGTATTCAGGAAGACATGGTGCTGGAGAGGGAGATGAGAGTTCTACATCTTGATCTGCAGATTGCAGAGGAAAACTGTGTCACACTGGCCAGACATAAACTTTAAGACCTCAAAGCCTACCCCTACAGTTACACACTTCTTCCAACACGGCCATATTCCTAATGGTGCCACTCCCTATGATCCAAACATTCAAATTCAAATACATTAGTCTATGAAGACCATAACTATTAAAGCCACCATATCTGCAAATTCCTGATTATTTTTAAAAACTTTCAATATACTAAGTAGTTATCGTTACATACAAGTATCCCATCAGAGTCACTGAAGTGTACCATGTTTTTGACTGGGAATGCCAGATACATTTAGGAATTATTATGTAGTAATTTAAATAATCGGAACTAATTCCAACATAAATAAAAATCAAGGTATTTCCTTTTAATGTTTTAGTTTGGTTTGTTTCTTTAACTTTTTGAGATTATAATGTAATTACATCATTTGTCCCTTCACTTTCTTTCCTTTGAATTTTTTCATATACTACACTTTCTTGTTCTCTTTCAAATTCATGACCTCTTTTTTCATTGATTGTTGTTACATATATATGTATATATGTCACACACACATATATATGCATATATGCACACACACACACAAACACACATATACAATTTCCAAATAAAAAAAAACCTATTTTTTACGATATGGAAATCTCATGTTTAAATTTCTCTTCTTCTGTGATTACACACAATAGCTACAATTGCATTAAGCGATTCTATGAAAGAACACTACCATTCATTCTATTCATCACCTTCACTTTGCCTGTTCTGGGCTCTGTTCTAGGTGACAATAGTGTATCACATCAGTTACAGGTGTGTTAGCAAACAAACAAATGTGCAGTAATAGCAAAGAAAAACACTGCAACGCCAGGTTGGGCCCTTGGTTTGTGTTTTTGTTTTATTCTGTTCTTTAATTTGGTTTTTAAATCAATTGATACTTTAAGTCAATACAAGGAAGTTAAAATTTGTTTGTAGATTTATTTATTTGTTATATGGATGAGTCTTTTTCTTGAATATTTATATGTCCACCACATGCATGCCTGGTGCCCACAGAGACTAGAAGAGGTGATTGGAGCCCCTGTAATTGGAGATTGTTATAAGCCACTGTGTTGGTGATGATGACTGAATCCAGGTCCTCGGCAAAATCTATAAGCACTGCTGAACAGTAAGCCATCTCTCTAGTCCTGCTGTATTCTGGTCAGATGTGTCTTCTCCAATGAAGAGACTTTTCAGTGGAGCCTTGTCTGAAGAACAGGCAAAAGCCATGTATGTATTTAGAAAAGTTTGTCTTGTGGAGCAGCAATACAGGAGCCACTGTTCCTGAGTAGAGTGAATTAAGATAAGGATTCAGGTTGTTCATAATTGTACTGGGCATTGACTGCATCTAGGGGTTAAATTTGAGAGATATGAGCAGTTGCTGAATGGCTTATGCAACATTCTAGGATCCAAAATTATTGCTATTTGCTAGCTCCTTGAAGAATCTTCTACTTCTAGACATTTGAAAATGGAGATATGGTTAATTTTTTTCTGTAGAAGTACTTATGGTGGAGAAAATGACACTTGCAGTACTTAACACTATTATTGTTACTGGATTCAGCAAGTATTTAACCAGAAATCTTAAGGATACAGAGGTCTGGGGATTGTCAAAACTTACTTCTCCTGAGACATCACTTTATTATTAGATTAGTTTTGTGTTATATTGTTTTGTTTTGTGCAGGATTATTGTAAGTCAGTGTAGAATATTGACCTAAGGAAAGGGTTATTAGGTTTGAAGTCTGGAGTGTTCAATTCTTGACTAAAGTGTGCTTCACATCTTCTCTGGGATGCTGGATGGGATTATTACTTATCTATCCAGACTTCTACGTGCAAACAGCAGAGGTTTAAAGCAGGTAAAGGTTAGAATTTTTTATATGATGTTAAAATGCCACCACTGTACCCTTTATTCACCACTTAATGTTCTTTATTTTAAAATTTTAAAAAATATACTGATGAGGAGTTTGGAACAAAGGTTTTACTGCTGTTTGGTTGTAAGGGACAGGAGCAATACATATTAAAATTATTTCCTTATCCTTTAAATACTGATGTTAGCTTGTGTAAATATACTTTTTTTAGTATAAGATATAAATAGTTCTGTTAAAAGATTTCCTTTTAATGTAATTTTGAGAATGGTAACTTAACCAATTATGTCTTCATTATTAACACTCGTACTAGAATTATCACACTCACCTGTTAATATTAGTAAACTTTGATACTATGACAAACATTTGAAAGGCCTGATGCAGCTAAAACTGCTGTAGAGATCCTGGACCAATGGGAAAAGATCATTCATTTTGGTTATACTCTACTCCTTTACTAGGAGTTATAGCAGCCATAAGGAGCATCTATATTACTAGGCATTATTTGCTTGCCTATTCAGAGATGTTTGAAGATAAACTCCACATCCCCACTTGAGATTTATCCAGGGGCTGGTTGTCAAAGGCAAGGAAGTCCTTTTTACCACCTTTCAACCGAAGCCAGGGCATAAATGATAGAACGCATGGGCCAATGACAGGTAAGACTGGATGTTTGAAGAAGGCAGCCTATGACAGAGTCATCTGAGGGGGACAAGAGACCATTTATATTATAAAGAAAGGAATCTGGTGGGGGTTCACAGAGAATCTATAGTTCGCCCTTATTCCATCTTGACTCAAGGTCAGAGATTCTGAATTTTTCCTGTTCTTCCTCCCCTCTGTATGGCTGCATAACAAGGTGTTTTGAGCAAAGGCGTGGTTACCAGGCATCCTATTCTTTAAGGCCTAATGTTGGATGTTTTGAATATTGAGGAAGTGTTTACACTTGTCTGTACTTTGTAACCATGGTGTCTGTCCTTGAGAAGGGACAACTCAAGGCTGCTACTGTATTCACTGAGAACCCTCTCAATCTATGTGAATAAGACTGTCTCCAGTCTTATGCTTTCTGTCTTTGATGTTTCCCAGTCCACACTCTCCTCATTCCAATAACTGTTCAACAGTGTGGTGAGTGTGTGTGTGTGTGTGTGTGTGTGTGTGTGTGTGAATTCTCAGGGTGAATAATGCCCTTCCATATTCACCCCTGAGAATTTTGCACTCTCCCTTTCTCATGGGATCTTTGTCTTACACTTTTTTTTGTCCTTACTATACACTCAGGGAAAAACGGCTTCTTAAAAAAACAAAACAAAACAAAACAAAACAAAACAAAACAAAACAAAACAAAACAAAACAAAACAAAAAAACGTATTTATTATGTGGATGTGATAAAATTTACTTTCACTGTCTGTTGAACTTTATTTTCCCACTTACAATTTCCACATGTAAACAACTACATGTCATAGCAGGACAGGTGCCATTATTAATCTTCAGTAAAGGAGTAATTTATAGTATCAAGGTGAAGTAGTTTGTTCAGCGCCACATAACCGTGTGATTATTAGCTTTCATATAAGTTTGATAAAATGAGATTGGAGCTTTATATCATCCATCCTTAAACAGTCTTCCCAAGATACCTGGCCAGAAATGTGAGGAGGGGAGTAGGCTTGAGATTTTCTTAGTTGGTCTCGTGGATGTTGAGTGTACACAGTCAATAGAGACCAAGGAGGGTTATATTTCAGATTCTCTCATCATATTAAACAGTCACCTCAATAGATCACACCTATTGAATTAGATTTCTGGTACCTGTCAATTAGTCGCTTTCCACTGAGACATTTTTATCATTGTTATTGTTCTGTATTTCTTTCATCTGAGTCAATATTTGGGCAGAGAAAATACACGATTTTGGTACAGAGGTAAACTTGAGGAGTCAAACATGTGCTAATTATGACTTTGGGAAGCACGTTCTATAATCTATAAAGTTGCTTTTTGCTTTGATCAACACGGCATTCACTGTTTTCTGTCACACTGTTTCCTTATTCTCCATCAGTACGGTGGCTAGAGCACTCTTTGTCTGATAAAACAAAATCATCCAAGAGCAGATGAAGCTATAATTACAATCAGAGTTCACACTTAGAAGAGATGAAATAAAAATTAAAAGTCTAACTCTGTGACATTTTGATTATCTGGAAATTCTCCAAGTCTGATAGATGGCTTTAGGGGCACATAGCTACATTTAAATGTAGACATAAGAGGCTCCTTGTAAATCACACGGAATTGTTCTGGACTGGGGTTCATATGTACTTGCCAATTCTGCTGTTCTTATGGAATTCTAGGTTTTGATTAAAGATTTAGTTGTGACTCTTGGTTATTTCTTTCTTCAAGCTGAAGTTTGATTAAATGAAAAAGAGTACTCATGAATTTCACAAATGGGAAAAAATGAGCGAAGAAAGAAACAAATATGCTTGTGAGGAGAAACTAGTGTAGGTTTTCATGTTAAAAATGAAAGAATGTTAAAGGGTAAGTCTGGTAACAAAGTCCTTCTTCTGCTAGACAGGTGATGTTTTAATTAAGACTACATTGTGTGAGCAATAAAGCAGTATTCATGGGTTATACTTGCTTCAAGTCTTCCAACCCTCACATAATGATCTTTCTACATTTCAAACAGAAATGATATACTCTTCCAAATTAATAACTCCAAAACTGCCAAGAGTATCCAAATGTCTAAGAATGTAGTAAAAGAAATTTTAATATAGCTTCCCTTCTTATCTCCTCCTCAACTCAGTTTTCAGTGACTGCTGATGACATGTTATCCTGAAAGGGATACCATCTGACATACACAAAAGTCAAGATAAGACATCTGGTTTGTGCAAAAAAAAAGTTTGTTTGTTGCATGACCAAAGATTTAGGATATCAAGAAATCCAAATACAATCTCTTTTCCTGATTGATTGATAGCCAAGGTATTTATAGGAAGAAGGAAAAAAGAAGAATCTGTTTCTTGAGGAGATGAGATGGACTTCACTCTAAGCACTCCTTTATACCAAGAGGCTCTCACTCACTGTACGCCACCTCAAGAAGTCATATTGTCTGCCTTGACGGTACCGAACTTGTGACATTAAAAAGTCATAGACAATGAACTTGCTTCTGCCCATATCTGTCATGCTTTAAATAGATGTTTCTTACCATCCCTAGTTACAGTTCAGAAACTTTTTTGAAAGATAACTTAAGACATCATTATTTTAAAATCTTTTTGTCCAAGCATGGCCAGTATCTATCTAGCCTGTTTTAATGGTTTAGGCAGAGGAACAGTTGAAGGACATATGATAACGTACTGTCCCTACTGTGTGTGGGAGAATGGATCAGATGTAGTAGCCTGCTATGGCCCAGGGCCTTGATTACTCAACAGTGCTTACTCTTCATCTCTTAAAGGGACTGAGTCCCTGTATGTGGTCAGCAAGCAGAGCACACCCAAGAAAATGCTGCTACTAAGAAACCGTCTTTGTTTCCTTTTTGTTCAAAATAAACAGAAATCTAAAATCAATCACATGCTACTGAGTCTTCTGTGAGATTTCAGGAACCCGCCTGATTGCAGCTTACACTGCCTGCCACCAGTCTGCCAGCGCCATTTTGAATGTGACCCAGACACCACGCTTTCTTTGTACAATGACCCGCTTTGTATATACAATTTGGAAGCTGCCTTGGCTCAATTTCTGTTAAAACCCTTTTTAAACTTTCTCAGGCATTAAGTGGATATTCGATCCATGTTGGACGCCAGCTGTAGTAGTGGGGTTTCTAGGTCCAGAGCAGCCAGAGACCCAGACCCTGCTGCGCCAGACCCCTTAGCCACCCGCAGCCACTGCTGCCTAGGCCCACAGAAATGACTCAGACACTTATATTAACTTTATGCTGTTTGGTCTATGACTCAGGCACATTGCTAGCTGGCTCTTACACCTTAACTGAACCCATTTCCATTAAGCTGTCTGCCACTTGGCCCGTGGCTCACCTGTGTTCCTTACATGTTGCTCCTTTGGGCTTCAGGGTTGGTCTGTCTGACTCTGCCCTGCTTCTCCTACCTATGCTCTGATTTCTCCTCCTACTTCTTCTATGGTGCCTGTCATGGCCCAAAACAGCTCCTTTATTTAAAGATTAATATTCACAGCATACAGAAAGGTATTCCCACATCAGAAATTTATTAATTTAAAATAAAATGTGGAAAGTATGATCTGTTCCATGAGCTCCATAGAAAGAAAATTTGGTAAGAAAAGCCCAGATCATTGTTGTTATCTGTGGAGAAATACTTGTTACTGTGCTTGCTCCATGTGGGGAGTATTATGGTAGCACCTTCCTCGCATTGCTCTACAGTTATTTCATGAGAAATACATTTTGCACTTCATGAGTGTTGATGTGTCAGTCTCAAAATGGTGTTTCTCTCTCTTGAGTCCTGTAAATCATCATATTAGCCTCCTGGATATATCTGTCCACTTCTTTAAGCTCTTTGAGATGATCCACATTTCACAGAAGTTGTCAGCAAGTAATTAAGTGGGGGTGGAGTCTCCTTTCTCTCTGTAAGTAAATTGAAAGAAAATAAGAACTGTGCATTTGTATATGTCTAAAAGGATTCCCTGGAAATCACTGAGAGGAAGAATACTACACATTTTAGACAAATCAAATTCTATCATGGTTGCCAAGGAGCTTGTAGAGGGAGCATATGACAGACATGAAGGAACTTAATAGAGTTATTGTCATTAATGATACAAATGCAGACTATTCCAAGAGAAAAAAAAATATAAAATGAAAGCAAAAATATGCACAAGAGTTTTACTTTTAAATAGAGTGGAAATGAGGGCAAAGTCTTACTCAAGGCGTGACCTGGTAGAACTTTGTCTGAGTTCTAGTTATACAACGAGGTCTGAAATAATCCATACCATTATTGACTTTTGAGTGGATCTATCTGGTACGTGCAGCAGGATCACTCCTGCTTCAAGATAGAGACTTGCCTACATAAGGATGGCAAAATTCATCCAGCTTGCAAGACTTTGCTCTTCCAGGAATCCTAGATGACAGCAGATTTAGGACAATGACTGCCTCTGCACCATTATCTAAAGTAAAGGAGACAGGCAGATACAAGATGAAGGCATAGATGTCATGCTCACATCTGCTTCTTGTTACCATGTGAGGTCAAGTGAGGCATTTGTACTTTTTAAAAAAGCTTGTAAGCAACTCTGTCATTTCCTCCCTTGTATTTAACCCTTCAATCTTGAGGAAATTAGAGTGTCAGTCAATCTGTAGGTTTCCTGATCCAGTGATAAATTAGTTCATGAGAAAAGGCCAGGCCACGGTGCCAGAGGCATATAAGTGAACAGACTCAGATACCTTCCAGAGAAAGTAAAAGCCACAATTATAAAGCAGAATATAAGAAAGATGTAGCACCAGAAAACTAATGAAAAATTCTAATGGTTGCTCTTTCCTGTTAAATAGCTCCACAGCTTCCAACAATAAATTCTAGCATCTATCTATCTATCTATCTATCTATCTATCTATCTATCTATCTATCTCTATCTATCTATCTATCTATCTATCTATCATATATATGTGTGTGCATATATATGTATATATGTATATATATAAACTTGTATTAATCTAGAGAATAATAGAATCAGTCAGGACTAGATTACTTTTCAAATAAAAACTCCTACTTAACATAGCCACGTATAGTGCATTAGTTTATAGACATACTCCTAAATGACTAATCTAATACATTTTAATTATTAAAAGATGTAATGTTTAATACATATTCTGTGGATATGTCTAATTATCTTTACTTAAAGAAGATTATTTTAATATAAGGGGAGCCCATGAACTCGAGCCCTGAAAGGTTAGTGCTACCCAGACTTTTTCTTTTACAATGATGACATACATGTTGGTCAGCTGTCCTCCTGAGCTTTGTATTCTAGGAGGATTGTCCACCCGAGGAGCATAAATACATTAAGTATTCAAGGAACACAAAATAATCAGCAGCAATTTACATAGACAGCCTTTATATGTTGTCTGCTATTTCTGCAGCAAAATTTAAACTACTTGTATCTATAAGATAGTAGATTTATAGCAATGATAAAATCTAAGCTTCAGATCTCCCACTAATTCAGGAAAGAGTGTAGGGACCACAGTAGACTTGTTTATTTTTTGATTAATATTTTAACAAGCACACCCCCCCCATGTGTATGTGTTCACAGGGGTGTGCATCCATACAAGTAGATCAGAGTACATTTTGTAGGAGTCTGTTCTCTCTCTATTTGAGATCTTGTGGATCAAACTGAGGACATCATACTCAAAAGCATCTTCAACTCGATGTGGAAAAGAAATAGAAAGGGTCATTGTGCAATAATTGGCAACTTTTCCAAGGGTCAGACTTCAGGGGAAAATAGTCAACACTTTCTTTCTACTCAATCAGTGAATGGTGATAGAAGGCAATTGATACAGATCAAAACAGAAAAATCAGCAAAGGGGCCAGAGACGTGCAGTGTTCAGAGATCATACTTCTCTTGAAGAAAACTTAAGATTGTTTCCCACACACTGTGCAGTTTACAACCACCTATAACATCTATTCCAGGAGATTCATAGCCTTCTGGTCGTTTGTGGGCACTATACTCAAGTACATTCCTTCCTTAAGTTGTGTTCAGTCATGGTGTTTATCACAGCAATGGAAGGCAAAGTAGAACACTTTCTAAGTCACTTATAATGTATAAAATAGACGATGGAAATATGTTTATTAAGGAGATAAACTGTCATTTGAGAATTTATTTACTAAATTTTGGTCAGCTGACAGACGTGCCTTCTTTCTGCTAGGTGAAGTAGCCTGTACTCAGCACCTTGAGTGAGTCAGTACTGCTCCAAGTGGAATTGTTCCTTCCTTTTGACGTTCCTTTTCAGTTCTTGTTGCTCTACAGATTAATCAATTCATGCTGTAAAAACTGCAATTACAATTAATCGATACTTTTATTGATAGAGACAGCACAATAATGAGGAACTGTTGATTGATAATAAACAAGTTTGGGCCACATTTTATAAATAAGGAAAGCCTGGTAGTATTGACTAATTCACAAATGATTTACAAACCATTTTCAATCTTTATGCAGGCCACAGTGTCTCAAAACCAAAGTAAAGCTTTAGAATTATTATTGAACATGTGACTTATGTCCAGGTGGAGATGAGGTCCAGGGAATGGCTGATGGAGAATAAGATTACTCCAACAATAGACTAATGGCTTCTTACTCAAATTGGTACCTGAAAGCCTTTCAAAAATCTCATCTCACATTAATTTTATAGAAATTATTCTTCATGTATTCTCATATAGTTTTTTAATTGGCTATCTAACTTTGGCTCCCCCCAATTAATTTATTCTTAAAATTAACAATATTTAATAATAGAATTTTATTTTTTTATGTTTTCTTGTCCCATTTTTTAAAATCAATTTCACATGTTCATGGTCTCTGTTTATGGGATGAATTTACTATGTGTAGTGCACAATTAATATTTTATAACATACTTGTTTTTTCTCCACATGGCCTTGAGTGTTTTAATATCTTCAGGAAGAAAAAATACTGATGACAGAAAATAAGTTTTAAAGTCACTCATACTCACAGTTTCATAATACTAGCAGACTATATTGTGATGATT
This sequence comes from Phyllotis vaccarum, assembly GCA_033318265.1. Classification (NCBI taxonomy): domain Eukaryota; kingdom Metazoa; phylum Chordata; class Mammalia; order Rodentia; family Cricetidae; genus Phyllotis; species Phyllotis vaccarum. Next base: position 56,407,115 of record JARWLC010000016.1, read on the forward strand.
CATAAATAATTACTGAATGCTCTCGAATCTCAGGCTTGCATTGGCCACGTAGCAAGCAGACAAGTATAGCTTGAGATCCGGATAACTTACCTTCAAAACTATAAAGATTCTTCATGGGAATGAAGTTTCTATTGCGTGGGAAAAGCAGATACTGTGCAGGAATCCCAGACATTGTTCAACTTGATCTCTTTACTAATGGAGAAAAGAAATGACTAAAAACTATTATTAATTCTAATTTGTCAGAAAAATGGGGGGGGGTCAATCTACGTCATTATCCAGTAATATCACTCTTGAGCGTATACCCAAAGGATGTACATTCACACCACGGGGACTTTTGCCCAACTGTGTTCATGTTTATAGCAGCATTATTCATAATAGCCAGCACCTGGAAACAACTTAGATGCCCCTCAACTGAAGAATGGACTAAAAAAGTGTGGTACATTTATACAACAGAGTACTACTCAGCAGAAAGAGAGAGCGGGGCGGAACTTCCCCCGGAGTCCTTACCCTCTCTGAGATGTGGATGGGGGAGTGGGGTGGGAGGAAGCTGGGGGTGACTGGGAGTAAGGAAGGGGGAGGAACATTGGTGGTATGTGAAAGAAAACTTTTAAATTAAATTTTTTTTTTTTAAAAAAATAAGAGTTACAGTTATAGGCCACATTCTAAATTCAGTTAACATTATACTCATTAATATTTGATAGTATTTTTAATTATTTTTTTAAATTTGAAAAACAATCCTCATTTCTAATGGCATGGTTGGATCTGTTGGAAATTCAGTTGAGTGAAATAAGCCAGGCAAAGAAAGACAAAGGTCACAACCTTGCTCATATGTGGGCTATGTTGTGCTCCGCCATCAGTCCTTGCTTGGAAAAGTTGTTACCAGAGATTGGGTGGGTAGAGTGAGGAGGAGGTTGGTTCATAGGTTTTAAATTCCTTTCAACAATGGAAATGATTCACTTGTTCTAGTTCACAATTCAGTGATACGTATTAGAGATGATTGTGTATTTTGAAGAGATCTTAAATGTTCTCAGCCCAAACCTGTGATCAATGTTTTCTCTCACAAATATGACTATCTGGGTTTGATCATTATACTGCACATAGCACATATATATCAAAACACCAGGCTGTAACACATAAATATTATTATGCGTGAATCAAAGATACAATTATAGCTACAATCAATGAGTAGAAATAAGTGTGACAATGTTTAATAAAAATTAAAAACTATAGCATAAGTAACCTACAGCTAATGTTAGAACCATTTAAAAAGACAGATTTATTTTAAATATCTCACATTTCTTTATTTTGGTAGTTATTTGTTTAGAAATGTTTTTTAAGATCAGTAAAAAGTTGTTGAAATGATATTTTTCTATATGAAAAGAGCACACTTAATGAATTAAATGGTAATATGCATATATTTCTTTTAATAAATGACACCTTTACTATGAAATATGCTGTATGGTAACTGGCTATATTTATTTTAAATGAAATTCTTTGACGCAGTATTGCTTTGATTTACTAGGTAGCTTTCTGATTTAGTGGAAAGCAGTTTTGAATCAGATGGGAGGGTTGATTTACTAAAGATGGCATTTGATTTGATGGATGATATATCTTATTCAGTATTCAATAAGTAATGATTCAAGAGTCCATGTGTGATTTCATAAGTCAACTACTAGATCTGATTTTGATCTATTTCTCAGTAAGAGATACATTTATTTTAATAGTTGATGTATCTATTTTAATGTACAATGTGTCAAATTTATGATTCCATGTTCTTTTTCTGCACTTGTGATTGATGAGTTTTACTATTAATATATATGTTTCAATTAAGTGTTATGTGGAACATCCATTACAATCTATCATAAAGCTGAAGCATTCCAAAACATATCTGAAAGTTTTTACACATAACGTTTGCCATTAGTAAGGGGAGAAAATGAATCTTAGCTCACAGAAGTAAAAACATATCTCTGAATGAAACAGGTGGTAGATATATGTATATATCTCTTTGAAATTGAAATTAAGATATATTGTATATTTGCTTTAGTATATGACTTTTCTTTCCCTGTTCCCATTGGGGAGGTTCTGTTCATGTTTTTGGACAGTTTCTATCTTAAAAAAAAAATAGGACATTGTTGACATCCTTCTTTTAATGCACATTAAGTCAATTATGGATTTCATTATGATTTTTCCAGTTTTTTATCTCCTTGAGTTTATGGACTGATATGTGAATATCTAGGAACTCAAGAAAATGATTCTACCTGGCATGCTTTGGAGCCAACATCCATAGTAGTTAAAACTCACTGAATCTAATCAGAGGGCTACACGTGGTTGCAACATAAGCTATAACAAAATATGATGAAGCACACATTAGATCATGTGCTTTCTCATGGTGTTTTCTGTTCTTTGGCTACTTTCTTCTTCTTCTTCTTCTTCTTCTTCTTCTTCTTCTTCTTCTTCTTCTTCTTCTTCTTCTTCTTCTTCGTCTTCTTCGTCTTCTTCGTCCTCTTCCTCCTCCTTCTTCTCCTTCCTCCTCCTCCTCCTCCTCAGGTATATGTGGTGTGTATGCTTGTGGTGTTGGTGCACGCCTTTGTGCAGGTGAGGACCATGTATGCAGGTGAGGACAGGGAGGATGTCAGGCATCTGCTCTACTCTCTCACTCTTTGTCTTTTATGCGCCTCATGGAGAGTCTCTGACTGAACCTAGAACTAGGCTCACAGTCAGTGACTGCCAGCAACCCAGCAATCTTGTCCCTGCCCTGCAATAGCAATTCGGTTACAGGTATACACAGGCATGCCTAGCTTTTAAAAAAAAATTGTTTTGTTGTTTCTGGTGCTGGGCATATGAACTCAGATCACCATGCTTTCATAGTATGCTCTCTTACCTACGCAGCCAAAGCTCTAGTCTTCATTAATTTCTTAAGAATAGGAAAAAAAGATTTTGTGACATGGCAAGTGAATGATACTGCATCCTCTGTGCTCATCAATCTTGTTCACATCTGGGCTCTAGCTTCATAATTCTGTCCATTTGAGTAGGTATTCAATGTGTTGGTCTTACACTTTTGTTTTTGAATGTAGATAAATGTTAATGTGGCTTTAAGATTAATACTTGAAAGAGACTTGGAATGGTGTTTGAAATATCATAAGAACCACACAAGTCTGTTAAGTAAAGACTATACAAATACGACCAGGATTTATGCAAAGCTAGAATGAGATACTTGTGCTATCAGTCAGTTAGTGAGCTAGGCATTGACACAGCTGGACTCTGGCAGGTAAACATGACCCTCTCACTATGAATGTCTATGAGGAAGACAAAAACATAAATATGACTCTGGTAATTCATTCCACAGATTAAAAGCAACACACAAAGCATCATCATCAACAACCAAATACAGTAGTTTAAACAATCAATAAACCCTGTATTGTGAGCTGGATATTTGTATATTTTTGTATCTAAAACAGAATCCTTCTAAGGTTTACTGATCTCAAAATTGACAATAATGTTAAAGGACATTTTAACTTACATGTAAAATTCTATTTTTTTTTCTTTCAAAATCAAATGCTCCAATTTTTAAAAGAATCAATTACTTTATTGCGTTAGAATGGAGCATTAACTTTAAAACTGAATATCACATAAAATGATATAGTTAATAAAATATTTCTTTAAATTTGTTGTGCTAGTCAATTTTTTTTATTTCAACATGTACAGTTAACCTAGACTAAGGAAAAAAATATTTATAGTGCAGTCTGGACACAATGATGAGCATTTATAATTTCTGCACTCCATAACTCAATGTTGAAGGTCTATAAGTTTGTGATCACCATATTTCATGTAGAAAGAAGGGAAAATATCTCTAGGTAACAATTCACATTCAGTTTTAAAACTACCTTAGTTCAGGAAGTCCTTTGAGGTTATCCTTGCCAATTAGCTTCCCAAGTGGAAGTCTGTCTGAACATACTAAGGGAACCAGGATTCTTTTCTTCCTTATCACACCATCCTCTTTCCCCAGTAACAAACAACACAAAGGTTAGTAGTCCTCTGGGAACACATTCTTTCTGGTAATATCACCCTCCGTGGTTACTATTTGGTGGTGACCAAAGCTCTGTGCTTTTCTTCTTCTTTTTCTTCTTGTGAATAAAACATGAACAAACATACAACCCACAGTTAAATATACAGTCTCTCTATGATGTCTCTATTGCACAAAAGCAGCTGGTAGCTAGGATAAAAATCTCCTTGGAGGGGAAACTAGGAAAAAAGGATAGAGAAATAATGCTCTGTGGGGACAGAAAAATGTTGCTTTAAACACTCAGTGGTTGATTTTATATACTACTAAATTGTGGCACACAGCCTGGAGAAGACATAGGAATATCAAGAGGATTGTTGATGGTAGAGACAGAGAAGCTCTGTGTTTGCTTACAGTATTCCAGTCCTGTTGGGAGGTGAGTTTATATCTAATGGAAATACTATATGGAAATGGTATATCATGCTTTCGTTGAGAATCTCAAACACCTCAAGTCCAGAGCAAAGAAGATATGCCATGGGAAGTTCAGGAGTGATAAAGGCAGCACTGTTTAAATGTTTGAGGTTTGAGCCCTAGAAAAATTAGGTATATCTCTTAGAAGAAATACACAGTTTCTCTCAAAAATAAGAATCTTTTCCAATAAAGTAATACAATGCTTTCTATTTCCATGAAAATAAACACATAATCTTTTTAGAAGAAAAAATAATACATCTCTCTCTCTCTCTCTCTCTCTCTCTCTCTCTCTCTCTCTCTCTCTCTCTCTCTAGTAGGTAGGATAAAAGTATTAGCAGCTGTACATTGGTGTCTGAACATAGCCAGGCAGTCTGCTAGGTACTTCTGGGTACTCTCATCCCTCCTTTGACCTGCAGAGTTAGCAGTCTCAGATGGACGAGGGTAGGCACAAGTGGACAATGGATGAAGAAACATTGCATGGTCAATCCTCAGAGATAATACAAAAAGTATTACTATGATAGGAGAAAGATGGTAATATATGGTCTTCAAGATTCCTGTTAACTTACATTTTTTCAGTTCTACATTTTAAAACTTCAGTCCTTAGTTACGTTCTCATGTGGGATAATGCTCTTGTCTTGGGCATTCTATGAGGAAGCACAGAGACCATTGAACCTGAGGAATCTCAGCTCCTAGTAATAAGCACTGTGCTAGGAACAATTAAATTACCTTTTCCCATTGCTTCTCTAGGGTGCCATCCTTCTTGAAGCATTTACACCAGGGATAGAACAATAGCATCGAACACCACTGCCATCTTGCTGTACTGTTACGTTATTTAATTCTTTCAACAGCCCAACACTCTAATTTGTGAAAGACATATTATTATTATCTCTATACTGTGAGGTAGCAAAAGGACTTATTGGGTAAAAGTTAATATTTCTGGGCAGAATATGATGTAATGAGCCATCTTGGGTAAATGTTGGAGTAGACACAGGAGAAAGGCAAAGTGAACCCTTAGATTCCTTCAAAGAGCACTGAAGTTGTTTCAATACTCTAAGAGGAACTGTCATTTAGTTATGTTCCAAAATACACTGTCTATGCAGATTATGTGGTAAAAGTCTATGTATATGACCTGCTATTTTAATCAACATTGCTTTAAATACCCCTTAGTTATTATCACAAACATCTACCCAAGCTACCATTCTGCCTGAGTCCCCAAAGAAGCCATTTGTCAAACTTACCCACATCTAAATGTTATCCACCTATAAAAAATTTTCCTAAGTATCTTTCTACATGAGTGACCTTTCATTGGCCTGGAGTCTGATCTCATTACCTGAGATCTTGCTGCACTATCATAGCATGTAATATAATAAAATTATTGGCAGAATTCTGATTTTTAATGGAGATTAGTTTACATGCATACCACAATGATAGAGCATTCCTTAGGCAAAGACCATATTATTTATGTTCATAAATGGAAAAAAAGTAAAGAAAAGCATAAGGAGATCCTCTGACAAAAGACATTCCAATTAAATATCTCCTTGGTAACTTTTCAATGTACACTCCATAATCTCTCTAAGCAAAATAGGAAGGCAGTGAATGAAAATTCAAAAGGGGGTATTTTGTAAAAGAGTTACAGATGAAATAAAGAGAGGTAAAACCATTAAAGGTAGGAAAATTGAAAGTCTGATTAAATTATATACAGTCTTGCTATGGTTTGACATCTTTGCTGTTCTTCCTATCTAATAGCATGACAAGTTTTCAAGTTTCCACAGAAGTATTAAAATGTACCCCTGAAATGTGGCCACAAATGCGATGAGATACTGAAGTAATTTCCAACTGTCAGGTGTACATGGATCATTAACCATTTTCAGGAAGAAAGTGTCCCCAAATGGATTTTGACATAACTAAAGTCGAGAACATGATTCATGAGCATGTTCCAAAGGTTCTTTCTGGTTATTTAAAGAACTTCGATTGAACAGATTTTTATCAGTTCATCTTTCCAAGCAAAGTCATATTTTTTAAAGGGCAGGAACCGTAAAGAGGAACAGAAGGAATCTCCGGTGTCGCATTGTGGTAAATTATTAAGATATGTGACATTTTATGGCCTATAATTTTAAAGAAGATGATTATGAGAAGAATTGTGTTTCTTTAAAATTCATATGTTGGAACTTTGAGCCCCTTTGCTATACAATGTGACCACATCTGAAGATAGGTTTTATAGAAAGAGGTAATTAAATTAAATCGAGACTGCTAGAATGGGCTTTAATCCAACCCAACAGGTGTCCTTATAGGACTAGGAAATTAGAATGCACACAAGGACCCCAAGCAATGAGGAGAGAAACTGTACCAGCTAGGAAGAGATTCTTTAGAGGAAATTAAGGCTGCTGACACCTTAGCTGTGGACTAACTGCCTTTTAAACTTGAGAGATTTTTTTTTTTTTCCTCTTGAATGGAGGACCTGACTAGCAGAGTGAAGCCTGGCAGGACCAGTCCTGCCTTCCAGGAAAATAAAGACTGTATTTACTCTCTTGTATTAGTGAATGCTCTTCTTTGGACCCCTTAATAAATAAATAATCTTAATTCCTATTAAAACAAAAAGCTTGAGAGAATAAACCGTCAACTGGCCACAGAGTGTGTGATGCTCTGTTAAGGCAGCTCTAGCCAACTAATACAAAAACCCAGAAAATTATATAATGGTAAGCCCTGTTGGAATTTTCCAAACACTAAATTATTATTACATGTAAAATTTTTAAAGGATTCTTTACCTCCTACAGTTAAAACATGAACACTCATATTTTTTTTATCAATGTTCAAATACTTACTTTGAAATTGGCATAAGCTGTATGATTGCAATAATTATCTAACCATTTCTACAGCCTCACCCCAAAAGAAATGGTTGAAATGATAATACATACAGAAATTGAATTTTGTATATATGCAAACATGCACTTTCAGATTTTCATGAGTAAAAATATTCACTTTTATGTGTTAATAGAACCTTGGGATTAAGAATTGAAGAACCAGACACACATGGTGCACACTCATATACACAAACAAAACACTCGCACACATAAAATGAATAAATCCTTTTTCAAAAACTTCAGTTCTTTACCATGACATGAATTAAATATGTTGTTTTATTATGTATATATTTAATCTATTTTTCTGGTTTATGTATTTATGATTTTTCAATATTTTTGGTCACTTTGAAAACATATATACAATTAAGATAACTGTAAAGAACATTTGGTGCATATCATGTCCATGGCCTGGTTAACTAAGTAGGTGCTAATTATAGGTTCATCTTATATGAGATAATTTAGGTAATCATAATTGCTTATAATCTGATATTTGAACAATTACATAATTGCATTCCAGGGCCCAATATTATAGCATACCTTTTTTTTTTTTTTTAAATAAACCCAAACCAACTGAAACAATTGACTTGCATACAAACTTAGCTCTGCCTTAGAAACCACATATTGCAAATCCAGACGTGGCCACCCAAGAAGAATGAAATGACTATCTCAAATATATTTACAAATCATTATAGCAGGAATGATGTTTATGCAAAACTATTTCTATTTGGAATTCTATCCAGTCTTGTCCATTTCTAGTGAATCATTTTATACTCACTAACTCAAAATCAAAATTTAAGACTGGGAGATTCTAAGTCACTAAGGTGCTGGTAGTGGAAGCATGAGCCCTGAGTTCAAATCCAGCACTCACTATAAAAAGCTAGGTGTCATCATATGGATACTAGAGAGGAAAACAGGAGCCTGGAGCCTTTCCTCCAGCTCTGCTGGCAGATTCATCAAGCTCATCGTTTCCTTAAGTGAGAGACTCTGACTCAGAACAACAGTGTAGAGGTTGACATAGAAACAGTAGTGACTGGTGTCTCTAGGTGTGCACACATGTGTATGTAGACACACTACACACACAAAGAGAAAAAAAATAAAGAAAAAAAATAACATAATCTCCACAAATTTCCACTTTCTTGTTCATTCATTTCTGATCCCAATGTTGTTCAAGCTTTTTATACTCCATGTTAATTGAGATGTCCTTTTTTCTTAACTTACAACTCAGAACTCCTTTTGTTAACTACCTTCTCTGAGTTTAACTGCTATCCTTTCCACTCACACAGATGTTTCCCTCTGGTACCTCTTGTTTGCAGTCAGCACCCATTACCTATTACTTCCTTCTCTTGAGGGCACTTGAAGTCTAGTTTAAATGACGGGAATCTTCTCTGCCAACTTCATTCAGAGACCATGTTTCAAATGACTCCAGTGGAATCCCTGCTCACAGAGATTTTCAGTTCTGAAATATACATTTCAGTTTGCTTAATGGATAAAAAACACTGTCCTAAATGTAACAACCTGAAATTTGAAAAAATATGGATCAATATAGGTCATTCTAGAAAAATAGGGCTACATTACTGAGCACCCCGCCAGTAGAAAATAATGGTTTTTCACATTTTACGCATACTGTATCATTACTTAAAAATAATACATTCTTAGTCTAAACAATATTTATATTATCTTTTTATTTTTTGGTCTTTAGAGGTCAGAAAATTGCTCTACAAAATTACTCAGTAACCTTTATAAAATAAATTTTCGTTATTTTGAACAGATGTCTTCTTAATGAAATACAGTTGTTTTCTTAAGTGCTACTGCCATAATGAGAAGCATGGCATATTTAAATGCTCCTTAGTAGTAATTTGTCCTGTGTCCATCTGCTTTCTGGAATAAAATACATTTTACTGTCTCTAACCTGCTGTTCTCAATTGCAAAGGAAAGGCCACTATTTCATACAAGGAACCAAAAAGAAAATTCAAAATAAAAACCCACACTTATTTATTTTCTTCTCTTTCATGTGTCTGTTAAAAAAGCCATTAGATATTGGGGCTATATTAGTTAATATGTTTTTTGTAAAGTTGCTTTAATACAGATTACCTTCTGATGAGGATAGATAGATAATAGAATTAGGTCTGAGAGGTAGGCGACATCGCTACTCAGGCATGGGGTTTTGACTTCAGAACTCCAACACCCATAGAAAAAACGGGTACAATGGCATGCGCCTATGGCCCTGGTGTTGCAGAGGCAGCATTGGAACAATTCCTCAGACTTGTGAAGGTTGGTCAACCAACAAACAAAAACAGTAAGATGGAGAGGAAAGAGATAGACATCAGCATGACACTGACCACTGGCCTCCATATGCACATACGTATATGTGGATGAACACACCTGGACACATGTGCACACACATAGGAACACGAACACACATATACCGCCACCCACATACAAAATAAATACCCAAATTATTCACGTTTGCAGCATGCCACTATAATTGATAACAGGCACAGAAATATTTAAATGAGTCACATTACAAAGTCACAACAAACTATCATCACAAAAGAGCAAGAAGCAGTGAGGCAGCGAGAATCTGAATCATCTTCAAAGTAAAAATGAATCAAGACAGAAACCAATGAAGAAGGGACATTTATTTAGCACGTGTAAGACTTTGGGTTTTATTCTCAATAGAATAAACAAACAAAGCTACAAGATGTCAAAAAGAGTAGCAAGTATAATCTCTAACCGTGGGTAAAAGCTAAATATTTGAGAAGGACCAAGAAGAATCCTGTATCTGTAGTGGACTGAACAGGTGGAAAAGGGCAGTGGAGGGGCACATTCATGCCTCAGCATCCTCAGTAGGTTGGCGACACAACCTCCCTTGGGTGCCAAAAACCTTCCAATGCTTAATTCACTCATGTAGAGTAGAAAAGTGTTTGTATAAAACCTGTACAACACTGTTTCATTTTTAGAGCATCTAAGCATGTAGTATGATGCAAGTTGTATATACACTGTTATTATACTTTATTGTTTGAATATAATGGTAACTTAAAGTTTGAAACTTTAGTAGAAGTAAAATCAGATGCTTTTTAGTCCTCATGTGAATCACTTGCAGATGTGAAAGGCTGACTAGCTGAGGTAGGTTGTGGCATATGTCTGCTGAAAAGGCATTGTGTAGGATGCTGAAGATACTGTAGGGTTTCTTTTGTACAATTCCTAAAAAACTGTACACACACGCCACTATACACATTATTCTGTGTACAGATTTAAGGGTCACGGGATTTGTAATAGTCCATAGGATAAATCTGTAAACCTGCAGAAGTCATATGGTCTCTATGACAACCACTCCACTGTGGTGAAATAATGATGAAGCAGCCATAGACAATAGCATATACTATATGAATAAACAATCTGTGGCTGTTGGTAGTGAACTGCATCCAGCTCTTGAAGCAGACTTCATTGATTCTATGGAATCTGGTCTGTTAAAACATGTTGTAAACACTTAAAAGTGAGCTTCCTCATGTCCCCTGTACTTCCTTTTGTAACTTGTTTTTTCCCCTTAAAAATAAAATGAAACCCTGGCATGATGGTGTACGCCTTTAACTACATCTACATCACTTGAAAGGCAGAGGATGGCGTTCTCTGCAAGTTTAAGCCTACCCAGGCTTACATAATGAGACCGTCTCAAAAATAAACAAATAAAGAAAACAAAATACAATCTATATTTTCACCTTGTCCTTCTTGCTTTAAGTCACAGCATACAATGACATGCTCATTAAAATAACATACGAGTCATAGTTTACAATTCCCTTTCATAACTATATCGTACCTCATGTAGATTTGTGCAGATATGCCATCTCTAAAGTACAAACACTTAATGTGTCTTCAGTATTTGCTTTCTTCAAATAACTGAATAAGTTTGAAATATGGAAATAGACAAGGCTGGAAAGGTGGCTCAGCAATTATAGCCTAGGCTCACAATCAGAGAGATAAGAGAATACACAGACACACACACACACACACACACACACACACACACACACACACAGATAAAGAGAGAGAGAAGAAAGAAGTAAAGAAAAGAAAGAGAGGAAGGATAGGGAGAGAGAGTAACCAGAACGTTAATGGTTTTATAAATAAAATAGGGGGCGTCAGGAAATAGTAAATATTTTATTTATGTTTTCTTAATGAATTTGTGTTTACAAATATTTAAATATAATAATAGGTTCCCAAATGCAAGGCTCCTAATGTACTAATGTTGTATCAAAGAAAAGATGTTTCCATACAGTGAAACTTATTAGTATTAAAATGTTTCTTTCCACATTCACTATATAATAATTCAGTACTAATGTCAAATATGCATACACACTGCTTTTCCTACAGCCTTGACAACAGACTATGTTCTTAAGCTTTTGAACTTTGGCCAACATGATATATGAGGAATTGTATATCTCTATAATTTGATTTTTATTTATTTTTTATGAATAATATTGAACATCTTTAAACAATTTGGTGGTATTAGATGTTTGGCTTCTGTGAATTATCTGTTCTTTTGTCCCTCTTTTTTTATTGGGTTATAGGGCATATTTTCAAATATTTCATATTTCTTGGATGTGATGTGTGAGAAATAGAAATTTCAAGTATAGCTCTAGGGTCTTTGTATTCAGTAACTAAAAAAGATAAAGACAACTTTCCATAGATTGGAGAAATGTATGTTGAACAGTTTGTTGGAATCAGCCAATGGTCAAGATTTCATTTTGGATAATATTGAGTAAAGCATTATTAGAATTTCAAATGAGGAAATAGAAGAATTTAGACATGAGCCTCATGGGATGTAAGCATGTGCTACAAAGCACAGAATCAGCAGAGTAGAGTCATAAAAGAATGTGTTGGGACCAGGAGTACCCAGTGCACAATGGACTAAGTTCTAGATTTGACATTGACATGTGGAAAGAAGCAGGCACCACCAGCATGGACAAAGTAGGAGGCATCAATCATGATGGCACAAAGTGACAGAGTAATTAGTGAATAAGACTAACAGTAGCTTCAGAAAGATTATGGCCAAAATGGAGATATTCTTTGAGCAGTATTTGTTTTTGATGAGCTTCAAAAAGGTACTTTTGGTAGACAGCAGGAAAAGTGAGTCTTAGCCAAACCGGGTTGCTTCCAAAACTCAAATACAAAACAAATGGACAGATATGGCCAGAAGACAGTCAATTTTATATCAAGAGTGAATCAACACTCATTTTTCTAAATAAAATGTGTAAAAACCTGATATATTAACAAAGTAAAATTGTGGCAAGTGAGGTATCCTGGTAGGTATATGGTAGTAGGAAATGAAGGTTTTATAAACAAAAAGTAGTCAAGAAATGTATACATTTAAATATAAGCAAAATGCTTTATAATTAAGTTTAACATATTATTTGTTTTTCTCCCTCTTTTGGTGAAGTCTGTCATTTGCTCTGTTGATGCATTTCGCAAATACATTGAAAGAGTAATTCTTCTCCTTCAAGGAAACTATAATTAGCAGGATGTGGGGATTTAATAAAAGATCCAAAAGTTTCTGAGATATCAGAGAGATCTATCCACAGTCAGTCTAGGAGAATCAGAGAGTGGTGATTCACACCTTTAATCCCAGCACAAGGAGTATCCCAGGAGTGGTGACCTACGCCCTTAATCCCAACTGAGTTTGAGGTCATCTTAGTTTACAGAAGGAGTTCCAGGCTCCCAGGCAGTCAGTGGTGGGGCCACGCCTTAACTGAGAGAAGAGAGTATTTAAGGCAGAAGCAGCCATGGATCATATGGTTAGTTCCAGCACTTGGGAAGAAGAGGCCAAGAGAAGCCAGGGTAAGGAACCTGGAAGACAGCTGGGTAAGATCTGACTGTGGTGTTTACTCTCTCTAATATATCCGACTTTCCCAGAGATCTATCCCTGCATTTCATTTATTCATGCAACAGTTGGACATAAAGTACAAGTATAAAGAATCACCTTTTTAAAAACCCATAAACTCTTCAGTGGAAGAAGCTAAATTTAACTAACCAATAAAAGATAATCAGTATAATTTCGATGTGGTAATTAAGTAATAGATTACTTCAGCTTTTTTTTTGTTTGTTTCTGTAGTCATAGTACTCATTTTTAAAATCAAAAGAAATATTGCAAATCAACAAAGAAACAAAGAAACATGCAGTTTTTAATAGTGGTTATGGTCACCATGAAGATGTTTATCCCAGTTTTTTAAAATTATTGTAAAGCCAAAACATGTTGAGTGAGTAGAGATCTGGTTCAATAGTTAAAAACACTTGTTGCTCTTGCAGAGGATCTGGGTTCTGTTTTCATCAACCACATAACTGCTAACAGTTTATGTGGGAATATCTTTCTGTATGCTGTGAATCTCAATCTTTAAATAAAGGAGCTGTTTTGGCCCATGACAGGCACCATAGAAAAAGTAGGAGGGGAAATCACAGCATAGGTCTGAGAAGCAAGGTGAAGTCGAGCAGATCGAGCCAGTCGCCAAAGAAGAAACATGTAAGGAACACAGGTGAGCCAGGGGCCATGTAGCAGACAGATTAATAGAAATGGGTTGAGTTAAGATAGAACTAGCTAACAATGTGCCTGAGCCATAGGCCAAACAGCATGAACTTAATATAAGCGTTTGAATAATTTTGGGGGCCTTAGCAGCGGCAGATGGCTAAGGGGCCTGGGGCAGTGGGTCTATGGTTCTGGACCTCTGGCCACCTGGGACCAAGAAACTTCATTGTAACAAACAACCACCTGTAACCCTAGTTCTAGAGAAGCCAACAATGTCCTTTCCTGACTAAAAAATGCACTTGGTATACTCTCATATATTTAGGCAAAACATATCTATCTGTCTGTCTGTCTATCTATCTATCTATCTATCTATCTATCTATCTATCTATCTATCTATCCATCTCTCTCTCTCTCTCTCTCTCTCTCTCTCTCTCTCTCTCTCTCTCTCTCTCTCTGTGTGTGTGTGTGTGTGTGTGTGTGTGTGTATAAAACAATAAGTCTTGAAATATAAAGGTACCTGAGTGCTGAAAACTTAAAAGACAGTAAAATGTCTGTATCTTACTAGCCAATATTTTGCTGCATGCTCAAAGTTAAGCATGGAGCTTAACTGCTGTGGGGTATCTGATGACCTTTTACCAACTGGAAGTCCATGATCTCCTAGCACTTCTCAAAGCCTCAATTCAGTGCCTTTAGCTCTGCTCTTAGTTTTCATACCTTAGTTTCACACCTGGCCCATTGACAAAACTAAGGTTCATTCACTAGACATATCTCTAGACTCCCAGACAACATATACCCCCATTGTTTGTTGCTCCTTCCCCAGGACTTTTCTCAACAGATTTATTTCTCTTATAAACAAAAGTATGTAAGTTTGCCAAAGACAATGGTTATTCTTGGTTCTTTTTTGCTGAATATCATGTTTCTGTTGTAGCTAGACGTGCTTACCAAGTATTTCTTGAAAAAGTAAAAATGTTGGCTTTTTGTGTGCTATTAAATGCACACATTTCTGCATGCCATCCACACATGGTAGGTGTGAAATGTTTTATCTTTAGTCATTTAGTAAATTCAACACTCATTTTTCTAAATAAAATGTGCAAAACCCTAACATGTTAACAATAACAATATTGTGGTTAGTATAGTATCTTTGTAGGTTTATGGTAAACAGAAATTGATGGTTTAATAAACCAAAAGTTGTTGAGAAATATGAAAAAGTATTATATGTACCATTTGTTAATAAGCATTTCTGCTACACACATCTTTCTTTGAAAAAATTATTTTATATTTTAAGATGTCTGTTGGTGAAAGAAAAATATGGACCTTAAAAGTTAGGCCAATAGTTTTACTAAAGCATTGCTCTATCTTATAAATAGAATGGTGATAGTATCAACGCCTGAATCCTCAAAGTGGACCATCCAGTAGCATATTTTTTTAAACTTGAAACCTCAAAAGCTCCTAAAATTTGGATGTAAGTAGGCTGATACTCCAGTGCTAGCTATAGAAAATAAAAGGCATGGATCTATGCAGCAGGACATATAATTTAATGAAATGCCAGGGACATCTCAGCAAGAGGTATGAATATTGGGTGGATAGTTCCAAGTGCAAGTTATATAACTGGTTTGGCCAGTACACAGTGCTGCATAGCTACTCTCAGTCCGCCCATAAAGATCCCTGTACCTTCTTACTACTCTGTTTTCCACTTTGCAATTCTAAATAGTGCCTGATCAGCCATGCCTGTGTCTTCATTTTTGCATTATTACGGTATTTGAAAATAGATAGCTATGGTAAATATCACCTAAAGTCAACACAAGGAAAACACTATTAGGTGCTGGAAATTCATTTTTTTTTATTCAAGTAAAAGGTTCATAGAGAAAGAAGTAAGATGTCTTTGTCATATTGGAACGCCAGCATCATGGTGTGACTCAGAGCTTCAGTTTCATCTGTCACCTGCCCTTTCAGCTGCTAACCCTGGACTTTTAAAATGGTACTGAGTATGTGAAGCTGCAATTTTTAACATCTGCACCTACCTCTCCATATGCATTTTAATTACTGGGTTCTGATTTCCACAGACTGATCAATGCTGAGATGATAATATCTTGAAAACTCGGAATTCACTTCATCAAGAGCTAGTTATGCAAATGAAATCAAGTGAGTCAGGAAGAGAAAGAGAGAAGAGATTTTAACAAGGCCTTAGTCTCCTTCCTTGATTACATGCTGCAGCTTTCTACTGTTGTATGCTACCCAAACATTTTGACATTTTGGTTTTCCTAGGCAATGTCTTTTATGTTATCAAACAAGCCTTGTTAATAACAATAGAAGTCAGAAATGCAATTGTAGGAATGTGCACAATCAGCTAAATTGTGCTATTAAGTGTCTAACACAAACTTTGAACAGTAAACAGAGATAAGTGCTATCCATACAGAAAAGGGAAAAGCTATTTCTCACTTAGGCAAAATTCACAGGCTAGTAACAGCGAACTTTTAAATTTAAATGATTTCAAGGAGTTTCAATAACTTTAAATAAGTTTTTGAGTCCTATTCTGGCAACACACACTCTAATAGGTAATGATTGACATGATAAATGGAGATGAAAAAAATAACTGCCTAATAAATTACTATGAAAGAAGAAACTTGATCAGTCCAGATAACTGACCCTTGCATGTCAAATTTCTGCTTGGCTTTGTGTAAGTGGAGTTATCCTGTCCTGACTGCTTGTTCCCAAATAACTGTATCCTCTTCCCAAATAACTTACTTGGAAACTTAGTATAAATTATAAATGTTCAGTCTAGAGCTCAGACTGATTACTAACTACCTCTTACATTTAAGTTAACCAATCTTTATTATCTGTATCTTGCCATGTGGCTCATGGCTTATTACCTTATTTTCTACATGCTCTGCTTCCCTTGCAGTGGATGGTATCTCCCCTGACTCCATCCTGTGCTTTTTCCCATTATTCTCCTAGTCTGGTTGCCCAGCCTATAATTCCTGCATGGCTACTGGCTAATCAGTGTTTTATTAAATCAATTTGAGTGGCAAAGCTACATTGTACAAGAGGATTATTCTACAGCATTTCCCCCAGTTGGTCTAATTAGAAAGATATTTAATTTTAACATGGTAAAGTTATATACAACAAAAATTATTAAGTATTAATTATAGTTAAAATATCCAGTCTATTTGTATTTAGCAAGATTAAAGAAAATACTCTATTACCTATCTTATCTTAATGAGTCTAAAATTTTATATATAATTATCTTTCTAGCATAACTAAGGAAAACTATAAGTTTAATTATTTAGTCTTCAACTCTATTAAAAACCTAGGTGGAATAAATTATTATTAATCTGCATTGTTAAATTATAAATTACATTTTAGAAGACTTTAATAAGCATTATAACCCTAGCAAGAGTATAAATATATATACAATATAATAAAATTAAATTCAAATTTACATCAATAAACTAAAATTTATAAAAACTAAAATATTTTGAAATAGTTGCTTTTGGATTAAAGCTGATCCAATAATCTACCCTTTTATCTCATTATTTCTATATTAATTCCCCCTTTTTTCTTTCAGAAAGAGATCTTTGAATCTAAACTTCATTGGTTAGTTTTCTTTCCCCATGACCAATAATAATTTGCAACCAAGTCCCCTAAAAAGACAAATATCCATAATCCAGTTTTTGGGGGGATTGTGGGCATAGTTCTCTAGGCTAATTTCTGTTGTTTGGGGGGCAGTGGTAATCTTTGGACCTTGAAAAAAAAATAGGATAATTGTCAAGTCTTGGCTGTAGTATTCTGTGCAAATGAAAATCTAGTTTTCCTCAAGGGAGTCTCACAGAGAAAAGAAACTCCTTTTAAGGGTAGTATACAGGCCCTGCAGGAGCTGGCCAACAGAAAATGAACTCCAGGTTACCAGTGTCATTTCTTTGTCTCATAATGTTGTGTCAAGAATTCTATTTGTCTGTTTGTTTACTTTAATATTAATTTTTGTTCTTATTTCATTTTGTTTTTATTTTTCTCCCTATTTAAGCTTCATGTCCTTATGGCTTCTAGCTTTGTGCTTTTTATGGAACTCCTGAGTGTAGAATAAATTACTCTTTGTGTTTATGTCTATTTCTTGTACCTGTTGAGGGGGCCTCTTCTTTGATTTTATTTATTTTATTCTGATATATTTTTGTTATCTTACTATATTATATTTTAATTATAATTCCTTAGAGTGTTTTCTAATGGAATATTAAAGGGGGTAGATAGGGTGGGAAAAGTGATGAGAGGAAATGGGAGAAGTAGAGGGAGGGATAACAGTAGTCAGGACATTTTATGTGAGGTAGGAGAAGAAATATTTTCAATTAAAAAAAATTACCTTGAATGTGATAGTAGTGTTCTTGAAGTTCACACACCAATTCAGAAAATGATTCTGTGGAATACTTGAGAAGAGGCCTCATTTCCCAACCTACCATTTTGCCTTTAGGCTCAGAACATGAAGGTGAGGACAATGACTCCTAAGAGAGAGAGTTAGAAATGCAAATCACCTTTTTGTCATTAAAAAAAAAAAAAGACATAATCACTTAAGATGTAGATTATCCAAAGCCTCTTGGCTAGCCCACATTCTCCTTAAAGGTAGACCTAGAGAAAATTGAATCCTTCTTCCTAAAGGAAGAAACTTCCTCAGACCAAAGGTCAGGCTGGGAATTGAAAGTTAAGCACCTCTGTACATTGCAGATGTCTTTTCTGGGAGACTGATTTAGGTGAGGCTGCAGCCCATTGCTTATGCATGTATTTGCTCTCCAGTCATTAATTCTCCCATTCCCATAGCTCTCCTCAACTGCTTTTGGGTGACAACATATCTCTTCAAGGTTGGGGCAATATCAATTATGTAGAAAAACATTCCTTTCCACAGCAACCCATCTGAAACCCACCTATTGGTAAAACCTACAGGTGGATCTACGTTTTCTTCCACATTCCTCTTTGCCTTCTTTGTTTGCCTCAAACTGTTAGAGTAGGGAAATCTCCTGGATATCAAAATAATAGTTCTATCTGGGATGGCAACCTAGCATTCTATTCAACTTAGTTCTACTACTTTGTGTGGGGGACCACTCATAAGATGAGCTGTAATATGAGCTTTTTGGCCCGGAATTTTGGGCCTAGCCTCAAGGTTTAGGCCCACAGACCCACAGAGACACACATATGCTTACAATCGTTTTAGGCTGATCAGCCTAAGGCCTAGGCATATAACTTGCTAACTCTTTACCCTTAATCTAACCTATGATTCTTTCTTGTTCAGCCATGTGGCTCAGTACCTTTTCTCAGAGCAGCATAGTTTCTGTTTCTTCTGGCTTCTCTCTAGCATTCTGCTCTCTTCTTCTAGTTCCTAGAGTTCTCCTAGTCTGGTAGCCCCACCCACACTTCCTGTCTGTCCTTGGCCAATCAGCACTTTTTATTAAACTCATAGGCGGGGACAATTATTTACAGTGGAACAACCTAATCCCTCTACATTGGGTTGAGTTAAGATGTAAGAACAAACTAACAATGTGCCTGAGCCATAGGCAAAACTACATAAAGTTAATATGTATGAGTCATTTCTGGGGCTTGAGCAGCTATGGGTGGCTAAGGGGTCTGGGGCTGCAGGTCTGTGGGTCTGGGCCGCTGGCCGCCCAGACCAAGAAATCTCACTGTAAAAATGGGCTCAACTTAAGCCATGCTAGAGTTAGACTGAATAATTCTTTAATGTACTGAATTTCTCTTCCCCAGAATCCCTGCACTTAGTTAGGCCTTATGGGCCAGAGCCATACAAAAGTTGTCAGTCAGAAAAGTGTGAGTACTTACCTTCTCATACCTCTTTCTAAGCTCGCTCTCCTTAGAACTTCTTGCTCTGCCTCTCATCACCTCCCCACTTTCCCTTTCTATACCCCCTAAACACATGATGGCTTGTTTGGCAGACATATGGCCCCATGCATGGCATAGACTTTCCCTTCTCACCTCCACTCTTCCAAGGGCATCTGCTGAGGTCTACAGCTTGATTGGCCCTTGCCTTTTCTTTTAACCTTAACAAACGTTTTTTAAGCTTCCATTTGTGTCAATTTTTGCAATGAAAAAGTATAAGTTCTAAGCCATATAAACCCTTTCTCTCCTAAAAGATGTAGTCTGTGCTTCATCACAGCCAGAGAGAGGCGAAGTATAAGTAATAAAAAATAAGTAAATAAAAATAATAGACATCTATTATTGACTAATTGTTTTATTTTTTATTTTTCCTAATTATTTTATGTCTTCTGTAGAGTTAACACTATCAAAGATTAAATAAAGATTGCATACATTTTTTAGTATAAAGAGATTTGAAAATATGGTAGCCCATTACATTTCTCAAATTGGTACCCCTAATTTAACAGTAAGATAGATCCTAACTCACAATCACGAAACATTTTTGCTGATGTCACTCACCTCATAAAGTTTTTTTAAAAATTTTTCCAGAAGAAAAAGAAATAAATGGAGAAAATACAATGTGGAAAGATGAGTCACATTTCTTTCTTTCTCGAAAATTCATGGTTTGGATGTAAGGTCACTGAGATTTCAAAACCAACACATCAGTAACAGAACAATATAACAAAATACTAAATGGGCATGATAAATTTGATTTGTTCTAGACAGTGACTCATCAACTGTGAAGAAGCATTTTTTGCTGTATGAGATTATAAATGCTGTGGTTATATGCTGGTGAAGATAAATAATCATTTCTTTCTTATTGATTTTTTCCAAAGCTAAATAAAAATAAACATACAGATATACAAACACACATACATACACACAGAGATAAATACAAATGCATGCACATACATACTCAGATACAAAGAGGTAAACATATGCAGATACACATATACCCAGAGTGTGATGCAAATAATTCTGTTTAACGTCTCTTTCCCATTCCAGTAGAAGGAGCTCATCTTAGTAACAATTTAATTTTTTGCCAAATTATATGTTTTTCACAAACTTTTTAATTAAATTGTTTTTTTGCCCATGCCTATTCCAGACCGTCAAAATTAGATGATTTCAGAATTCTCTCTACATCCTTGTACATGTTAATTCATTTTTATTCTCCAGATGCTGCTGTTGTAAGAATATCTTCAAGTCCCTAAGGGAAGTAGGACCAGAAGGAAGAATTGTTCACAGGTCAGTACTTTATCCAGTAGCTGAATCTCCCAATATTCAGTATCTTTTGATGTCCTTAAGATCCTGTCTTGCTGGCTAATGTTCCTCATCAGTGAAATGAAACCCCTGTTGCCTGTAAGAAATATACTTAAACTTTCAATGTTGCCTTTCTCCTAAGAAGGTAATCAATGTGCTTAGTATTCATTGGATATAGCTAAATGCAATTAAAGTTTATAAAACTGCACTTTCTTAAATACATAAAATTTTAAATGCAAATATTTGAAATGCTCATTAATAAGTATATATTATAATTTGTATTTTATTTGAAGCAGTCTTAATTTTTAATAATAATAAATTATTATTATTATTACTATTATTAGTCAAATTTGTAGAATCCAAACCAAAACTATTTTAAAAGCATTAAGTAAAGTTGGTTGGCAGGCTTAAACAACCCACCAGACAAGGAAAAAGAGTTAGCTACTTGGTACAGGACACACTGGATCCAGGAAACCAAAACCATGAAGATATTCGTTTTTCTGCTTTTTTTTCTCTGCTCCTCTCACTACAAATCAATTTTGTCCAAAGATAATGTTAGAAAAGGATTCTCTTAGCTGGTTTTATGAGAAAGAGATTTATTAATGTACTAAGTAATTTATGAATTACTTGGATGAAATGATAGGACCTAGGCTCGATTTCCAAGAGTGACTTTCAAAGTTACAATTCAGAACTGTGGTATCAAGGAAAGTGCTGTCTCTACATTGAATTTAAAAATGATATCAAAATATCAAAGTGGGAGGCCAATGCTACCAATACTACAGAGCCTCCATATGTGCTCCAGTTTCCACCAGCAAAACTTCCACCTTCCTTCTTTAAAATTCACTTCTGAATTCTTATCTCATTCAGTTGGCAAAGTCCAAAGCTCATTTAGCACCCAAACTGAAAGGAAGTATGAACGAGGTGACTTTGACTCATCAGCTTTAAAAGTCTGGGGAAGCATTCTAGAAGGAAGCTGAAATATAAAAAAGATCAAATAATTGAACCATTGTTGGGAGCTTAGAAATGATCCTTGAGAATTCCTGAGTTTTCAGTTACATACATTGGAAAGATGCTGATTTTAAAATTGCCAAGTGAGGAACTGAAAATTTGCTTCTTCTTCATGTCATGCGAACTTTACAAATCAATTCTGGCCTGTAACCAGGTGTCTTAGTTAATGTTTCTATGTTTCTGCTCTGTCTGGCCTGAGGTCCCACAGCTGCTTAGCCCCATAAGGCTTATATTAATTACAAGCTGTTTGGTTTATGGCCTAGGCTGATTATCAACTAGCTCTTATAATTTAACCCATTTCTATAATCTGTCTTGCCACGTAGCTCATGGCTTTACCTGTGTTCCATTATATCTTTCTCTCTTGAGTGGCAGCTTGACTCTATCCTCCTCCTTTCTCTATGCTTGGAATTCCTGCTTGTCTATAAGCTGCTTTGTCATAGATCAGAATAGTTCCTTTATTATCTAATGGTAATTCACAGTATACAGAAAGATATCCCACATCATTTCTATTTCCTTGATAGACACCATGACCATAGTACCACTTACAAAGAAAAATATTTAATTGAGGTGGTGGCTTATAGTTTCAGAGGTTCAGTCCATAATCATCATGGTGGGACATGGTGGCATACAGGCAGACATGATGTTGGAGACGTAACTGAGAGTTGTACATCCAATAGGAAGGGGACCAAGACACTGGGTGGTACCTTGATCATATGAGACCTCAAAGCCTTCCTCTACACTGACACACTTCCTCAAACAAGACCAAACCTACTCTAACAAAGACACACTTCCCATTAATACCATTCTCTATGAGTTTATGTGTGGGAGATTATATTGTTGCATTGTAAATAATTGTCCCACCCACTGCTTTAAAAAGAAAGTGTTGATTAGCCAAAGGCAGACAGGAAGTGTGGGTGGGGCTACCAGACTAAGAAAACTCTGAGAACAGGAAGAACAGTGCAGAACCCCAGAGAGAAGCTGGAAAAAGCAGAGGACAACTATGCTGCTATAAGAAAAGGTACCCAGCCACATGGCTGAACAAGATAAGAGACATGGGTTAGTTTAAGGGTAAAGAGTTAGCAAGTTAGATGCCTGGGCCTTAGGTCGATCAGCCTAAAACTATTGAAAGCATCTGTGTGTCTCTGTGGGACTGCAGTACTGCAGGACTGTGGGTCTGTGAGTCCCTAAACCTTGAGATGAGGCTCGAAAGTCTGGGCCAGAAAACTCTTACTACACTTATGTGATTCACTTACATTCAAATGGCCACTCTGGGGTTATGATGCGGGAAGTTTTTATTCTTTTGATCATTACAGCAGCACTAGTGTTGTCAGAAGGAGAGCTGAGTCAAAACGATATCAGAGATTTGGGGACATCCTCGTGGAGTAGCCACTATGTCACCAGGGAAAACAACACTTTCTCTTAGGGTTCTGTGTCTTTTTAAAGAAATAATTTAAGAACAGACTCAAGAAAATTTGGTGGCAAGTTTATTAAAATTTAAAAGGTATAAAGCCACATACCCACTAATGTGGAACTAAACTGGAAATCTTGCCTGCCATTCAAAGGACAAAGAGAGGAAACAGAAAAACGAGCATGAAGATCATCTCCGTGGTAGAAGAGAAACCACAGGCATGTCGCCAAGTTATAGAGAAAGAATGGAGCCCCGATATGCTGAGAATGTATATTTAAGACAGAGATAAGAAGGAAAAGAGAATTTGTGAATTATTCAGAAAAGCAGGTCAACTCTGCATGAACACAGTCCTATAAGAAATTAAACTGAGCAAAGGGAATTCTGGGAAGGAAATGCACACTTTCTTTATAGGGATAATGATTCCTCATATTTCTCTTGTCCTAATGTTGTACCAGGTTCCTAAAGGATTATGTCTTAGCCAGCTTATTGACTGGCCCAACTAGATTATCTCTTAAGGGAAGAAATAATGGCACATTTCCACCCAGAGATAGATTTCATTCTTTACTGTAACAAAGTAATGTTAATTATGAACATATGTGTACCTAAGTATGAGGATTTATTATTTTTCTGTGTAGAAGACATTGTGTACCTCATGACTTTTCACTCATCCAAAAGTTTAAATTCTAATAGACTTCAATGAGTAGAAGCATCTAAGCATAGTGAGGGGATTGTGAAAACTTGAATCCAAAAGTGATAAAAGCAAGAGGGTGTGGTTGTGCCTCCATTGGCCTGTTTCCCCTCCGAGTGTCTTATTTTCAGTAAAGATGCAATTCAGGATCAACACTGGCATGCCCTGCAGTTGTAGGTATGGGAGAGGTAAATAGACTCTATTTCAGTAGGCTTTGTCCTCATACAATTACAGAATGGTTTAGAGTTACTTTTGTCACTTGCTTACACACAGTTGGAATGGTGGTGTGTGTTTTAGAGTTCGATGGACCAGAATCTGTGATGATAGGCAGAAAGATGATGGTGTTTTCCTGCCTAGCTGCCTCAGGTTTACTTTCTGATTACGAATAGAGTTCAGAATTCTTTATTTTAACAATCCCTTTCATTCTGTTTCATCACTCCATGATTTTAAACTAGAGTGCCAATCTGTAGTAGGAGGATTTGTAACAGTCACATTTCCAGGCTTTCTTAGAAAGACCTTCATGAGTAGTTTCTACACACTGATGAAATGTAACACTCTGTGCCCTTCAATCTGGGGATTCAGATTTAACTTCGAGGAAACTAGAGAGAAGTCCCTAAATTTGATCTGAAAACAGACATGACAGTCCACTACTTGGCAGTGTTTGTGGGCCAAGCCGTTGGTATTTGTGCATTGTACATATACCTTCATCAGGCATGTATGTAGGCTGTACACATGTATTCAGTTCAATTGTAAAGCTCTGTTTCTGTTTCATTTGTTTGGCCTCTGTTGACACGCACCTTATTCCAAGCTTGAAATTTTTCATTTGTAATTTTAAGAAATTAGAAATTAACTTTTATACAGTGTTCCTTTAAAAAATAAACTTAGTTAAGTTACATGCATTTTTTTTCCTGTTTGTATGACACCTGCTAAATGAGATGTTGAAATGGTTCAGTAGGGGCTAGTTCAGGTGTTTCAAGTGGCTTTCCATACATTCAGATTCGATGCCTTCACACACTCAAAAGGGATGGCCCTCTATTCTCAGTGCGGTCCCTTCTCTCTTTATTGCTGAAACCCCCTAATAAAACATGTTAAACAATACAAATGACCACTACTAATAAATGTAATTTAAAAACAGGAAGGAAAATGTTAATTCCTCTCTCTTCCTTCTTGGCTTGGTTCTGACTATGAACTGGAAAAGGCCTTAAACCTCCATTTCTGTTGGCCTTGCTTATTCTCTGTGAAACTTTGAAATAAATTTATTGTTTTTCATTTATACTTAAGGTCAGAAGAAAGATAAGTTGAAATCTATTGCACTTCACTGTAGAAGCCAATAACGTATTTCACCAATCTTGGGAATACATATGACCTCATCAGATACAATATGAAGCACAGTCTGTTACAGAGGTTCCCTTTTTACAACATCTACACAACTCCTGTATGAGAATATCTTGTAGGCTTATCTAAAGTAGACTTTGCCATGATAAAAGGTAGTAGAAGCATAGAAAATTTGATAAAATCTGTCAGCCAAATTTCCTGAACATTGGCATCTAGAATACTTTTCTTGATCTTTATCTCTTAAATAAATATTTGTATTAAAACTAAGAATGCTTTCACTAATATAAGAGGCTATGTAGTTTTTTTTTTTCATTTACAATATATACACAATATTTTAGATATAAATTGTCTACTATAAATAATGTAAACTTTGTAGCTGGCTACCTCCCTCATTTGCATTGTTCCACAGTACTTTTCATTTAGTAAATAAATCCAACTAATTACCTTTAATAAATGTCTAGCTCTGGAAGTAATATTTTGATACATGATTTGCATAATGATTCATAAGGTTTAAGTGTACAATCTCATACATTTTAACAAACGTATCTATAGTGCTATAACTCTTATCAATGTTATGACATGGAATATTTTCTCACCTCAGACATGTCATTGTCATCTTTCAGAGTCGCATTTATATAAAGACAAAAATCACTACAAATTTAATTGTAAACCTAATTGGTTTTTTGTTTATTTATAGATTTGTGGGGTGTGTGTGTGTGTCTGTGTGTCTGTGTGTGTCTGTGTAGGAGCTTACCTGACCTTGAAAGTTTTCGGAGGTCAGAAGGCAAATGTCAGGTATCAATTCTCTTCTGCTGCTGTGTAAGATCTCAGGATTGAACTCATGTTTCAGGCTTCAGTTGGAATCACCTCCACCTGCTGAAGTATATCTTGGCCACTCATTGCCCTTGGTTCACAAACTGAGACAACTCCATACTTCAAATCAACTGATATCTCCCAATGGTCAATGGCACAGTAAGTTTATAAAGACGGAATTTGGAAACAAAGCTACAGAAGTAAAGCTGATGGATCGATGCCAAGGTCCTCTGGTCGCTATTTTTTATTTACGACTAAAGCAGAGTATACTTTCTCACTATACTCATTATATTGATTCAGGTAAATGAGAGGTTTTTCGATTTCAGAAAAAAACAAACAAACAAAAAAAAAACAAACTTTAGTTAGGCATTGATTTTTTTTTTTTAACTTGAATTTTCATTGGATTGTGTAGAGTTAACTCCAGACTCTATTTTTGTTTGTGGTCTGTTGGTTCTAGTGCAAGAGCTCAGTCTGCTCTGCTATCTTTGCATTACCTTTACCAACAGTGCTTCATTCTCATTATTCCCTCTCCCTAGCAATCATCTTCCTAACTACCACAAGTTTACAGCTCTTAAAATGATATATATAAATAGCATCACACATATGCAATCTTTTGTGCTTGGCTTCTGTGAGTTAACACATGCTTTTGATGTTCCTGTAAGTGGCTAGTAGATTGTTCTTTTATTTTTTTCTGAGTTCCTTCCAATGTGGTTTCAGATTCATGCTAAGTGAAAGTGGGGGCAGTCAGAAGGTTTTTTCGCTTGTTTGTTTGTTTTTTATTTTGTTTTGTTTATTTAGTTTGCTTTTTTGTTATTTGGTGTTTTTTTTTTTTGCTTTGTTTCTGCTTCCTTAAACTCTTTTCCTTTCTTATAATACACTTGATATTCTTGTTAGAGTAATGATGAACTCTACATTGCCATGTCACAATGACCCTCTATTTTATAATGAAGTTAAGAATACAAATGCTGTGTTTTAAAAATATTTTCTCTAGCCCCCTTCTAGATACCACCCTTTTAACTACCCTTTCCCATGTTCTCCTCTCACTTTCTAGATGTCCCTTCTTCTTCAGTTATTATTTTACACACACACACACACACACACACACACACACACACACACACACATACACACACACACACACACACACACATATACACACACACATACACACACACACACACAGGCATGGTATGTGCACAAATATTTAAGTACAACATGCTGAGTCAGGTTTTGTTGATTGTGAGTGTAAAGTTTCATGGCTTTGACTTAGATAATAAGAGAAGCATCCCTGGGTGAGGCTAATTCTCCTTGCTGTAGTTCTTTGAGTTGGGTTGGGACCCTGATAATTTTTCTTCTTCCCACATCCAAATGTTCTTTGATACTGCCGCTGTTCCAGTCTTTTCTAAGAGGACTGTTTCACAGCAGACTTCCTGGTATTCCAGCCATCCAATCTTCTGTGATACTTCCTGAGCTGAAAATGAAAGAGCTAGGAAGTAGACACATCCATTGGGGCTGGGCTCCCCATTTATATTTGCATCGTGTCCAGTTGTGGTTTTCTGCTGTCAAAGTTTTAAGTATTTTATCTTTATTATTTAAATTAGTTTCCCGTGTAGCATGACATTTTCACATCTACATGACGCTTTCATACATCACTTGGGCTGATTGTCACGAATCCATCATCCTGTCCATGTTTTTCTATTATACCCTCTCACACCAATCATTACCCCTCCTACATTTTTGTTGTTTTATTCCTCCCTGACCCTTAAAACATCTCACAGTCCCCTTTCTAGATCCCTGCCCTTGACCCACATTTACTCCTAAGTGATTGATTACACACGAATCAATTAGAGCCGAGAATGCCAATGTGACAGAGAACATACTTTCTTTGCTGTTTTCATCCTGGGTTACGTCTTACTAGAACATTTTCCAAAGTTATTTGTTTTCCTGAAAATCTTGTAAATTATAGCTGAATAAAATCCCAGTGCATATAGACAACATTTTCATTATCTATTCCTCAGTTGATGGAATCCTAAGGTGACCGCATTTCCTTGAGAGTATAAAAAGAGCAATGCACTAGGATGATTTTTGAGATTTCATTTCTATTTCCAGCTTGAAGATATGTAGATTAGAAAGTCTGTGACTAAACAGTATTATTACCATATTTGTGTGAAGATTTTTTAAAATCATGAATGCCATTTCTTGACTGAAATAATGTACTTGGAAGGAATTTATCGTTTTAGACCGGAGCTGTTGGCTTTATTGACATAAAGTTGTGCAATTACTCCCTAGTTAACTCTCAAGGGGCTGTAGGATACCCCTGTCTTCCTCAGTTTCTTCCTCTAATATGAACTCTGTCTTGGCATCTTTTTAAACCAGTTAAGCCATTTGCTCATCATGTTGCTCTTTCAGTGAGACTTTTGGTTTCACCAATGTTTTGGTCTCCTGGATTTTCTCAGTGGCCCACCGTGTTTTCCTTATCCCCCTAGTGCTTATGGCCTTTTATAACTACCTTAATTTGCTATGCTCATTCATGGTGGCTAAATTTACCATCTTTTGTTGACCTTCATCAATTGAACCTTTTATCTGTTCTAACGGATGTCTGAATGATGCCCATTGCCTCCGTGAACTGCTTTTTTTGTATCTGAAAATTCTGTCAAGCTATATCTTTATTTTTTGTTCCTTTCCAAATATTTTCTAATATTCCTTTATTTTTGTGTATAGCTATTTGGTGTTATTGATATAGAAAATATTGTGGTGCATTACAAATGTTCATTTATTATTGGACTTTCACTCCACTGTGTTTTAAAAAAAGCATTTATTATAATTATTAATTATTATTATTATTTCAAATGTCCTTAACATAGAAGGAACTATCTTCCAGCCACAGTTTAGTTTATTTAAATAAATATTCTGTTTGATGTTGCAATGGGGTTTTTTGGTCCAGGGCAGCCAGAGGCCCAAACCCACAGACCTGCTCTCAGCCCTAGACCCCTTAGCCGCCCGCTGCTGCTTTCAGGCTCCCAGAAATGACTCAGACGCTTATATTAACTTCATGCTGCTTGGCCTATGACTCAGGCACATTGCTAGCTAGCTCTTACATCTTAACTCAACCCTTTTCTATTAATCTGTCTGCCACATGGCCCATGGCTCACCTTACAGTTTGCTCCTTGGGTAGCTTGCTCGATCTGCCCAACTCTGCCCTTCCTTTCCTACCTATTCTGATTCCTCTGCCTACTTTTTTTTACAGTGCCTGTCAAGGGCCAAAACAGCTCCTTTATTTAAAGATTGAGATTCACAGCATACAAAAAGGCTTTTCCACATCAGTTTGGACTTGAAAATAATCTTTTTTATTCTAATGTTGGTGATATATGGTTATAGATGGTGGAAAACTCTAATTTTTTAAATTACGTGTATATGTGATGATTCTCTTTCCCACAAATTACCAAGCAAAAATGAGAATTTTCAGCATTTATTCTCACATAAGGAATTCTTCACACTTCATGTCATAGACAAGAGTATTAATACTTTTACGAACCAATTAAGAATTTAACCAAATGTTAATTTCAGAAAGAAATTCGACAGTAAAATAAATGTGCATCATTAAATTTTGTTTAATTTCCACATTTTATACCACTAATAAGTTTTAGAAAACAAAGTGTTTGGGACTTTTTAAAAATTATTCTTTAAACAGGTTTCAAAGTTGAGATTTGAAAATTTATGAAAATTTAGTATGTGTACTAAATTTAGTACATGCATGTATGCAAGATGCTGAAAATAGAGTTCAGAGCAAGGCTCTACTCTGAAGTAATGTCAAATGACTGAGTGAATTTCCTACTATCTTGCTTTCATATTGCTTCTTTGGTTTAAGAGGTTCTACCTGTGTTATGGGCCAGACACAATTTGTCCTGATAAATTCACCTTACTGTTTGTCTTATGTGGTTGCAAAAAACTGACAAGATTTGATTTGCTTTTATGTCAAGGTCATTATGTGTAGCCAGAAGTTTTTCCTTTATCTTGCCTGGCCCCCTGGTCCCACAACCTTTTATAAAATAATTGATACAGAAGCTTACTATTAATTACAAACTATTTGATCTGTGACTAAGGCTCTTACTAGCTAGTGCTTAAATCTTAAATTAACTTATTTCTATTAATCTATATATTGTCACATGGTTGATAACTTACTGGTACAGTCACATCTTGTTTCTTGGGCATCTGCATCATGTCTACCAGACTCTGACCTTGCTCTCTATATCTCTGCTTGGATTTCCCACCTATCTCTATCCTGCCTTTGCCATAGGCCCACAACAGCTTTATTTATTAACCAGTCGGAGCAACACATATTCAGATCATCCACATCAATGAGAAGTACCTTGAAGTATTATAATACAATCAAAGTAAGAAAAGGCACATTATTTTTTGGGTTTTTTTTGTGGGGGGGAGGGGTTGTTTCATTTTGTTTTTGCAAGCTGAAAAGCAGGGCTGAAGGAAAAATCTAGGGGAGCAGCAGCTTCAAATGAGATCCAGTTCATCCAAACACACCATGGCCATTCCATTGGTCTGTTATCTTATTTTAACTGCAAAAGGAGTCACTGAAGGATCATAAGGACTGAATAACTAGGGTAAAATATGAGATTTTCTTTTCCAGACTACTTTGAGAAGGTAGTTAAAAACTACTGGACTATTGGAAATTTTATTTTCACTGAATAGCATTGAAAACAGAGATGGTATTCAGGGCAATGTCTGCACCCAGTTGTGGTGAGGGGGAATTCTCAGCAGCATATGTACTACTATAGTGATAATTATTGAGGCTTTAACTTCTTAGGTGCCTTTAAGACACAGATTCCAGTGTAGTTGTGCTTTGTGAAAAATCTGTGATGCTCATTTATCTAAAAAGTGCAAGATAATCCTTATTGGAAGGCAGGCACATGCTTTGTTAGAATTTAAACATCCATCTATCAGACTGCCTATGGGATTCTTAGAAAGAATGCGGTAGACACCAGTGAAGAGAACATTGACTTTTAGCACTGAATCCTGGAAATAGATAAAATTATCCAAAAATGAGGAAAAGGTGAAGTATAGATACTATTCTAGCCAACAAGATCAGGACAGAAGTGACGTCATGTCGTTTGTTCATATTGTGGATCTGCTTTAAAAGTGATCATGATGCAAGAATGAGACTTTATCCATTTCACTGGATGCTGCTCCCAAATAAGCTGACATACAATGACGCCTCATTGGCTTCCCCCTCTGGATTGATATTCCACTTTTACAGGGTTTGGTTTATATTGGGCCAAATTTTTAAGAGGTTTTGGTTTTATTTCTTTCAGTGTTTCCGATTATGAGGCATAGTATAATTTTTTTACTAAGTTAAATATGTTAATTGTGATATTGTAAGACCTCATCAATCCTTTCCCATCTTCAGTCAAAGTAGGCGTGAACCTGAGGGTTCTGCCTCTTTGGGGAACTGGATAAGCATCATTAACTTTAAAAATGCATAATTACTTTGCTCTTTACCGCTGAGTAACTTCCTTTTGTACAGAGCCTGTTAGGGAACCAAAATCATTCTCCTATCTCCTCATCTCCATTGTCACTTGGCATAGATAAGCCATTGTTGAATGCTAGAGTCAAGAGCACATTGATCTCTCAGAGCAGAAGCAATTTCCTGTTTTCAAAAACTTGTAATGAGATTTAAAAAATGCAAACAAATCTAATATATCCACAAGAGAGATTGCAGAGTTGGATAAACACAGACAAACTGATGTTTAAACTTTTGTAACCTTCTCTGAAATTCTTTTTATTAATTTGCCAGCAAGTTTATTTGCTCTGAGGCTGTACGAATCTGAAAACAAATATTCACAAAATATATGTTCTAAAGTTGAAATTACAGTCATTCGTGAGCAGAAGACTTTCACAAATTTTGTGTGTGTTTGTATGTGTGTAAGTCCCAAATATTTAAAGAATTGTGTTTTATTTCAAAATATATAAAAGAGGAATGTACTATATTTATAGGGCTGTTTCGCATATGATGGTGCATATTATGGGAATACTTTAGCACATTCATTTTTCCCAAATATTTTTTCTTAGCTAGAAAGTTAAGTTTAATTATTGAAAGACATCTGGTATGTTAAGTCTATAAGACAAATTTGAGGTGGTCAACTTCGAAGAGATTCAGTAATTTAGCAAACATTTTATTCTACTGAGATAGTTGAGCCATAATTATGTCACAATATCCTGATAAAACTTAATTGTCAACTTGATACAACCTGTGAAAAAGGAACTCTTTTTTGAGGAATTTTCCAGGTCATATAGGCCTGTCAGTATCTCTGCAGATCATTATTTTGATTGCTCATTAATGTGGGAGGGCCTAATCCATTGTACGTACGATGATTTCTAGACATGGTGTCTTGAACTAGGAAAAACAGACAAACCCGGAGTGAACTAGCAGCAGTGTTCAGCCATGGCTTCTGTTTACTCTGTTCAATTTCCAGTGGGTCCCTAAGGTTTGCTGAGGGGTTTAGGCCTCAACAGTGAGCAAGTGTTGCTGCTTCCGCGTGGATTTCTTCTTCCCCATCCATTTTACACTTCCACCTCCTTCCTCTAGAGGGGCAATTTTTAAATGTCTTTTATTAGGTCCCTAAGCAGAGTGGCTGGGTTTACTGGTGAGAGCTTTATTTCTAGAATTTAGAGGTCATAAACATATTTTCTATATGATAGATAAGGGCCTGAGCCATTTTGCACTGAAGCATTATAGAGTTGGGTATTCATAGCAAGAGGGGGAGAATCTCTTCTTTGGACAAGCTATATCATAAAAACTTACTAAATTTCATCTTTGAAACTGAAAATTGTTTTTTATTTCATTTTGGGAGACAAATCTGGGGTCTGCACATGCTAGAAAAATAAAAACCAAACACCCTAACCCAGAACATCACATTTCAAGGATCCTATTTCAGGAAGCTTTTGTTACTTAGCAGTGATCATTTAGTTCTATTTATTACTGCTTCGGTTATACCCATCCCTTCTCTGCTCAGTACCATATATTTCCTTTGAGCCACACAACAAATCTTTTTTTAAGCTTGTTTTTAATGAAAACAGAATTATATCACTTTCCCCTTCCCTTTCAACACTCCAAGCAACCCTTTCCATGCTCACCCACAGCCTCCACTCTCAAGTTTATGGCCTTTTTCTTGACCATTATTCTCTCTCTCTCTCTCTCTCTCTCTCTCTCTCTCTCTCTCTCTCTCTCTCTCTCTCTCTCTCACACACACACACACACACACACACACATCAAATCTTATAACTCTCCAAGTACATGTGATAACACCACTACTTTGTTCTTTGGATGCTGTGTTCCATTTTGCAAAAGCTTGTATTTCAGACAGAATAATTGTAATCAAATACTTCCATGTAGGCTTATGTAACACTGTCAGGGAGATGTATATGCTTGTCATTTCCTGATATATTCACAACATCACCAGGTCTTTTAAGTTCTTAAAGTACACAGATGTCTTTCTTCACTTTATGGCTGTGGTTTCCCAGTCAGTTTCAGAAAAATAAATGGGCTGTGGTATATGCATATGATAAAATATCTTTTGATTTCATAATCTCTTCCAGTCTTCCATGTGCTTCAATTTACTCATTGGAGATTAAGGAATAGTGTGAATTATAAACAAAACAAAACAAAACCCAGTTTATAATACCATGTTACAGAAGTCTGGGTCCATAACTCTATCTGCTCACATAAGATTCTTTGTTTGAGCTTTATTATGTGTTATGAAGCTAAATGAATCACAGAAAGCCATGATTTAGTATGCAGCATGGATTTGCCAACACTAGTTCAAATTAGACCTGCCAACTAACCCCTATTTCTCACTTATGAGTCCAACAAATAAATTATAAATGTTGGCACAATATTTATATTATTACTTTTATAGCCTACAATTTACAATCCTCGCTGTCCTTGAGAGGCTCTGTGTATTTGTTACAGTCCCCTCTAGGGAGGATTCACGAAATGAAGGCTCAACATCTGTGCTCAGGAAAAATTTGGGCTCATTCTACTATGTTCTATTTCCCAAGAAACATTACTATTCCACATTGATTGTGTAACAGCAGATTAATTATGCTGTCACAATGGGTATTTATGTCCTTGATGGTTGTATTGGCTTGCTGACTCTAAAATGGCCAGGATACATCCTGCAGCAGAACACATATTTTATAAGTTGCATCTATGAGTGAACAGGTGCTGTATCTGCATTTCAAAATGACTCGTGAAAAGGCTTCATCATCTGGCTTTTATTTTACCTTTTTAAGAGAATATGAGTTGGTGTGTTATTCATTATGTCAGTCACTGGTGAACACTTATTCGAAATGGAACACCTATATTTGAGTCCCCCATGATCAGTGAGCAGTTCTGTGACCTAATCTGGGCAAATGTCTTACACACCATGACTGGCACTCTAAGATGTATCCATCATATGTGTGCTTTTATTATAGCACCGTACAACTCTTCAAAAAAAAAAAAAAAAAAAGCATGAATGCATAGCCTCACCACTGACAAAAGCAAACATCTTCATATGTGTACTCCCTCTTAAATGTCTCCCTTCCCATAGCATGAGATGAAGACTATGTTAAATAATCACAAATCTTCTTCAACTGCTAACCATGAAATAGATTCTTTCCATTCTTATGCACAATGAGCTTTTGAAAACAATGTCACTAAAGAACTCCATCTCTTCCCCAATACTGAAAGATAACTGAAATGTTTAGATGACATAAGCATACAAGACACCTCGTCATTAGTAATGTGAGAACCCGACTACATCTTTGTGTTTCTTGACCTGTGACTAAATCTGTCATTATCCTACTCAATAGCTTTCTTTAGTTGGAAGAAAACCCAAATTCCTTGCCACAGCCTACCTGCCTTTACGTAAGTGACACCTGCCTTCCTACAGGAGCCCTGCTATTTCTTTCCAATCTCCCATATTTCTCTGTATATTTGCTAATATATGTCATTTTAATAATATATGTATTAATTCAACTGTTATATGCCTATGCTCCCTAGAAAAGCAAGGACTTCAGTGTCTTCTTTTTGGGTGTTTCTCCACAGAAATAATTACAGAACACAGTGTTAGTAAGACAAACAATGTATGCAATAAACTTATAAAGGAAAAAAAGCCGGCTTTTGTTTCACAGTTTAGGAATTTTCAGTTTCTCATTGATTGACCTAATTGATATCAGACCCATACTAAGACAGCCTGATATAGTGGAAGTATACTCAACTCATACACGCTCAAAGAGATAAGACAAAAAAGGAAGAGACAGAGTCCCACCACCCACATTTACCTTCAATATATTATTTCTGGAGACTTTAGATCCAATTTGTTAAAGATTTTGCCTGTTCTCAACAGCACCATGCTGGAAACCATGCTTTGACCATAGGAACTACAAAAGTGATTATCTCAGCTGTGGTATGCAGGGGCCAGAAATGGCTTAGACTAAGTAGGAAGATAGGAATAGAAATGGACTGCAGGGCACCTACCCTGGTCTAACCACACATACTCATATTGAATGCAGAGAATAGTAAATTCAACAGTTATAAGTTTAGAAAAATATTTTTGTTGTATGGTTGCCTTGCTTTTGCATGAAGGAGGGTGACACCTGCACTATTCATCCTAATTTATTACTTAATCATGCAAATAATACTAATGAATAAGCTATCACTATAAAATATGTATTTTATCAAGTAAGACTAAAAAGCTATTGAAGGGAATATTAATAGCCATGGCTAATTTGCATATTTCCAAGGTTATGCTGATCATCTACCAAGAGATTTGACCCACCACTTCAGCAAAGGTCAGCAATAACCCTCTTACTAAGACAATACTTTTCTATTACCTGGAGAATTTTAGAAGAATATACAACTATGAGAATGCCCACGATTTTGGCCAGCATATTTCATTAGTTTGGCTACCTTTTAATCAGTGCTTGAAGTTTTGTTGTATACAAACAAGCCTGACATTTGCCTGATATAACATTGTCAGTTTTGATGCAAATAATTAGATTGTAACCAAATGTGGGTTCAGCACAGAGAACTGAAAGTGGTCTGATAACAAACCGTTAAAGCAAAATGAAATTTGTTCTGAACTGCAACTTTGAGCTGCAAGTGGTAGAGCCGTTAGTCTGTGCTGCCCTTTATATAATCAGCACTAAACAGAACCCCTTCAAGTTCCTCCCAGAAACTATTTTCCTCCTAGGTGAAATTATAGGTCTATCCGTCTGTGATAGAGTCATTGGACCATATTTCAACAGAAAACAATAAAGTCTCCAGTCAAACCTTCTAGAAAAAAAAAAAAAAAACACCTTTTATTAAAGAAGAATTTGTAAAATATCCCTAGTAATCTGGGTGAATGTAGACACACATTGTCAATATATGAACATATTCTTATAGGCATGACAATATTTTTCAGAAATAATTATAGTATGCCTAAAAGTAAGAATCACTTCCCTATTGAGGCTCTCTCGACTCCATGAACAGTGGTTGGGAAAATGAGTCACACATTCATCCTATAATTCTTTATTGATTATCTTATACATCTCTATGTCCCAGGAGGGGTTTGGGCAATCAAAGATGAGCAAGCCCATGAGGCCCCAGTGTTTATAAGGTGAGTCAGACACACATCAGCAGAGGAAGTCTGTTCCTCTCATTAAAATGACACGAGTCGTTTGGATTCCACCTGTCTTCCCAAGTATAGTTCACACCTGTTTCTGAATACTTCCATGTACCCCATAAAGAAATACACTCTCCAATGTCTTTGTATATGTTATTCTCAATTGCCAACCCAGATCAACCCATTTTATATAATGTGCAACTATGGTTTGTTATTGTTATACACTCAAAAAGCCCAGCACAATGAGGGACTCAGAGCAGACATGAATCACCAAATAAATAAGAAGCCATGATTGCATTCCATCCAGGTCACAGCAAAACTGAATTGTGCTTCCTAGTACAATATTAAGGTATGTATCTAAATCATGTAACTTTTGATCACCATTTACTGTAACAATTTTCTGAATTCTAACTTTCTCTTACTTAAAATAAAACACTTACCCATATTGTTTATCATTACCAAATAGTTCATATTTCATGTA
Source organism: Phyllotis vaccarum (assembly GCA_033318265.1). Classification (NCBI taxonomy): domain Eukaryota; kingdom Metazoa; phylum Chordata; class Mammalia; order Rodentia; family Cricetidae; genus Phyllotis; species Phyllotis vaccarum. Next base: position 56,444,528 of record JARWLC010000016.1, read on the forward strand.
TTCATTTCTTTTATTAGTTTTTATTAAAGTTTATTATTCAAAACTTTTCCCAGTAGGCTGGAGCTTAATGGGGATAAGGAATTTTTTACTTAATTATTTTATGGGAGCAGTATGTTCTGTGGTTAGAGGCATATACTTCTCTTCTTAATGATCTGTTTTTATTTTTGAAATCTCAAATGACTACAACAGTGTCTGAGTTACAAAATGTGTGAGCTAGGTATTTATATAATGAATGATAGAATGATTAGTTTTCAAAAGAATCAGTACAGTTTACAATACGTGTAGGAAATATACGAGGAATATAAACATAAGCATATATTTCCCTGTACGTGAAGAAACTAATGAGCATGGTAATTTTAATAGCACCACATCTCCTGAAATGTTCTAATATATGTGCTCAGAGCTAATGTATATATAAAAGTTGTTAATAAATTGAAAATAAGACTGCACCTTAAAAGGCATTTATATATATATCATGTGGTGGTGCCTTAATTATTTTCTCTCCATGAAAGGCTCATAATCCATTTACGGTCTGTGTTATAATTGATGTTTTATTAATATTGAGGTAGTGTGGGCATTTGCTATGTATTGATGGTCAGTCTCAGGTTGTAATTCTGCTATAATCGTGGTTATTGCTAATTGTAATGGGCAACAGCACTAACACTTGCAATGAGAAATAGTTCTAATGCCCAAAGCTCACTTCCTTTTTTTAAAAACCGTATACCGCATGTAAATTCTTTTCTGGCTTATTCCTACTCAGTGAATTCTGATTCTGAAGTGAGAAAAGCATCTATCTTCTGCTTTCATGCTGTAAGATTACATAACTCATTACAGACTTGCATTTCAGTCTCTGCTATAGGGATAAGAAGACAGGGCCGTCAAGATGAGTCACCAGCCCAAGGTTACAGTTACCATCAGCATGGAAGAATCAGGGTACGTGGAATTGAGATTCCATGTCTGTTTCAGGCTTCTTTTCCTGCTTGCTACTAGTTTAATCAGCTTCAGACAGACCCTGAACTGCCTTGAGGACTACAGTCACATTCATTTTGTCATCCAGTCCCTTCCAAGTGCCTCCTCATTTTCCTACAATGTTTCTCATGATTAATTGAGTGCTGTCAAAGTTGTGAAACTTAAACTTTTGTTTGGTTTTGAACAATCTCCTTAGATTATTGTTTTGCACTCAGCTCTATAAATAAAAGCAGTAGTCCAACTCAATCAGCACCTTTATCATGGTAATGATGCAGAATTATTTCACCCTGCTTATTGTATATTGGATTTTTCTTTGGAAATACATTCAAGCCAAATAAATATATCTCCAAAGAAGACTATATGTTAGTCATCCCTGCTTATAATCCCATTTAATATGGACAAAATCTCACTGAGAATCCCAAACCAAGGGTCCTTGGCTTCCTTCAGTCAGAGTTATCAGCTCTTTTGTGACTTCTATTTCCCTCAAAGACAAATTGTGGGGGGATTCTTCATTATTCTACTTCAAAAATATATTCAAAGTTATTTCTCATTTACTTACTTACTTTATATCATAACTAAGGATTCTAACTCAATTATTTAAACTTGAATAAAGAAAGTTAGAGCAGAAGTCATCCACAGGTATCTCTTCTGAATTTCAGCTTACTTTCCCAGAACTGGTTACAATTTAATCTTTTGAAGAAAGTAATATACAAATGTCAGCTCTTGCAGCTATTCCTGCTTATTATATTATCCCTTTTCTTTTTTGCCAAAAGCTATGAGAAGATTCCTATTACAGAATCAGGGGCAATCATATATGCTCAATGAAGTCTGCATGTTAAGTACTAATCAGACAGGACATAATAATAAGACAAAAGTATCATCAGAGAAAAATGAGAAGAATATACAATTGCTTAGTAGAAGAGTTTTGTTGCTTGGAGTGAAAGTCTTCATGCTTTTCTCCTGTACCAGCTGAGATAGTAGATTAAGTGAAATATCCCAGTTCTGTGTATGTGCACATGGACTGGAATGCCCTAAATGATATTAATTTGTTTTGTCATGCCAAAAAAAAGGGAAAAATCATAAAGAGCTCTAAAGTGCTTAACTAAGAGAATCAATTATAAATATACATTTTGAAAGATTTGTATCCTCAAAAGTACAGTGATTTGTACATCAAATGTAATCCAAAATAATATATTTTCTCAGATTAATAAATTATTTTTATAAAGATTTTATTATTTTTCACGATGCATGTTTACTGAACATTTTCAGACATGGAAGGAGCCGACACATTGAATCTTAGACTTAAGAGTTGTAAGTCTGATTGTTTTGGAGATACTGTGGGTAAGGGCCCAGACTAACAGTCTTACTTTCCATGATAGGGTAGAGAAATATTTCATAGCACAACCCTTTAAGGCACACGTCTTTTTCTTCATGATTTTAATATTCAAGTGGTTAATATACCCAAGTGGATGTTCTCTGAAAGAGAAAAAAAACAAAAGAATTCTGGATTTATGGAAGCACGAATTTCTATTAATGTCAACTAGATGATATGCAACAGCTAGTGAGAGCATCTCCCAACTTACACCACCATCATCGCATGGTCCCCGCTACATCCACAATAACTTTAGAAAAACAGGGGAAGAACATAATATGAGCTTGTAGGATCTATGAGTCCTCATAAAAAAAAAAAAAAATGAAGACCTAAATAAATGGTTATTGTAAAGAAACAAGAAGATTAAATGTGACATTTATTTTTCTATTGGTGTTTTTCAGTGTTTGAAAATAATGGGCTCATGACCTTTTTGGTCATATTTCGGAAGAGTTATGTTAGTGAATTCTATACAAAACTTTTATCACTTTTAACTTTCTGTCTTTGAGGATGGGGATCTTCTGTCTTTGTAACACGAGAAAAATGTTTATCCCATGGGAATTTTGTCTTCCACTTTTAATAAACAAAGTGTTATTTTGCACCTGCTGTTTTCCCAGTGGGTTTGACTTAAATAATCAACGTGTTGGAACAAGGTATTTTAACTCTTTCACCATCAGCATAGATCAGAAAACCCTAACAACAATTTAGAAAACTGTTTTAGGTTGGGCTGGATGCCCAAATATGATTGCAAAGTTAAAAGAGGGCTGTTTAGAAAAAGGAGCCTTTTAAAGCCTATTTTCCCCTATCTTCCTTCTCCTAAGGTGATTTCTGCTTTCTGAAGATACAGCCACTTAATTCTTGCCTGTTCTTTTCTAATTAAGTGAACATTTTAAATGTAAGCTAAACAGTATTGCGTTAGGTAGGAGTTTCCAAATTCCTGTGCACCTAGCACTGATGTCATCCCAGAAGTACTCTCCCTCGCTCATAGACTGTGTGGGGATAGCACCAATTTGGAAGTGGAACCCAAGAATGTTAGTGCAATCTCCCTCTGTTAACATTAGAAAGATGGGTTCTAGTCTGATCAATCAGTTTTGATTTTTAGTGACTGGGGCCGATTGCTATTCATTAAGCAGATATTTGACTTACACGGTCAGATTTTTTTTTTGTCTGGTCAAAATATAGAGTATACAGGTACCGCCAAGCTATTGCATAGCACTCCATAGCTAAGAACTTTTGCAGAGCTGGAGACGTTTGTTTTTGGTGTGACTGAGTATGTTGCTATCTTGTTTTTCCAATTTCTTATTGAATCCAGTTGTATAAAGTTTTCTAATAATAGCCTTAAGAATTATTTTATTTATCTTTCTCTCCTGCCTGTTTAGATTATTGAAAAAAAAGACAGTTAAGTTTGCTTCCAATTTTTATGTTATGGTATTGGCAATCTTTTAATTTTGGGAATATTTATTTTTGTTAAGATAGTGAATATAGAAACAAGATGTTCACATGCCATCCCCTGTCCAGGGGTGAAGAGGTCAGATTTTAATACTATAATAATTCAACTATTATCTTCTGAAATAACTCCTAGTCTCTCGTGGCATTTTTGGTGCCAACAACAACAACAAAACCACATTTCTTATAGGAAAGGAGTAATATATTTTCTGAACATATAAGCAGGAAAATGTCATCCTCAACAGTGTACCTCAACTGGTTCAAGTCTTTGAAGTATTCACCACAGCATCATCTCTAAGGGAAACTCTTTGCATGATGAAGGCTGTGTCAGATCTGGAGCTTTGTATCACACCCTATTCCTGGGAAGTCTTCATAGGGATGTTTAAAGGATGCTCCTAATTATGTCACTAAGTGTAGCATAAACCAGTCACTTTTGCTTTAGTCAAAAACTATTGTTAGATATCCAGAAAAGCTGATGAAAATCTGGGCATGTGTAGCGCATTAATCTCATAACTGAGGTCAACATAGGCAAGACCTTGTTCCTGATAAAACTGATTTCATTTCTTTATTAATATAAACATCTTAATAACAGAGCCACTAAAACTTGGGAAATAGCTTTATGTCACATGTAGTAAACATGTGAGTATAGTAATCACTTTTGAAGGTACTTTTGATTAAATAGAATCAAAAGTAAACTAAATCCAATGATGCCAAAGATTTTGTTACCTGCCTAGCATGCTGTCAATTATTTCATCATATGTAAAATTCATTTATAAACAAAGAAGATTCAGGTTGAAGTAGAAAGTTAATGGGACAGTTCATATTTTATAATGATATCACTTTTAGTTCATTATTTAGTTGCCTTGAAGTCATAGCTAGATTGGGCCCAATAGGGTTAACTATGTAGCCGGAGAGTCCATAATCTCCTATATCAAGTTACTTCTTTGGGGGCTGGTGAAATAACATGGTGGATATAGCACTTGCTACTAAAATGTGAAGCCTGAGTTTGAATCTCCAGAATCAACGAAAGCCAGAAATGGCAGCATGTTCCTGTGATATCAGTGTTCCTACAGTGAGATTTCAGTAGAATCCCCAGCAAATGTAGGAAACAAGAGCTCCTGTCTCAAAGGTGGAAAGTTAGAACCAATTCCAAGGTTGTCCTACAACATTCACATGTGCAATATGGCACCTTCATGCACTAACACATACAAAACACAATCTCACACTCATACATGTGTGCACACCATGCATCTGTGTACATGCAAACACACACGCACACACACACACACACACACACACACACACACACACACCCTACAGAAAAGGAGAAGAATTTCTTTTTCATCAGGGATGATAATGTGCATCTGGAATAAGTATTAGGTAAGAGAGAACGTTATCCATGCTTTCCTTGATATTTATAATGACAAGATTTAAAATAGTCAGAGATGTCATATTTAAAGGTGATAAACTGCATTCAAAGACATTTTGCTGCTAGGAATGACAAATGGCATATGTTTCATTCAGCACTCAGTTTTCATTTGATTCTGAGAGCTTGCTCTGCTACACAGATAAGCTCAGTACAAAAACATGCTCAGAATGCAATCCTTTGTAATCCTTGGAAATTCCCCAGGAGCATTTATGGATGAGGATACTTGACTGCCACCTAAGCCTTTGTGTGGGTCTACAGTTTATATTATTAGTTGGCTTTCTTCAAAAATTTGTACTAGAGAACACCTTAAAATATAACCCCAGTATACCCTGTCCTGGTTCAAACCTGACTTTTACAGCTTTAGACTCTTGGAAAGTACCCAACTTAAGAAGGGTCATTTAAGGAATCAGTGCTTAAAAAAAAAAAAATGGATTAATAGATCAGATGTTACTAAAGCTCTGCTGCTTCTATAAAAATTTAAAATTTAACATATTATGGATATGTAGATTTTTTTAAAACAATACAGATTCACTGAGTATATGTTTTGGAAGATTTTTTATGTATGTGTTGGTTTAATATTTAAACTTTAATATGAAGAGACAATAAACTATGTTATGATGTATACTAAAAGTCTCTGAAATAATTCTTTGATTTAGGAAAAAAAAAGTCTACTGTTGATTTTCTGAAAACCTTTGTTTGTTTTGGATAAATGTCCTCTGGAATTCATGAAACAAAATCAAGTTTCTGTGTGATTATATTGAGAGGTGGGGCCTTTAAGGGTTGTTAGTGTTTATAGATGGAGTGGGGTTATACTCCACATACATAGATATAATGTTTTCCCCTTTCCACATGAGAACTTTGTGCATCTCTGAATACGTGGCCCTAATACCCATTAAACATGTTGAAACCTTGAAATCTGGATTCGCATTTTCAGTAAGGAATCCATTTATTTCATTTATAATTATCTAGTCTCCTGCATTTGCCATATGCTGTTCAAACACATTAAGAGAGCACTGGTAGTGATGTTGTAATGGAGTCCTAAAAAGGGAGAGATCCTTAAAATGTCTATAAATGCACGAGAGGAAAGAGGTGCAGCACCCCAAATGGAACTCCAAGGAGAATTTTACGAGGACTAGGAAGAAAGGCTTCATGAGCAAAACTTAGTAGTGTTATCCATAGCCGTGATCAGAGTGTTGGTAGAAGTATAGACAATTAGGACTATTATTTAGACTGTCACACAACTATAAGGCACATGTTACTAGAAGCTGCAAGAGGGACATCCGTTTGATGATTCTGATTAAATTCTAATATTTTGTGGAAGAAAATTTAGATGGTAGTGCATGTTTGACAAAAGAACTATTAGAGAGTATTGAAGATTTAAGATGTAGGAAATAAAATAAAGATGAAAAATTGTAATTACTTTAAACTCAAAGAAATAAGATTTTATTTTTTTTTATTTTAAAATTTTAAAACTCTCTCTTCACTCCCTCCCTCTCTCCCTTCTTTCTGCGTGTGTGTGTGTGTGTGTGTGTGTGTGTGTGTGTGTGTGTGTGTGTGTGTGTGTGTGTGAGCACTCAGGCAGGCCAGTTAAAAGCATTTCATCTTCTGGATCTGGAATTATAAGTAATTGTGAGTTGCCTGTGTAGATTCTGTGGATGAAACTCAGGTACCTCTGCAAGAAAGCACAACCCTAATTGCTGAGTCACCTCCTAGACCCAAATATTTAGGAAGTTCCTAGCCTTTCGGTAACATGGAGAATGAAAAGTGTTGGTGAGAACACCAGTGGCAGCCAATCAATATTTCTTATGCAAATTGGTTGAAATAGAAACTTTTCATTTAAAACCAGCCTTGAGTCTCAGCATTATAAATCTGAGTAGTTTAAGGGGTAGTGTGCTGGAATGAATTTATTTTCTTGTCAAGAAAAACATAAATGGGGCCCAACAGAGCATCCTGTGTTCTGAACGTTCGCTCAATGTCATATGTTGAAACATAATAATAAATGGGGTTGTACTAAGACATGCCATTATAATCATTCTGTTCTACTCATATAGAAGATACAGATGCACTCATAAGAGGGCTCTTTAAGAATTTGGAAAGGTGGCCTGAATGGCAAAATCTGGGTTTGTAGTCGGTTGCAATGAATTCCCTTTTTTTGTTCATGTTTTGTTTTTATTTCTGAAAAACAAAGTTTTTATTATTTAAAAGAAAATGGAAGAACTGGAAACAAAGATCCTAGGTGTAGTACCCAAAATATATATCACAAGTTACAAAATCTAACTAATATAACCAGGTTCATAAATATACCCTTCATTTTGCTAGAAGCTACATTATGACATGAGAGAAAAACAGATTAAATGGATTTTAATAATATATTTTCTTGGCCTATGTATCAAAATGTCTTAACTTCAACACAAAATCAATGTAACAGTATTAACGAGATATTTTATCCTGCTAAGTTATTGAAGCACAGTGTGTATTTTAATCTTACAACAGTTCTCAGCTGGTATTAACACTGCTGCAAAAGGTGCTATCCATCTATGACTTCTGGCTACCCTATTGAACACTGTGCTACTAAATTCTGACTCTTAATCATTTTTTGAAATAAGACAATAGGAATGACTTTATCAAGAATAGACTTAGCAGTGATCATGGCATATGGGATGGTTTGAACAAGAACCTTTCTTTTAAAACATCAGTAAATCTGAAGTTCAATGAACGTGAATTGATAAATTGTTCTAGATATTCAAAACCTTAACAATAGAGAAACTAAGTAAATAGGAGTACAGTTATGATGAAATATTCATTACACTAATTTTATGATTGTGCAAAAAGGATATTATATCTTCACAGAAGAATATAAATAATGTCTATTAACAGCTAAAAAAAAAGATTGCTTTTGCATTTTCTATAGTAAATGTTTCTGAGAATAAAACAAAAGCATTTTTTTTCTTACAATAAATAAATAATTAGTAAGGCAGTTTTAAAATTGTAATTCTATTAATGAGTGGACATTAATTTTTCTTTATGCCTACATATGTCTTCTAATTCTATAACAAAATCATTGCTGTTATATTCATGATTTTCAAAAAAGTCATTTAAATTTATTCATTTACGATATGTCTTACTCTCCTTTTTCAGTTGATGTGATAAAACACCTGGAAAGAACAGCTTAGGGAAGAAAGGGTTTATTTTATCTCTTGGTTCCAGGTTAGCATCCATCGTAGCCAAAATAGTAACGTCCAGAGGCAATAGCAGATCCATCAGGGATGCTGCCGGCTTATAGTCAGCTTGCCCTTTCGACCATTCTACAGTCTATAACTCAAAGCTCAGGGCATGGTACTGTCCACAGAGGACTAGGTCTTCTCCCAGCAATTAACATAAAAAGACCTCTCACAAACACGCCTGTTGGTTAACCTGATTTAGACAGCCTTTCATTGAGATTCTTTTCTCAGATGACTCTAGACTGTATCAAGTTGATGATTAAAATTAACCTGCACAGTATGTTCTTTAAAGTGGAAAACAAAGAGATATGAAGGAAATGTAAGTAATGTGATCTCTGTGATACAGAAGGCACATATAAACATACATAGAAGAATCCAGAAGACTGGACCAAGTTACCAGCTAGCATTTCACCTAAACATTAACATTGGAAAGCAAGCAAAATATGACTTAGCTTCTCTTATGGCTCTGAAAACATAATTGTGCTGAGACAATTAGGGAAGGCTTTTATATTTGCATTTTGATACCTTTCAAAATAAATAAAATCCAGAAGATAACCTACCAAAGTTGATGATACATTTTTGCAGTCATCTTGTTCCAGAGTTTTCCAAGTACAAATTGATTTCATGATGACAAGCCCAAGTAGTAGGAGAATTTTTCCCACAAAGTGTGTAAATTCATGTTCTGAATAAATATTTAGACCCACTAGGTAATGATAATATAGTATTTTCATATTCCTTGAGCTCCTAAGGTCTTGGATATTACTAAAACCAAAATAAAAAGATAATAATTTAGCAAACAGGGCAACCAATCCAGTAATTGTGTTCTTTTAAAGTAGAATGTGTTCCTGCCCTCAGTACCTTTACACACACACACACACACACAAACACATAACAATGTAGTAAGAGGTTTCTGGCAGGGACTTTCAGGCCTAGGCTCACGGTTGAGACCTGCAAAACCACAGGCCCACAGAAACATCCAGACGCTTACACTAATTTTAGGCTGATTGGCCTAAGGTCCATGCATATAACTTGCTAATAAACTAACCCATGATTCGTATCCTGTTCAGCCTGTGGGCTCAATACCTATTCTCAGAGCAGCACAGTTGTACTCTGCATCTTCTGGCTTGTCTGGCAACTCTGGAGTCTCTGTGGCATTTCTGGTCTGTTCTTCCTGTTCCCAGAGTTTTCTTAGTCTGGTAGCCCCTCCTAAACTTCCTGTCTGCCTTTGGCTGATCAGTGCTTTTTATTAAGCCAGTGGGTGGGACAATTATTTACAATTGAACAATATAATCCCCCTACATATCCCTTTTTCTCTTTTTAAAACAAAAAGAACTCCAAATCTAATATCCTTTTCCCCCATTATCTATAACAACTTATAAGCAACACTGTAAATAAACACAAACATCCATAATCCATGTTTTGGGAATGTGGGCATCATTCTCTAGGCTACTTCCTGCTGAATGGGGACACTGGCAATGCCTTGGGAATCTTAAGAAAAATTTGGGATTATGCACAAGTCTTTAGTGGAATAGTCTCTAAGGCTGGATCATCTCAGCCAGTCTCCTTGAAACTGTTCTGGATACAGAGCTCAGGAAACTTCAACAGAGGTGCTCTGAAATGCTAAATCATCTGGTCCATCCATTTCCACTGGAGATTTTTCAGGGGGTCTTCCTCTATAAAACTTTATGTTCTTTATCCAGGAATAAATCTTGGCCATCCATTTCCAATGGAGATTTTTCAGTCTTACCCAGCTGTCTTCCAGCTTCCTCAGCCTGGCTCCTCCTGGCTTCTTTTGCCCTTCTGTCTTTCTCTGTCTGCCTTAAATACTCTCTTCTCTCAGTTAAGATGTGGCCCCACCACTGCCTGCCTGGGAGCCTGGAACTCCTTCTGTAAACTAAAATGACCTGGAACTCAGTTGGGATTAAGGGCATAGGTCACCACTCCTGGGATACTCCCTGTGCTGGGATTAAAGGTGTGAATCACCACTCTCTGATCCTGCTAGGCTGTCTGTGGGTAGATCCCTTTGATATCTTCAAATGTTTTATTATATCCCCACACAAAAGAGTCTTAATTTTCTGGACATCAAAGACTTCATAGCTTTAGAAAAATATTGTAACTGTATATAATGTATATCATATTGTAATTATAATGCCAACAGAAATGCTAATGCAGTTTTTCTTGCCTTAAAAGCAAGTGAGGTTATCAAGGACACAAAGACTACTGGATAATTTTTAAAAAGTAACACACACACACACACATAAATAAATAAATAAACTTTAAGAGGCCCGGCTGACAAGACTTCTGACTGTAAGACTATAAAATAAAAGAGGCTGGGGACCCCAAAGAGGAAACAGATCATAGGAGCGTGTAATGACTTTTCTCATGAGGCATCTGCTAATCTAAGGAAACCAAGCTTGTAGTTTAGTTGTTCTGATGGGAAGACATAGGGGAAACAGTGTATGTCTGCCTTCTGGGGCTACGTTTCCCGTGGGAAACCAAACCTGTATTAACAGGCATAGTAAGATTCAACGATCCTGAGCACCCCTCCTGAAGTGACTGATTCATGAGTAGACTATGGGAATCTGTTGTCTACACTGTCAAAAATGGAAGAAAACACATAAGGTAGCTGGGCTTGTGATGCTCATCTCTAATATGGTCCTGCAGAAACCTAGTGGGAAGAATCAGGATGAACTATTAGCCTCAGCTACATAGCAAGATCGAGGCCAGCCTGGGTTATATATGACCGTGTTAGAAAAGAAAAAAGACACATACACACAGTGAGTGGAAAGAGAGGAAAAAAGGGAGGAAGAGGGGGGGGAAACGGGAGGAGGGAGTGAGGGGGGGAAGGGAAAGAGAGATAGAAAAAGAATCCGGTTAATTGCTATACCTTGGAAGCTAGGATTCCTTGCCTTTTATGCTGTCCAAATTTGGGCCCTTGTATGATTTATAGTAGAAATGTGAAACATATGATTGCCCAGATTTGCTATGTAAAAGACAGTCTGGCTGAGGAAGAATGAATGAAGGAACGCAGCTAGGTAGTTGTTGTCATGCTACAAAGAAAGGAAACCTAGATCTCAGTGACATCTTGGCAATGGTGAAAAAAGGTCAATCCAGATGTCCTGTATATGTCACTTAGGAGTTTTTTGATGTATGACTTGTGGACAAAAGTAGTCACTGATATAAAAATGGTCAAAAATGAAAATATCGTTTATTCTGGAAATGTTTCTTGAGGTTATTGCTTTAGAGGTGATCTCACCCACTGGAGCCAGTGCGCATGTACAAGTACACACAGTCTCGGTATTTTGTTACTACTTAGTTTCTATCACCGGGGGCGGGCGGGGGGGAGCAGTGTTGATACATTCAAAGCAGACAATAGCATACAAAAATTATTATGAACTATGTCAGTGTGTATTGAGATGGCTTGGTTCCGTTTAAAACTGACTGAAAAACTAAAATTAGAATGTGTGATGTAAAATTATATATCCTTCATATCATATATTTACATTAAAATTCATAACAGGAGTAAAAGTACAATTATAAAGCAGCAATTAAATAATTTTATGGTTGGAGTCACCACAACATGAAGAACTATAATAATGATTTGCAGCATTAAGAAGGTTGAGAATCACTGTAATAAATAAATGTAAAACAGATTTCCAGAAATTATTTTAATAAGTAGGCAGTTAGTCACTGAAGACATGTTTCCTTCTAGTTTGCTCCAAAACTTACAGATACTCCAATTCTGTTCAGGAAATTTAGAAAAATCTCAGTGAGAACCCAGTGTGGTCCAGGTACTCTTCTAGACATTGAGAAGATGATCACAGTGCTCAACCTCTGAAAATGAAATCTTATATCTTGCATCTTGCTTTGAATAACACAGCTTCTACAGATAAGGAAGAAGTAGATACAGTGTGAGAGTTATATACTACAACTGTGGGAAACTCTAAAAAGCAAAAACAAGTGTGTTTACAATTTTTGACAAATATATTTTGTTGTTAGAATAAAAACATAATTTTCTACTTCCATGGAATCATAGGAACAAAGCCTACTGAGCAAAATTGTTAGACTTGAAGTTTACCCTAACCAGACTGGCATACACCAGGAAAATAAGAGACTTTGTCGTTTATTTCTTTTGGTAAAAGCAAGCTGCACTCTTGAAAATTTGTATTCCAATCATAGACTTAAAATAGTCAATGTTAAGTTGATCTAATTTACTTTTGAAAGAAATCACATGCTAAATAACATGTATGGATATTACATATAAAAATTCTACAGCAATCAAAGATGCCCAGTCTTTTACATGAATGTGTTTGAATGTAAAAAAAAGCAGTGAGAGCTGGATAGACATCTCAGTGAGTAGTGTATTTGTACATAAACCTGATGAATTGAGTAAAATCCTTGAATCACACATAAAGATGGGAGGAGAGAGAGAGGGAGGGAGGGAGGGAGGGAGGGAGGGAGGGAGGGAGAGAGAGAGAGAGAGAGAGAGAGAGAGAGAGAGAGAGAGAGAGAGAGAAAAGGAGGGAGGGAGAGAGAGGGAGATAAAGGGAGGGAGGGAGGGAGAGAGAGAGAGTGACTTGATGTAATTTTTTTTTATTCTATGCTAGGAATTCTGGGAGTTTTATGTGCATGACAAGCACTCTCCCAATAAGCCACATTGTCTAACTCTGAAAATCACTTTTTAATGCATATTTACTCAGGGTCATATATAATTGAAATTAGAGTATTAAACTATCTCCATGGATTGTTTATTGAATTATTATCTTAGCTATAAGAGGTTGTTGGTACTAACATAAGTGTCCTATTAAAGATGAATAACATGCATTTCAGATAAAAATAATTGAACAAATTGTGTACTGAAGTTTCTCTGAGGTTCTGTAATAGAATTAGAGGATTTCAACAGCAATATGGGCCTTACTGTGAGTGACAGTTTAACTCAAGGCTAATTTTAGATTTGTAATCAGGGTGATATTTGCTCAAATTTTAGCTCAGTAAATTTCCATCTGAGTTCTCGAAGGTTTACATGTCTTACTTATCAAATGATAATCATGACGATTTTATTAAAGATGTTATAAAACTGTTGATAGATAAAAGAAATAATAACATCATTCAAATAGTTCTTCATGTCTAATGAACATTTGTTCAGGTTTTGTTATTGCATAGTTTTAAGGATTATCATCAGATGAGTGTCAAGATAGTAATGGTCAATTTCAGGAAGAAATTATTTGAACACAGGTAAAGAGAAGGAAGAAAAAGTGTCTCTTGGTCTCCAACTATTCTATCATGAAGAGTTTGGGGATGAAGTACAAACTTAAACATTCATCATATTAACTATCATATCAAAAATCTAAATCCTAGTAATATTCTGTTTGTAAGTATAGATCAAAATCTATTGATATAACAATCACTTGTTGGTTCAAATAATTAAATGTGATCTTCACAGTTTTTTTTTTTCATTATGGTGTTCTATATAAGGCTAAAGTGATAATTGATGGTTGAATTTTTAATGCAGCTAGGCTTTATTCTTCTAATTCTTTCTTCATAGTAAATGCTTGAACTCATCTGAGAACCATTAGGTACAGAAGAGTAATATTCATAATCAGTACAGAAATTGCTATGCAACATTGCTGTTGCATGACTTTTGTTGGGGAAATAGGGACACAGTCAGCATTACAGCTGATAAATCAGTGGTGGGAGACCATGGGAACAACTGTACCAAAATCCAACCTTGCAAATCAATGGATTTACTGGCGTTATTCACAAAAACAGTTAGTTACTTTACATTGGTTACATTTAGGGAGCTGAAGCACTACTGGTCTGTAGCCAAGCATGCCAATCATGGTAATAGCTCAAAGTACTGTATTACTGGAGTTTCCTTCACTAATTGCAGGCAGCTCCACTGAAGATTACTCTCTGGCCAGCAATTGTTTACTGCTGATATAAAATGTAAGAGGGGACCTTGAGACTTGTAACTTTTTGAACTTTTTGAGTCTTAAAAGGTTTCTTAAGCCTCATAATTGTATTTTTTTGACTTCCTATGGATCTCCATGTTCTGTCCAGGAAGAATCAACATATATGTTGATATACATATATTCAGAAAAGAACGTAACTTATATTTAAATATTTGGAGGGGTTAAAAATTACACATTTAATGCTATAAGTTGGGAGGCAGAAGCAGACAGAGTTTAATACAATTCTGGTGAACATAGAAACTTCGAGACAAGTCAGATCTTCATAGTCAAACCCAGTCTCAAAAACAAATCTTGTTACACTTATAGCATTATAATATGTGTAGAAAAGATCTATGCAAAGTATTATATTTTCTAATGTGTACTAAATTCTTCCTTACATTGTGCACTAAGATATTGATATCCGGTGTCCTTTCACAAATTCTCAGCCATCATCAAGTGTAAGGTGAAAACACACAGTCTTCATTCCTTATTCTGTTCCCTCTGTCGTTCCCTCATGCCTAACTTATCAATTAAGCACACATATAATGGTCTTAATTGACTTTCCTAAATCAACTTAGCTCTCACTATCTCTTAATTGAACTCTCCAGGAAACTAGATTGCATGTAAGTGATTCTCTTTATAAGGTGACAAATTTGAAAAGAAAAAAAAAAAACCCATTACCATCACACTTTTACATATATATGTACACATCCGTGAGGTCTGAGATCACTGTTGTTTCATCTAAACTAATATTTATTGAAATACAGAATAAGTCGCTTCTAACTTTAAGTACAAATGTGCCTTTCTATTATTTTTAGTAATTTGTTGAGAATTCTGTAAATGTTTTGGTCACATTGATCCTCTCTCCACAAACTTCCTGGATGCATTGCCCCCTCTTTTTCTACCCATTTGTATCTTCTTCTTCACCATCAAAAGGTCAACTTGTGTAGCTCAATGTCCTTGAGTGTGTGGTCTTCAACTGGAACACAATTGAGTGGTTACACTTTTAGAGAAAACTGCCTTTTCCTTTCTTAGTCTCTAGAATTGCCACTAGCTTTGCAGCTGAAGTGGAACTTCGTGGTAATATTTTCATATTTGATAAACAACCATCTGAAATATCAGAGAAGAGATCTACCCACACCAGTCCAGGAGGATCAGAGAGTGGTAACTCACACCTTTAATCGCCAGCACTGGGAAAGAAGTGGTGTGGTGACCTACGCCCTTAATCCCAGCACATCTGAGTTTGAAGCCGGTTTGGTATTCAGAGGGAGTTCTAGGCTCCCAGGCAGGCAGTAGTGGTGCTAGGCCTCTAATCCCATGACTCCAGAGACAGAGGAGCTCATTCTGTGTTTCTGTGAGTTCAAGGCTAACTACCAAATCATACTAACCCAAGCCTTTAATCTAAACCAGGATATGAAACTGGGCAGAGAGGGTATTTAAGGCAGATGTAGGAAGACAGACTAAGGCAGAAGAAGCCATGGAGGAGAGAGGCTGGAAGACAGCTGGGTGAAGTTTGACTGTGGTGTTTCCTCTCTTTGATATTTCAGCCTTTCCTTGATATCTGGCTCTGAGTTTCCTTTAACACAAGAGAATTTGTGCAACAGACTTCATGATCTGGCTGAAATTTGGTCTAGTTTAGGCTTGCACAGATGTTAAGCATGTCACTGAGTACATATGTGCAGATGTCTTTTTTTGTTCAAACAACACTATTTCCTTGTCATCCACCATTTCATGGTTTTGCACGTTTTTCTACCCTTCCTCCAAAATGATCCCTGAAGCTTTGAATAACTGGGTGCATTGTGAATGTACTGCTTAGGGCAGAACATCTCCACTCTCTTGTTCTCTGCAGCTTTGACAGTTGTGGGTCTTCATTTTGATCATTGTCTACTGCAAACAGAAGCATCTTTAATGAGGGTTGAGAGATTCCTTAGCCTAGGAGTATAATGATAAGTCATTACTAATCGGTTTAATCCTTTGTCCATGTGGCAGAGTAATTCTAGTAGGTTTTTTCCTCACATCTATGACCATAGGTTCTAGTTTCAGGAAAGGTGCCACATATATATTTCATCTTGTGGAGCAAGCCTTAGATCTAATCAGAGAGAGGTTGGTTGTTCATGCCATTATTGCACCAGAGGAAAGGCCTATGGTTGTAACTCATTTTGCAGTTGAAACCAAACATAAAAGCAAGCAAGCATGCCCTTGTGACTAGTGTTAAATACTAATGTTCCTTGGTAGAAATTCTCTAATTAAAGTAAGAAACAGAAGACTAAACACGTTTATGCCAAGAGAGTACTGGTTATGTAACTCCCAAATCTCTCGCTCATAACCTGTTTGTTTTTTTCTTAGTCAATTTTTTTCATTGATTTTCCATACCAACCACAGTTTTCCATCCTTTCTCTTCTCCCATTCCTTCCATTAACCTCTTATCTGCACCCCCTCCTTAATTTTTTTCTCCATTCAGAAAGTGGCAGGCTTCTCATGGGTTTCAACAAAGCATGGCATATCAATTTGAAGTAGGACCAAGCTTCTCCCCTTGCATCAAGGCTGGAAAAAGCAACCAAGCATTGGGAATATATTCTCAAAAGGCAGATCAAGTGCCAGAGACAGGTCCTAATCCCATTGCTAGGAGTCCCACTGACTGATCAAGCTACACAACTGTCATCTACAGACAGATGGCCTAGGTCAGTCCCTTGCAGGCTCCCTAGCTGTTGGTCTAGATTCTGTGAGCTCCAATGAGTTCATGTCTGCTATCTCTGTGGATTCCCCATCATGACCTTCACTCCCCCAGGGATGCCCTTCTTTTTAATCCCTCATCACTAGTTATGTTTTAAGTAAAAGTGATGGCAAACTAATGACAGCATACTCTTTATACAAATTTATTTTCATTAATCTGATAATAGTGCTAAAATAATGCCAAAGATAACACACAACACCCTATAAAGAAATATGAACTCCAAAATCTGGGCTCAGATAATGAATACTCATGTAACAGGTACTTCATCTTTGTCCAGCTCAATTTCACATCCAAATGAAGTTGTTCTTTTTATCATGAGGTCACATCACATACCACATACCACAGATTTTCATAAGCTCTTTTTCTAACTCATTTCTGTTTAGTATATAATATGGATTTTCACAGGATACATACAAGAACTGTGTCATCTTCCTGACTATAAACCATATAAATGGTGTGATGTTCTTAACAATGTTGCCTGTAGTAATACATTCAAAAATTTGTATCCAGTCTGTATTTGCTTTCGAAGTTGATGGAGGAAGTTGTTTAGTTTCATGATAGATGTTAAAATCTTGACCTATAAGTATAAAACAATCAGGAAAACACAGATTTTGAATAAAAGTAATTTTACCTACTATTGTGATTGATATTTAAATCCAAGCTAAAAATGACCAATTCTATAAAGATGAAAACTTTAAAACACAAAATTAAAGAGGAGATTTGCACTTAAAAGCTGTATTAGCCCGCAATGAAGTGGACTATTTTATTTATTTTTAGCATATCTGCATCTCTTTAATATGTCTATGATATTTTTATACATGTATACAATGTGTCTTCATCATATTAACCCTGCTCAACTTCCTCCTTCCCAGTCACAACCCTCTCCTATCTGCATAATCCTTTCTTTTATCCTTATAATCTACTGAGCCGAACTAGTACTGCTCAGTGGAATATTAACTGATCATAGGAACTTGATATGGTTCAGGTTTCTTGCAGATAACCATAGCTACTTTGAGCTCATGAGTGCAATAGCCAGGTAATGTCAAGAAGACAACATTTCACAGCACCCTTCTCCATCCTGCAGATCTTAGATTCTTTCCACCTCCATTTACGTGTTATCCCCTTAGCTTTGAAGGATTGCTATATATGTTCCATTTAGGTCTGAGCACTCAGCAGCCACTTAGTCTCAGAGCACAACTAGCAATGCATTAAATTATTGCCTACAGAAAACACAGACATCTCTGGTCAGCATAAAGAACAGGACTAACCTATCGGTATCAGTATACATATTTAGAAAGCAGTGTAGCAACATGTATCTATAGCAAAGCAATAATAATAGCTTATTGCTCATGACTTCCTTAACTGTGGGCTTCTGTCTGGGGTCACAGGATAAAGCTAACATTCTCTCCTGTGGAGCAAGTTGTTAATCCAAATCTTATGCGATTGGTCACCTGACCAGCTATATGCTACTACTACATCATTGCGTATATCTGTCCAGCAAGTTTGTATTAGAAAATTCAAGATTCATCAAAGGATAATGCCATCCA
The DNA here is from genome assembly GCA_033318265.1 of Phyllotis vaccarum. NCBI lineage: Eukaryota > Metazoa > Chordata > Mammalia > Rodentia > Cricetidae > Phyllotis > Phyllotis vaccarum. The sequence goes on from JARWLC010000016.1 coordinate 56,463,194, forward strand.
TTACTTTTTGAATTGAGTTTAAGGCCACTAGACAGTATTAGTATCAGTTCCACTGCACGCCATGACACAGACTGTCTGCTGACATACTCTTTTGTGTCCAAGTGCTAAGAAAAATGGTTATGTTTTCAGTTAAGTAAACAAACATTAAAGTGTTGGCTAACATTTACAAATTATGTCACCTGTTTACTTCAAGTGCCCTGATTTTGCAGAGGAACAACAACAACCCATTGTGTTCTTTGTTGTTAAATTTGAAATTTTACTTCAGAATTAGAAAATTGACTTATCACTATTTCAAGTATAACTATATACATTAAATAAAGTTAATATTCAAATTTTGATTATTCTGTTCTCCACCTACCTTTTTTTATAACCTCTTTACCTTTCTTTCTCATGCCATTTTGAGCCTCGATTTCAAACATTATTGCATGAGATAAATCTTTTTTAATTGCTTTCTTTCTTAGAGTCATGTTTTGACCTGGAGTTCTTAACAAGTCATCAGAGATGCAGTTATATGTCTTGTAACTTCATTTGTATACTATTGTTGACATTACAATTGGAAGTGTTCATGATCCATAGATGTTTTTATTTTTACTAGGTCAGATTTGTGGCTGCTTTATTAAATAAAAAATTAGAGTAATTTACCTGAGTATATAAACTCATTTTTGTAGCACTTCAGGCTCTTGATTTCAGTGTACCGTAATTTCATGAAAGTTTTTAATTATGTTGGAATAATGAGTAATTTAGTAAAATAGATGTGGCATCTTTATTTTTCAAACCTTTGGTTCTATTATACAGTAATACATTAACTATTGACAAGAATTCACTCTGAAATGTGTCATTCATGCCTTTGAAAATATCGAAGAGCAAACCTCAGCCATCACGAAGGGTTAATTTTCACCACTGTATGTGACTTTAGTTCAACATTGATATAGGTAGAAGTTAATGGAAGTGTATGTCTCCTTTATTTACTATACCCTTTTAGAAGAATCTATTAAGTTGAAATAAGTTCTAAAATAATGATAAGAGCTTAGAAAATAACCAAATCAGAAGTAAAGGTGCTATCATTATCAAGGATCATACACTTGATATAATTAGATGTTATAGATTTATAGTATATTTCTTCACATCAGCTTTATCACAAACAATCAATGAGTAGGGCTACAGGATAAAACATGGCTCTTTATTGAAATTCCTCACTACCATTATAATTTTATTGGGCCAACTTTGAAAATGATTAGATGCTGACAACAAAATTGTGATTGTATAGCTGTGCTCTTCACAGACCACCACCAACTTTCCCATTCCTTTCCCAAACCTATCTACATGAGTGTTGTCTATCTGTATCAATGCGCTTTGTGTTCTCCTTTGTTTTGAGGGAAGCTCTCCCTATATATGTCAGACTGACGTGGAGCTCATTTTTTCCTGCCTTGACCTCCGCACTTCTGGGATCACAGGTAGGTATCACCACACTTCACAACCTATCTACATTTTTGCTCTGAGACCACAGTAGGACTTTCCTGTCTATTACTCTTAGAACTTTGCATTAATGAATTCCTTCTTTTTAGTGATGTCAAACTTCTGGATCCTGCTTCAGAAATTCACAGGAAAAAAAAAAATGTTTATTCTCTCCTGCTGCTCTCTTCACAAGGTGCTGCTTTTTCTTAACCTTTCAACTTCCTTGCCATCTCTTCCATGGCTTCACCACCCTCTCTTCATTTCCTTCTATTCTTGATGTCTGTTACACTTTGATGCTGTTCCACACAATTTAGCACTTACTTATACAGTGTCATGTAGTGTTAGCGGATGTTTTACATGTTCTGTCCAGGATTCTTCAACTGGAACAGAAGCATGTGGATTCGGGCATTATATAGCAACCTTTATACATTACTGCAAGTTTCTGCACTGCCATTCACAGACCTGGACTTGTCTCAAGATGAGTTGATGAGCTCTGCACCCCACCCTCCTTTGTGCCTGCTAGATATTTGTATTAGGACATGGCTTCCCTTTGAGTTATCATTAGTTTCTTTCTTCTGTTTCCTTCCTATAGAAAGTTGGTGAAGTCTCATATCCTGCCTTTCAGCATTTTCGTTTTGCTCTTAATACTCACAGGAGTGTCTTGTAGAAGGTGGGCCCTCAGTATGCAGTTGACAAATGAAGAAGTCACTGAATTTGGCTTATTTTCATTTACGTGTACATCAGATCTCTTATGTTATCAGAAGAGTGAGAAAATAGGGATATATATTCTGTTGAAAATTCTATCTGCTTTGATTTTCAAAACATGGAAATTTATAATATATAGCATTCATGATATAGGCTTTAGAAATAAACATAGCTACATTGCAAGTCTGAGTGATCTTTAAGAAGTTGCAAAGTCTCCCTAAACCTCAGTGATATCACAAAAAGTGGGGCATGCCCAGTGGCCTCACAGTCCCATTGTCATAGTTAATACGTATGATTCCCACCCCCCCAGGCAAATTCATTGTCATAGGATACATTTTCAGAACATTTTGAATAATTTATTATTTATTTAAGAAGCTTAACAGCAGAAAGAACTCCACATATGGGAAAACAATCCTATATACCAGATGACTATACATTAAAAATACAAGATAAATATGATTACTGACAAATAGAATACCTTTCATGACATATTTGAAAAATCTGAGCATCTTGAAATATGGTGTCAAAGATTAGCAAACATTATCTGTACCATATCAAAGAAACAATCTTTCTGGTTCTCTAAGCAATGATTTCTGTACTCCCTATCAATTTTGCCATCATCTTTTGAAAATAGTTATGGATACCACAAGGAACAATTCTGTTTCTCAAAATCTATATTAAAAGAGGTAGTGAGACAAACGTGATGACCCTTGTACTGCATGGATAAAATCTTGGTTTAAGTAGATAATTCCATTGACTATGGATTATATTTTCACACGCCAATGGAATATACAATAATGTCAAAACTTTAATGGAACAAGATTGTTTTCAAGGAAACATTTAAAAACTATTTATTGGTTCAAAGTGGTCTGTAATCAGTGTTTTAAATTACTTTGCTGTGAAAGCCTAATGACCTGAGTTTAATCCTAGCATCATCATAGAAGTCAGAGACTGACACACACACATAACACAAATATTATTAACATAGTTTGTATTTTAACCTTTATATTTAGTTCAATAATGTCTAACTACAATTGCTAACCAACTGCTAGTCAGGAATAAAGGTTGCATTGTTCGGTAGCTGTGGTGTGACATTTGGTCTTGGCATCATTCTTTGAAGATGTGTTATGAAGATCTGGGGTCTTAGGAATCGACATAGAAGCATTATCAAATAGAGCAAAGACAGTGGGCTTCTGATCTATGCAGACTACCTCTTCTTAATATGCTTGTCTTGTCTCTGCATCCCAGATAAGTTGAGAACATATAAAATTTAGCCTAGGAGAAAGAAGAGAACCACTGGGGTAGAAGCCAGGTCACTGATACCCATCATATATTTAAAGGGCAGTGTCCTCCCCTCAAGGAATTATGCAGTTAAATTTGGGCCAAGATACAAATGTTCCATTCTAAGGGATTTTGTTAAAATTGTTTTGCATAGTTTTGTAGTTATTTTACAGAACTCCGGGCTCAGTGTATCTAAACTGTTAAAAATAAAACCGAAGAGCTGGGGCTATGGCTCAGTGGTTATGAGTACTTGGTGCCCTTTCAGAGGACCTAGGTCCAATTCCAAGTACACATGGTGACTCACCGCCATGTATAACAGCAGTCCCGGGGGATCCAATGCACTGTTCAGGTACCAGTGAGTACCATGCACACGTGATAATGCACATGCAGGTAAAACATTCAGATACATAATATTTTTTTTAAATACCACTGAATTCTACTTATGGGTAGAATAGAAATTTTGAATGCACATACACATTTATGAAAGTAAATGAACTAGCTAGTCTTTGTACTATAAAAATGTCGATATGTGTATTTAAATTAAATTATAAAATTAATACCTGAGTCCATGTATTGACATACAGATTTTACATGCTCTTTTTGAGCCTTTTCAGATATTGTGATGGTGAAGGCTTCATCCTGAAGTTAATATCTGACTTATTTTAATTCATTTGGGAAATCTGAAAGTTCTATTTCCTATCTTAAAAAATCAATGCCAACTCAATCAACGCTCCTACAAACAAGCTGTGGTTCTTGAGTTGGAGAAAAGTAAGCAAGTTAAACTGTTAGCGTTGTTTGTTCAATTCCTGTTATTTTTAACCCGATAGAAGCAGTATGGGCATAGCACCCAACAAATTCCTTTCTACCCCCTAAGCAAGAGAAATCTGAGCTATCAAGTTTGAGACCAATCCAGCAATCAGTAGACTGAACTTAGCAAGAGCGTGAAATGCTATAAATTAATTAGGAAGATGACAGTTTCTACTGAATGCACACCTTCTATATATTTACTTTAAATCTTAGATAATACTCTAAAGAAATGTTAATGTGTACCTGTGGAAAAAATGTATAGAAAATTTTCTTTTTGGCTGCTCTTGGTATTCCATAATAATCCCAGATTAACTAAACACTATACTACTCTCCAAGCCAAACTATCACCCAGATGGCTTTCTGTCTCTGTTTTGGCTGCTTTACTCTGAAGACATCCTGTGTTGTCCTTCATTCAGAATGGACCTCAAATCCTCTACAAGACAGAATGCAGTGATGCTGGTTTTTGTATTTTCATGGACATGTTTTTTTTTTGTTTTTTTTTTTTTTGTAGCAAAACTCCTGTAGCAATTTAAAAAAATGTGTCATGTTTTAGTTTTAATCCAGTGGCATGATGAAATTCATTTTAAAATGTTGAGTCTGGTTCATCCATTTCTGTAAGCTATTGATTATAAAAATGTTGTCTGTTGTTGAGGAGTAAAATTATCTCCATTATCAAGGATCTGTACCGACTGCCAAATAAGTACTTTTTCCATATAACTCGTACAATAGCTTTGCAATTTTTCCCCAAATATAATTTTATAAATTAAAAAAAGGAGGTTCCCAGTGGCTGGCTCACTTATTACTTGCTTAAAGCGAAGCTGTTAATAAATGGTAGAGAAATGCCCCTATTCAAGTCAATCACTGTGAAATCACATTTGTAGGTATTATATGTGTTATTTTAAACATGACAAAATTTCATCTATAATAATATTACTCCTATTGGTCATACATATTCTGAGAATAAGGTAAATATCTTAAAGCATTAAGAAAATCACAATTTCATATCATATGTATCAATTTAGTTTACAGAGGAACCAACTAGTGAATTAAAAGAAAACTCACACATGATATTTAAATATTTAAGAATATATTTAAAGGCTTTGATAAATTGACCTAGATTTTAGCGTAGAATTGATATGTGCTTACATTTTGTAAACATAACTAATCAGTGTCACATAGATAGCCTTATGTGGTTTTCTTGAATTCTCACATTTCACACTTATGAAGTGAGTGTGTATAGATTGAAGGCAATGCCATTGCTAAGGACAGAATTATAATGTGATGTCTCATCGATCAGCTAAAAGATAGGTGGAGCACTATAGCATAACATGTAACCTAAAGCTACATGTTGAAGAGTTGATGGGAAGAAAGACCCAGATTATTAGTGTCATAGAGATCTTAGTTTCTTACCCAAACCTATTAGTTTCTTTCTTATAATAAGATTTTGTTTGTTATTTAGTTATAATACGTTTGGATGCTATATGTGATGAGCAGAATAATTTCACCCTCCTCACCAGTGTGCATATGCTGATTTCAGGAACCTATTAAATTTAAAAAGGCAAAGGATAATTAAGACTACAGATGAAATTGATGTTTTAATCAGCTGGCCTCAAGATAGGGAGACTATACAGAATTTGTCTCTAAAGCTAGTGTAACCCAAAGAGTCCTTGGAATGTTGGGAGATATGTATGAAGGTGGGGACCATGGGAAGACTTTTTTCTGCCTGCTATAAAAACAGAGGAGAAGACTTGGACCGAAGAATGTGGATGAGTTTTAATAATAGGAGTTGGCAACGAGTTCTTCCCAGGGCTGCCAGAAAGTAACCCAGTCCCCTTCTTTGTCACTTAGATATAGCCCTGTGATACTCAACACCGCCTTTTCACTTTCAGAAAATAAAGATGTTGTTTTAAGCTACCCTGGTTATTTGTTATAACAGTGAGAAAAAACTCTGTTCCATCTTAAAGAACAGTTGAACACTAACATCAAAATGAGCTCCAAAGGGTCAATTTGGCAGCATGAAATCTTAGTTGGGTAAAGAATCAAGAACAGGAGAAACATACAATTTAAAATTTCAATAGAGCAAACCTTAAGTTAAATATGAGAAATCATCTTTAAAAAAGCCGACATGAGCAAGGAAGGAGGAAAAATATTGCAGAGGGGACGATAGCTATCTGTGGGGCTCTTTGTCACCACAAACCTTGTTAGAGGGTGAGAAGATTGCTAGAGGCTTGCAATGTATTATAAAGATAAAGCCTCATGTAAATTTATGTAGGTACAGGAAAGTGACTTCAGTTTAAGGGAGGTTATTGTCTAAGATACGGCAGCAAACACTGATAACTAACCAAAATTCTTGGCTACTATTGGTTCCTCTGCACCATTTGTAAATCTCCCTGGTTCTTTCTCTTGTGTGTGTTTTGTTCTCCACTGTGTAGCCTTGCCTGAGTCTGTAGATGCTGGCCTATGTAAAGGTGACATCTTGTGTTGCTTTGATGCATTACATTGCCAGTTCTTCCTGAACTTGTGTGCCTTCTGCTTTGTAAACTCCTTTGCTCTCAGTCCTTCATCAAACAGGAGTGTGTGTGGGGGGGGTGCGAGCAGTATTGAATTCATTGCAACATAAAAGGATGTGACCCATGCTATAAAAACCATCAGCCTATTTTCCAGGTTTTATACAGGTTATCTGACAGTGACACGCGAATCACCTGCAGACTTTACCTGTCCCTGCGATGGACTGTGAATCAGGGAGGGAAGAGTTTGAGTTTCAAAATTAGATTTGGTAAGTTTTAGCATCTTCCTTTATAGGTGAAAATATACAGACTGAAAAGAACTGGGAATTAGATCCTTCTCTAAAGGATATTTTTGAGAGATGCTGTTGGTGTTGATGTGTTGCAATTCCAAGTGAATACATTTCCATCCCATGTTGTAAATTCACTTTACAGCGAAGTTTGATCTTTGATTAAATTGTATTGAGAGTTGATGATTTATTTTGGTTAAGTCACGTGTGTACTGCACTGTGAGGAGTAAAATAGTATGCAAAGCCCTGACGAAGTCCTCATGGAATGATTACAGTCAATACAGAGTATGTCAGCATTTACTTCTTCATGGACAAGAGAACGGCAAGGGGAATACTAGGTAAGAATTGCTTAGAGTAGTTCCTAAAGACTAATGTGATGAAATCTGGGATAACAGGGAACAGAAAAGAAAACATGAGTGGAAAAGAAATGAAAGAAACAGCATGATTATAGTCGCTGCAGATGAAGAGAGAGAGAAAAGCCCAAAGCATAAAGCTCCAAAGAAAAGAAAGTCCGAAATCTCAAATAGTAAAACGGGAGACTGCTGGGAAGATACCCCAGAGAATAAAGAAAATGGACCTTGATCAAAGATAAATAATACAAAATCTTAAGTGAAGAGACAGAAATGGCCCTCAAAGAAGAACACCATAGAAACTAGGAGCCTAGGGAGAATGTGATTGCAGGTCTCACCCACCTGCAGATGGAAAGGAAAATGAACTCACAGGGTGGGCACCATTCCACTTGTATCGTAAATGGTGGCGTGGACAGATACAGCACTTGCTTTAAGAATTTAGCTCTCCAAAGAAGTGTAGCACCAGCAAAAAAGTTCTGGACATCTTCACCCTTGTAGTTTGACCTTGGCATGTTTCACATCTGTTCATCTTGTCTCCCCATTTGTTAAAAGAGGGCAGTTTATAGAAGTGGTATGAGATGTCTTTGTGTCCACTTCAAGAGAAAATGTTAAAAAAAAAAAAAAAAAACTTGAGGCATATTTTGAGAGAAGGAGCACTAGACTTTCTCATCTAAGTAAAGAAAATCGATGAGAAGACCAATGCTTCTGAATTACATGGTCAGAAGAAAGAAAAACACCTTCCCACCTTAGTTAAAAAGGAGCCAATCAAGGGTGTCATAGAAAAAGAGGTAGGGGCAGGCCACATGTCAAAGGTATAAAAGCTTTCATCTTACTATGTCAATTTACGCTTGGTTGTCTAACAGCTGTTGCCCGTAGATAGTTATGGGCTTGCCTTTCTTTCAACACAACACTCATAAGTTCAGGCACGATTCATAATGGTGAAAGTATGGTCTGTGGACTGTAGGCTCAAAATCAAAGTTCTGGAGTCAAATCCCAGCTTCCTGAAACACATCTCAAAGCACTAGGAGTGAAACAAAAGCCCAGTGACTTTGTTTTATTACTGTTTTAGCAAAATCATTGGGCAAATATGGAGAACCTTGAAATAAAAGATCCTTTCAGCTAAAAGATATCATAGCAACCTCTTATCCTCATGGGAATCTGTAGTAAAATGTTTCTGGTCTAGGCTAGCCCTTTCTAACCCACAGTCTCTTAGCCCAACAAATTACACAGAAGCATTTATTTATTACAATATGTTTAGCCTATGGCTTAGGCTTATTGCTTGTTATCTCTTTCAACTTAACTCAACCTGTTTCTACTAACCTGTGTTTTGCCATATGGCTCATGGTTTACCTGTACTTTTACATCTTGCTCTCTGAGCAACAGCTTGACGTTTCACTGTTTAACTTTCCCTTCTTCCCCTTTATGCTTTGATTTCCTGCCTGCTTCTAAGATGCTTTGCAACAAGCCAAAACAGTTTCTTTATTATCCAATCATAATTACAGAAAGACATCTCACATCACTTCCCCTTTTCTGTCTAATCAAAAAGAAAGGCTTTAATTTCAACATAGCAAAATTACATATAAAAAAAGCAGCTATCAAGAATTAAAAGCAAGAATGACAGTTACAATGTCTAGTCTATTTGTATTTAGCAAAATTAAAGGCAATATTCTATCATCTACTTTATCCTCGGGAGTCCAAAATTTCATATCTACTTTATCTTTTATCATAATTAAGGAAATCTATAATTAAAACTATAAAATCTTCAACTCCTTCAAAGACCACAGAGGGATAATATATTAAAAGAGAAATCTGGAAAATTAAGCAACTACAAAATTCTAGAAACAACAGAGACATCTGGCTACCTAGAGAGTCATCCAAAGTTTTTTTGGAATGTCGGCCCATCTGTCTTCACCTTGAGGACTAGAGTCTCTGGCTTACCTTTCAGTAAAGCAGGATATTTGAGGTATTGCTCTACCCATTCTTGCATAGTTTTTAACGCTCTTTCCCAGATGTCCTGCAGAATGTCTTGTAGTTTTTTGCATAGGAGGATGTAGGGATATTTTCAAATATAATAAAAACAGTTGGAGATATCAGAGGACCTCCTGTCTTTTGTTTTTCCCAGAGTTTTCTGTGTAACAGTCCTGGCTGCCCTGGAACTTGCTTTGAAGACCAGGATGGCTTTGAACTCACAGAAATTCTCTTGCCTCTGCTTCCCAAGTTCTGGGACTAACAGTGTGAGCCATAGCTTCTTAAGGATACATTATAGAATTTTCTTTTTAAAGGATTTACTAGCTTTAAATATGTAAAATTGGATTTGATTTTTGTATATTATATACAAATTGTGTATATGGAGATTAATTGTGTTACTGTACAATATCTCTATGCTTGTCAAGGTATTATACTTACTCAGCTCATCTAACAATGTAATACAAGTTCTAGTCCATGAAAGTTTTTATTACCAACTAATTAGAATATAAAGTAATGAAAGTTAGTAGTTAGACATTACATTCAAACATAGTTATATTTGATATGTTTTCAAGATCAAACAAATATATTTTTGATGAACAGATTGTCTTCAAACACTTCAGAGTTCCATAGAATATGGCATTTAAAATACTTTTAAAACTTAGACTTCAAGAGAAAAATGGGCATCAAAGAAACTCCATATGGAGTCTATTTTATTTGTGGCAATGGTTAGCCACTGAACAAGAACCTGTTTTGTATTGACTGCTTGACAGTATGCTGTTTAAACTGGACATGTAGGTTCCCTAGGAAAGTGATCTCTGAACTTTGACAGAACATGCTGAGATGGTCCTTCAGGTTCCTGCTTTGCAGAGAAAACTGTCAGACATCCTTCAGAACTCAAGAAGAAGCAACTGATGAACTATACCAGAATGGGCAGAGCAGATTTCCTGCTTCACGGAAATGAAAAAAGACTCTGGGCCTGTAGGCTGAAGATGGATGCCCCATCTTTCTTAAGAAACTTTGGGGGTCCTCTGCCTAGATCATCTTAGTCAGCAGCCTTGAAGCTGATGTGGTCATCTCTTTTCATCGGAGATTTTTTTTAGAGAGTCTTCCTTAATCAAAACTTATTTTTGTTAACCTGGAATAAACCCATAACTTCTCATTTTTGTGGAAAGAAAAAGAAAACCTCTTCTCCAAAGTAGCATATCTTTTGATTTCAATTTTAAAGTTAAATCATTTACAAAATACATAGGTTCGATTAATCTTATAGCATTTATAATCAAATGTCTCCTAGCAGCTCTAGCTTTTTCCTCAACAGTTAAATAATTCAAAGACAACATTATTATAGTATTCTTACTCTTTGTGTATTGTCTGTCTTGGCTTTTTATTTTTAATTCAGTTTCATTTTTAATGACTTTTTTTCTTTTCGCTTCTAAGGTTACACATATTTTAAATATACTGTATGCCATTTAGAGGGTTTTTGTTTTTTATCTAGTCTGGATGTCTTTATTTATAACTCTATTTCTTTTCTGTTTGTGATCACACCTTTAATCTGATATGGCATGGGTAGGGATAAAGGTTTGGCAATGGCAGCTGACTTCATCCACATCCCTCTATTCCTTTTCTGTTTCTAATCACACCTTCAATCTGCTAAGGTGTGGCTAAGATTAAACACTTGACTAGAGCAGTTTGGCAGAGGTACTGGCAGGAACCATGTTTACCACCCCAATTCTGGGGAATTTTAAAGGTTCACACTGCCACCAAGTAGAGTACCACGCTCATTGCTCATCAACACCATTTAAATGTTTGACAGCAGGATCTCTTAAAAGAATTACAAAGCTTTTTTGTAGCTAATAATGAGTCAGGGATTATGTCTTAAAGGCACTATTCTTCTCCTTTCCGCCAGCAAACAGAGCCCTCCTAAGAAAATATTGCTCCTAAGAAGCCTTCTTTGACTCTGTTCCCTTTTGGTATGTAAGAACAGAAACCTTAAATACATTATATGAGCTCATGTTTGAACCAAGGCATCTGTGAGACTGTGGGAACCCACCATGTTGCAGCTAAGGTTGCACACAACAAACCTACCATTTTGTAACACAAGCCTGCACACCACTCTGTACCATGGACCAATAGAGAGAAAAATTAGGAAGCTGGTCTTGACTCCATTTTAGAATCTTTTTAAAGCTTCCTCAGGCTTCATATGGATATAAGTGCCCCATATTGGAATACCAAATGTAGTCAGAAGTTTCTGGTCTGGCCTAGCTCTAAGGTCCAGACCCAAATAATCAACAGAAGTATATATTCACTACCAGATGTTTGGCCTATGGCTCAGGCTTATTGCTTGATAGCTCTTTCAACTTAATTCGACCCATTTTGACTAATCTATGTTTCTGCACATGGCTGGTGGGTTACTGTACTTTTACATCTTGCTCTATGGGAACTAGCTTGCAGTGTCACTGTCTGACTCTGCCCTGCTTCCTCTTTATTTATATTCAGATTTCCTGTCTGCTTCTAAGATGCACTGCCATAGGCCAAAACAGTTTCTTTATAATCAATGGTAATTCATAGCATATAGACATACATTCCATATCAGGAATCAACATCTAAGATTACTCTACCAATTTTTTGTTTCAGTTAATGGAAACTCTTCGTGCTCTTTAGAGCCATTCCAGGATGCTTTCCATTGGCTGCTATGTACATTTCTCTAATCACTATTGGAATGCTTATTCTGGAATTTGAAGGCTTCCAAAGCTTTCTGTTCCATCAAGTATTTTAGGAATAGGTTTTAATGGTGGTTTTTTGTAATTTGTTTGTGTGTAGAAAAATTTGCCTGGAGTCCTTAGTGAAACCTCTCTTAACTGATCTATCTCTGTGTTTAGTATAGTCTATGTTTTTGTGTTTTAACAGCTTAGTTAAGTGCTTGAGCAGATTTCTTAGGCCATGTGATTATATATAATTTTAAAAAGAATCTATACAAATAGAGTTCAGATATCTTTCTTAAGCATTATTATTATTATTATTATTATTATTATTATTATTATTATATTCCTATTGGAAATAACATCACAATAGATTTAAAATTCACTGACCAGACTAGTAAATGTATAAACTTAAATCAATTCATATCTAGCTTCCCAAAAGGCAGATGGTGGAAGGACTATTTTAGAATCCATGCATATTTCTTGGAGCAGATGCCTGAAAACCAAAGAAAAGAGAGGTTGCTTTCTCAGATTCAGTTTTACCATCAGTGATAGGATCAATTCCAATGAGGTGTTTAAACTAAATAGACTGAATACCTCCATGCCTAAAAAGTCTTCTGTTTCTCTAAGTGTCTTACTTACATGTCTCTAATCACTGTAGCATTTTTGCTGACCATATCACACCGTTCCGGTGTGACCATTTCTCTCTTTATCCCTTCCCTTTATTTGAAAATGCTTATCAAGTAACATCTGATACATTATCCAAGAATTATGTCTTTAAATATTTGTTTAAATGGTTGTTTATATCTCAGAAGAGAGTGCCTCCTGGAAGAGAGATACTATACTTTCATCAACTTTATATTCCCTACTTAGCTTAGGAGTCGGCTCATAATAGGAAATCAATATATATCCTGTTAGTAACTGAAGTTATGGTATGAAGTTGGGTAAGTTTTCCCTGTCTTTCAGGAGGCGCACTTTAGCAAGAAGTTAAAAGCAAGCATATGAATTACTGTGTTGTAAGGTGGCGTAAGGTTAGAGTCATCAGAGATTTCATCTAATTAAGGGGATTTCAAAAGGCTTCACAGAAAAGATGGTGCTCCAGATAGGACTTAGGGAATTAATAGGTTTTCAACAAATGGAGTGTGTTTGGAGGAGAGTAGCTATTTCAGATAAATGAAACAGTGTGAACAAAGGTAGAAGCAAAATCTCGGAGAATATCGAGTGAACAAAGCGAAGGCCGAAGTGAATGGAGTTCATTGTAGGAATGGCAATTAGATTTTATCTCATACACCATCTGTGACAACTGGCAGAGGCAATGTGCACTGAAAATAATTCCTGGGCCTAGTTGAGTGCAGCAAGCAAGAAAGTCATAACTAATTTTAAATCAGGCAGCCATGGATGCCGGGGAACCTCATTTTTGATTTAACACCTTCAAAGCCCATCGTGTTTATATAATCTAACTTCACCACCCCCATTTTTTTAAAATCAGAACACTAGTGTCATATACCTGCCAAACTCTCAGTAAGATGCTGATTAACACAGAAGGAGCCAAGAAAGTCAGAAATGGCACATGATGCAGAGACATAGAGAATCCATCAGTAAGAAAAAAATTTCATGAATAATTGTAATAAGTTTTGTGGTGAAGGTTAATTACAGGGTGTTATGGGATGGCAAGGAATTTATGTTGATATGAGGCTTTAAGAAGACTTCTCTAGGCAAGTGAGATCTCATAGCCGCTGATGGAAGGATTTTGTTCCCTAACCGAGACCTTGCAAAGCTAATAACTTTGTAAGTGTGTTGCTTGTTGTAAATCTCCACGGCTCCATATAGAAAGTTTTGGGATTTCTCTTTGTTAACCTAGTGTCCTTAAACTATCTGGATTAGTCAACCAAAGTACAACCTAGATTTCTTATTTAACGGTTCTTTTAATATAGTCACGGATCAATGTCAATATCTTCTGGGGAAATGAAACCCAAATTCTTTCTCCCAAAACACACTGGGTTAAAAGTATTGTAGGTAGAACTTATCAAGCTGCCATTCAGCAAACTTTACTCAAGATTAACGTGTGTTCTAAAGTTTGAGGACCAGTTGTGAATGACTATGAACACTTGGAATATTACATGAACATACTAGGAAGCAAGGTATTCTGAGTAAGTTCCTTCCTGAGTAAAAATTTACATCATAAAACCTTATTTAAAATGTAGAATGAATAAATAATTCAGCCATAAGATATTCATATATTCTATAAGGAGACAATAACTTGTTGGGGAGGAAAAGGTGATATCTAATACTCCATCCACTCCTTCCAGAATTCCACAGAATATCATTGGTTTAAAAGAGAAATGAGGTATAAGAAGTTATTACAGTGCCATAAACTATGCCCCTCAAATGCTTAGTTCAAATAATAAACTAGAACAAAAAATTTAAGTATCTTAAAATTTACAGTAATAAGTAGAAAGTAGAGTGATAGAAGTTGTCAGATACCTTTCCTCAGAGGCTTTCTAGTGTCTTAAAGGGTAAGAAAAGGATGGATGCATTCAGGTTTTACAAAAGAAGTTTGGTTTTGTCAAAAAGACTCCTCAGGAATAAAAAATTCTGGTTTTAGGAGAGTTTATGGTACTTGCGGTTATTAAAGAGAACATGTCACATATTTAGCTTATTGGTGACTGAAATTCAAAGTTGTGTCAGTATCTTCCAGGAGCCTGTTAAAATGCAAAATCTCACAGCCCAACCTGCTCCAGCTGACTCAGAAACTACAGATTAACATGTATAACCTACAGGTTAGTAACCGCCTCTGCACGCTGGCTTCAGAAGCATAGGGACACTTACATCTTCTAAGAGCAAAATAAAATTTAGAAAAATCTTTTAGTAGGGCTGAACTTAATCTCTAAATCTTTGGAGATTTGGTGTCAACTCATACTATTACTGCATATTAACGAGAATAAATGTAATGACTGGTTTGAGAAGGTATACTGAATGTTTATCCTAAAATAATCCAGAAAATAAGACTTAGGAAATCAAATCAATATAAAAATGTCTGTAAATAACTCTTTATTGAATAAGAGTAACTGGTAACCATCTGGTCCATTCTTTGAAGCAGCTCAAATGGCAAAGACTGTCACAAAAAATATTTTGCAATGGATTCCATAGGAGCAGAAGCTAAACAAATATATTTTTTTTGCTAAATAAAAAAAAAATCCTTAAGGGAAGATGAAGTATAATTAATTATACCTGAAACCTGCACAATGAACTGAGAGCAATACACCTTTGAAAACACAAAGCTTTTTAACAGTAAGGCTGTCTACTATACTAGTAAAAAATCTTTAATTTTTATAGTTTATGACTATGTTAATTCCCCAAACAGGTACTCAAGTGACATTTATGGTAACCAAGGAAAATTTTCTCTCTTTAAGCACTGAAATTTGCATTTCTAATGTCACATACATGGTAAAACATTGTCATGGATGGGATTATTTATGCAAAAGTAGATTTAGCCTACAACAATATCAACTCTTCCATTTCAAACTCATTGATTTTTTCTTTTTTTGTCTTAATGAGTACTGGAATTAAAGTACAAAAAGCCCTATATTGGTTGAAAATCTTCTCACAACTCAATTTAATTTAATTTGAAAATAGCTGTTTTACTGTCTCTCAAACTAAATTTAAGAAATCAAACACAGCATTAACATGTTAATTAATAAGAGGTTCAGTGGGAAGGTAGGAAATGATTAGTTGCATTACGATTCCTTCAGATTTTCTCGAGGAAGCTCATTAAAGGGCTCTTCAGACACACTTTCCTGAAAAGATGACGAACACATGGCACATACTCTTCAGGTGTCTTGAAATGCATGGAAGGAGTGTGTCTGACTTCTCCCCACAGCATGGAGTCTGGAAGGTATAATAAAAGACAAACTCACTCACCTTTAATAACATATCTGATAGATAGATAGATAGATAGATAGATAGATAGATAGATAGATAGATAGATAGATAGATAGATAGATGATGGATGGATGGATGGATGGATGGATGGATGGATGATAAACATAGATTTTAGAAAGAGTAAAGGACACAGTATTCACTACAATAAGAGTCAATATTATTTGGGTGGCCAAGAGGAAAATTTCATGTTTTTATTCTGGTAAATTAAGGCAAGCTGTCAATGTTTGAATGAGAAACTTCCCTGACACATGCATATATTTGGCCATCTTTGCCTCAATTATTGGTGCTGTTTGGGGAGGTGTGTAACTCTTAGGAGGTGGAGACTTGGTGGCAGAAATATATCATGAGGAGTAGGCCTTGAGGTTTTATAGGTTGGCTCAGTTTCCTTTTCTTATTTTGTTTACTAAATGTGAATGAAATGTGATAAGCCATCTTCCTGCTCCTGCCGCCACTCCTTCCCTGCATGTTACCGTGTTCATACCATCTTCTCTGTCATAGACTTTAGTTATTTTGAACTTGAAGTTAACAGAAACCCTTTCTTTTCTAATTTGCATTTGGTCAAATATGTTATCACAGAAACAGAATCAAGTGGTGACATTTACTAGACAAACTTTTTATATCTCTTCACCACTAAAGTCATTTGTGTTCAGTTTTGTTTGCTAAGGTTCAGTTACCAGCAGCCAATTATGGTCTAAAAATATAAATGGAACATTATAGAATTAAATCAATTATACTTTTTAATTTTGCTAAGACATATTATTATAATTATTTTATTTTATTATATATTGGTTGTTAATCTCTTAATACACTCAGCTTATACATTAAAATTTATCATATGCACATATATACAGGAAAAGCATCTTGGGTCTGGTATCATCTATGGGTTTGTGAAGGAGTCTTAGTATTGTTATATATGGATATGTAAGTGTGTCTTTATTATCTCATTACATCTAAACTACACTAATAATGAGGAAGAGTTGACCTAATTCCCAATGAAAGCAAACTTAAACTCACTTTAATTGCTTGTTTCAAATGTTCATAAATTTTAGGTCTTTCTCTTTGTCCAACTATCTGTCTTTTCATGTGTATACACATGACTACCCCTCAAAATATTTTTAGAATACTTTGGAACTTAATATATACAATTTTAGGTAAAAATATCATCAACCATTGTGATAAAAAAGCAGAAATAAACCAACTATGTAAGTGGTGCTCAACATATGATGTCTATTACCCTTCTAAAAGAAGAATTGAAGACTGGATGTCACCTTTGTTCCAGCCAATGAAAATAATTCAACAAATGGCATCTTATCAAATCTTTGTCAACAAGGGTTGAATCTCATCCAATAGTTCTGGCATCACTTGGCAGTTTCGTAATACACAGTCTCCAGTTCAGGCAAACCAAAGCCTCCAGCTGTAGAGCAAGATTACCTCTAATTGATCAAGTCCTTCAGATGAATAAGGTACAAACCTGACTCGAGGAACACTGAATTACAGAATTACCCAAACGATTAAAGTTGAAAAGTTGGCTGGGGAGACAATTCAGTAGATTAAAGCACTTGCTTTGCAAGCTTGATAGCCTCAATTTGGATCTCCAGAAACTATACAGACCAGTGAAAGTAGTGGAAACATCTCTAATCCCAATGTGCACTTGGGGAAGATAGAAGCCAGAGAAGTCCTTTGATATCACAGACTAATTTCATTAAATATATATCACCATGATGGAATGTCCAGGAGATCCCAGGCCAACTAACCTATATTATGTAAAAAACTAAGAGACCTTTAATCAAAGTGACAATTGACAACTGATAGTTGTATTTGACTTAAATACACACACATACACACACACACACCACGGCTGAGTAGTTACTTACATGCATGGCAGGATGGCATTCATGAGAATAGATCTTTTCAATTATGTTTAGTTTTCAGTTCCTATCACAGAACCAGCCATAGAACATACACTTCATATAAATAGTGGAAATATATTTTTACAAAAACTTTTCCACAAAACATCTTCTGAAAGTTTTTATTGCAGCAATACTATTTATTACAGGAAACAATGCTTTAATGATAAATAAAGCAATGTATCATGGGATTTTTTTATATTTATGGATATATAGGGATGAGTAAACATGAATGACCAGTATTATGTCAGTGAGAAAAGTTATTCTCAAGATATTCTCATTAGTAACCCATGGTATCACCAACAGGTACAATTCATCTAGTATATCTTAAATGGATCATAGAAATGAATATTCTCTAATTGACAACCTATGCATATATGTGTGGGTGTGTGCAAGCGTGTGTATATAAACATATATGCTATATTCCTGTATAATGTTTAAATTTCATTCTATTTAATAAACAAATGCTTTTTACATAATTTTGTATTACTTTAAGAGATTGCATTTATTATAGTAATCCGTTCTTTAAACTGCAATCTTCAGTATTCTTTAAGTGGTCTATAAAGATTTAGAATTATTAACTTTTAATGAGCCTTTGAGTTATTCTTTTAAAGAAATCAATACTTGACATGTTTCTTGATCTTCCTTTTATTTTAAACACGTCTCAGAACCCCTTTCAACTCAATAGTCTGTACTGTCAATCAGAAGGACACATGCAGAGTCATGAGGCTGGCAGAGTTTGATAGAAAATATCATGTCTTACTATCACAGCTATAAAAAGAATAAACAACACTACATGAGTTTCCCTTAGCTCTTGAGACTTGAAGAGAATGGCATAGTAAGCTTATTCTTAACATATATACTGTATATTGTTTTTGTTAAATTCACTCAAGTCCCTTTTTTTTTTATAACACTTTTATGGTGCTTATTCTATGCTGTGTTCCTTCAAAAGCTTGTTTGCAACTGTACTGTTTCAAGTTCATCATCAAGACAGTAGGACTCAGAGTCATCCAGAAGACAAACAGTGTTGATCTTGAGGACATTTTCAGAGAAGGTTAAGAAGACCCACTCCACAGATGGCTGGTACTCCAGACTACATAAATGTGAAAAGCAGAAAACATGGTGATTCTGGAATTCTCCCATTCTACTCCTTGACTGTAGACTCCATGAGACTAGCCACATTCCATTACCACAGCCATGGCTTGCTTTCCGTGACAGATGTCCATTACACATAACATGACTAAAATTATTATTATTAGTAGTAGTAGTAATAATAATAATAGCATCTCCTTTCTTTTATTTATTTATTTATTTATTTATTTATTTATTTATTTATTTATTTATTTGGTCAGATTTTTGCTCTTAAGGAAAAAAAAACCCAACTAGTACAGGAATTTATTAATGCATTTAGACTAAAACATGTTAACACTGGCATTATTATTAATCCCTTTTTTTAAAAAAAATCTAAACAACAGTAAAGATAAAAAGATTTTAGGTACATCATCCAGATGCCACAGGTGTTAAGGACAAAAGAAGGTATTCAAAACAAACTTCTACCTTCAGAGTATATGTGTTTTGACCAGTCTCTGCTTTTCTATCCAATTGTAAACATAAAGCTCTGGTTTAATAGTTAATCATTTTTTGAATAGTTCAAGAAATGTATTTTAAAAAAAGAATTACAACTGTGTAAAAGTAAATTTTGACATTTAAAAATGCGCCCAAATTCTTTATAAGTAAAGTTACTAAAATTTTGAAAAAAAGGAGAAATTCTCATAGAAATTATAGCTATCTGCTCATAAACAAATATAATCATGTTAACAGGTAGGTCATTTTGTAAATGAGTAGCAAATGAATAGTATGATGATCTACAATTAGAGAAGAACTCTAGCTAATAGAAAGAATTTTATAGATGTATTAGTAGGAATCAATTAAATCAAAAAACAGAAAGTTTCTTTTGTCTGTATTATTTTTAATAGTGCTGAGAACTGAATCCAGGTCTTTACACATATTAGGGAAACATTCTACCAATAAGTCTGAAGGTTGCCTTTAACATCTCATTTTAGGAATATTCTACACTTAATAAACTAAATTAGGTCACAAAATTCAAATTTTTATTTTTTTGGTATGCTTTTGGAAAGCTTCAAAATCACCTGGAAAAATAGACTTCAAACTTGAAATATGAAAAAAAACTCTTTCTTATGGGATTAATTTCTCATGTTTATATGGATGAGGTTACTGGAAATGACTGATGTGTCACCTTGTGCACCTACTAGGAAAGGATCATCTATCTGTCTTCTCAAAGCCTAGACCCACTGAGAGGTAAGTGAAGGACTATGTCAAAACCATCATTGTATTAACCACTTTCTACCTAACAACCTGAAATTTAGATCAGACCTCAAGTTTATATAGTTTCGAAGGTATCTATCAGTTTCTCTAAGCTTTAAAATGAATTTTCCCCCCACAGGCTGACAAGGATTCCATTTTTAAGCCTGCCCAACAGATATAATTGTTTGCACTCTAGAGTCGAAAAGTATCAGAAATTTACCAAGGTTGGAAAAACTAAATACCTATTATTTAAGGTTGAAAGAAAACCTATAAAGCTACCACCTATTTTTATGTTTGTTTTGTGTCTACCCGAAATGGTGTAGGGGAAATATTTAGATCAAGTTAACAAAGACTCAGGTAAGACCCATCTGAGTCAGGAGAGTGATAGGAACTAGGTAATTAGGGATTGACACAATGACCTGGGACGTGTAAAAAGATGAAGAAGAAAATAGAGAGATAATTAAGATGAGGTTTTCTTGTTACAGTTTTGTTCCTGCCCATCTGTGGGTAGTCCTAACCCAGGCTACCTCACATAACAGCATTAGTAGTTTATATAGTACTTCCAATGCCATGAAATGTAGTTCCCTTTGGATTTACTAGTTTTTTGTACTTGCCAAATAAAGATTATACTTTTAGTAATAGCTAACTTGCCCTTAGGGTTCAGCAGTCTATTCTGAAATTAAATCATGTGTGAGAATCACTGTTGGTTGTAATGTATAAAATTGAAACAAATAAACAAAATGGACTTTTACACTCTAATGTGTCCTTTTCTAAGACATAATTTTAAAATGTAGCCTCACTAAAGTGATAGCTTCACTAATGGTCTATACAGTTCCAATCTTTAAATGGTACTCTTAGATATTTAAATTTATCTCTTAGATATCTAAAATTGGGTTTTAAAGTTACTCGGTCATTTGGTGTTTATTAAATTTTCACAACATGAGAGACTCAGAATTTTAGGTACCAGACAGATTTGAAAATCTTAATTATTATTTTAAAAGCTCATTACAAAACCAAAAAATTACAGATAAGCAGGAAACTTAGAACTAATACGAACCTAGTAGCCACAAAATTTAGGAAAGAGGCAGGGAAGGGGCAACAAAAACCTCAAGTGCCACGAATATGGTGAGAACTAATGAAGTCAAACTAAATTCAAGCTTAAAAGTCATTTGAGTCAGCAGTCAAAAGATATTGCTTATTAAAAGGACATGAACAGAAAGAAATACACATGTTTGGGAATAAATTCTAATGAGAGGAGCCAACAACTCAAGCAGTATGATGAAAAGTGGTCACTGGAGACAGGGACACTAATTGGAGCCACCTTTTAACAGCAGTTGATAGACCTGGGACATGAGCCAGTAAATTTAATAGAAAGGTTACATAGCAATGCTTAACCCAATGACACTGGAAAAGGATTCCGAGTCCATGAATAGCCCATTCCAAGAGGTTACTCAGCAGTGTCCTATAATAGCAGTATAGGTCTGGCTAAAAACTCAGCAAGGCCACTGATATTTAAGGACACACTGAAAAGGTTCAGCCGTTGAGTAAAGTTATAAAATGGTTGGTTATAGATGTCACAAATAAGCGTGAAACATTTACTTAGGGGTTATGGTCAGCATTTTGTAGAAGAAAGGATACTCACTGGGGTTAAGGAAAGTTTAGAAAGTCAGAATGTGTGAAATAGACTACTAGATTGTCAGCTGCAAAGCTAATAAAAACATAAAGAGGCCACATGGGGTAGTGATAAGTGAGGTATTGAAGCTTAGATTTCCTAAATTAAAATCTTGGCTATCCAACTTGTAAATCATGGGACCAAAAGCAAGTTAGCTAATCTCTCTCTTCATTTTTATTACCTAAAATAACATTGTAATGTAGATAGCGTCTAGAGTATAAGCATACCATGTAAAATGAGGTAAGTTGTTGCAAACACAAGAAAACACTCAGAGGTAGCTTATGAGATAAACACAAAATATACTAATCGACAAGCTTAAACTAAACATGAACTTAATACTAAAGTCTGGTATCCAGTGCTGTCAGTACCAAGTAGACAGAAGGTGTGATAGACAGGAAACCTGGCTAGAAAAGCCAGCAGTACCTTCTTTCCCACTAGTATTATGGTCCAGGAACGTGGACTGGACTAAGAGCAATTGTCTGTCACACCACTGCTTTAGTATACCTGATTACAGCAGGAAAGAGAGTGTCAAGACAGCATAAACTTACACTGTCCTTACAGATGCTGACTCTAAGTTATATAGAAAGTAAGTTCTTTTTTAGAACACACGAGGATACCACAGTTCCCATTCTGTGTGTGAGAAAGCCAGGTTTCTCCAGGTACCCCAGTTCTCTACTGTCTCTCTTTCCATTGTCCCTCAAGTTGGTAAAGGTCCTGGAATAGAAAAGGGAATTTCAGAGATATGGTATTAAGTGCATTCTTAGTCTCAGTGCTCATCCAATATAGTGTGTCCTTCGAATGACTGTCTTAAAAATAAAGCAAGGCAATATTCTAAATGCTTATAGAACACAGAGATATAATAAGCGATAGTTAAGGACTTGCTGAAAGATATATATGTAATAAAGAATGAAGCTTGCAGGAATCAATTTGTTATGAGTTGAGAATGAACAGATGCACAGGATAAGACAAGACAGCTTGGGAGAGATGTTATTCAGTGGGACATGGGCAAGTAAAGAGAGAAGCCTGAGTGAGGGGATTGGAGCTTGAAGAAGTCTGAGTTTTTGTTGTTTGATTGTCTTAAGAAAGATGGCAGAAGTATGAACACAGTTTTAGAGTGAAATAATGAAATGTCTTAACCTTCTTATTCCCACACCTAAGTCTCCTGTGGAACAAATGCTAGCTAGAGAATGTGGACCTCTTATGCTGTTAAGAATAGAATGTCAACATGAACAAAGTTGTATAATTATGGGGAAGCAGGAGAAGCAATGTTTGAAGGTTCAAGGAGTAGGCCACCAAGAACACACACCAAATATTCACACATATATATGCGAGTTGAAGATCTAAGCTTCTAGGCATGTGTCCCTGTGCCCCATCCAAGCTCTTTCTAACATATTTTCAAAGATAAAATTAAGATTCTCATGATAGTGACAACCAAGTATTGAACTCAAATTGATTATGTCAGATAGACCAGCATATCAACATATTGGCTTGCATTTACCCATCCATAATTCATTCACCAAACTATTGAGTTTTTTCATGGATAGATCTTGTTTCATTGTAGTGATATATGGAAGAAATGATCACAGAAGACAGGCATAGAGAAATACAAGTTGTAAGATGGGAGAATTCTTGTCTCATAAAAAAAAAAAACAAAGAAAAACAAAAACATAAGATGTACCTCCAGAAAATATGATGTTTAATGCTTCACAGCCTTTTTGACATCATAGGGTGAACAGCCAATAGTTGTGAATAAAGAGAAGGACCTACATTTTAGGTAGAAGAAGAACTGTGTATGCAAAGACAGTAGCATACTCAGAACATTTCAAGGTTGCATGGCATGGAGGATCATTTAGATGACACAGAAACTATATATAAAGACATATACATGCATACTTATAAGTTATATATATATTCATATACGTATGTCTTATACACACATAATTTAAAGGATTATTTTTAGAACTTTTTAAGATTTACAACAATTTAAGAAAAAGCTATCTTTCTACACTCATTCTTAGCATCTGTCAACATCAATATCTCATCAGGTTGATCCATCTGTTATCATTCTTGAATCTACAATGATTATGGTGAATTGACCACAGGGTTATCATGCTTCTGCAAGAACACAACACAAGTATTACTTCAACTCTCTACCTATAGCAAATCACAGGTTATTTACACTCATCTCCTCTTCAAAATAGAGACTACAAAACCTACTTTGTTTCCTAGAGACAACTCAGATATCCCTGTCAATTAATTACATGACAAATTGTAGTATGAGGTTTCTGGCCCGGACTTTTGGGCCTAACCTCAAGGTCTAGGCCCACAGACCCACAGACCCGCAGACCCACAGACCCACAGACCTGCAGACCCACAGACCCACAGAGACACACAGATGCCTAAGGCCCAGGCATATAACTTGCTAGCTCTCTACCCTTCATCTAACCCATGATTCTTCCTGTTCAGCCATGGGGCTTGGTACCTTTTCTTAGAGCAGCATAGTTGTCCTCTGCTTCTTCTGGGCCTGTCTCTGGAATTCCTGCCTGGCGGTCTGCTCTCAGAGATTTTCTTAGTCTGGTAGCCTCACCCTCACTTCCTGCCTGCCTTTGGCCAATCAGCGCTCTTTATTAAACCAGTGGGTAGGACAATTATTTTCCATGAAACAACACAATACCCCTACAACAGATAATTGGGAAATAATGATAAATTTAGGAACAATTGCATTCCTACTAACTAGAGTTATCACTATTTAGGGAAAAGTTTGTTAACTTCCCTGGTAAAAATTGACAATTATTAATAAATATGTACAAAATTCAACTCTATAATCCCCAAAGAATCATAAAGCTTCAGCTAAATACTCAGCTTCTCCCTTCTGCCTTCCAATGATTTGGGAAACTCGGAAAAGACAGGGTGCCACAGCATATCAATTTGATAATAAGGCTGGAGAAATGTGATTTTCAAAGCTTGAACCTTTCAGACTGATTCTAGTGTTTGCCAGCTCCTGTTTCACATATAATTTTTCAACCAGGACAGGATGACAAAAAAAAAACCCGCAGAAATGTATCTGAGGTGTTAATATGGAATGCAGGTTCAGATGGCAGATGGGTTTTGTTTTAGAAGCAATGAGATTGCCACACAGAGAAAGGCATTTAAAACATTACCCTAAGCTAAACAAACACCACTTTCCAAGGTGCCTCATCATTAACCTTGGAATGTTGATATGCCCAGGGACACAAAAACCGAAAACATCAGGATGACAGGCTAGAGAGAAAAGGCACAGAATATTCTAGTGGTGTGTGTGTGTGTGTGTGTGTGTGTGTGTGTGTGTGTGTGTGTGTGTGTGTGTGTCTATGCACATAGCTTTGGGGAGCTGGAGGACAGAGCCCAAGAATGACACGCTTCTCACTTTCATTATGTGTAGGAATCTTGTAAATGCAATTGAATGTGAACATATAAGATTCCAAAGTTACAGTTTCATCTTACTTTATTCCAATTATCCAAAGGAACCATGAAGACTGGGCAGGCAAGCATAAGCAAAGTGCGGCCATCACACGCTCACACTCTGCCTCTGCTTAGCCCCAATGATGGTGTGTGGGAGCTCGGAGTTCCTATTTGTATTTTATTTCCTAAAAAAGAAATCCAAATGCTTATTATTCCTAAAGTCTAGATGTGGCTTCTACTTTGTTCTACACTTGTCAACATTGGGGTTGACTCATGCACAGACCATTTCTGTATTCATATGAGCTTTCTCACCCAGTGTCTTCCCAGGCTGGAGAATGGAGTCTTTGTTCTTAGCCGGTGAGTCAACACCATTGCAGTCTGTTGTATCATACCTTACACCAACAATTCGTATATATAAAACCCAGATTTCTTAGTCTCTGCCAATAACTCATTCACTCCTGGTGCTCGTTGATAAAGCACAATTGCAGGCAGGCAAGGGGATCTGGACAGTCCCTTGGTGGTTGCAAATGGATTTGGCCTGTGGGTCTCTCCCCATAGAAAGCTTCCTCCCACATCTTCCTCTTCCTGAATGCTATTTATAGCTTTAAAATGTTTTTAAGGATAAAGTGGTTGCAGGCACAAGGCTTTCTGCCACCCTACACAGATAATGGACGTGCTCAGAGAAAGTGCTGTTTTAGTAAGATAGCTACATTTTCATCCTCATGGAGGTCCATTGTGAAGGACTAAATACCCCCTTCTCCCCACTATCCCCTTCTCTCCGCTATCCCCTATTGCTGACAATGCGTTTTCCCACCGTTCTTTTAAAGAGGACCCCAAGTTAAACCTATTACACCTTAGATCCCAATTACATGGAAATCCACAACCTTTCCAATATGAGTCTAAGCACCAATGTAGAGATCCACTCCATTCAGTATTCCTACTAACTGGTTTAGGGTCTTGACATTGCCTAGTAAGAAGATTATAGAAGCGCCTGAAGGACAATCCTGGGTATAAAACCAAATGTCCCCATGTGCATTACAATTGCCAAAAGAAAAAAAAAATCCCTTTCATCATTTTATTAATTGTATAATTAATGCATTCTGTGTACTGATAAGAATAATGCCATGTAATTAATTTTTAAGAATTAAAAACTTGCCTTTATCCAGCCTCATGGTCTACTTTCATGTTTATAGCTGTGAATATAAATCCTCTTATCTAATTATAACATGACTGGTTTCATTGTTGAAACAAAGCAGTTCTTTGTCATTTTTTATTTGATTATGTAATATTTATTTTATTATATTAATTATAATCTGTTGAGGGGGGGAAAAGGAGCCAAGGACTTAAAATTTTTTAGGCTTCCGAGGCTTATCAGAAAAATGCCATGCTGTTTTGGATAAGGTGTGATATTTCATTTGTTTTTTGTGTCTGTTTTTTGTCTTTCATGATTACCCATTCTGTTTACCAAAAGGCTCAATTAGCATTTGAATAGTGAGCCCAAGAGCAGACAGGTTGAGAATTCTCCTAGAACTAATTTGGCAGACCTTCTTTCCCCTTCTCCCTCCGCAGTCTTTTCTTCGCCTCTAATCAGGCTGCAGTTATTAAAGCTAGAATAAAAGACCTGATTTTCTATTACATTGATGCATGCTGAACAGAGTCTTGATTTGCTTTTTCTTTCAGCAACGCTAATTGGACTCAAAGGAAATATTTAGTTTATAATAGCGAATGAAGAATTCACTTAATTTTAAGGAAAGGGAAAATCAGCAGCGGAACTCACCGGTTTATCCATACATATATTTCTTTTTGGAACTGTTCATTTCCTTCAAGTGTGTTTGTCTTATGTTTTCTCACAAATATCACAGTTATTTAATTATCAATGCTAATGGCCTTAGGTATACCTAACAAGTTGAGATGCTTGATCTCTGCTTGGGGGGAAAAATAGTGTAGTAGGCTGTGAAATCTGCTTTCAGTTTTATTGATCAGAATGCAAGAAAGAACTAATTTCCAAACAGTGGTTTACAAATGGTATTGATAACTAGATATCTTGCAGGCTAAATCCTCATCTGCTATTACATGTCGTTCAGAACAGAACAGTAGTCTGGTGTTGCACATGGATGATGCTGATGAAAAGGACCACATCACTTGGGTTATCTGTATCCTTTATGCTCATATCCAGTGATGTATTATAGGAGTGTTAATGTATTAAAATGTCCCATCCGAGCTGTTCCTCATCACCAGTAAAACTTCAGTCCTCACCTTGAGGACAAATCACAGCATTGAAAGGGTGAATTAACAAAGTAGCAGAGTTACTACCTTGAAGAATGAAAAAGAGTCAGTGGTAAATAGAGTTTTGATTCAGCAACATACAAATACAACACCATTGTGATGTGAGGTCAATGTTTAAAATAAATTCTTCATTCAGTGAAATACATTTTATTCTCCATGCCAAAGTACAACGCTGGCCAAGAATGTTGAGCCAATTTAACGTTTTTGTTTTCATTTTTGTGTATACCCCAATTACAGATTTCCAGAAATTCCCTTGGTGCAAGACTGCCTTTAAACACATATTAAACACTTAGTTTCTGCACAGTTCTTAAAGTGGAATTTTCTTCACGCTCTGGTCATTTCTGTGTGGTTTATTTCTAGAGGGCATGGCTAGAACTCTGGGCCTTTGATATTCACTCTGTGACCATTCTGCCTTCTCATGGATGAGCTCTTACAATGTGACATTTAGGACCCGATGTTACCTGTTCTTTACATCTACACTATTCTCTTCTGATAGACTTAATTCATGCAGTCTCTTCAGTGCTGGAGAACAGTTGCTCACTGATATATGTCCCCTGGAACTTCTCTCACCTTGGCTAGACTTCTGCCTGAGGAATTCAACTAAAGTTGCTGGTATGAGCCTGTCCATTCACCATTACCCAGCCATTGCCTAGCACTGTGCCTGTCAGAAGGAACACTAGATACACATGAGTAGATTACATTGGCTGGAGGTAAATTATTTCATGGTTTGTTCACATGGGAAAAGTCAGACATAAAAGGTGGAGTGTAAGTCCACCATTGGATTAACTTAAAAATGGTTTTGAGTTTTGACTTCTGATTTCATTATGGTTTCATAGTTCATATGATACAATTTCTTATATATTTGTAAATAATGACATTAAAATAGATGTATGTTTTGTTATTATTTAAGACATCCCCAGTCTTTGTGTGTCTTTAATGCCTGAATCTCTTTCCCACCTCTACATAGATGCTGAAATCGTGATAACAGTAATAACTTCAATCTAGACATCTCTGGATCTCAAGTACATTCTTTCAGACTTCCCTCTTGGAGGTTTCCAAGCACCCCATCAACAGCTTAATATAACTTCACTCCTGACTTCCTCCCAGGCAAATACCAGGTTCATTCATCCATTCGGATTAAGCAGAGATCTTAAAGCCCTCATGTATCAGCTCTCTACGGCTTTGCTCATATCTAATCCTGGATCTTACTCTATTTATAAATCTTCTGCTCCAAGTTCTTCACTTCCCCTATTACCTCCAGCAGCCTCCTGACCAGACTCACTTCTGTCTATTACTAGCCTGCTTCAACTCAGTCACAAAAAGGGAAATTTTCTATTGCCACACTGGAGCATTTGAATTGCATCTGTTCTAGCATTTCTAGGTTAAGAAAACAACCCATTAGCCACACTGACATGACTCTGCGTGCTCTCTTCACATGCCCCTCTCCAGCCTTATGCTATGTTATACTCTCCCTACCTGTCCTACTTTAGCTGTGGTTTTAAGAGTTTTTGCACATTACTTATGGGTGGCTGTGAGCAAAATCCACTAGCTGAAAGAGAAAGATTTTCTTTAGTTTACAGGCCTCAGTTCTCAGTCCTTGGTTCCCATTACTCTGGGTCTAGGGCCATGGCAGGCACATGTGACAAAGGCCCTTCACAGGAAGGAAAGAGAGGGGAGCACAGGACAAGACAAGGTCCCAAAGGTGGGTCCTCAGTGACCCTCTTCCACTTTAGGCCCTATGTTCCCAAGTTACTGGAGTTTCCCAAAATACTGTTATAACCAGGGATTAGGAGTTCAACACACTAGATCAAGGAGCCATTTCACATTTGAGCTACAACATTCACCTGCTTGCCAGAGATTCTCTTTTGCCATACTGTATTTACACATTCAGTTCTTTTCACATTTTTATATTATTCTCTATGTAACTTGTGCATTTGATATGTATGTTTTTCTACATGTGTAATATAGGTATTTGTGTGCAGGAGCATTGGTCCACGTTTTTTCTCTCCCTCTGTGTGTGTGTGTGTGTGTGTGTGTGTGTGTGTGTGTGTGTGTGTGTGTCTGTGTATGTTTATGTGGTTCTCAAGTGTGTGCATGTGAAAGCTCAAGGTTGACATCAATTTCCTTGATAGCTCTCCTTGAACCACAAAACCTTGCCAGTTCCTGCTAGTTCAAGTAGCTAGCTTGTCCCAGGGATTCCCCTGTGTTTGCCTACAAAGTGCTAGGATGACAGATGGCCACTGCCATACCTGTACAGCTTTTACATGTTTTCTTGGGATCTGGGCTTCAGTCCTTATATTTATGACACAAATACTTTATCATCTGCTAAGCTGTCTCTCTGGGCCCCGCTTTCAACAGAATATGTTTTCTTGATCACAGTGGGCTACAGGAGAGCAGTGCCAGTCTTTACAGGGTGTTGACACTTAGTGTACAATCCAGTCCACTCTGTGTGTGTTGAAAATTACACAGTCAAAGTGTTCTGGGGATCCCACCATAAATAAAAGCCCATGTAGATGCAACAAGAGTCAACTGAAAGTCTTTATTCCAGCCGGCTGCGACTATACTCAGGTGTTTAGAGTCCCATGTATAGTCTAAAGTGTCTAGACTACAGGGTTTTTGAAAGAAAAAAAATAAAAAAACAACAACAACAAAACATGTCCTATCATGCCACTTTGCTGATGCAGGGGAATGACTTCACAGAAGCAAGTAGACTCATAGAAGCTAAGCTGTAGAAGGTTCAGTACAGACAGCTTAACAGAAGCCATGATAAGTTAGCTAGGACGTCTTGACCTTCAAATCCTGTAATAGAGTTGGGTAATTTTCCAGGTGACTCTTCATCAAAGGGATCAGGTTCTAGTTACACCTAAAATGGCATCATCAAAAACACAAGGTATAGGAAACTGTGCTCTGGGCTGTCCTGAGCATAGCATGTGCTGAGTACGGGGGTGGGGGGGGGTGGGGGTTGTGAAAGTTTGATAGCAATGAAAAGAAATATCAGCCTTTACCACCTTAAGAAAATCTGTGACCCTGGTTGTATGTAAATGGACTTGAAATATGGCAGTACTCATTAGGATTGTTACGTACAATAACAAGCCAGTGGGTGCTGTATTCTGTCCAAGCAGGTGTTAGTTTTTGTTATGAGAGTTGTTAAAAAGAGAAGGAGTTAACATTTGTGCTATCCCATTTCTACCCTTTGCTTCCACACACCTAATACATCAGGCTATTTCAATCAGAGTCTAAGAAAGTAAACAATAGAAGTATTTTATGCACACATTTTCAAAAATATCACCTTCAGATAAAATTTGAATTTTATAGTTAGTAATGCAAATACTCAATCTGATCATGGCCTGTCAAGTCTGTCAGCTGTGGGCCAGCAACTATTTTTAGTTCTGCTTAACTGTATCAGTCAAGAATAAGTAAATCCTTGCAGGGAGCAAGTTTGTTTTTCTAGGCACTCACCTTCTCTTCAAGATAATTACACTTCCACCAATCTGACACTCTTTAAAAACAAAAACAAAGCAAACAAACAACAAACAAAGCCAAGAAAATTAATCTTATTTATCACTTATAAGTGCTTGTAGTGAGTTTAATGATGTCCTAAGTTCATATCCACCTAATTTCAGAGTGTGTCCTTAATTGAAAATGGGATGTTTGCAGATGTAATTGGTAAGGACTGAAAAGATACTGTAAGATTAGAGCTCCCTAAATCCAGTGCCTGATGTTGATATAAAAGTGAGAGATCACAGCAAGGAGAATCAGCATCACTTGAGTGATGAGGGAGAGAGAGAGAAGCAAGCATTGGCCCCTCGGTGTGCCAGGAGGAAAGGTTTCCTCCCATTCTTTCAAAGAGCCTACTACAGGTACAACTTGATTTTGCAAGTCTAACCTCTAGATCAGAGGAGAAAACAATTGCTCATTGTTTTAAATCCCCTTCCCCAGCACAATAACACCGACATACCAACTCAAATGCCCTTAGTTAAATTATTCATTTTAGCTTGGAGAGAATTCACTGGAGACACTTCATAGAGGGGTTGATTCACAGGTTCCCTGCACTGCGATCCTTTCAAAAGTTGCCCCAGGGACAATATCTTAAGAATTCTAAAAGAAGATGGACAGTTTTCTTTGTGTCCAGGGAATTCTAAGGCAGGATGTTGGATTTAGGAGAGAATAGTTTGGTTGTACTGTGCCTAAACTGGGGTGTGTATTTTAAGTAGGAACATAGGAAAATGCAGGAGGCCAAAGTGTAAGAAACTGGTTCTTTGAAGAGGCAGAAAAGCAGAACTTGTAGGTCCATATTTGCATATTTGGCCACTTGACATTCACTTCTTTCCCAAGTAAGCAATGTATTAAACAGAACAAAACACTTTCTGCATATAACAAAAACCATTTATCCCGCTATTTAGAGAGCTCTGCTTCCTACTAGATACTTTGCACAGAAATCTCCTATCTGCATCCCAAGCTTACACTTTCAATTAATCAGACGCAGGACAGTTTCTTTTAAGATCCAAACCCATAAGTTTATGAGGAAAAACATTCACTAGCCAGAGTAAATTCATTCGAAGTGCTATGTACCTCAGACCAAGTACAGCCAAAGTAAAGATGTGCTGGTTGCGGGCCTGGCTTCAGTAGAAGATACAGATCATTAAATCTCACCGCAGTGTCTGTAGCTAGGTTGTTTATTGCAAAAGTAAGAATCACTAACATGTCCTCTTTGCTAGAATCATAAATCTCAAAGTCTGTCTTATCCTCAGATGCTGAGTCTTGACAACTGCAGTACCTCAGCGCCCCCTGCTGTTCTCACGCAGTGTCAGCCGCCTCCGGCAAAATCATTTTCTGCTTTTCTTTCTATTCAGTCCTTCTCAGACATCCTTCTGATAACCCCTCTCCTTTGCTCCCCTTCTCGCCTTTCTGTGTTGTTTAGCAACCCAGTGGCAATTTGAAAATTGAATTCTTATGATTCTCCTGTTAGTCGTCACATCATTCACACTCAGGTGGTTCTAGAACGATTCTGCTTTTCTTTAGGATCATTTCAACCACCCCGTGAGAGCTCCCCCAAACATGCCCATCTTTCCTTGAAAATGCCGGTTCCACCTGCAAGTGCCTGTCATACTAGCTTCTCACGTGCACAATAGTCGAGGGAACCATGGAACAAGAGGAAGCAAATGTGTGGCTAAGAACTTCCGAAGACAAACCCTAAGCTGTGTGGGGACAGTAGCAAGTGCTTTGTTTTGCCAAACGAGCACGTCATAAACACCAACTTGCTACATCACTGTCTGATCTTTTTCATCGAATATTTTAATATTTTTTTTTTTTACTACGTTCTTATTTAGTGTGCATACATATGGGCATGTACATGCCATGGCAAGCTTAGGGAAAGTAGAGGTCAACTTGTAGGAGATGGGTCTCCCTTATCGTTGTAGGCCCTCAGGATCAGGCTCAGGTAAACTGAGTCACCTCACTACCCCATAAAGAATTTTCTTAATGAACTTTGGGGAAAGCCGATACAGAGCTGCTCCCCACCCCCACCCCCACACACGTACCTTTTCTGTTTCTTATCTTCTCAAGTTGTTTCCTTGAGCTGTGGTAAATCCCTAAAACATCTTGAACAAAAGAATTTACATACATATAAACTTAATGTATGACTTGACATGCATTCCGGTGGGTGGCTGGAAGAGTCAGTGAATGGCTTTAAAATCCATGTGAAGCAAGATCTATATTCTGTGGTTTCAACAAAAAATGTAAATCACAGGTGATCAATTACACGTCTGCACCTTGGCAGGGACAGATGGAAACAGACGAACCAGTTTTAAGGCCTTAAGGAAGCGATTGTGTGTCTGATATTTGTAAACTTCTCCTTCCATGTACACTGGACAAGAAGCTATGTGAGGTCAACAGAAGAAATGCTCGTTATGTGTGTGATGATCTGCACATGAAGCAAGCCTTCAAATTGCTATGTTTTAGAATCCACAAATAACTGAGTACTGTAGAACCTTGAGACTGAACATGGCTTGTACTGAGTAATCTTATAAGATGCATCATAAAATAAAGTCAAAGGAAAATAGCATTTTATCTGTCAATGTCTCACTTCACATTTATTTTGCTTTCTTAGATTTTTCCAACAATAGTCTTTTTGTGAATATTCAATGAAATTCTTGAGGCATGGATATAATAAATGTTACTATATTCAACAAAAGTGTACATAATGTAATCTGATGTTAGAATGAAGCTACAAAAGAAATCATAGATATAACACTTTTCAAAGTTGGCCTTTGTGGTACTGCTTGGCAAATGGAGACAGGTGGTTGACGTCTTTCTTCATTACCAAATTTATCTAAAATCACAACAAAACTGAACAAAATAATAATAACAAGGCTTTAAATGTGATGAGTAAGTTTCTAATTAGACAGCCCTTTTGGCTTGGCTTTTTTTTAAGTGAAGCACCACACTGACATCATTTTTAGAAACCATGGAGCTAATTGTGAAAAATTGTAACCTCCAGGGCTAGAGATATCCAAATACTTTGTAAAACAACATTTCTAGGATATATCATCACCCACTACAGTATAATATATGACACACACACATTGTTGCTACATGTGAAAGTTACAATTCTTATCAAGACCCAAGCTAAGCTCTAGCACTGGGCCAAAGACAGCCAGAAGGGGCTACAAAACACAAATAATGAGTGTTGGTGCCATATCAAGGTTACAAATACCCAGAAGAAGTCCTTGTGCTGAGCACCTAATTGTGCATAGAGTCAGAGATGTGGCTTAATACTATGTAGATCCTCTGCCAGATTTTGTATGTACCTTCAGTTATTGAAGAATATGAACTGTTACTTTCATTCTCTGTGAATTGTAGAACAGCAGAAACTAGCTAGAAACCATAACTTAATATTTTGTATACTCTGGTGTTCATCCACTATCCAGGATAGAACTATTGTGTCCATTTCTGGTAACTGAAAAATTAACTTAATAAGCCATAGAACTCATCTTTGTGTGTGTGTGTGTGTGTGTGTGTGTGTGTGTGCAGAACATTTCTTGAATGTGCTTGTGCATGTACATATGTCATATATAATTTTTTTTTACTTCATCAGAAATTGATTTTATTTTTAACATCATGGAGTGATTCATGGATGGTTCAGACTACATCAGTTGGTCTAAAATTTGATATCTTCACAAATTAAACTTCTAGCAGTCAGCCCTCTGGAACTTTTACAGAGTTCTGAGACCCCTGGCTTCTCTTGTTACTGCTTGTTGAAGTCTTTGCTGGAGGCTGTGAGTTTTTCCTGGCTCACCTGATCTTCCCATGACTCATCCTGACAGAGTTTCATTTTCAGCTGGTATATTCGTTACCTTTCTGTTGCTGTGATCAAACATTAGGACCAAAAGGGTTTGACGTGGGGGTGGGGGGGAGAATCCATCATGGCGGGGGAGAGGGGCAGCCAAAAACAAAATAGGGGGAGCAGGAAACAGAGAACTCACATCTCAATTGCAAACAGAAAGCAGAGAGCTCTGGAAGAACAGAGAACCTTTAAACTCAGGCCTGGGCCTATGGAGACATCTCTCTTTCAAACCACTACAGTGGGAGGCAATCGCCCAATGTTTTAGACCTCTCTTCTTAAGAAATTTAGTCTAAGCTCTGAGAGAGAGTATATTTTCCTCAACTCACTTGAATAGCTGGATTTATCTTTATTGTTTTCTGAGGAATCTGGACTGTACAAGAGAGAACAGACCCTCCTCTTCTCCTCACCCAACTCTTAGTTGCTGAGGTTGGCTTATCATTTACCTGTGGCTAGTGATAGGGCCTTTATGACCATCTTTCACATAATGGTAACATTGATTGATCTCAACATATGTATATACTTTTAAAAATGCACTGGAATTTTAAATATTGATTTTCAAATTTATAGGCTTGAGGGAGTTCTTATCTTGTAGTAAAGATATCAGCACTAATTTTAAAAGACATAAAGAAAAATTATTAAGCCATGCATAGTGAAGAAAGTGAGACACATGCTTCATATAAGTCATTTTATAGCCTTGGCTATGGATGAGAAGTTAGTGTATATATCATAATTCTATTTGGTTTAGAATTGAACATAATTTTAATCACATTGGATTTGTGAAATTCCATCTGAAAACCATTGGTAGCATTTTTGTTCCTACTTTGAAAAACTATGGAACCCTCATCAGCCATATAAAGTTGCCTAAAGTCTATTCATGGAATAACATGTTCCCATTACAACAATGTCAATGTTTCTTCAGATTATTTGTCTTGAAATGCTTTATTTCAGAATATTAATGATAGAATTAGGAGAGAAAAGGTGTTTTTTGTCCAAATAACTTTGAGACAGAGGAGTAAAATAAATTTATCAACAACTTTAGAAATTTTGAGCCCAGACATGATAGTAGCTGATATGCCATGTGCTTATCTTTTCAAAGGAGCTTACTTGGAGTTATAGACTGTGTGCTAGTAAGGTTTCTACCTGGGAAATACCATTTCAGCTCCAAACTATGCTTTTGCATATTAAGAAGGCAAAGGCAGTCCAGTCAATTCTGTAGTTTAAAAATACAACTATATGGTAACTTATATTTTTGTTTTTTATTTTTAAAATTTAGTAAATTCTGACATGTATTGGTTAGAATTTCTATTTCTATGAAGAGACTCCATAACATTGGCAACTATTATAAATGGAAAACATTTAATTGGGGGCCTACAGTTTAAGAAATTTAGTCTATTACCATTATGGTGGGACATGGTGGTGTGCAGGTAGACATGGTGCTGGAAAAGGAGCTAAGAAAGTTCTACATTTTGATCCATACGCACAGGAAGTGAACTGTATCACGGGGTGTAGCATGAGCAAATGAGACCTTAAAGGCCATCCTCATAATGACGTACTTCCTCTAACAAGGCAACACCCATTCCAACAAGGCCACACCTCCTACTAGTGAGACTTCCTTGGAGGACCATTCTCTTTTAAACTACCACAGAACACCAGCAAGTTTTCTCTTCTTAACAATTTATAGGAGCTAAATCAAGGTAACCTGGCAGCGTTGGTACATAATATTGCTAGTATCAGGTTTTAACTATCTTTGTGAATCAAAATTCCCTATATATAAGTATCATGTTTCAAAATGAGGAATAATTTGTATATATCTCTCAAGTATACACACTTTGTCCTCAATATCAAATCCTAACAAGGTTTTGTTGTTGTTGTTGTTGTTTGTTTTTGTTTTTGTTTTTTCAGTTTAATCCAGTCTATTCACAGGTGTCAGCAAAGACAAATAAACATTTCTTGTCCTGACTACCTGTTTCCAAATACCCAGCAACCACTTCCCAAATTACCACATAGAGGATTATATTGATTATAAATGTTCAGCGAATAGCTCAGGCTTGCTACTTACTAGTTCTTACAACTTAAATTAACCTATTATTACTAATCTATGCAATGCCATGTGTCTCATGGCTTTTCCTGTCCTCTATCATGCCTTGCTTCCTGGGCAGCTGGTTGGTATCTCCCAAACTCCGCCCTTCTTCATCTCATTATTCCCAGTTTGGCTTTCTTACCTTACCTTTATCCTGCTCAGCTATTGGCTGGTCAGACTGTGGATTAAATCAACCATAGTGATACATATTCACACAGTGTGCAGAAGGAATATCCCACACCAAGAAAACTTTTATGGTTTCACAATATAGATAGTGTCAGATACTGTAAAAACAATTTGGGCCATTTGCATGTAGTAAGTTGTCCCTTGAACAATTCTTGTTGAACAGAGGGTTATTTTTTTTTTCAGTTTTCTCAGTTGTTACTATTAAAAAGAAAGCAGTATCTATGTGATAACAAACCTACTTAAAGTATAAATTGTCACTGAAGATAGTGAAGTGGATTTGTCTTATTTTTATTTAATAAATTGTTTAAGAATTGAACAATTTATCTAACTTAAGACTGTAAAGGTCATGGACTAACTTAATGGTTATATTAGAAAAGTTAAATGTAATCTTAAGTCATAAAACACCATTTGTTCAATCAGATTTTAGACTAATAAGAATGAATATATAGAATAAAAATACATCATAATCTTTTGATAATAAATAAATTTTAAAAATTAAGACAACATTATGGCTTGCACTATATTCAGTTACTGGAGAGCATGCATAGAATTCAGGATTGGGTCCCTCAGTACCACATAAAACCAATGTAGTGTGTCAGCTACCTGTAATCATAGTGGGATTACATTACATTGTAAATAATTGTCCCATCTACCGGTTTAATAAAGTACTGATTGGCTGAAGGCAGAGAAGAAGTGTGGGTGAGGCCACTAGACTAAGAATACTCTGAGAACAGGAAGAACAGAGTAGAGATGCCATGGAAGATACCAGAGAAGCCAGCAGATGCAGAGGACAACTATACTGTTCTGAGAAAATATATCACGCTGCTTGGCTGAACAGGATAACAATTGTGGATTAGTTTAAGAGCAAGAGCTAGGTAGCAATATGCCAGAGCAATAGGCTGTTCAGCATAAAATTCATATAAGTGTCTGTGTGTTTCTGTGGGACTGAGGGTCTGTGAGTCCTAGAGTCTGTGGGTCTGGACCACGGGCCAGACAGGCTCAAAACTTAATACAACAAATGGTACACCAACATGTGTAAAGCATAATGCCATAGAAAGCTTAAAAACAGTCTAGAGCACAGAAATGGAGCCAAAAGCAGCTTCTGAGCTGTGTCTCTCAAGTGGGCTGTGGTAAAGAGACTGAGTGGTGTATGGAATTAAATTACAAAATGGGGTGTTTGCTACATGTAACTTAAACTGAACAGGGCCAATTCCTGAGCCTCAATGGCTGTATATGGTGGATTTAAGGTTTCTGTTAACAAAAACAAATAAGGAACAGAGTCAAAGATGCCTTCTTAGTGGCAGTGTATTCTTGAATCATCTCTGTTTGCTGGAGGCAAGCAGAGGTGTGGCTTTTTTAAGTGAGTCTTCCTGATTCAGCCTTAGAGGCTAAATAAACATTGTGAGTCTTTTTAAGAGGCCCTGCTGCCAAATACTTAGATGGAGTTAATGAGCAGCAGGTGACAGTACATTACTTGGTTGTTATATGGGTCCTAAAATTCCCCAGAAAGGTAATTGTGAGTCCTACCAGTACCTTGGCTAAGAAGCTAAATTATATGAAGCTAGACTGAGAGCTGGGTGGAGTCAACCAGCCATCCTAGCCAAGCCTTTAATCTTTAGCTGTACCTTGCTAGATTAAAGGTGTGGTCAGAAACAGAAAAAGATAAGAAATAAGAAATATACAGTAAA